>JAYESD010000009.1:113607489-114812851 GCA_036927565.1 Tuctoria greenei
ATCAATAAAAGATTCCACTAGTCGCTCCTCGACAATAGCATGATTGGTGAAAAAATTCAGAACATCCAAAAACTTCTCACCTTCAACAAGTGTGTTGTGATATTCGTTACCTTTATTCTCATTTTCAGCAGTAATTGTGGGTGAAATATGAATTGATAGATCTGAATTTTCACAGGAGTTGTTGAACACCTCATTCGCTTTTGGATTTTCTACGATTATAGGTTCTTGTTCCTGCAAAAGGTTAGGCATAGGAGGAGGTACAACAAGAAAATTCTTCTCAAGCTCATGTATTTCATCTTTGCAATTGGATACACTAGTAAATGTTTCTCGCATAAGAATTTTCATATCTTTCCATGTTCGAGGTTTTTCTAAATCATTTAAATTGTTCCACCAAGTTAATTCACAACCTACTAATGCACTTGCAATATTTCTAATCTTCCTCCTCTCACACATATGACATTTTCCAAAAAATTTATCCAACTCTATTTCCCAAGCAATATATTCATCATAACCAAGACCATCAAAAGAAGGAAAAATGGAAGAATGTAATTACTTATTGTTGAAGGAGTTGTAAAGGTGGTATGAACGTCATGTGCAACCTTGGTTGATGTTTGATTTTTAGTGAGCAACTCCATCGTCGTCTTCATCATGTCAATCATCTCAGCATATAATGCATGATTCTTGTTTTTACCTGACATTGTTAGTAGCAAACAGAAGACAACACAAAAAATATGTTATCCCTATCAACTACAAAGGATAATGGCAAAGTGGAAGTGGAATCACACACTCTCAAGCGTCTTACCACGCTCTTACAAGTGTTCTTACCGACACTGCAGGTGGCAAACGGTGGACGGTATGAAGAAACCAATGAAGCGTGGGATGATTGCAAAGGTGTATCGATTCTGCTCAAGAGTAAGGTGTAGCTTGGATGGCACTTTATATGTAGCAAGGATTAGCAACAATGAAATCAGATAGTAAAGTTGAGTAAGTGTCCAAAGTACTTGTCAAAGTTGCTGGCCTAAATGTGTTCCTAGTAGTTCAAGCTAGCAAGACATGAGACAAAACTAAATGACACAAAGAATGCAAGCACTTCTGTTTTTTTTTTGTTGTTTTTTTCCTCTTTTTGTGCGGATTTTCTTTCTTGTTTTGCACTTGCCTTTTTCTTTTTTCTTCTTTTTTTTTCAGAATGTGCTGCAAGGGAAGAACACAATGAAAATCAATCCAAGATATCTCGTGTGTCTGTTGCAGATTTTCTGTTCAATCTTTCAAGGACAAATAGGCACACTTATAAGCTCTAAATTGGAAAACTTAGAACAGAAAGATTGTATATATATCTCTCCTATTTAATTTCAATATATGGAAGACCTATTTTGGAAAAGAACAATAGGAGATATTGCCCCCAAAATACAGATTGTTCAGAATTTTTAGGTCAATAACAGATTCGGATCCAATGCAATTTAGACATCGATAACTATATTTTATGAGCAAATGATGAATATGAAAGTTATAGAGCACTTCTTAAACTTTCCATAAAGTACAAGAACACCAAAATCCGAGTTTGTATGTGTGAGATATGATGAAAATACCAAACTGGACAGAGGTGAATCTAATCTAGACGTGATGACGTGATTCAAAAGGATGAATCACACAATGGAAAACTCAAACTAAGACCAAAAACACTTTCTAAACCAGCAATATGACTCAACCACGGACACAAACTCAACAAAACCAAACTGAATAACAAAGTTGCAAAGGTTCAATGTGGTTTGGACAAAGTAATGAACAGATCTACTAAACTGCAAGTTTTTTTGTGGCTTTTTTTGTGGACTCTAGGTATGAAAAACAAAACTAATGTAATGCATAGATGAATTACCTAACGGGCAACCTGGAAATCTGATACCAATTGATAGGAAAATTGTTCTCGATCTTCCGATAGGTAATGGATAGGTCGATTGATGTGGAGATCTCGACGTTGATGATCCGAGGCTCTCGAGTAGAACATGAACAGCCCCTGCAATCACTACACCACCGCTCCGTTGGTTATCAACCGTGCTGCACACGATTGACCTCGCCAAGAAGGCTAATCCCTGCAAGTGCAACCGAGAACACAAGCAAGAATGTAGAAGAAGCAATCTGAAATTGCTGAATTGGGGTTTCACAAACCGATAAACGGCGATATTATTGATCTAAGCAAAACTCAATTGTTCATGGCATCTACTATGGAGTATATATAGGTGGTAGGACGTCCAAGGGGGTGTTGGGGTCGTTACCTAACCCTAATACACGAAAATAATGGGCTTAGACTTGATACAAGGCCCAATGGCCCAATACGGTGGCGCAGCACCCTGACAGATTCTGCAATTGATTTTGTTTCGACGATTCCCGTCGATTCCGAAAGAATTTTGATATGGGACCGGCGCCATTGGAAAGGTTATCCTCTCCCCTTTCCGTGCATATGTAGAACGTCCAAAACGGAGTTCGTATGCATCCTGGGCGTCCGTTTTAGTGCGTACTGCTCCTGGACTCCGAGTTGGATATGATTTGGAGTTTGGTTCGGTTTCCATCTTCTTTGAACGAATTCTCTGGTCTTCCACATCCCTAATACTCCCTCCAAGTACTCCTTGAACCTCTCCATGGATCCTAATCACAAATAAATCATTAAGTAGCAATCTATACTCAAAAACATATAAGGAAATATATAAGAACGAGTTCACCTCTGAAATTAATTGTTGTGTATGAACTCTATTGATTGCATCTTGTATATTCAATGGAGTGTTGTTTGTATCCATATAAGTGATGTCCTCATCAGGTACCATATACCCCTTTTGATTGCAAAGATCTCAAGGGAATGTCATCTACTTGATTTGAAGACCTTCGGAGGCCCACATGTCAGACATGACCGGACCCGCTTCCCCAACATGGTTAGTCCCAGGGTCGCCACGTGTACTATCAGACCGGAGCTACCGCCCACAAGGGGGAAGCTCTGGGCTATGTACCATAGCGGCACCTCCGGACCTAACCCCAGACCGAGGGAAGCTCCGGAACTCACACGTGTTAGGTGGCACCGGACCTATCTGTTCCCCACAGTATGCTCCAGAGCTACCACGTATCCAACCGTCGGATCTTCAGCCTCTAACCTCTGGAAGACTCCACAACGGCTCCGGATCTTCAAAGTGGAATCAAGGACTTCAAGACCCGATTAAGTGTCATTAATACTATATTAATAACACACGATCGGACGACCTTAATTACCAGTAACGGTGCTATCAAAGCCCATAACTCGGTTATTAAGGGTAGTTAAGCATATCAAATATGTATCAATATTAGTAACCGCCGGGGCCACATGTCAGGCCAGGCGAACTTGTAACAGCATGCCCTTGTACTATAAAAGGACAGGCTGACGATACATAGGAGAGACGGACACGACGCGCTCACTCAACACTCTGAACTCACTTTGAGCTCATACATCCAATACAACACCAACACACCCCGTGGAGTAGGGTATTACGCTCAGGCGGCTCGAACCACGTAAATCTTCATGTCTCCCATGTCATTTACACTTCACCTTCTTGAATCTCCGCGCGCCCACACCGAACCTCAAACTCCTCTAACACTTTAGTAGTGTCGGGAGATTTGCCGGATCAAAACCACTGACGAAGTTATAGGCAAGGAGCGAATTTTACTATTTTTCTTGGCTTCAGTGTGTACGAAAAATAAAGAATCCACGTTGATGGAGAAAAGCCGGAGCTGACGAAGCTCCGACTCCTCCTAGGTGGCTTATAATTGATGTTAAACATTGAAAACGAGCATCACCGGAGCAACGAAGCTCCGGTAAAGCTAGGGGGGCCAGCCGTCGACGCAAAATAAAAGATGGTGAGAAGATTCCACAAACGGAGTCTGCTGCCGACAAACTACGCGTTGGCAAAGGTCACTGCCGGAGCTACTAAGCTCCGACACCCTGGAGGTGTAACTATCGATGCTCTACGCATTGATAGGAACTATTGCCGGAGCTACTGAGCCCCAACGGTAGTCAATACCGGAGCTTCAGAGCTCCGACAACCTCAGGGGGCCTTCACTATCGAAGACTTTGGACCTACATTCTACAAGTTTGAAGCAAACGAGTCTTCAACAAAACACAATATCCTCTTGGTACATGTTCACAATCAAATTGTGTACATCTACCAGGGGGCCAAGTGAAGACAAAAGTGTTGAAGACAAAAAATGAAATTCGCAAAAATTTGGATTTCATTCATCTAGAGACAAGGGATTACAAAATTGGGGAAGAAAAAGAGAGAATACAAGTGGGAGCTACAAAGATGATCCTAGACCCTATGGAAGAACTGGGCGACCTTCTGAGCAACCTCCGACACGTTGGCTCGGGTGGCTTCACCTTCTCCTTCGACAGGGCCTTCAAGCACCGGGTCCAGAGGGAATTGGGGATCCCGGCTGGTGTAGCATGTCAGCACATATTCTGCGACGTTCTTCGCCAGGGACTGCCCCTCTACCTCCAACTGGTCCGCGATGACATCGCCCACCTTGGAGAGTTTGCTACCCGCCGAGCTCAACGCCTGCAATGCCAAGTCTGGCTCCGGCTCCGGATCATTTGGACATCAGCGCGTCGTTGGCTTTGCTCAGGAACTCCCAAACCTGTAGGGAGTCCACAGCCCTCAAGCCCTTCAGTTCCTCCAAGGATCTTTTGGCCGCCGCCAGTTCAGAATTCTCGCGAGCGAGGCGCTCAACCTCTTTGGCATTTTGCTGAATCTTTTCAGCAACCTGCTTCTCGAGTTTTCCGAGCTCCTCCTCCCGGAGGTAGATCTTGTTCCGGCGGTCAACTAGGTCCTTCTCCCTGCCCCTCACTTTCTTCTCCCTAGCAGCGATGGCACACTCTTGCTGGTAGAGTTCCTGCCCTCGCACCCAAGCCTTCTCCTCCTCCTCGGCGCAACGCTCTTCCAATTTCTTGGCGCGTTTCTCGAGGCCCTTGTCAGCAAGAGCCACCTTTTCGGAGAGCTACTCCTCCCTCTTCAGGATGTCATCCCGCAGCTCTAGGAGTTTTAGCTCTTCATCCTCGAGCCTTTTCTCCCTCTCCTCAAGTGCCTCCCGGCGCTTGATGAGGGTAGTGGTAATGGCTTCAAGCCTTTCTTGGCATTCATCAGCCGCACTATTAGCTGCCTTGGTCTGCTCATAAATGGCCCGGGATTGAGTGTCGAGGGCGTGAGTCATGCTCTCTCTGTCATCCAATAATTTGCCCATGTATTCCAGGCGGACCTTATCCTGCTTGATCCACTCTTTGTCATTTGCCAGCCTTGACTGCGCCAGCTTGGTCTCGAAGTAGAGCCGGTTACGCCACCGCCTAAGGGTTTGGCGCTCCTCTTCAAGAGCCTTGCTGTCGTGGTAGAACGCCAGCTGAACCTGACGCAGGCTGGAACAAGCATTGTCAATAGACAACGTCAGGGGAATGGGTTCCGGACCTACTAGGGTCTCCTCTGCTGGTTCTAGCGGGTTCTCGCTTACAAAAATTGGGTCCCACTCCACAAGAGTGGTCCCCTGAGCCTCCACGGCACTAGGGCCGTCCTTCGAGATAGCCTCAGTCGCCATTGAGGAGGGTCCTGCAGAAGAAGTTCTGACCTTCGGAAGTGGTTCCGAAGGTCCCGCCGCCAGGTCTTCATTTGCCCCCTCAGGCAGGGGGCCAGCGACTTCATCTGGGCATTCCGACTCAGCGGCAGGAACCTCCGCCGACAACAATTCCGGAGTAGGTGCTACTTCCGGCTCTGGCCTGGGGCCCTCCTCCGCTGATGGCTCGGTTGTTGGCATCTCGACCACCATGGGCTCGAGTGCTGATGCCTCCGCAATAACCGGCCCTGAGGCTGGAGCTTCAATCTCAATCGGCTCGGGCGCCGGAAAGTCTTCAACCGGCTCTGAGGCTGGAGCCTCAGAGGTAGCCGGCTCAACTGCCAGAGCTCCCTCCACATCCGGCTCACTTGCCGGGACTTCAATTACTTCCGGCTCAACCGCCGGGGCTTCAAAAATTTTCGGCTCCGGGGCCGGAATTACTGCTTCCTCCGGCTCAACGGCCGAAGCTTCCATCATCTCAGCATCAAGACCCGGAGCTCCAACCTCAGGGGCAGGTGCCGCTGGCGCATCTTCTCTCCCGCGGTCTGGCGCTACCACGGGAGTCTCTGGAGATGAGTCGAGGTCCATGACCACGACAGCTGGCACCGGAGTTGTCGCAGCTTCAGCCACCACTTGGGGCAGCACCGGGACGGGAGCAGGAGCTTCCGCCCTCACAGCTTCAGCTGTTGTGGCTGAGGGTGGAGCCTCACTCCTCTTCTTGGGAACACTGCAGATGATGGATGAAGAAACTTAAAAAACAGTTACTACAACAAAACAACTGTCTGAGGTAAAGATTAAAAATTACCTTGGGAGGCTTCCGCACCATCTTGCGCGGAACCTCTTTCCCGGGCGTTCTGGGCTGACCATAGCCTCCGCCGGCGTGGAAGCTCCGGAAGGCCCCCCGGAACTTGTTGCAGCCACGGGCATTTCCTTAGTCGAGGCCCCCCTCGACCGGGAAGGACCTCCGCACCTAGAAGCCTCAACTGGCCCTGGTGCTGGAGTCGCATGCCCGGAGCTAGCACCCCGGGAAGACGCCGCTGCAGGTACAGTCGCCGCAGTCATAGAAGACCACCCCCTCCAGGGAGAAGGAGCTGATGCAGAGGTTGCAGGCCTGACGGACCTTCTGTCGGCATGCTGCAGCTTCCTCTTTCGGCTCAAGGGTTCGTCCGCCGGCTCCTTGCCCTTGCCAACGACTTTGATCCTTGGCTTCAGGGCAGGGTCGGAGCCACCTTCGAAAGCCCCAGGGATCACCACCCTGGAGGTCGATCTTCTCTCGACGACACCAAGGTCGTCAAGCACCGGCATCGTCCGCCAGAGCTCCCTGCTGAACTCTACTTCCATGTTCAGAGAGAGAAAATCTGGTGGCGGGTTCAAGTCGTCACCCACAACGTCGATGCCGTGCTGGAACTTCTTGAGATGAAACTCCAAGGTTGCCCCCGCCATGTTGGACTTCAGCCCGGTCTCGATCCGGTCATCGTCCATCACACTGTTGAGGGCACAAGCGAGTTTTTCTCTCCTCTTCAGCGGTGCCCACCTGTTGACCAGGAAATTGCAAAATACCGTCTGGGGAGTTAATCCTCCCTCCACACACTGGCGGATCCTGGTCAGAGCAGGGTTGAAGGCATCCGACAGCACCGGAGCTTCACTCCAGACTGCAGTGTCGATGTCGGGGAGGCCTTCGGGCAGCTCCAGCTTCTCGTGCTCCTCCACCCGGATGACTATCCAGTCCTTCTTCCAATAATCCCACTTTCCAGAGGGAAACGACCGGAGGTACTTGAATGGGCACTTCTTGTTCTTCACGAAGTAGTAGAAGCCAAGGTACTCATTACTCCTACCGGTGGTATAGACGGTGAAGAAGGTCCGGAAGAGTTCAATGCAGGGGGGATGTCCACCCACATTTCACAGAAGTGGACGAAGACAGACACAAGAAGAATGGAGTGGGGGCCAAGGTGGTACAGCTGCAGACCATAGAAGTCTAGCAGCATCAAGAAAAAAGGAGGAAAAAGGTGGGATCAACCCCACTAAGGCGTACGAAGAGAAGCACACCATTTCGCCGGTGTGCTCCTTCTCGAACGGGAGCTCTCCACCGGCGCAGACCAGGCGATTGAAGAAGTCGGGAGACCATCCCATGAGGGCCCGGACCTTCTTCAGGTCACCTTCGGTCTTCAAACGGCTCTCGCGGAGACCTAACTCCATCCGGCACAGCGAGGCGAGAGAGGAAAAGCGAGCACAAGTTGGGAGTTTAAGCGCAAGATCAGATGAGAGGCGTAAAGAACCCCAGACGGTGCACGCTTTCCTTATTAAGTAAGCCCTCGCAAAGCTTGGATGGAAACCGCAAGGAAGTCGAAGATACTACTCAAAAATTCTACCCAGCCGGTAACAAGAGGGCCCGGGACCACCCGGATGATCAAGTCGAGGTTCTTACCCAAGCGAACGGTTGTCATCATGAGGCAGGAAGCCCGAAGGCGGTGGCCTAACAAGGCGCGCGGAACCGATACGATTTTCGTATCGGGAACCGGCGACCTTCAATTGCGTGAGATCCGCACGCCAAAGATCTCATTTGCCACACACGGGATATGCCACGCGGCGAGGATATAACTCCAAACCATCGCCAATGGCACATCCGAAAACCTTTGAAGACTCAGTTCAAAATTCGAAGGATGGACCCACCTCCGGCGGAATGACTTCACCCAAGGGGTCTTCCCCAGAGGTGGGCCCAGGGGGCCACTGTCGGTACCCTGGGTACCAAATACCCCTTGGGATTATAAAGATCTCAAGGGAATGTCATCTACTTGATTTGAAGACCTTCGGAGGCCCACATGTCAGACATGACCGGACCCGCTTCCCAAACATGGTTAGTCCCAGGGTCGCCACGTGTACTATCAGACTCAAGCTAACGCCCACAAGGGGGAAGCTCCGGGCTATGTACCATAGTGGCACCTCCGAACCTAACCCCAGACCGAGGGAATCTCCAGAACTGACACGTGTTAGGTGGCATCGGACCTATCTATTCCCCACAGTATGCTCCAGAGCTGCCACGTGTCCAACCGTCGGATCTTCAGCCTCTAACCTGCGGAAGACTCCACAACGGCTCCGGATCTTCAAAGGGGAATCAAGGACTTCAAGACCCGATAAAGTGTCATTAATACTATATTAATGACACACGATCGGACGACCTTAATTACCAGTAACAGTGCTATCAAAGCCCATAACTCGGTTATTAAGGGTAGTTAAGCATATCAAAAATGTATCAATATTAGTAACCGTCGGGGCCACATGTCGGGCCAGGCGAACTTGTAACGGCTTGCCCTTGTACTATAAAAGGACAGGCCGACGATACATAGGGAGACGGACACGACGCGCTCACTCAACACTCTGAACTCACTTTGAGCTCATACATCCAATACAACACCAACACACCCCGTGGAGTAGGAGGGTATTACGCTCAGGCAGCCCGAACCACATAAATCTTCGTGTCTCCCGTGTCATTTACACTTCGCCTTCTTGAATCTCCGCGCGCCCACACCGAACCTCAAACTCCTCTAACACTTTAGTAGTGTCGGGAGATCTGTCGGATCAAAACCACCGACAGATGCATACCAAATATATATTATAATGAGACCACTGAGCAGACACAATAAGTAAACCCGAATTGTGAGTAGCTAACAGCATTAAACCACTTACGTTTTTTATACTCCAGAGACAACAAGTCATATGTGATGCCAAACATATTGACATAAGGTATGTGTTGTAAAGGAGTAAATCTAGGAGCATATTAAGTAATGATTATTGAGCAAATTAGTACCAAGCAAACGGTTGCGGATCCGCTTACAAAAGGTCTTCCACCCAACGTGTTCAGTGAACACGTGGCTAGCATGGGTTTAAGGAAGAACCTATGATCACTGGATATTTAGGGGCCAAGTAAGAGTAAGGTTTATTTTTAAGTGTGAGATGTATTGTGGTCCTCGAGTCCAACAATACGTAAATGGTTGTTGTGATGCATTGTGCCCTATATGTCAAGCATGAAAAAGTGGACACTAAGTTTAGTATTAAGTAAGTTGGTAAGTTTCAGTTTCGAGTTCAAGGGGGAGAATGTTAGCACTACCGGACTAGCCCGGTAGTGGACGGACTAGTCTGGTCCGTACTAGTCCGATATGAGATCAGACTAGTCCGATGTTGTCCAGTAAGGACATCGTACTAGTCCGTACCTTGACCGGACTAGTCCGGTCTTTTCAGTTAATGTAGTCCGGTCTTTTCAGTTAATGTCAGTTTGAACTCGAAAATAACATGTGTTCTAATTGAAAGGACACAACTCACCGACAATTATGTCCCTGATCGGGGGACTTAACTGTCTCTAAGAGTGGGAGGCCCCCTCCTGTGTTTGTTGGTCATATATAAGGAGAGGGTTATGTGTATGATTGAGTGTGGTGTTGTGAATACACATTAGACACAAGAACTCTCTTAATTCTTAGAATCGGATCAACAATACCAAGAGAAGAACAAGTAGAAACGCCTCCCGTCGTCGTTCTACTTGCGGCCTCGCCTTATTGGCTCGATGGCCGCATTACCAAGTTACAACAAAGATGGAGTATAAGGTATTATTAGTGTTTTTGTGCTATTTGAGAAATAGCACTTGGTATTCATCTTGTAATTAGATTTCTCATGTAATTCGAAGTGATTTAGTGGTTATTTGATCTTTAGGCTCCCTTTTGGTTTCTAACATACATCCCCTCCGAAAAAGAATCTCCGCAGACTACTTTGGAGAAATGTCGTGTCTACACTTCGACAAGCTCCATTGCAAATGAGACAGAAGTAACAAACTAAGCCAGCATTCTTTCCTCGATTTCGTCGTCCTGGCCTTGTAGTGGCCGTATGGGAACAGGGATCCTTTTAGTTTTCTCAGCCATGTTCAGTGTCGACCGGCCACTCCAAAGTAGTGCACAATTCCAACCGCGCCTATTTAACGGTCCGATGAATCACCAGGACTTGAGCAAGACGAATGCACGCAATGGCGTCACGGCGGTCGCTCGTACCCCTGTTGGTGCTGTGCCTCCTATGCGGGGCATCTCATGCGGCGGCGAAGCGCAGATACCTCTCCGTCAATATGCACCAACTGCTCAGCTCCAAGGCTCATGTCGACTGTCCTCCCTTCAAGAAGTCCGGTACGGACCATGGATTTATCTTCTGTAATTGCTATGCAAAGCATTGGCAAACCATTGTTCTCTTGTTTTTGTGTTTAACAAGTAACGAATCGTGGCCCAAACTTTATTCTGAGTTCATATATAACTCGTGTGGTGTACTTGTGTAGGTAATTCGCCAGCTCTAACTGTTTCTCGTGATTTGCCAATGGTGCACAGTAATAACTTCAGGCAACAAGGTGACAATCCCAGCTGCATGCGGCCTTCCACCAAAATGTTGCAGCGACGCAGACTCGATAGGGCGCGACGTTCTCAACCACGACATAAACCGGCTGAGCACTCTCCTACGTAGGTCATCCATCAGTAAAGCCTCGGCAGATCCGTTGGCGGGCCCCGTCCCAGCAATCCCGGCTGCACCAGCCCCGTGGTTCAACCGCGGAGCACCGCCGGTGGCGCCACCAGCAGAGGCACCATCCGTGACAATACCGGACAGCTCTGGGACGTACCTCAACACGCTTGAGTTCGTTGTCACCGTCGGGTTCGGCACGCCGGCCAGCCCGTCCGTGGTCATCTTCGACACCGGCAGCGACGTGTCGTGGATCCAGTGCCAGCCGTGCTCCGGGCACTGCTACCACCAGCACGACCCGCTCTTCGACCCGACCAAGTCCTCCACCTACGCGGCAGTACCCTGCGGCGACCCACGGTGCACGACCGCCGGCGGAAAGTGCAACGGAACTACTTGCCTCTACAACGTCGGGTACGGTGACGGCTCGTCCACCTCTGGCGTCCTGTCCTACGAGACGCTGAAGCTTACCTCCTCGCGCACCCTCCCCGGCTTCGTGTTCGGCTGCGGCCAGAAGAATCTCGGAGACTTCGGCGACGTCGACGGGCTGATCGGCCTCGGCCGCAGCAAGCTGTCACTGTCCTCGCAAGCAGCCGCATTGTTCGGCGCCACATTTTCGTACTGCCTGCCCTCCTACAACAACACGCCGGGGTACCTCACCATCGGCTCAACGCCAGTATCCAGAAAGGTCCAGTATACGGCCATGATACAGAAGCAGGACTACCCGTCCTTCTACTTTGTCGAGCTCGTCTCCATCGACATCGGCGGGTATATCCTGCCGGTGCCACCGACCGTGTTCACGAGCACGGGCACCCTCCTCGACTCCGGCACGATCCTCACCTACCTCCCCAAGGAGGCGTACACAACCCTCCGTGACCGATTCAAGTTCACCATGACGGGGTACAAGCCGGCACCGGGGTACGACATCCTCGACACGTGCTACGACTTCACCGGGCAGAGCGTGATCGCCATACCAGCCGTGTCTCTCAAGTTCAGCGACGGCGCCGTGTTCGACCTCGACTTCAACGGAATCTTGATGTTCCCGGAGCAGCCGACCATCGGGTGCCTCGCGTTCGTGGCGAAGCCTTCGACGTCGCCGTTCACCATTGTGGGGAACACCCAGCAGCGTTCGGCCCAGGTGATCTACGACGTCGCTGCAGAGAAGATCGGATTTGTCCCGTCTAGTTGCTGATTTCAAATTCTTGTTCGTCTGAATAAGTCAAACAGTGATTCATCTGTTTGGTTTAATTACGTCACATTTTCAATTCTGTGGGAACCTGTTAGCTTCATGGACTGAGTAGTTATGCTCCATGAATCTGCATGCGGCCGAGTCACGCTGAAGGGAAATACTCCGCATACGGTATGCACCAGAAGATTTGTACATACCCATCCGGATTTGTGCCACGTCAGTTATTACGGATCTCAAAGACGAAAGGAAACCACTGAGCAAGACTGGATCGGGAGTAACCGGGGCTCGGTTCCGGGCCAGGAGCCGCGCGCGCAGGGCCACGGCTCGGCTCTAGGTTTGCCGGATGCGGGCGGATATGCAGATCGATAAAAATAATCTATGGAGGCAGGAATCGAGCCACGGAGCTGGCCGGCGGCATCGCACGCACGCACGGATTCCAGTACGTGACCCCGCCGTACAGTAGGACCCCGACGGGCACCACCGCCACCACCGCGACTGCGTGGGACGTCTGTGGCGTGGCGTGGCGTGGCTTGTCGATAATGGTCTTCGCGTTCACCTCGTCGGGGACCAGGCGATTCGTCTCTGTCTCCAATCGAGTTTTCCCGACGAGGGACAGATACGTTCTTCCACTCAGGTCGATAATGGCGGTGGCCAGAACACGGTTCATGGCGAGATCCAGCTCACCACGACAGACCTGTTCCAGACCCCATCGGGTTCCTGCAGCTGGAGCTCTCCTACATCGGGGTCGTGCCCATCTCACCGACTTCCAAGCCTGCGCTGGCAGTCCCGAAAGAACTGGAGAACACGGCCGTTGACGTCGAAAACGGGGAGGAGACCCGATGAGAGGCGAGCGCGTGAGCCGAAGGCTCAATCAGAGACGAAGAGGGCTGGAGACCCGACAATTCACGGTCTACACAAGCTTTGAGATCCGTGTTGCCCACGTGTCAGTCATCGGGATAGGTATGCACGCGCCCGTCTGTGCATACCGTATTCATAGATTTTTTTTCCAGTCACGCTCTAGTTCGTGGCGAGGCCGCCGAGTAATAAGTCGTGCATGTATGTATTCAGGGTCAATATACTATGAAGATCGAGTTTCCTATGACTCATATCTCACCAACAGCTATTAATCTACCCACTTCCTCATCCGTCCCTCGATCATCACCTAAACGCCCCTTAATACCGCAGGATTTAACTTGGGCCCATTGTCACAACCAAAATGTAAGTGTCCACTCGATTCTTTACTGGTTTAGCCAACGGGTTTACTGGCCCTCGCCGCGCCGAACAACACCTCGGGCTTCGTGTTCACGCCACTCCTTACCATCAATGAGCAGCCGTGGTTCTACCAGCTGATACTCACGGGGATCAGAGTCGGCGGCCTGACGCTGCACACACCACTGGGCGTTCTATCGGAGGGCGCGATCATGGATTCCGGCACGATCATCACGGGCTGCTGCAGGAAAGTAGCACGACGGAGGAGCCGTGCCGAGCGTGTGCACGCAGGGCCGGGAGCCTATTTTTCAGAGTAGGACCGCACAAGGGCCCTATTTTTCAGCGTCCCATTTTTTCCCTTCTCAGCCCCAACTCAACAGCGTCCAAGGCGGGCTTAAAAATAAAAACAGCGTCCAAAGCAGTCTGTAGCCTATTATGGCCCAATAACCGCAGTCACGCATGGCCCAGCGGACGAACAACCGCAGCCTAACTACAACTACAGATGCCGCCATCAATTTTTGCTTTCCAAGTTTAGGCTATGTTGGCACAGCTTGTAAACCAACTTCTGCATAAATATAAGCACTTGGACTGCCAAACACTAAAACTTTGACCCAACATTCCACAAAAACGCTTCTCAAAATGAACTAGCAACCAACTTGGTAGAAAAGCAGTCTCCCACCAGCTTCCCGCAGCTTCTCACATTTGCAGAGACGAAAATGCCCTTCAAGTTCATAGAAAATTACTCGCCTTGGCCATCCTATAAAACTCTATCGTAAATTCGTAACCCCCACCCCATTGTCTCCCTCTCGCAAACGCGAACTGCACGGGCGCTCGGTCGCCTCGCCTCCTGTTACCTCGATTGGATCCTGCTTCTGAGGTGAGGGCCCTCTCCATTCCCTTCTTCTGGCGATGAACGGCATGCCAGCTCGCACCGGCGCGGCGGCGGCGCCAGCCCGATGTGGCACCACAGTACTTCGTGGATACGCAAGCTCGCATCGGCGAAGCGGAGGCGCCAGCCCGTGGCACCTCAGTGCTAGTTGTGAAGTGGGGTGGCAGCGAGTTGAACTCCGGCGGCGGCGGCACCCTCCTCTGTCCGGCGGCGACGAGTTGAAACTGCAGCGGCGGCGCCCTTCCCCTGTCCGGTGGCGGCGCCCTTTCCACTGTCTGGTGATTCGTACCTGCAGATAGGTTCATTTGATGTTTGCTGCCTGGATGACATGAAACATCCGCTTGCCGCATATGCTCATTTGGTTCTAGATTCTTTGTTTTGTCACATGTCACCACTGTGGTAAACACATGTCGACGGTGATATCGGATTCAATTCCACTGATGCTACGGATGAAGGCAACATAGAAGACCTACGTGATGCTATTGCAGCAGGCTTGATGGAAGGACAATGATCGTAGTACACTCTTGAGCGTTTTGTAGTACAAATATAAATATTTAATGTATTATTATCTCTTGTGAAACTTTATTTTTTCTTTTATAAACTTATGTGACATTATTGTATGATATTATATAGTTTGAATTATGTCAAAAAAAATAAAACATAAGAAGTAAATCAAAGTTCATAAATATAAACATCAGAAAAAAACATTATAGGAAATTCAGACATTTCTCAGTTAAATAGCACAATGACAAACATCAAACTTGTATTTACAACAGCTTCTGCAGACAGATGCTTCTCCTAACTGTTAGAGAGAAGTCAACTTCTTAACAAGTTTCAGTTGTATCAAACATGGCCTTACTCCGATGCAGGCAGCGAGGAAGCTAGGTACTCCAGTGAGTAGTCACCTGTCACCCATGTTAATTACTACTTGCAATTCTCTGATCTTTGAAAAATACCTAAAATTATTGAAAGCACAGAAAAATATGAAGCTAATTTTGTTACCTCTGCCTCTACGCTTTCTGCATGTTAAAATTACCTTTACACCATGGCCTGCATATATGCAGTAGTGCAAAATCATTTGCTTCAACCTTGTTTAACGCATATTGACTGTTTAAATGCTGAAAATTGAAGGAATACATTTTGATGATCTTCGTGTTATCTTTGGATCCGGAAAATTTTACTTGAGAATCTTTGAATCTTATTTAGTTTATTGTATCAATGTGACATGTTTGTGCTTTTTTTAATTCTTTTTAAATCCTGCTATTGCTATAGAAGTCGTGAATGCACTTTCCATACTGTGTATACTCATATTTCTCACTGAAAATGTATCATGACCATCTTCTCGTTTACATGCTTTTCCACGTATTCAACTTGAACACATGTTTAACATGTTTATTTTACCAGCAAATACTTATATCTCAACACGAGTTGATTCCACCTATGAAATTCATTAGTTTATATATGATGTTGCTGGCATGTTCGGACTCACTTTGGTGACTTCATAAAAAGTATGGTTTTTCGCACTTTTCCAATGACCGTTTCATCAACGAGATGATGCATCTCTAAATTGAAGCTTTAGAAATCCTATTTGCATTCTACAATGATATAAAAAGATTTACGATCATAATATCACTTAAGAGTGGATTTTGGAGGAGATTGACTATGAGCATATAATTGAAGATTTTTTCAAATAATACTAAAAATGATATTATTTAGATAAATATTATGCATCTATGAGACATGACTTCAACAATAGTTTGTGTCAGTACCCTAGATACCAGGTACCCCTGATACTGTGGATAAAATCAGGGAGTTTCACCCTCCAAATATGAAGACTTCCGAAGGCAACACATGTCCTGCAGCACTAGGCTTGCCTCCCTCCTTTGGATAGCTCTAGAGCTACCACGTGTCCTGCAAGGCCGGACCTACCTCTCTTCACAGGGAAGCTCTGGTGGTGCCACGTGTCCAGTAGCTCTGGACCTAAGCCCCAGTAGAGGGAAGCTCCACTGCTGCCATGTATCAAGTAGCTCTAGACCTGCCTCCCCGCGGCAGAGCATTACAGGAATCCCGATCAATGACGTCGGCCAGGGCCAACATAATTAAGGCCTAAAGCGACGTAAGTTACTTAATTACATCAGTTTTACTTTAATTACGTCGGTTGCCAGCCGACGAAGCAGTTTCAACGTAATTAAGGTAACTTACGTTGGCCACCGATGTAAGTTAATAAATCACGTTGGTATCCTGCAACCGACGTAAGTTATTTACCGAGATGGGCCGCGGGCTGGGCCGGAGCACCTATGTCGGTTGCGCGAAACCAATGTAAGTTAAGTGGTATAACTTACGTCGGTTGTGTGAAACCGACTTAAATTAGGTGGTTTAACTTACGTCAATATGGTCAGACCGACGTAGGTTAAACTGGGCTAACTTACGTCGGCTTGGCCATAGTCGACTGAAGTTTTTCATTAAAAAAAACAGAAACTGGCTACCTTGCACGATGGCGAGAACACAGGACAGATTCAGAACAGATACAGAAACGATATATACACAACCACAATTTCAAAAACATTATTCAAACATCGACAACAACACAAATCCACCGGGCTACACGCTAGCTCCTCCACTACCTCCGAGATCTTCTCGGTGCGTTCCCGAATCCCGCAGAGGAAGCATAGTCAATGGTGTAAAATAGTTAGTATAACTCTATGGTGCGAAACAATTAGTTAATCCAAATTATGAGGAGCAAACAAATACAACATTATCATTATGGGGAAATATAAGAATGACATCATTTATAAGTGATATTAATGTTGCCTACCATACTTTGCTGCATACTCAATATCACCAAGTTCCTACTAGTGCAGAATTTCTTAGAATGTGAAACCATCAAAATCACCCTAACTTGGTGATCCAATCATCCAATGATGAAAATCTCTTTTAACTTTCTCCTACAAGTTGACAGAACTAGTGTATTCCCATTTTACCAGCAATTTGAAGGACCCAGACAAGGATATCAGTAGATGATGTAGGGACTCTATGGTTCCAAACCATCTCAATTGATAAAAAAAATCATTTCATTGGCATGACACAATCAGTGAACCCAATAAAGCATTGCAATCAGGTATTCAGTCCAATAAGGCTTTGAGTTGGTTAGACATGATTGCTAATAAAGGGAGGCTGAACTGATTGCTAATAAAGGGAGGACGAACTGATTGCTAATAAAGAGAGGCTATATGTATCACTCATCACTCCTGTAACAGAGCGGCTACTTCTTACTCCACCTGTATTTCACTCTCTCCCACTCTATGTTCTACCTCCTTATCTCACTATGTAAAATACTAAAATGAATACGACAATATTAAACAAAGAGTTTATCACCTGCTCCGGTGTCAGCTACGGCAGAAGCGTAGGAATCTCGATATCCTGACCGCAATTTCGAGCAAGAGCCTGTCATTGCAAAATCTTAGAAGATACATGTTATTGAAATGCTATGAAATTTAACTATGGTACTTTAAATTACTGATCGCCATCGTTGCTTGCATTTGGGCCAGCATTAAGGTCGTCCTCTGCTGCTCCTCCCTTGCCTCTGCCCTCAACCTCTCCAGCTCTGTCTGGGTCTACGTCAGTGTATCCTTCAAGGTGAGGAGCTCCAGATGGGTCTGCGAGAGATGACCACTGCTGGTCCCAACGGATGAAGCCTGCGACGATGAAGCACCTCTCAAAGGTCGCGTCCGCCTCGAGTCAACAACTTCATCAAAAATGGCAAACCTGCAAAAGAATGAAAACACTAAGTAGAAGAAGGTAAATTGAAAAAGAAATAAAACACATGAACAACTCATCATCCATGGGCCTTCCCACCTCCGCTCGCGCACGCGGCTTGGGGGTCGATTGGCGTGCTTTCCCAATCATAATCCGCACCGTGTATCTTCGTGACCTCCTGCTCGTACTTTGCCTACAAAACAAAGAAATCATTTAAGCATGTCAATAATAGTATTAGTTATAATGAAATTGATGAATTTCGCAAACTTACCAGTCGGTCGGCTGCGACGTGACTACACTGCCCTCGCTGAGAAGGGTCACTTCCCTTGTGACCACTCTTCCAAACCTGGGTTGGGGTCGGCTCCTGACCCATCTCTCGCTCCTGTATAGCCGTGTTAGTGATATAAATATATTAGGAACACATAAATAAATTGAAAAAGTACTCACCATGTGTTTAGCCAAATGCAAGTAGTTGTCGCCGCCAAAGTTGTTCTTGCCGTCGGACCCCATGTGGCACTGTCTAGCCTTTGTGGACTTATTGATGAAAGCTTCTCTAGCCCAGTACCGATAGAGAGCTAAGTACGCCTCGGTGTTACCCTGTAACCAGGAAATACTAACCTGCACATATTTCATTTTTTATCAATGCAGTTAACATACATAGAAATTGTAAATATTTAACAATATTAAAAGCTTACCTCCGCGTAATGCTCCTCTGTCACGTACGCGTCGGAGTACTTCCTAAATGGACCCCTTTGCTTCTCCTACTCCTGCTCCCAGGGGTGCCGTATGTAGTACGTGTTGACAGCCTGAATCCGGGCGTTCGACAACGCTGCCGCCTTGAGCTTCCGAGCGTTATAATGGAACACGCGTCTCGCGTGGTCCTCCATGCCCAGTTCCTCTACTAGGTACCTCAGCTTTAAGCAAACAAACATTTAAGTGATATGCAGTAACAATTCAAACGAGTTGGAAAAATAAAACAGTTAAACTTACCATAAAATCGTGTCACACGGCTCCCTGAACTGTGTCGTGGACCGGGTGAGAGACACGAGCGTAGTCATCCCACGACAGAGCAGGGAAACAGTCAATGACACCGGGGTAGTGCAACTTCACGATAGCACCCAGGACACTGTTAACCTGCCTGTGGTGTTTCTCGGCCCCCGTGAACAAAAAGTCGTACTAGCATGTGCAAAATATAATAAATCATTACGTAAAGGAAAACAACATCTAATATTTAATATACTATATACAGTTTTTACCTGTCTCTGACAGGATGGATCGTGGTCTGTTGAGAAGTAACCGAAGGAGGAGCCGCAAAGTGGGTCCTCCTCGTCTGTCGCCTCTGCTGCGACGCCGCTGCGTCCTAAGATCCTGAAGGCTCTGCGGAACCACCGGAGTCCAAAGGAAGGCTAGCGGTAGCCGGCTGCAGAGGGAGGCTAGCGCTAGCTGGCTCCGAAGGGAGGCTAGCGCTAGAGGGCTCCTGTAGCGGCCCCACCTCTGACTCGGGCTCCTGTAGCGGCCACCTAGCCTCTGACTCAAACTCAGAAGACTCTGAGTCAGACTACACAAAAGAAAAAGATTAACAATAAATAATTATTAACAACTGCAATTTATAAAATAACTTTATTGCAAACTAAAATTTACCTCCGTCTGCTGAAAGCACACATGAGCTGAGGGTGGAGCGTGCGCTAGAAAGAGGGAACGTCGGCTCGAAGGTAACGAGGTCCCTAAGCAAGGGTCTCCTGGCGGCTCAAACCCTCTCACTGGCTTCCCCTTCCTCTTCCCCTTCGACAACATCCTGGTGCAAGGAATAAATGATTAATACGCAAACACAATATACAAAATTAATGTTAAGTTAATGAATAAAATGTTACTTCATAAATTTCAAAATTCATCAACATCACAGTCATGCACCCAACTCCTTAAACCAGCCCATCGATCTTCTTCTTCTGCATATCGTTTTTGTTTGCGCAAATCAGCAGGTTCGACTAAGTCATCGATATCTTCAGTTTCCGATTTTGATTTTGTTTCCGCTTCCGTGCCAGTCTCGATATCTTGAGCATCTCCAACTAAGTCATCGAGTCCTACACCGGGCTTGACTGAGAAGGAGTCTGGCAAATCTTCCTCTTGGTAGACCAGATCAGCCTCAACTTCCTCATGTTAATCATCATCTCCTGGAGCGTATAACTGCTCACAAGGATTCACCTCATGTACCATCCACCAAGCTTTGAATTTATTGCATGGATAAGGTAGATAGTACACTTGCTCTACTTGGTGTGCAAGAACTAATGAATCGAATCCTTTCAACCGTTCCTTGTGTTTTACTTCGACCATGCCAAATTTGTTTACTCGAATTCCATGAATGGAATCAAAACATTCGCAGTCAAAGTGAATTCAAGGATTATTTTAATAATCCCGTAGTACTGAGTTTCATATTCTTGTGAATCGATTGCCCTCATCACAACTCTGGTATTACATGTTGCCGCGAGAGGACGAAGAGATTCAAATTGAGTTGTACGGAATTGAAAGCCGTTGATGTCATATCGACTATAGCTTCTAACATTAACCACTCCACAAGATAGTTGTCGCAAATCTTCATGGACGTTGGCATCTTTTTTGCCCTGTCCAAGATATGAAGTTATTAGAAAAGTAAGAATTCTTAAGTTATAAGAAAATGTTGTTAATATTATAAGTTAACGAGAAAATGTTACATGATCTCGAAACTAGGAAAGAAAATTAGATCCCCCATTTATTCCTTCCCATCGAATATGTCTATTTTCTTGCTCGTGGGTTGATGTCTATGTGCTTGTCGAACATACTACACGAAAATAGAACCTTTTAGAATACATGTGTTGCAAAAGATGGTGAAAAGCATAAGTGTAGGAGAAACACTTACTTGAAATATTCATCCATTTCTTCCATATTAGCGTACATGTACAAGAAAGCAGCACACCTTTCTTTTTCGCTAACGTCGTAGGAAGTGTAACTACCAACAGTAGTGCCTCTTGTTGCAAAAATGGAGAGATCACTACAAGGAGGTTGCTCATCCATATTGTACCGCATTACTGAAGTATTAACATTGTGTTCCTCTGCAAAGTAAACACTTGAGAAGTATCCTACTTCCTTAAGAGTAAAAGTTTCAGCGATGCAACTTTCAACCCTTGCCCTGTTACCAACAATTGGATTCAGATATCTGAGTGATCTTTCAATATGATACATCCACCTATATTGCACAGGACCGCCCACTTTCGCTTCAAATAGAAGATGAATTAAGAGATGTTGCATTGGATTGAAAAATCTTGGAGAAATTTTTTTTCCATCTTACACAAAAGTATCGGAATCTCCTTCTCAAACTTAGTCATCATCTCTGGCATGATTTATTTAGCACAGAGTTTCCTATAGAAGTGGCTAAGCTCGGCTTATACCTTCCACACCACATCGTCAAAGTAGCCTCGAAACATCAGGAAGAAGTCTTTCCATGATTATGTGATAATCATGACTCTTCAACCCAATGAGCTTTCCCTTTTTCACATTCACGGCTCGTCTCAGACTAGCTGCATAACCATTTGAGAATTTGAACCTTTGCAATCATTCGAGAACTTCTTTCTTTTCTTTTGGTCAAAGACAGAAAGGAGCGCGTGGTTTACCACCATTTTCAGAGAGCTCAAGAGTTTGATGGTTACAAAGCTCGGCGAGATCCTTTCGAGCCTTTAAATTGTCTTTTGTTTTGCCCGTAATGTCCATGCATGTGCTTATGATACATTCGGCCATGTTACGCTCTTGATGCATGGCATCAATGTTGTTCCTTAGAATCCACAACTTCGCATACGGTAGCTCTCAAAGACCACATATGTGAGTCCAATTGTGTTTGTCTCCGTAACCTTCAAAATATCCAGGACGACCTTCATCTGGCACCAATTTGTCCAATATATCATATATTTCTGACCCGTTAAGACGTTTCGGTGGTCCTTTAGTGACAACGGTGTTCTTTCTGAACACATTCCTCTATTGTATAAACAAGTGATTTGGAGGCAGCCAACGTCTATGACAATCGAAGTAAGATATCTTGCCTCCATGGGTAAGTCAAAAGCAATCAGTATCCGAGGCACATATCGGACACATCAACCGACCATGAGTGCTCTATCAAGAAAACATGTCGTATGCCAGAAAATCATGGACGAACTACAAATAAGCAGCTCGAAGGTTGAATTTCTTCTTCTTGTAACAGTCGTACGCTTCAACTCCTGTCCACAACATTTTTAACTTTTCGATCAACAGTTTCAACATCATGTTGAGACGTGACCCAGGATGATCCGGCCTAGGTACAATGAGGCTAAGAAACACGAACTCATTCTTCATGCAAAAAGTCAGTGGAAGATTGTACGGAATGACAAAGACGGGCCAATAGGAGTATGGTGCGGCGTTGGTGCTGAACGGCATGAACCCATCTGTCGCCAACCTGATGCGAACACTTCTCGCTTGACGACCGAATTCTGGGTTGAACCGGTCCAGCGCCATCCATGCCTCACTATCGGACGGGTGCGTCATGACTCCATTGTTCTGACGCTCACCTTCCTTGTGCCATCTCATGTGTCTGGACGTTTTTTTGTTAAGAAACAACCGCTTCAACCTCGGTGTCACGGGTAAGTAATGAAGCCTGCTTACGTGCGACTTCTGTCATCACAATATCACCATCGTTATTAACAACTTCGACAAACCTCGGTTGACCACATTTCAAACATTTGTTCTCATTGGCATGCTCTCTCCAAAAAAGCATGCAGTTGTCCGGATACACATCAATCTTCTATTACTTCATACCGAGACTGGAAAGAATTTTCTTTGACTTATACATATCTTTAGGCACTTTGTTGGGTTGCGGAAGGGCATCATTGAACAAATTGATGAGCTCGTTGTAACAATTATTAGAAAAGAAGAACTTAGACTTAATTGCCATAAGTCTAGTCACAAAGTTGAGGATTGTCATTTTAGTGTGTCCATGCAGCGGCTCTTCTGAATCTTTGAGAAGTTTGAAGAACTCTTTAACCTTTGTTGTTTGAGGATCCTCTGTAAGCTTTGGTCGTATAGTTTCCAACATCTCATCCATCATATCAACCTCCGTGGCATCATCATTGTCCGCTTCCACTTCTTGTACAGCTTGAGAAGCTGTCTCGCCATGGAAGTTCGACAACTCATAATGTGACACGTAACCGTTTCGACACAAGTGCATCATAAGTTCTACTTTGTCCAAAAATGTTCCGTTTCGGCATTTCGTACATGGGCGCTGCGCCTTATCGCTATTTGACAACAAAAAAGCTCGTTCCACTAAAGCTTCTATCTTGGCGTACCACTCATCTGAGTGACCACCAGTTCTGCTCTTCCAACCAGTATACATCCAACTACGGTCTTCGCCTATGTTTGACTCTGCAATTTAAAACCGAACAAATTACCGTTAGTTTCTTGTTAATTTATAAACGATAGAGGAAATAATGAGAGAGACAGTGAACTGGGTCCGTCGGGGTTGACCTCAAGCCCGTCACGAGCACGAGCACGGCCCAGCACGAAAAAATTGGGCTCGGGCCAGCCCGAAGCCCAAAACGGGTCATGCTCGGGCTTGACCTCAAGCCCGTCGGGCTAGCCCGGCACACCCCGGTTAAGGGTGGTCGGGTCAGCCCGTCAATGTGGCCCGATGAGCCCGACTTACATGGCCTGGCCCGAGCTCGACCCGTTTAGCCCACTTAGCATATAAAAGTAGTAACCTAAAATTCCAAACCATACAACACCTCCCACTCCTCCTGTTCGGTCGCCGCCCCCGCGCCCAGCACCCCGTTCGACACTTCGAGCGCCACCTCCCGAATCTTGCCCGTCCCCGACCCTTCTCTCTCCTTGACCGTCGAGTCCCCCGACTCCCTCCCCGATCACCCCCTAAACAGCCGTCGGCACTGGACCACCTCGTATTGTGTCGCCGACCGCCGCCCGCCATCTGCGATGCCCAACTCGATTCTTCCCCGAATCTACGAGGATGCGAGGCAAGCCCGACGAGCGACGACTCCTAGACTCTCGTCCAGAGGAGGCGAGGCGAGGACCTCGATAGATCTACGGTGAGCCGACGAAATTGTTGGTGAAGAAGTTGCGCAGGAGGCGACGAAGCGTGAGGAGGTGACCACGACTCCGCCGGGCTTCGGGCCGGCACGACACACTTGGCCCTCGAACGGGCCCAGCATGGCCCAACACGAGAAAATGGGATATGTGTCATGCTTGGGCTTGGCTTTTGGCCCGTCATGTTGGCCCAGCCCGGCACGGCAATTTTGCGGGCTGTGCGGGGCCTAATGTTTTCGGGCACGAGCCCGGTCGGGCTCGGGCTGACCCAGCCTGGCCCGACATGACCCATGGGCCCACCGGCCACCCCCGACACCATGGCACCCGACAGCCAACCGCTTTCGACGCCGCCCTCCTCATGGCGCCCGAGCTCGATGCCCCAATCGCACCTCCCTCACACCGACCACCCCCGGTGCCGCACCACCCCGACGGCCGGCGGCCCCCGTCTCCGCCGTCTCCACGGCGGTCGAGCTCGCGCATAATGAAACCAATTAAGCATAATATACACTACACTAATTAAGCATAATCTACAATAAGCAATAAGCATAATTAACCACTTAAGCATAATTAAATAAACATAATCTACACTAAGCAAATTAAGCATAATTAAGCAAATTAACTACTTAAGCATAATTAAATAAACAATTAAGCAATTTAAGCATAATTTAAACAATTCAATTTAGTTTAATTTCAAATTTGAACAATTCAATTCAATTCAATTCAAATAATTTCAACAATTTAATTCAATTTCAAATTTGAATTTGTAAGACCTATGTGTGCTGAATACATTGGCTTGTAGTGAATACACTTGCTTTGACGATAAAAGTTTTGAATATCACCAAAACACCTTTTTGTTAAGGTCCGACTAGTTTTTGTTAGCTCCGGCTCAAGGTCCGATTTGCTCCGGCAAGGTCCGGAACTTGACCGTAATGCTTCTGTTTTTCATTTGCAATGTTTCGTACTTACTTTACATCTCTAGAAAGATTGCTTAGTTTTCATTTCCTAAGTTTTTGGTGCGTTTTGGTTGATATGGATGATATCGTGTTACTGTGGTTTTGCAACATGCTTATGTGAGGTTCTCACGTAAGATGTTGTGTTTGGAACTAACTTGAGTCAAGTCGAGGTCTTGGGCTCGTATGAATTGGTTGTTTATTTATGTGCAGGTGTTGCTTGAGTTCAAGACATGGCTGGTGATGGGATCCATTGGACTAGTCTCAGGGAGGAGATAAGGTTCCAACAACCAAATTCAGGAGGAATTGTGGTTGAGCTGATCAGGAGGTTGCGCAGCATGATTGAATCAAGAACAATGCATGTGAAAGTATCGTGGACGTCATTGGAAGATGTTTGCACGTGTGCAAGGAGTGCATGGACGTGGCTACATGGTTCCGAGATGTGATGAAGAGATGTGGACATAAAGAATTGGTCAGAAAGGTCCAACCGACTAGGTTATGGACTCAGGCTGCGGCTGAGTCAGGTTTGACTCAAATATGGAAAGATTTGAGTTGGTTATGATAGGATTTCATGTGGGTCACGAATTTAAGTTGTTTAGGAATGTGGTATACGTTCCTAAGGTGTTTGGAAGTCTTAATATTGCTTCAATTTACGTATAGAAGAATCCTAAGCAGTTATAGAAAGTTACGATTCGTAAACAGAGTAGGATTAGGTTCCTGATTTGAGTTGAGTTGGCTTTCGAGTTCGTTATATAAGCAAGGGAGACCAGAGCTCATGGTGCACGACTTTGGGGGCTGTTCCTCTTGTGTTCTATCGAATAAAATTCGTAGTTTGAAGGAACTTTTGTGCCTCGTTCGTCCGACTTGTTCCAGACAAGTTTTACTCGTCGAGTTTCTGGACAGCACTACCTTTCATTGGTGGTTTTATCATAACTCGAGTTTTACAGATCCAATTGACGTGATTCTTTTTGGGTTGTCTTCAAAACTTGAGTATCTATCATCTATCCAAATTTCACGGTCATTGGATTTGTGGTCTATGATCTACACGAGTTTCTTTGCAGCTTTCCAGAACTATTTTTTCTCGGGTAGGGCAGATTGACCTTTGTTTGATCTTTCGATCATAACTTGAGTTTTTCTCGACGGATTTGAGTAATTCTTGTTGTGTTGTCTTCGTGACTTGATTCTGATATATATCACTTTTTTCACGGTGAAACACGTTTATATTAGTCTCACACATGATTTATTTAACAGATCATTTTTCTGCCGAAGGGGTTGGGGTTTAATTGTTTCCGCTGCGTAAGATTTTTAAATCTACCATTCACCCACCTCTGGTAGCTTTTCATGTGCTCTTCGATCCTACAATATGTATCAGAGCCACGGTGCTCTAATCTTTGTGATTTGCGCATGTTTTTGACTAATCATTATGGAGAAGTACTCTGCCAAACCTTGTGTGTTCGCTGGTATTGATTTTCAGGTTTGGAAGGCACGCATGGAGGCTTTCATCTAGGCACAAGGCTTTGCAATATGGGAGAAGGTATACAAGCCTTACGAAGTGCCATCAAACGATCAAGTTACAACTACAAATCTGAGAGATGTCGACAACAACAACAAGGCTCGGAACTTGATCATACAAGGATTAACACAAAGCGACTTCGATCGTGTTGCACACCTCCGATCTCCATACGATGTGTGGAAAGCACTTTGTGACTACCACGAAGGATCCAACTTGATAAAGGAGGTAAGACAGGACATGTTCAAGAAAGAATACATGCGCTTCGAGATGCAACCCGGTGAGTCCATTGATGACCTCTTTGTTCGCTTTAATAAAATTCTCAGTAACTTGCGTAGCGTGAATGTAAATTTTTCAGATGCTAAAAATGCTAAGCAATTGCTAAGTGCATTAGATATGTCAATTTGGGAGATGAAAGTCACATCTATTCGTGAATCTACTGTCATGAGTACACTTACTTTAGATGTGCTATATTCTAAGCTAAAAACTCATGAAATTGACATAATATCACGTAAGAACACCAACAAGTCTATTGCTTTTGTTTCTCAACGTGATATGCCTAGCTCCGGCCAATCTTCATCTTGTGGTACACTTGCTTTGTTGTCCTCTCTAACCCTTGAACAGATTGAGGAGTTTCCAGAGGAGGAGCTAGCACTTCTCTCTACGAGGTTCTCAAAAGCATTGCAAAATGTGAAAACTAGAAGGAGAGGAAGCTCCAGACCTCAATGATGCTTCGAATGTGGTAAGACATGACACTTTCATATAGATTGTCGTAACCTTTCAGGTCCTACCTCCCGGGAAGAAAAACAGTCAAGGATAAAGCACTCCTCAACAAACGATAATAAGAAAAAGAAGGGCTTTACAGGTCGCCAACTGGTGAACAGTTTTATCTCGGCACTCCAGGAACTTGGCTCAAGCGGCGTGGACATTGGAAGTGATGAAGATTAAGATGATTTGGCAAACTTGTGCTTCATGGCGGGCAAGTCAAGATCAAGTATGGAGGAGGCAGAATACAACAGCGACAATGAAGAGGTTACACGTTTGAGGAAGGAGAACATTTGGATTGTGGATTCAGGTTGCTCACGCCACATGACCGGTAACAAAGATTGGTTCTCCTCCCTCTCTTTTGTGTCACGTGTAGAGAATGTTACTTTTGCTGATAATTCCTCAACTCCTATAATTGCTAAGGGTTCGGTTATAGTAAATGATCACTACACTTTGAAGGATGTGGCACTTGTCAAAAATTTGAAATACAACTTGCTTTCTGTTTCACAATTGCTAGATGAAAATCTGGAAATTATTTTCAATAAAAACTGCTGCAAAGTTGTAAGTTCAAATAGTGAGCTTATTTTTAACATGTCTCGGTTTGGAAGAGTTTTTAAAGCTGATTTTGATATGTCTTCCTCTAAGCATAGGTGTCTAGTTGCTAATGATTCAAAGGACCTATATTTTTGGCATTGTAGACTTGGTCACGTAGGCTTTGATCACCTAACGCGTGTTAGTGCACTTGATCGCATATGTGGGTTGCCTAAGCTTAAAGGGGACAAAGAAATTGTGTGCTCTTCTTGTAGACATGCTAAGATGGTTGCAAGTTCACATACTCCCCTCACAATGATCATGACAACTGAACCATGTCAACTTTTGCATCTTGACACCATAGGACCTTCACGTGTTCAATCCTTCGGAGGTAAATGGTATGTTCTTATTATTGTTGATGATTATTCTAGATACTCTTGGGTGTACTTTATGGCGTCTAAGAATGAAGCTTTTAGTCACTTTAGGACTTTATTTCTTAGATTGTCAATTGATCACCCAGGATCTTTAAAGGCAATTAGAAGTGATAATGGAACTGAATTTAAAAAACAATCTTTTGATCACTTTTGTGCTGAAAATGGAATAGATCATCAATTTTCTTCACCATATGTTCCTCAACAAAACAGTGTTGTAGAAAGAAAGAACAGAACCTTAGTTGAGATGGCTAGGACTATGCTTGATGAATATCAAACTCCTAGGAAATTTTGGGCTGATGCGTTAGCAACCGCTTGTTATGTCTCAAATCGTGTTTTCTTGCGTGCTAAGCTAGGTAAAACACCATATGAGCTCCGGTTTGACATAGGCCTAGTGTTACACACTTTTGGGTCTTTGGTTGCAAATTCTTTGTTAAGAAACATGGTAATCTTGCTAAATTTGAACCTAGATCCATTGATGGCATGTTTCTTGGTTATCCATCTCATACTAGAGGCTACCGTGTGCTTTTACTTGACACTAACAAAGTTGTGGAGACTTGTGAAGTGTCTTTTAATGAAGCTAGCCCAGGTACTAGCTCAAACATTGCAGGTCCAGATCCATATCCGCAGGGGGGGAGCATTTTCGTTGAAGATGAGGAAGAATTGGAGCTTTTGCCCAAAAATTCAGCAGCTAAAGACTTTGGTTCAGCTCCGGATGTTAATTCTCAACCAGCACCGACAACCATCAATGTTGATCCAAATCATCCTGAAGTCACAAGCTCATCGATTTGTGATAAACATGAAGAAGAAGAATCTTGTGAGACATCTGTTACCCTACGGTTTTACAAAGATCATCCCCCACAACAGATGATTGGAAGCTTGCACGAACGAGTTACACGGTCTAGGTTTTGCGATCCAAACTCTCATGCTCATTCTGCTTTTGTTGCTTCTTTTGAACCCAAAGATATATCACACACACTCACTAATAAATCTTGGATTATTGCCATGCAAGAAGAGTTCGAAAATTTAGAAAGAAATAATGTATGGAAACTTGTACCTCCACCTCAAGGTCACACTTTAATTGGAACTAAATGGGTATTTAAAAATAAACAAAGTGAGGATGGGGTTGTGGTTTGGAACAAGGCTAGGTTGGTTGCTCAAGGTTTCACTCAAGTTGAAGGTCTAGATTTTGATGAAACTTTTGCTCCTGTTGCTAGATTAGAAGCCATAAGAATTTTGTTAGCTTTTGCAACATCTAAAGGTTTTAAGCTATATCAAATGGATGTTAAAAGTGTTTTTATTAATGGCTACATAGATGAGGAGGTTTATGTGAAACAACCACCGAGTTTTGAAAATCTAGATTTTCCTAATCATGTTTACAAACTGTCCAAAGCCTTGTATGGTCTCAAACAAGCCCCTAGAGCATGGTATGATAGGTTAAAAACATTCTTATTTGAAAAAGGGTTTACCATGGGCAAGGTTGATAAAACTCTTTTTATGCTTAAGCATGGCAATGACTCATTATTCGTTCAAATGTATGTGGATGATATTATTTTTGGTTATGCTTCTCATGATCTTGTGTCCAAGTTTTCAGCAATGATGAGTTCCGAATTTGAAATGAGTATGATGGGTGAACTCACTTACTTTTTGGGGCTGCAAATCAAGCAAACAAAGGAGGGTACATTTGTGTATCAAACGAAGTATACAAAAGATCTCCCAAGGCGCTTCAACATGGACAAAAGCAAGCCTCTTCGAACACCAATGGGAACAGCAACAACACTTGGACTTGATGAAGATGGTGAACCCGTGGATCAAAAAGAATATAGAAGCATGATCGGATCACTTTTGTACCTCACGGCATCAAGACCAGACATACAATTCAGCGTATGTCTTTGTGCACGATTTCAAGCCTCCCCACGTGCTTCACATCGTCAAGCCGTCAAAAGGATTCTCAGGTACTTACATGGAACTCAAGAATTTGGAATTTTTCTTCCTTCTTCCTCAACCATTACTTTGAAAGATTTTTCGGATGCTGATTTTGGGGGTTGTAGGATTGATAGGAAAAGTACTTCCGGTGCTTGTCATTTTCTTGGTAATTCTCTTGTTGCTTGGTCCTCTATAAAACAAAATTCAGTTGCACAATCCACAGCCGAATCTGAATATGTAGCTGCTGCTAGTGCTTGCTCACAAATTCTTTGGATTGTTCAAACACTTAAGGACTATGGGGTTGATCTAGATAGTGTTCCACTGTTCTGTGATAACACTAGTGCCATTTGCATTGCTAAAAACCCTGTGCAACATTCTAGAACTAAGCACATTGACATTAGGTATCACTTTCTCCGAGATAATGTTGAAAAAGGAAACATTGTGCTTCACCATGTAGATACCGAACAACAATTGACTGACATTTTTACAAAACCTTTGGATTTCACTCGTTTTTGTTACATTTGTAGTGAAATAGGGGTTATGCATCCTCATGGCTTAAATTGAGGGGGAGTTTTGAAACTTGGGAAGTCTATGTGTGAATCTGAAATTAAAATAATATGAGCATAGTATTTCATACATATATGACTTTGTGATTCCTTTTACATGCTGAAAGTTCTTACTACATTACTCATGTTATACATTTTGTAGTTTTTGCCATGTCTAGAAATTGGAATAATTACTTACACTAAAACTGGTCATGGTCGAACTTTCTTGCTGTTTTGAACTTGTTACATGTTCACAAGTGCTTTTAATCATTAAGAATTAATCAAGTAATCAACTCACATGTTGAGTTTTTATGAAAAAAATATAAATTGAGAAAAGATCAAGAGAATATGCATGCATCGCACTTCTTTTTTGAGATGACTTATCATTGCACTTAGATATGAACTTGGAAGAAGTTGTGTATGACTAAAACCATGTCCTTAAGCTTCTGATTGTCAAATGACATAGGCTTGGCTTGGTTGGTTAGAATAAGGAAGATGCGCATATAATCTCTTGCAAATATCATATGATCTAAATGTATGATTTGAAAAATAATAAAATGCAGCAACTAGTGTCATGCTTTCAGGTTTTGAAATAGTTAAGTTTGTGAGATCATGACTTACTTAAATTGAAAATTACATTTGATCTCTAGCATGGCTTACACTACTTTATGTATTTCATTGATGTGATAATGTAAGGTACTTGATAGTATGACTTAGATGAGCTTTGTTTATATGTATATGTTATAATATGCTCATAACAACTAAAGGGGGAGAGATAATTTGTTTATATGCTCATGACTTGCTGAATACATTGTCAAAGGGGGAGAGATAAGCATGAAGAGAAAGATAATATGTGCATAAGGAGAGATAATAAAGGGGGAGAGATAATATGGGACAATTTTTGGATTTTCTTCTCATTTTACTTTTTATTTACAAAGGGGGAGAAATTGTCTTCAAAACTTTTATGTGAATAAGCCAATGTTCGGATTTTAAATGGTGTTGCCAATGCATTCATCAAGGGGGAGATTGTAAGACCTATATGTGCTGAATACATTGGCTTGTAGTGAATACACTTGCTTTGACGATAAAAGTTTTGAATATCACCAAAACACCTTTTTGTTAAGGTCCGACTAGTTTTTGTTAGCTCTGGCTCAAGGTCCGATTTGCTCTGGCAAGGTCCGGAACTTGACCGCAATGCTTCTGTTTTTCATTTGCATTGTTTCGTACTTGCTTTACATCTCTGGAAAGATTGCTTAGTATTCATTTGCTATGTTTTTGGTACGTTTTGGTTGATATGGATGATATCGTGTTACTGTGGTTTTGCAACATGCTTATGTGAGGTTCTCACGTAAGGTGTTGTATTCAGAACTAACTTGAGTCAAGTCGAGGACTTGGGCTCGTATGAATTGGTTGTTTATTCATGTGCAGGTGTTGCTTGAGTTCAAGACATGGATGGTGATGGTATTCATTGGACTAGTCTCAGGGAGGAGATGAGGTTCCAACAACCAAATTCAGGAGGAATTGTGGTTGAGCTGATCAGGAGGTTGCGCAGCATGATTGAATCAAGAACAATGCATATGAAAGTATTGTGGATGTCATTGGAATATGTTTGCACGTGTGCAAGGAGTGCATGGACGTGGCTACAAGGTTCCGAGACATGATGAAGAGATGTGGACGTAAAGAATTGGTCGGAAAGGTCCAACCGACTAGGTTATGGACTCAGGCTGCGGCTGAGTCGGGTTTGACTCAAATATGAAAAGATTTGAGTTGGTTATGATAGGATTTCGTCTTGGTCACGAATTTTAGTTGTTTAGGAATGTGTAATACATTCCTAAGGTGTTTGGAAGTCTTAAGATTGCTTCAATCTGCGTATAGAAGAATCCTAAGCAGTTATGGAAAGTTACGATTCATGAACAGAGTAGGATTAGGTTCCTGATTTGAGTTGAGTTGGCTTTCGAGTTGGTTATATAAGCAAAGGAGCCCAGAGCTCGTGGTGCACGACTTTGGGGTCTGTTCCTCTTGTGTTCTATTGAATAAAATTTATGGTTTGAAGGAACTTTTGTGCCTTGTTCGTCCGAATTGTTCCAGACAAGTTTTACTCATTGAGTTTCTGGACAGCACTACCTTTCATCGGTGATTTTATCATAACTTGAGTTTTACAGATCCAATTGACATGATTCTTTTTGGGTTGTCTTCACAACTGAATTATATATCATATGTAAAAATTTCACTGTCATTGGATTTGTGGTCTATGATCTGCACGAGTTTCTTTGAAGCGTTCCAGAACTGTTTTTTCTCGGGTAGGGCAGATTGACCTTTGTTTGATCTTTCGATCATAACTTGAGTTTTTCTCGACGGATTTGAGTGATTCTTGTTGTGTTGTCTTCATGACTTGATTCTCTATGATATCTATCACTTTTTTCATGGTTTAACACGTGTATATTAGTCTCACACATGATTTATTTAACAGATCGTTTTTCTGCCGAAGGGGTTGGGGTTTAATTGTTTCCGCTGCGTAAGATTTTTAAATCTACCATTCACCCCCCTCTGGTAGCTTTTCACGTGCTCTTCGATCCTACATAATTAGAGTGGGAAGGTTAGGGTGTGGTGGGGTGGGCGGGGGGGGGGGGGGGGGGGGGCTGGGGAGGAGAGCGGGAGGGTGGGGGGGGCTTTGCAGGGAGGGTGAGGGTGGGGGAGTTGGGTTATGGGGGGGGCGAGGAGGGGAGGGGAGGGGGGCCTGGGGAGGGGAGAGGGAGGGTGGGGGCTCTGCAGGGAGGGTTGGGGTGGGGGACGCTCGGGGAGGTGGAGAGCAGGGGGAGGGGGGCGAGTGGTCGGGGAGAGGGAGTTGGGGGGGGGAGTGGGGGGGACTCCATACTTGGCGGCGGGGTCAAGCGCAGCGGCAGCTTCAGGCGCAGCGGCAGCGTCGGGCGCGACAGCGGCGTCGGACAGTGGCGGGTGTGGCGGCGGCGGGCAAGGCGGCGGGGAAAGAAAAAGCAGCGGGGAAGGAAAAGAAGAGACGCGTGGGTAGAGGTTAAATTCCGTGACTTACGTCGGCTAAGTTAAACTAATTATGTCAGCCTGTGTTACTTACGTCAGCGACGGTCAGGGCTGACATAAGTTACACTTAAATTACATCGGCCAACTTATTTACGTCGGTTGTGGGTCCTTGCCAGCGTAATTCTTTGTTTATTGCTGTCGGACTTTTAACTTACGTCAGCCGCCGACGAAAGTAACATAACTTACGTCGGTTTCTTCGTACCGACGTAAGTTATACAACTTTCATCGGCCGACCGATGAAAGTTAAGCTGATCGACGTAAGTGTTTGCTTTTTTGTAGTGGAGGAAAGCTCTAGATCTGCCACATGTTAGACCTCCGGAACTAAGCCTGCAACAGGAAGATTGCTGGATCTCCAACGGTGCGGACATTTAAGAAGCTATTAAACAACCGTTACAAGACCTAGTTAATGTGTCATTAATGTTGTTTTCATGACACATGATTAGAGGGCTATCAAGACTAGTAATGCCGCCATTAAGGCATGTTATCATACTATTAATCACTCATAACACCAGTAGATCGTGTGTAGGGTGTTTATGACAGCTGAGGTCACTTGTCATGCCAGGCATACACTGTAACGATCAGTCCTTAGCATATAAAAGGGATGGACCATACGGTAGAGGGGGGCTGATAGGCTCACACGCATACACTTGCCATGCATACACACTCAGACAATCAACAACCACCCCGTGGAGTAGGGTATTACGCTCAGGCGGCCCAAACCACGTAAGAACCCTCGATGTTCACCTCTTGTTCTTGATCTTACGCGTGCCCCGCCTAAATATGAACCTTCGCAGACTACTCTTTAGTAGTACTGGGGGAAGTGTCGTTGCTACACTTTGACATTTGGTGCGCCAGGTAGGGGCGCCTAAGATCACAAGATGGTGAATTCCACCACTGCTTCATCCAACGGTTTGGTTGAGCAACCTGCTGCAGAAAATCCCTCCAACGTGCAGCAGCCAGCCAACGTTGTTGTCCCAGCAGGTGTCATTCCACCACCACCTCCACCTTCTCAGCAAGATGGTGTGTTCGCGTCAGTCACTGCATAGACCAACAACCCTGAGAACACGTTGAATGCAGCGCGGACTCTTCTCCAACATCCACCAGCGTAGGGAGCTCGTCACGCCGCACTAGAACAGTGGCGTGCTGATGTGGAGCATTTGGTTGTAGCTGCAGCCAATGCCATCAGCAACCAAGGTTCGCCCCATGCTGGGCATGCACCTTCAAAGAACAGGACCTTGTCTGGTAGACTTCATCCTCAGGTGTTGCAGCATAGGAGACGTGCGCCCTCCCACCAAGTAACATCACTGCCCTCCGGGGCTCGCCGCACTCATACGGCATCGAGGCTCCCAACGTAGGACCTCCGGTCGGAGCTCGACCGCCGCTACATGAGGCAAGACGGTCGCGTCTATAACACGTGCTCGCGAGAGGAAAGAGGCTCGAGGAAATCCTTCTCCACTAGGAGTGGGGGCGGCTGTTCAGCCGTTTCCATACATCTTTGCATGGCCGATTGGCCGCCTAAGTTCCGGCCTCATTTGCCAAAGAAATACGACAGGACAGTCAACCCCATCAAGTTTTTTCAGATTTACTCCACTACCGTCCTCGCAGCTGAAGGCAATGAGGTCGTGATGACCAACTATTTCCTCGTGGCTCTAATTGGGACTACAAGGTCCTAGTTCATGAGTCTACCTCCTGACTCCATTTACAGTTGGGAAGAACTCTGTCGCCAATTCATCGCCAACTTTAGGAGCTCCTACACCCGGCCTGGCACTAAGCTGAACTTATTTGTCGTACAACAAAGGGAGGGAGAGTCGCTGCGATCATTTATCCAGCAGTTTTCTTCGGTACGAAACATGATTCCTTCAATCTCCAACGCCTCTATTGTTGTTGAATTCCGACAAGGAGTTAGAGACAAGAAGATGCTGGAGAAGCTAGCAACCAAAGATGTTAGCAGCGTCATGGAGCTCTCTAGCCTGGCACACAAATGCGCTAGGGCTGTGGAGGGCCGTGAGATGCACTCCAAACCAACTGCAGAGGCTAGTAAATCTTCCTCCAAGGCTGAAGCTACTGCCTCCGATAGTGGAAAGTAGAAGAAGAATAAGTCCAACTGCAAGAAGAAGTCGTTGGTCGGCATGCCTACTGCTGCTGTTGCTGTAGCGCTTGACGGCCAGGGGCCACACCCCAAAAAATGACCCCAACCATCATCTGAGGACGGCGACGGCGAGAAGATGTGGTGTCCGATCCATAAATCGAACACCTATAACCTTGAAGACTGTCGCGAGGTCAAGTGGCTTGTTGAATGCAACAACAAGCGCCACGAAGAAACCCCTTTTCGCCAACAGGAGGGGAAACAAAAAGTCGGCGAAGCTCCATCTGATCAGGAGCTAGGCTTCCAGGATGCTAAGAAGTCATTGAAGGTCATCTACAACACTGACGACAATGACTCTGATATCTCCGATAACGAGCGTCAGAAGACTCTCCATATGATATATGGAGGGTCCTAGGATATTACCTCCCGATGTATCCTCAAGACAATGCATCGAGAGATGGCTGCTGCAGCTCCCACCGCCAAGGCAGAACCTCATCGAAAGTGGATGGATACTACCATCACCTTCGATGCTTTGAATTGCTCGAAGAATATGACAGGAGCTGGTCAGTTGCCTTTGATGGTCTCTCCTACTATTAGCAACATCCAGCTCTACCATGTCCTGGTGGACGGAGGTGTGGTGCTCAACCCCCTTAGCCGCGCAGCTTTTGTGAAGCTCCAGCTCAGCCTATCGGATCTTAGGCCCTCACGTCCTTTTTTGGAGTAGGTCCGGGAGCCATCACTCCTCTCCGATCAGTTACACTTTCGGTGACCTTAAGGACTCAGGACAACTATAAGTCTGAGAAGCTGGTGTTTAATGTGGCACACATCAGCCTTCCCTTCAACGCCATCCTAGGCAGGCCAGCCCTATATAGGTTTATGGTCGTAGCCCATTACGGCTATCTGGTGTTGAAGATGCCGACTCCTTCAAGCGTCCTTCGGATTCGTGGGGATTGCGCTGCAAGAGTCACTACACTGGAAGAACTTCATGCGCTCGCAACGGGGCAAAAAGAAGAATCTGGCAAGGAGCGACCAGCTCAAAAACCTTCAAGCTCACATCTGCGTGGCTCAACCTCCACACCTCGTGTGCAACCAAGCGGGGACACCAACGCTCCCGTCAAAGTTGTCCAAATTGGTTCTGATGATGCCCAGACCACTCGTATATCGGGAGGTCTGGATGACAAATAGGAACTCACGCTCGTCACTTTCCTCTGGGTGAATGTCGACATGTTTGCATGGCAACTGTCATAGATGCCTGGGATCCCTAGGGAGGTGATTGAGCACAGCCTGCAGATATACCCCAATGCACGACATGTACATTAGAAGCCCCGGAAGCAACTTGTCGAGCGACAGAACTTCATCAGACAAGAAATCAAGAAGGTGCTCGACGCTGGTTTCATCTGGGAGGTTCACCATCCTCGGTGGCTGACAAACCCAGTCGTTGTACCAAAGGTCGACCGGAAGCTTCATATGTGCATCGATTACATCACCTTGAATAAGGCATGCCCAAAAGACCCATTTCCACTTCCTAGAATAGATCAGATAGTGGATTCTACCCCCCGGGTGTGAATTATTGTGTTTCCAAGACGCATATTCTAGATATCATCAGATTCAAATGTCTAGGGAAGATGAAGAGCATACTACCTTCAATACAGTAGATGGGTTGTACTGTTACACTGCCATGCCTTTCGGTCTCAAAAATGATGCTTCAAATTTTGTGCAAGCCATGCACAAAACATTTGGAGATCTCATCAGGGATTTGGTGGAGGTCTATGTCGATGGCATTGTCATCAAGGTGAAGAACAAGGAATCACTCCTTGACAATCTGCAAGCCATCTTCAACAAGTTGCACTTGACGCGTACGAAGGTCAACCCGAACAAGTGCATTCTAGGGTTAACTCCGGAAAGCTCCTTGGTTTCTTGGTGACTCACCGAGGAATTGAGGTAAATCTAGCCAAAATCAAGACCATTGAAGATATGTGGCCTTTAGCCCGCGACAAGGACATCAAGAAGCTAACTGGGTGTCTAGCTGCGCTCAGCCGATTCATCTCAAGGCTGGCAGAGCGGGCGCTTCCCTTGTTCAAATTATTGAGGAAGTTTGGATCATTCCAGTGGTCTGAAGAAGTAGAGAAGGCATTCTGGGAGCTCAAGCAGCTCCTCACAACACTACCAGTTTTGGTAGCTCCAGAACCTAATGATCCACTTCTGCTTTATATCTCGGCAACTGTGGAGGTTGTCAACATGGTTTTGGTTGCAGAGAGACCAGAGCCATCATCAACTCAGGGTCCGAAGCTACCTGAAGGCGAGTCTGGGTCCCATCCCCCAGGCACGGATCCTAAAAGCAAGGTGTCTGTGGATCAACCTCTCTCAACCGAGGGAGTTCCTGCAGTTCGAGAAGAAGGTCTTAACCCCTCCGGAAAGGTCTGGGTTGAACAAGAAGAAGCTCTGAACCCTTTCGGGAGAGTCCGCATTGATGAAGAGGAAGCTCCGAGCTCCTCCAAAAAGGTCCGGACTGTCCAGCGCCCGGTGTACTTCATCAGCGAAGTACTCCACGACGTCAAGACTCGGTACATTGAGGTGCATAAGCTGCTATATGCAGTTCTTATTGCCTCAAGGAAGCTTCATCACTACTTCCAAGCCCACAAGATATTAGTGGTAACCTCTTATCCACTGCACGCTATTTTACACAATCCCAATTCTACAGGAAATGTCGCCAAGTGGGCAGCGGAGTTGGCAAAGTTCAATCTTGAATTCCCGCCACGACATGCGATCAAGAGTCAAGCGCTGGCAGACTTTTTGGCGGAATGGACCCCATCTTCATCAAGTCTGGAGGGTCCCAGTGAGTAGAGGCTGGAACCTAAGGTCTCCGTATTCACTGAGCCTCATTGGGCCCTCTACTTCGATGGCTCCATGCAGAAGCAGGGGGCCGGAGTTGGAACACTTCTCCTCACTCCAATCGGGGAGAAGGACAAGTACATGGTGTGTCTTGACCTCAAGGCAACCAACAACATGGCAGAGTACGAAGCTCTCATCTGCGGACTCAAGGTGGCGCTATCGTATGGCGTCCAATAGCTGTTGGTGAAGGATGACTCACAACTCATCATCAAACAGTCAAAAGTGAATGTAGTTGCAACAACCCACAACTTGTTACATATCTACTTGAAGTTCAGAAGTTGCAGAAGGACTTCCACGTCCTCGATCACCGCCATGTCCAGCGTCTCAATAACACTAAAGCTGATGATCTCTCAACAAAAGCTTCAACTAGAGCTCAAGCACCTGACAGAGTTTTTGTCAGGAGATTGTTAGGACCTGCAGCTCAACCCACTGAATTGAGTGATGGGGGCAAGACCAGTACCTCAAAGCTAGCGGTCTCGATGGTACTATTACCATGGTGCCCACCAAGGATCGTAGGCAATGCAGGAAGCTTGGAGAAACCCAAAGCGCAAGATATAGAAGCTCAAGTTAGCTCCAATGCATGGATCTCGGAGATCTGGAGCTACTTGAAGGATAACATCCTTCCTGAAGACAGTGCTTCCGCTGAGCGAGTTGTCAGACTGGCTAAAAGATACATGTTGGTAGAAGGGGATCTCTACCGACGTGGTGCCAACAGCATTCTAATGCGGTGCATTTCCCGGGAAGAAGGCCGCAAGCTACTCGTGGAGATCCATGAAGGCGAGTGTGGCAATCACGCATCATCCCGCACGTTGGTCGGTAAGGCCTTTCGGTATGTGTCAAAGTGTGATTCCGACAATTCTCTCGGTACTACCGTTGGAAGACTGCAGAGTTTGTAGTTTGGTTGTGGGCCCGCAGAGATTCAGAACACGATGGAAAGTTGACACGAGTATTTATGTGGTTCGGCCACCTAAGCGTAATTCCCTACTCCATGGGGTGTGTAGTTGTTGTATTGAGCGTCTGAGCGCTTGTGGACATGTGTAGACTTGTGTGTAAGTCTGGAGGAAGTCTAGAAGAGTCTCAGACCCGAGAGTCCCCTCGTGTATCGCTCAACCAGTCTTTTTATAGTACAAGGACTGGTCGTTATATCGTTAGCCTGGCCCGACATGTGGCCCTAGCGGTTACTGATGTTTTATACACGATTAACGAGCTTAATTACCCTTAGTAGTATGGTAATGCGCCTTGACAGTGGCGTTACTTGTATTAAGGGCCCTCCAATCGTGTGTCATTAAGATGGTATTAATGGCACTTAATAGGCTCTTGAAGTCTTTAATTGTCCCTTGAAGGTCCATGCCATTGGGGGTCCACCAGTCTGCTTGTTGAAGTTGAAGGTCCGGCGGTTGGACGCGTGGCAGCTCTGAAGCTTACTGTCTGGGACGGGTAGGTCCGATGCTATTTTACATGTCGGTACCGGAGCTTCCCTCGGGTTAGGTCCGGGGTGCCGCACAGGTATTTAGCCCAGAGCTTTCCCATGTGTGGGATGTAGCTCCGGTTGCGGGATACACGTGGCAGCACTGGGACTAACCATAGAAGGGAGGCAGGTCTGGTCCCGTATGACATGTGGGGCCTTCAGAGGTCTTCAACTCAGACAGGTGAAGTTCCTTTGCTCTTTTTGCAGTCCCAAGGGGTATTCGGTATACAGGGTACCGATAGTGGCCCCCTGGGCCCACCTCTGGGAGAGACCTTTTGGATGAAGTCGTTCTGCCGGAGGTGGGTCCATCCTTCAGTTTTTGAGCCATGTCTTCAAGGGTCTTTGGATGTGCCGTTGGCGGTAGTTCGCAGTTAAACCATCGCCGCATGGCATATCCAGGATGCGGCAGGTGAGATCTGAGCGTGCGGATCTCACGCAATTGAAGGTCGCCGGTTCCCAATGCGGAAACCGTATCGGCTCTGCGCGCCCTGTCAGGCCGCCGCCCTTGGGCTTCCTGCCTTTTATCATGACAACTATTCTCCTGGGGTAAGGACCTCGACTTTATCGTCGGGGTGGCCCCAGGCCCCCTTGTCATTGGCAGGGTGAAGTTTTTGATTTGTATCGTCGACTCCTCTATGATTTCCATCCAAGCATTACGAGGGCTTACTTAATAAGGAAAGCATGCATCGTTTGGGGATTCTTTACGCCTTCATTTGAACTTGCACTCGAATCCTCCAAATTTTTGCTTGCTTTTCATCTCTCGCCCCGCTGTGCTGCAATGGAGTTGGGTCTCCGCAAGAGCTGTCTTACAACCGACGGTGATTCGAAGAAGGTCTGGACCCTCATGGGGTGATCCAGCGACTCCTTCAACCGCCTGGTTCGCGCCGGCAAGCTCTCGTTCAAGAAGGAGCACGCTGGCGATATGGTGTACTTCTCCGCGTACGCCATGGTGGGGCTGATCCCACTCTTCTCCACTTTTCTCTTGATGCTGCTAGACTTCTATGGTCTGCAGTTGTACCACCTCGGTCCTCACTCCATTCTTCTCGTGTCCACCTTCGTCCACTTCTACGAGATGTGGGTGGGTATTCCCCCTGCGTCGAGCTCTTCCACACCTTCTTCACTATCCACACCACCGGCAAGAGTGACGAGTACCTTGGCTTCTATTATTTTGTGAAGTGCAAGAAGTGCCCGTACAAGTACTTGAGGTCGTTCCCTTCCGGCAAGTGGCACAACTGGAAGAAGGATTGGATTGTCATCACGGCAGAGGAGCACGATAAGCTGGAGCTACACGAAGGCCTTCCCAATGTCGACACTGAAGCTTGGAGCAAAGTTCCGGTGCTATCGGACGCCTTCAACCCTACCCTGACCAGGATCCGCCAATGTGTGGAAGGAGGGGTGACTCCCCAGGCGGTCTTTTGCAACTTCCTGGTCAACAGGTGGGCCCTGCTGAAGAAGAGGGAGAAGCTTGCGTGGGCCCTCAACAATGTGATGGATGATGAACGGATCGAGACCGGTTTGAAGTCCAACCTGGAAGGCACAGCTTTGGAGCTTCGCCTCAAGAAGTTCCAGCACAGCATCGATGTCAAGGGCGATGACTTTACTCCACTAGCAGCTTTCCTCCCTCTGAACATGGAGGCGGAGTTCAGCAGAGAGCTCCGGCGGAAGATGCCAGTGCTTGACGACCTCGGTGAAGTTGAGAGGCGTTCGACCATCGGGTTGGCGATCCCCAGAGCTTCCAAGGGTGGTCCCCCTTCCGCCCCGAGATAGAGAGTTGAAGTTGTAGGAAAGGGCAAGGAGTTGGCCGAGCCCTCCAGCCGCAAGAGGAAGTTGAAGCACTCCGACGGGAGGTCATCCACACCTGCTCCTTCCATAGCAGCTCCTTCTCCCCGGAGGGGGAGGTCTTCAATGGCGGCAACCACTCCAGCATCAGCATCTCCTCGAGACACTAGCTCCGGCCATGTGGCTCCTGTACCAGGGCCAGCTGAGAGCTCTAGGTCCGAGGGTCCTTCTCAGTCGAGGGGGGCCTCAACCAAGACGACGCCGACGGTGGCAGCAAGCTACGGGGAGTCTTCCAGAGCTACTACGCCAGTGGCAATAGGGTCCAGTCCTGAGCATCCGGTGAAGAGGTTCCACGCTAGCTGGAGCGGAATCCTTCCAAGGTAAATTTGACTTTTTACCTCAGTTGATTATTTTTATTGTAATCATATTTTGATTTTCTTCGTCCTTCCTCACCAGGGTACCCAAGAAAGGGGTTGAAGCTCCGGTTCCTGCAACAGCGGCTGATGCTGTGCAGGAGGAAGCTCCAGCTCCACTTCCAGCGCCGCCCCAAGAGGTGGCTGAGGCCGCGGCAGCTCCGGCGTCGGCTGTCGTGGTCCTTAACCTCGACTCATCCCCTGAAGCTCCCGTGGTAGTGCCGGACCATGGGATTTAAGATGTACCAGCAGCACCAGCTTCGGAGGTTGAAGCTCCAGTTTTGGATGCTGAGATGATGGACGCTCCAGCCTCAGAGCCGGAGGTAGCTGCAGTTCCGGCCCTAGAGCCGGATGTTATTGAAGCCCCGGCGGTGGAGCCGGTGGTTGATGAAGTTCCAGTGCCCGAGCCAGTTGTCGTAGAGGTGCCGGGGCCCGAGCCAGTGGAGGTCGAAGCACCAGCGCCTGAATCGGCGATGGAGGAGGTGCCAACATCGGAGCCGGAAGTGGCTTCAGCTCCAGCCGAACCTTCAATGCCTGCCCCGGAGGTGGTGGTTCCGGAGGTACCCGCGCCTGAGCCAGGGTGCCAAGATGAAGCTGTCGGCCCCCTGCCTGAGGGGCCAGTTGTTGATGACCTGGCCGTGGGCCCTTCAGAGCCGACTCCGGAGGTGGACACTTCCGTTGCAGGACCTTCCTCGGCGGTGGTCGAGGTTATCCTAGAGGACGGCCCTAGTGCCGTGGAAGCCCAGGGGACCGCTCTTGTAGAGTGGGACCCGATTTTTGTCATGGAGAACCCGCTGGAGCCAGCGGAGAGGACCCCAATAGGTCCGGACCCGATCCCTCTGTCGTTGTCTATTGACAATGCCTGCTCCAGTCTTCATCAGGTCCAGTTGGCTTTTTGCCACGACAGCAAGGCCCTCGAGGAGGAGCGCCAAACTCTTAGGAGGTGGCGCAACCGGCTCCAATTCGAGACCAAACTGGCGCACTAGAGGCTGGCTGACGATAAGGAGTGGGTGAAGAATGGGAATGTTCGGTTGGAGTACTGGGGTAAGCTACTGGATGAGAGGGAAAGCATGGTGCGATCCCTTGACAACCAGTCCCGGGCCATCCACGAACAGGACAGAGCTGCTAATAATGCGGCAAATGATCGCGGGGAAAAGCTCAGCGCCATCCACGACAGCCTCATCAAGCGTCGGGAGGCCCTTGAGGAGCGGGAGAAAAGGCTCAAAGATGAAGAGCAAAAACTTCTGGAGCTGCGGGATGACCTCGTGAAGAGGAAGGAAGAGCTTAATCAGAGGCTAACTCTAGATGACAAGAGTCTCGCGGAGCGCATCAAGAAGTTGGATGAGCGCTGCGAGAAAGAGGAGAAGAAGGCCTGGTAGCGAGGACAAGACCTCCACAAGAGGGAGGATGAAATTGCTGCTAGGGAAAAGAAGGTGCAGGGCCGGGAGAAGGACCTGGTCGACCACCGGAACAAGATCCACCTCCAGGAGGAGGAGCTCAGTAAACTCGAAAGGCAGGTTGCTGAAAAGATTCAGCAGAACGCCAAAGAGGTTAGGCGCCTTGCCCGTGAGAATTCGGAGCTTGCGGCGACCAGAAGGTCCTTGGAGGAGATGCAAGGCTCGAGGGCTCTGGAGTCCCAACAAGTTTGGGACTTCCTGGGCAAAGCCAACGATGCGCTGACGCCAATGGGTTTTAGCACCGTGCGTCCGGATGACCCGGAGCTGAAGTGGACCAGGCGCTGCAGGCGTTGAGTTCGGCAAGCAACAAGCTCACCAAGATGGGCGATGTCATCGTGGACCAGCTGGAAACCGAGGGACAATCCCTGGCAAAGAACGTCGTGAAATACGTGCTGACGTGCTACACAAGCCGGGACCCTCAGTTCTCACTGCACCCGATGCTTGAAGGTCCCATCAACGGAGAGGGAGAAGCCGCCCAAGCCAGCATGTCGGAGGTTGCCCAGAAGGTCGCCTCGTTCTTCCATAGGGTCTAGGACTCTCTCTTTGTAGCTCCCGCTTGTATTCTCTCTTCTTTTTCTCCAATTTTGTAACCTCTTGTCTCTAGATGAATGAAATACAAGTTTTTATGAATTTCATTTTTTGTCTTCGACACCTTTGTCTCACTTGGTCCCCTGGTAGATGTACACAATTTGATTGTGAACATGTACCAAGAAGATGTAACAGTTGTTGAATACTTGCGTGCTTCGAACTTGTAGAACGTAGGTCCGAAGTCTTCGATAGTAGAGGCCCCCTGAGGTTGTCGAATCTTAGTAGCTCCGGCATTGACCATCGTCAGAGCTTAGTAGCTCCGGCAGCAGTCTCCATCAACAGGTAGAGCGTTGATAGCAAGTCCTCTGGGGTGTCGGAACTTGGTAGCTCCAGCAGTGACCTCTGTCAACACGTGGTGTGTTGATAGCAGACCCCACTGTGGAGTCTTTCCACCATCTTTTCTTCACCTTGACGGATGGCCCCCTGGCTTTACCGGAGCTGAGTAGCTCCAGCGACATTCGCTATCAATGTATGGAACATCGACAACAAGCCACCTTAGGGGATGTCAGAGCTTTGGTAGCTCTGGTCATTCACCATCATCATGGGATCTTTATTTTCCCTGTACACTGAAGTCAAGGAAAATAGTAAAATCCATTTCCTATCTATAACTCAACTGTGACTTCCGAGAAAGTTTTAGGTCGAACACAATTCTAAATACAATCAAGTGCACTGGCTTGTTTCCTCCAGGTCCGATCATTTCTGGACTCGCCTTACTTCGGCCTGCCGGGGTGTAGGTAGAGTGGCGTACATAGGGTGCATGACCATGCTAAGTCGATAGCACACTCCGACCCTAGATTGGCTTGGCGGCATTCAGACGAGTAGACCATTAACAATGTTTAGACCCGGAAGAATAGACAATGCAACTTGAATTATACATGAATTGGTCGAGCTAAAGTTTCTTAAGAATTGCACAACTTTGTTATAGACAAGAAATAGAAAAATAAAAAATATTGAGTCTGTAAAAAATAAATGCACGTGGAGTCTGTTTTCACACAATGATGTCTTTCATTATAGGTCCGCGGTACACGGGAAACAAGTACACTCTTAGGGTACGGAACCAAGCTAAGTGTGTTTCGCTTCTCGTTTGAACCAAGGTAGCTAGCCACACTTTTAGTTCTGAGACTGTGACAAGTGTTGCCTAAACTTTGCGGACCTTCCGGGGAAGGTTCGGCTATTCTCCCGAAGGAGCTACCCGACTTTGTACAATGACTCTATAACATACATCACATGTAACTACAGACTCACCTCCGTGATATTAAGCGTAGAACTTACGGAGGTGCTCATCGTTCCAAGGGTTAGGGAGTGGTGTCCCATCCTCGGTTGCCAAGCGAACGCATCCAGGACGGGATACTTTGATCACTCGGAAGGGTCCTTCCCAGCTGGGGGAAGGTTTGTTTAACCCTTCTATGGATTTAATTCTCCGTAGCACCAGATCGCCTTCCTTGAGCTGTCGGATGTGAACATGCCATTGGTGATAGCGCCGAAGAGCTTGGCGGTATCGGGCATTCCGAACAGCTGCTCGGCACCTTCCCTCTTCAAGGAGGTCAAGGTCTTCACGCCAGAGCTGGTCCTGCGTGGCATTGTCGAAGGTCCGGACCCGGAGCGACCCCAAGGTGATTTTCAGAGGAAGGACTGCTTCAGCTCCGTACACCAGGAAGAAGGGTGTCTCTCCAGTTGACCGGTTTGAAGTTGTCCTATTGGCCCACAGAGTGGGCGGAGGCTCTTCGATCTAGTTGGCTCCATGTTTTTTCTGGCGCTCATATGTGCACGTCTTGAGTCCTTTTAAGATTTCTGCATTTGCTCTCTCGGCTTGGCCATTGCTTGCCGGGTGAGCTACAGAAGCGTAGCTGACCTGAATGCCGAGGTCTTTGCAATATCCTTGGAATGCAGAGCTTGTGGACTGGGTCCCATTATCAGTTATGATCTTGTTTGGGACTCCAAATCTGCATATGATGGACTGCAAGAAGTTGATAGCTGATTGCTTGTTTATTGTCACAACTGGAGTTGCTTCCGGCCATTTGGTGAATTTTTCAATGGCAACGTACAAGAACTTGTAACCTCCAACGGTTCTTGGGAAAGGTCCCAAGATATCCATCCCCCACATAGCGAAAGGCCATGTAGGAGGTATAATTCGTAGAGGATGAGCTGGTGTGTGAATTTGCTTTACATGGTACTGGTATGCTTCGCATTTCTTCACTAGCTTAGTTGCATCCTGGAGCGCTGTAGGCCAGTAAAAGCCATGCCGAAAGGCTTTACCGACCAGCGTGTGGGAAGACGTGTGGTTCCCACACTCGCCTCCATGGATTTCCGCGAGGAGCTCGCAACCTTCTTCCCTTGTAATGCACCGCATTAGGACGCCGTTGGCACCACGCAGGTAGAGATCCCCTTCTACCAGTGTGTATCTTTTAGCCAATCTGACTATCCGGTCGGTGGATACATTATCTTCAGGAAGGAAATTGTCTTTCAAGTAGCTCCGGATCTCCGAGATCCATGCATCGGGCTAGCTTGAGGATTTGAGTCTTGCGTGTTGGGTTGCTCGGAGCTTCCTGCAGCACCTACGACCCTTGATGGACACCATGCTAACAGGGCCATCGGGACCGCCAGCTTCGAGGTGTTGGTCTCGCCCCCTTCGCTCAGTTCGGCGGGTTGAGCTGTAGGTTTAGACAACCTCCGGACGAAGGTTCTGTCGGGAGCCGGAGCCCCGGTTGAAGCTTTCGTTGAGAGTTTGTCGGCTTCAGCGTTGTTGAGACGCTGTACATGGCAAAGATCCAGGACGTCGAAGTCCTTCTGAAGCTTCTGGACTTCAAGTAGGTATGCAGCTAGTTGAGGGTTGTTGCAGCAACATTCACCTTTGACTTGTTTTACAACAAGCTATGAATCACCCTTTACTAACAGCTGCTTGACACCATACGATAGTGCCACCTTAAGTCCATAAATTAGTGCTTCATACTCCACCATGTTGTTGGTCGCCTTGAAGTCAAGGTGCACCATGTATTTAACCTTCTCCCCGGTCGAAGCGGGGAGAAGGACTCGAGCTCCGGCCCCTTGCTTCTGCACGGAGCCGTCAAAGTAGAGAGTCTAGTGAGGCTCAGTGAAGACCGGAACCTTGGGTTCCGACTCACTGGGGCCCCTAGGATTTGATGGAGAAGGGGTTCATTCCGCCACGAAGTCCTCCAATGCTTGACTCTTAATCGCTTGTCTTGGAACGAATTCAAGGTCAAACTTGGCTAATGCCGCTGCCCACTTTGCAATGTTCCTAGTGGAATTGGGGTTATGCAAGATTTCACGCAGTGGGTAAGAGATTACCACTAAAATCTTGTGAGCTTGGAAGTAATGTCGGAGCTTCCTAGAGACAATAAGAATTGCATAGAGCAGCTTATGCACCTCCAGGTACCAAGTCTTGGCATCATGGAGTACTTCGCTGATGAAGTACATCGGGCGCTGGATCGTCCGGACCTTCCCGAAGGGGCCCGGAGCTTCCTCCTCATCTACCCGGACCCTCCCAGAAGGGTCCGAACCTTGTTCGGGATCCTCCGAGTCCTAGCTGGAAGATCCCGAAGCTTCTCTTGAAGTGAGCCGGACCCTCCCGGAGGGGTCAAGATCTTGTTGCTCAGTAGCAGTGACTCCTTCATTTGAAAGAGATGGATCCTCCGGCGTCTCGCCTTGAGGATCCGGGTCTGGGAGATGGGACCCAGACTCGACTTCAGGTAGCTCCGAACCCTTCCGAAGGGGTCGGGATTCCTGAACTAGAGACGGTTCTGGTCTTTCCGCAACACGGACCATGCTGACAACTTCGTCAGCTGCTGAAATGTAAAGTAGGAGTGGCTCACCAGGGTTCGGAGCTACCAAGGTTGGTAGGGTGGTGAGGAGATGCTTCAGCTCCTAGAATGCCTTCTCTGCTTCTTCAGACCATTGGAATGGTCCGGACTTCCTCAATAGCTTGAAGAAGGGTAGTGCCCGTTCCGCCAGTCTTGAGATGAACCGGTTGAGGGCAGCTAGACATCCAGTCAGCTTCTGGCTGTCCTTGATGCAGGCTGGTGGCCGCATGTCTTCAATAGCTTTTATCTTCGCCGGGTTTGCTTCTATTCCTCAGTGGTTCACCAAGAAACCAAGAAATTTTCTGGAGCTAACCCTGAAGACACACTTGTCCGGGTTCAGCTTCGTGCGAGTAACTCACAACTTGTCGAAGACAACTTGCAAGGTGTCAAGGAATGACTCCTTGTTCTTGATCTTGATGATGATGTCATCGACATACACTTCCACTACGTATTTGATGAGCTCTCCAAAAGTTTTGTACATAGCTCGTACAAATGTTGAAGCAACATTCTTGAGACCAAATGGCATTGCAGTGTAACAATATAATCCATCTACTATGATGAAGGAGGTATGCTCTTCATCTTCCTTAGACATTTTGATTTGATGGTACCCAGAATATGCGTCTAGGAAACACAGTAGTTCACACCCGGAGGTGGAATCCACTATTTGATCTATTCTAGGTAGTGGGAATGGATCTTTTGGACATGCCTTATTTAGTGTAGTGTGGTCGATACACATCCGAAGCTTCCCGCTGGCCTTGGGTACAACGACTGGGTTTGTCAGCCATTTTGGGTGGAAGACTTCTCAGATGAATCCAACTTTGAGCAACTTCTTCACTTCTTGACGTATGAAGTTTTGTCGCTCTACTGATTGCTTCCGAGGCTTCTGATGTACAGGATGAGCGTTGGGATAAATCTTCAGATTGTGCTCGATCACTTCCCTAGGGATCCTAGGCATTTGTGATGGTTGCCGGGAAAACACGTCGACGTTAGCCCAGAGGAAAGTGACAAGCGCGAGTTCCTATTTGTCATTCAAACCTCCCGATATACGGGTGGTCTCAGTGGCGTCGGAACTGATTTGGACGACTTTGATGGGAATGTCGGTGTCGCCGCTTGGTTGCACGCGAGGTGCAGAAGCTGAGCCTCGATGACGAATGCTCAGGGGTTTTGGAGCTTGCTCCTTTCCAAACTCTTCCTCCTGTGATGTAGCAAGCACGTGGAGTTCTTCCAAAACAGTAACTCTAGCGGTGCGATCTCCACGGATCCGAAGAACACCGGCTGGTGTTGGCATCTTCAACACCAAGTAGCCATAATGAGTAGCATCCATGAACTTGTATAAGGCTGGCCTGCCCAAAATGGCGTTGAAGGGTAAGTTGATTTGCGCCACGTCGAAGACCAACTTCTCAATGCGATAATTCTCCCAGGTCCCAAAGGTCACCGGAAGAGTAATTGCACCGAGTGGGGTTATGGCCCCCGGACCTACTCCGGAGAAAGGTCGAGAGGGGCGAAGGTCCGAAGGTCGGAGCTAAAGCTTGACGAAATCTTCGAAGCTTATGAGGTTCAGCCTCGAACCTCTATCTACCATTACATGGTGGAGTTGGATGTTGTTGACGGTTGGAGATACCATCAATGGGAGTTGGCCAGCTCTGATCATATTCCGAGGGCAGTCCGAAGCATCGAAATTGATGGTAGTGTCCATCCACTTCCAGTGCAGCTCTGCCCTGGCAGTAGGAGCTACTAAGGCCATGTCCTGCCGCATGGTCTTGAGGACATGGCGGGAGGTGATGTCCCACGAACCACCAAAGATGGTGTTCATGGTTTTCTGACGTTCGTTGTCGGAGACGTCGAAGTCATCATCGACGGAGGTGTAAACAGCCTTCAAGACCTTTTTAGGGTCATGGAAGCCTAACTCCTCTTCAGCCGGAGCTTCATCGACTTTCTGTTTCCCTTCCCTCTGACGGAAAGGAACTACTTCCCGGCGCTTGTTGTAGCACTCGACAAGGTTCTGGTCCTCTCGGCAGCCTTCCAAGTTGTGGTTGTTCAACTTGTGTATAGGACACCACATCTTGGAACTGCATGCATCTTCAGACGATGGCCGAGGTCGTTTTTCGGGGGCATGGCCCCCGGCCACCCGGAGCTGCAGCAGTTGGTGTGCCGGCCGATGGCTTTTTCTTGCCGTTGGACTTTTTCTTATTTTTACCACTCCCGGAGGTAGTGGCTTCACCCTTGGAGGATTTTTGTTGTCCTCCGGAGGTGGTTGGGAGTGCATTTCACAACCCTCCGCAGCTTTGGTGCATTTATCTGCCAAGATGAAGAGTTCCGTGACACTAGTGATCTCCTTGGTCGCCAACTTCTCCAGCATCTTCTTGTCTCGTACGCCCTGTCTAAATGCCACAATAACAGAGGCGTTGAAGAGAGAAGGAATAGTCTTTCGTACCTGGGAGAACCTCTGGATGAAGGATCGCAGGGACTCTCCCCCCTTCTGCTTGATAGCAAAAAGGTCCAGTTCGGTACCTGGTCGGATGTATGAACTCTCAAAATTGGCGGTGAACTGTTGGCACAGTTCCACCCAACTATTGATGGAGTCGGGCGGAAGGCTCATGAATAGGGACCTGGCAGTCTCAGTTAAAGCCACAGGGAAGTAGTTGGCCATTACGGCCTCGTTGCCTTCAGTCGCAAGGATTGCGATAGAGTAAATTTGGAGAAACTCAGTGGGATTGACAGTCCCGTCAAATTTCTCTGGCAGGTGAGACCGGAACTTTTGTGGCCATCTGACCATGCGTAGATGCATGTCCAGGGCAGAACATCCTCCTCCTACTCCCTCGGGAGCAGGACTGTCCCGAGCTTCTTGCCTTTCGCGAGTGCGCTCGATATGGACGCGACCATCCTGCTGACGATAATGGCGATCAAGCTCCGCCCAGAGGTCGTGAGTTGAAAGTCTATTTACCGTTTGGGTGCATCGCGCTCCGGGAGGCAGCGACGTCGCTTGTTGAGACGCAGCACACCTCCTATGTTGGGAAGCGTGCGGACCAAGTCTGCCCGACACGGTCCGATGCTGCGATGGGGCCCCCCCGAGGGGGGAGGACCTTGGTTGCTAATGCGATTGGCTGCTGCTGCAACCAAATGTTCCACATCAGCCCTCCACTGCTCCATTTCACCCTGGGATGCACCTGGAGGCGGTGGGCGTTGGATAAGAGCACGCGCGACATGGAGCGCATGTTCAGGGTTGTTGTTCACCGATGCCGTGACCGACGCAGATGCTCCATCCCGCTGTCCAGCTTGATTCGCCGTTGCGGACGGTGGTGGTGGTGGCATGGCTCCTGTTGGAACCACAACACCTACTGGCGGCTGCATGTTGGAGGGATTGCCTCCAGCAGGTTGCGCAGCAGGGTTGCCGTTTGACGATCCAGCAGTGGAGTTCACCATGTTTGAATCTTGGGTGCCCCTTCCTGGCGCGCCAGTTGTCGGAGGCTTGATCCGGCAATTCTCCCAATACTACCGTTGGTAGCCCTCAAAGTTTGTAGTTCGGTATTGGGCGTGCAGAGATTCAGAACGCGATGGCAAATAGACATAAGGATTTACGTGGTTCGGGCCGCCTGAGCGTAATACCCTACTCCACGGGATGTGTAGTTGTTGTATTGAGTGTCAGAGCTGAGTATGGGAGAGGTCTCCAAGTTCAAAGAGCCGTCCCTTGTGTATCGTGGACCAGTCCTTTTATAGTACAAGGACTAGTCGTTACACCATTAGCCTTGCTCGACATGTGGTCCTAGTGGTTACTGATGCTTAATACACAATTAATGAGGTTAATTACCCTTAATAGCGTGGTAACAGGCCTTGACAGTGCTGTTACTGGTATAATGGGCCTTCCGATCATGTGTCATTAATATGGTATTAATGACACTTAATCGGGTCTTGAAGTCTTTGATTGCCCCTTGAAGGTCCGAGCCGTTGGGGGGTCCACCAGTCTGATTGTTGAGGCTGAAGGTCCGGCGGTTGGACACGTGGCAGCTTTGGAGCTTTTCGTCTGGGACGGGTAGGTCTGGTGTAGATGTACACGTGTCGGTACTGGAGCTTTCCTCTGTCCGGGGTTAGTTCCGGGGGTGTTGCACAGGTGTTTAGCCCGGAGCTATCCCATGTGTGGGATGTAGGTCCGGTTGCTGTATACACGTGGCAGCACCAGGACTAACCATAGATGGGAAGCAGGTCCAGTCCCGTATGACACGTGGGTCCTTCGCAGGTCTTCAACTCAGATAGGTGAAGTTCCTTTGGTCTTTTTGTAGTCCCAAGGGGTATATGGTACGCAGGGTACCGACATAACCCAATTCACAAGTGCAGCCTTTCAAGAGTACTGTGAAGATCTCGGCATACAAGTAAGCTATGCATCAGTAGCTCACCCAACAAGTAATGGTCAAGCTGAGAGAGCAAATGCAGAGATACTCAAGGGACTCAAGATGCACACATATGAGCGCTTGAAGAAACATGGTGCCAACTGGATTGAAGAACTTCCATCCACTCTGTGGGCAAGCAGGACAACACCTAGTCGGGCTACTGGAGAGACACCTTTCTTTTTGGTGTACGGAGCTGAAGCAGTCCTTCCTTTGGAGATCACCATAGGGTCCCCCCAAGTCTGGACCTTCAACGAAGCTGCGCAGGACAAGTTCTAGCATGAAGACCTGGACCTCGTCGATGAGGGAAGATGCCAAGCAGCTATTCGGAATACACGATACTGCCAAGCGCTATCACCAAAGGCATGTGCGCAACCGGCAGCTAGAAGATGACGATCTGGTGCTACAAAGAATATTAACTCATGAAGGGATGAACAAACTCTCCCCCAGCTGGGAAGGTCCCTTCCGAGTGATTAAAGTTTCTCATCCCGGATGCATTCGCTTGGCAACAAAGGATGGGACCCCGCTTCCCAATCCATATAACATCGAGCACCTCCGTAAGTTTTACGCTTAGTTTCATAGAGGTGGGTCTGTATTCATCCATAATGTACCTTATAGAGTCTATGAACAGACCCAGGTAGGTCCTAGTCAAAAAGCACACTTAACTTGGTTATTGTACTTTAAGTGTGTCTTTACCTTCCATGGGTTAGAACAAGATGAATAGCACACTTAACTTGGTTCTATATTTTAAGTGTGTCATTGTATCCCCTTTTATTTGGACCTATAATGAAATACATTTTTGTGTGAAAGCAGACTCCACGTGTATCAAAGTGTTAATGTGACACTTCCCCCGGATCTGCTAAGGAGCAGCCCGCGGAGGTTCTTTTTTCGGTGGGGCTTAGGCCTCAATCAAGTGTTCTAGCACATGAGAGTATGAGATGGTGATTTTTACGTGGTTCGGGACGCAAGGAGCTTAACACCCTACTCCACGGTGGATGGTATTGCTAGTATGTGTGTATGCGTGTGTGTAATGTTTTTTTGGTCATTTGTAATGGTGGCGGTTTGGGCCTTTTATAGACAAGGCTAGACGCCTTACAAGTGGGGGTCCAGGCCAGATAGGTGGTCCTGGAGCGATCTTATCCTAAAGATCTAAGGCTTCTCGCATAAGCTTGCTCTTTCCGTGGACTTGAAGACTCGCTGTCTTGCCGCCTGCGTCGTCAGTAGCCCATGCGCCGTTGCTGACATTGGCAGGGGATGTCCCGTCCAACTGTCTCTGTCGTCGTAAGCTACCCACTTGGCGGAGTGGAATAGGCCTGCAGCGTCTTCACTATGATGCGACTGGTCGTAGCGGTACCTGACATTAGGCGTGTGCCGCGCCATGCGTCTGGGGAAGCCGCTTATCTTCAAGTTTTGAAAGGGACAAGGCGCACCGCCCTCTTAGCTCCCGCGTCCCTCCTTCCAGGGCAAGTGGCTAGACTATGTGACAGCTCGGGAGCTCACCTCTGTAGAGGAGGTCAGGTCCCTCCTTGCGGACCACGTGGCAGCTCGGGAGCTCACCTCCGCGAAGGAGGTTAGGTCCCGTCCTGCGGTCCACGTGGCATCTCGGGAGCCCACCCTCACGGAGGAGGTTAGGTCCCGTCTTGCGAGACACGTGGCAGTGCTGGAGCTCTCCCATATGGGAGGTGGCCCATCGGATGTCTTGGTCCACACAGCAGCTCTCGAGCCCCGTCTCATGGGGAGGAGGGATCCTTACTTGATGGACACGTGGTTACCTGGGGGTTCGTCTCCAAAGGGGGTGCTGAGCTTCTCCTTTGGGGCTTCTTGCGGGTACCCTGGACCACCCATCTGAGGCTGATGGGTTCGGGTCTCTTGAACATGTGGCGCCCTCAGACCCCGCCTCTGCTGGGAGGCGGGGTACCTAGGCGGCTCTAGCTTGTGCGCGAGGATACCCAGTATGTCGGGTACCGACAACGTGCATTACTTTTGTGCAAGCTCGTTATTATTATCATCTTTTCCTTCTTGTCTATAGCAACGTTGTGCAGTCCCTTTGAAGTTTAGTCCTTGATATTCGTGTGATATATAAGTTGTATTGGTAATCGCCTTGTGGATCCTAGTACTGGTAGATGGTATACTCGCCTGGAAACCAAAAGCCAATGATAGGTCTGGAGTGCGCTATCGACTTAGTCTGGTCAGGTACCCTAAGTACGCAGCTCTACCTATATCCTTGCAGGTCTTAGTAGGGCGGATCCGGAAGGCATTCAGACCTAAAGGGATTTAACCAGTACACTTATGTTATTCCATTGAGTTCCTTAGGACTTAAAATTCAAAGAAGGATAATAAGCTGCAAATAAGTTATAGACAAGAGGCCAAACTTTATTGATTTTCTTGTTTCTTATGCCCAGGAAAAATGAATATTTGATGGCGATTTGCTCAGGGACGGTGGATGCTGCCATAGCACTTAGCTCCGGCAACCCCTAGGGGGCTCGCAAACGTTGACAGTGGGCGCCATCAAAACTACAAAGCTCTGACAACTCCTATGGGGCCCGCCGTCGATGTTCTAAGCATTGACAGTGGGCGCCGTCGAAGCTACCAAGCTTCAACAAACCCCAGAGGGCCCGCCGTCGATGTTCCAAGCATTGATAGTGGGTGTCGTTGAAGCTACCAAACTCCGACAACTCCCAGGGGGGTCACCGTCGATGTTCCAAGTGTTGATAGTGGGCATCATCGAAGCTATGAAGTTCTAACAATTCCCAGGGGCCCACCGTCGACATTCTAAGCATTTATAGTGGGTGCCGTCGAAGCTACGAAGCTCCGACCACTCCAAGGGGGCCCGCTGTCGATGTAACAAAGGGTCCTCGGAGATGTCGGAGGCAAACTTCGGACCTTGGAGCTATTATTTTGGCTACAAGTTCGAAGTCAAGTCTTCAAGACATTGACAAATCCTTTTGGATACATGTTCACAATCAAATTGTGCACATCTACTAGGGGGCCAATAAGACAAAGGGCAATGCATTGAAGACACACAAAAATGAAATTCAAAAGGATTTCATTCATTCAAAATCATAGGATTACAAGATTAAGGCAAAAAAGGAGAGGTCCTAACTACTGGAGCTCCTATTGAAGAATGAGGCAACTGTCTGGGCAGCTTCTTGAATGCTGGCCCTGGTGGCTTATTCTTCCTTGGCAACGGGTCCTTCGAACACTGGCGTTAAAGACATCTGGGGGTCCCAGCTCTTGAAACATGTCGGCACATACTTGGCAACATTCTTGGCCAGGGACCTTCCTTCCGTCTCCAGTTGGTCGACGACGATGTCTCCCATAGCTTCCAGCTTGTTGCCAACAGAGTTCAATGCCACCAGTGCCTTGTACATCTCCGGCTCCGGGTCAGCTGGACGTACCGGGCTGAAACCAAATGGCACCAGAGCTTCATTGGCTTGCCCCAAGAAATCCCAGACTTGTTGGGACTCAGTTGCTCTCAAGATCTTAAGCTCCTTCAATGATCTCCTAGCAGTCGAGAGTTTCGCAGAACCCTCCTTGGAGAAGCGCTCAACTTCCTTAGCATGCTGCTAGATCATTTCGGCCACCTGTTTCTCTTGGTCGCTGAGCTCCCTCTCTCGGAGGTGAATGCGGTTCCTCTGTTTTGCCAAATCCTTCTCCTTGGCCTTCACCTTCTCCTCCCTGGTGGAGATGTTAGTCTATCTTTTGGAGACGTTTATCCCCACCAACCATATCCGGTCCTTCTCTTGTTCGCACCACAGATTGAACTATTTAGTGCGATCAACCAAGCTTTGCTCCCCCGGGGACAGTTTTTGGGAGAGCTCATCCTCTCTCTACACGAGGTCTTCCTCCTTTTCTAGGAGTTTATCCTCCCTTTTGTCGAGAGCTTATCAGCACTTGAGGAGTTGTTCCCTTAATTCATCGAGGGTATTCGAGCGGCTGTCAGCCCATTCACTGGCCTTTTGAGCATGCTTGTAGACCTCCTGGGTCTTCTCATCGAGGGCCTTGATGATGGTCTCTCTCTCATTGAGTGTGCGGTCTAACCACGCCAGTCGGGCGTTCTCCTTTTCCACCCACTCCCGCTGGTCCGCAAGCCTTGATTGTGTCAGCCTCTTCTCGAAGTGAAGCTACTGCGCCAACGCCTCAGGGTGTTGTGCTCCTCTTCGAGAGTCTTGCTTTCGTAATCGAAGGCGAGCTGGACTTGGCGAAGACTTGAGTAGACATTGTTGATTGACAACGCCAAGGGAATTAGTTCCGGACCTGCTTGAGTTTCCTCCGCCGGTTCTAAAGGATCCTCTAGAATAACCAAAGGAGCCCACGACATGAGCTCATTCTCCAGTAGTTCAACATCAGCAGTGTTGATCTCCGGGAGCTCGTCCACCTCCATGGCAGCCGAGAAATGTCTCGCAGCTAGAACTGCTACCTCCAAATCTGATGAGGAGGGTCCCTCAACTGAAACTTCAATCATCGGCCTAGAAGGCAGTGGACTTGTGGCCGGATCCTCTACTTGCGCTGGCTCGGACATGGTCACCTCTAGAGCTGTCATCTCTGGAGCTGGCACCGACGCTTTTGCCGGAGCTTCAGTCACTTCTAGCACTACTGCAGGAGCTTCTGCTGCTGACTCTGAAACCGTCTGGAGCTTCCTCAAGTACTTCTTCTACGTGATCCGATGCTACCACGAGATCTTCTGGCATCGGCACTGGAGTTGTCTCCATGACAGCCAGCACCAAAAATGTTGTGTCATCTGCCACCACCACTGGGGGAGAGGCAGGAGCCGGGGCGGGAGCTTCAGCCTGCGCAGCCTCTAATGCTATAGCTGGTGTTGGAGCTACAACCACCCTTTTCATTACTTTGGAAGCATAATATGCAAATTCAAGAAACAACAAAAAGTAAATACTACAACACAAGTCCCTGGGGATGGTCCTTACCTTGGGACATTGCCGCTCCAGTTGGCACATAATTTCTTCTTCTGGCGACCGGAGCGAGAGCCCACTATAGATAGTGAGGTAGAGGCTCCGGATTTCGGCCCAAAGCTCACCGTAGCCGTCGGTGTCGCCTCTGTCGGGACCTCCCTCAGCTGGGAAGTACCTCTGGACCTAGAGCCCACAGCCGGCACTAGGGTCGAGGTCGACTTGCTGGACCCAACACCCTTCATGGATGTCGGGTTCGAAGATGATCTAGCCACTGAAGCTGGACTTGGTCGAGTTGGGGGCACTTCTGGTGTTGGAGTTGGTCTGACGGAGCTCCCGTCAGAATGTCTCAGCTTCCTCTTTCGGCTAGAAGATTCAGCAGGCTCCTTGCCCTTGCCATTACCGGTGTCAGCCTCCTTCTGGCTCGGGGTAGCAGGGGCCCTTCTCTCTGAAGCTCCAGGAATGGAGATCCCTGCATTTCCTCGCCTCTCCACCATGCCCATGTCATCAAGCTCCGGTAGCCCCCTCCGAAATTCTCTCCTGAACTCTGGAACCATGTTCAAAGGGAGAAATTCTGCTGGGGGGTCAGGTCGTCCAGATTGATGTCTCTGTGATGTAGCTTTTGCAGATGAAGTTTCAAAGCTTTTTCATCCAATTTAGACCAGAGACCAGTTTCAATCCGGTTGGTGTCCATTACTCCACTGAAAGCCCATGCAGGCCAATCCCTCCTCTTTAGTGGAGCCACCGATTAATCAGGAAGTTGCCGGTCACCATTTGGGGAGTCACTCCTCCCTCCACACATTACCGGATCCTCGTCAAGATGGGTTTGTACACCTCGGATAGCTCCAGGACTACTTCCCAGGCGTCAGTGTCAATGTTGGGGAGGCCTTCAGGCAGCTCCAACATGTATGGTGATCCACACTGACAATCACCCAGTCTTTCTTCTAGCCGTCCCACTTCCCGGAGGGAAATGTCTTCAAGTACTTGAAGGGAGAATTCTTATGCTTCATGAAGTAGTAGAAGCCAAGTAACTCGTTCCACTTCTCGGTGGCCTGGACCGTGAAGAAGGTCCGGAAGAGCTTGACGCAAGGCGGCACACCCACCCACATCTCACAAAAAGTGGACGAAAGTTGCCACTAGCAAGAAGGAGTGGGACCGAGGTGATGAAGCTGCAGACCTTAGAAGTATAGCAGCATCAACATGAAGCTGGAGAAGGGTGGGATGAGCCCCACCATGGCGAACGCCGTGAAGTAGATGATCTCGCCAGCGCGTTCCTTCTTTAAAGGGAGCTTGCCGACGCGGATCGAGTTGTTGAAGGAGTCGCTCGACCACCCCATGTAGGTGTGAACCCTCGACAAATTTTCATCCTTCTTGATCCTACTACAAGGAAGATCCAACTCCATCGTGACAAAGTTGAGCAAAAGTGGAAGGGGCAATGCAAAGACGAAGAGCTCTAAGGGCAAGATCAAACGAAAGCGTAAAGAGTTCTCTTCTTGGGCAAGCTTTCTCCCTTTAGTAAGCCTCCACAATGCTTGGATGGAAACCGCTTCGGGATCAAAATCACATTTTGAGAAGTTACTCCGTCGATGACAAGGGGGCCCAGTCCAGTTTGTTAAAGAAGTTGTACCAGATGAACCATTGTCATTATGGGAATTTGCAAGCCCGAGGATGGTAGCCTGATAGGGCTACAAAGATTATGATGGGAACCGATACGAATTTTGTATTGGGAACCGATGACCTTCGATTGCGTGAGATTCGCACGCCAGGATCCCACTCACCATATCAAGAAGGGCCACGCAGCAACGGCATAACTGCGTGCCACTATCCCAACTACCGAGGAAAAGACCTTTGAAGATGTAATGCGGGAATCAATGATGGCCCCACCTCTGTTAGCGAGACCTTTCCCAGAGGTGCGCTCAGGGGCCACTGTCCTGGGTATCAGGTACCCCTGATACTCTGGATAAAGTCAGAGAGTTCCACCCTCCAAAGATAAAGACTTCCGAAGGCAACACGTGTCCTACAACACTGGGCCCACCTCCCTCGTTTGGGTAGCTCTAGAGCTACCACGTGTCCTGAAGGGCCGGACCTACCTCCCTTCACAGGGAAGCTCCGGTGTTGCCACGTGCCCAGTAGCTCCGGAGCTAACCCCCAGTAGAGAGAAGCTCCAGTGCTGCCACGTATCAAGTAGCTCTGGATCTGCCTTCCTGGAGAAGGAAGCTCCAGAGCTGCCATGTGTTAGACCTCCGGAACTAAGCCTCCGACAGGAATACTGCTGGATCTCCAACGGCATGAACATTCAAGAGGCTATTAAGAAGTCGTTACAAGACCTAGTTAATGTGTCATTAATGTTGTATTAATGACACACGATTAGAGGGCTATCAAGACTGATAATGTCGTCATTAAGGCACTTTATCACACCGTTAATCACTCATAACACTAATAGATTGTGTATAGGGTGTTTACGACAGTCAGAGCCACTTGTCGGGCTAGACATATACTGTAACAGCTAGTCCTTAGCATATAAATGGTTGCGCCATACAGTAGAAGGGGGCTGATAGGCTTACACACATATAGGCAATATAAGACACTCGCCACGCATACACACTCAAACAATCAACAATCATCCCATAGAGTATTATGCTCAAGCGGCCTGAACCACGTAAAAACCCTCAGTGTTCACCTCTTGTACTTGATCTTACGCGCACCGCGCCTAAATACGAACCTCTGCAGACTATGCTTTAGTAGTACTGGGAAAAGTGTCGTTGTTACACTTCGACACTTTGTATATCCTGCCACACAGGGCTCACGGAAATAAGATACATTTTCGTGGGCCTTGGAAGCGACGCGCAAAAATATATTCTATTTTCGTGAGCTGAGATGAAAGCTCACGAATAAATTATATTTTCGTGGGCCGCTAATAAAACCCACGAAAATATTACCATGTGATTTCTGTCCCCACCTCCCCGACCACATCGAACCCTAGCCGCTTCTCTATCCAGGCCGCATCTGCGATCCCTATCCTCTCACCCGCTGCTCACCGCCGCCGCATCCACCACCAGCCCAACTCCGTGTGACCGCGAGCGGCGCCGCGCTCCTCGTCACCCCATCCACTGCCGCTTCGTCGAAGTGCGGGGCGCGGTGGGGCTTGAGGTCCCCCGCGGCAGCGGAACCGCCTGGCTCGCCTTCACCCCCGGCCTTGGCGGCGGGGCCGGGGACCGGCCAGACGTGGCCCTTCTTGGTCTTTGTCGGGGGGCTCCAGGCCGAGCTGGAGCGCGCCGAGGCGGCGCTCTACACGCTCACGGACGGACGCCGCGGTCGTCGCGGCGGCGGGGGGAGGAGGGGGACGCGGGACAGGCGGCCGACGCGGTGGAGAAGAACGACGGCTGGTTCGGGTTCATCTCCGAGGCCCTGCAGGTCGCGCTCAAGGTAATTGCTGCTTAACGATGGTGGCTCTGCCGTTAGCAGTTTGACGTTTGATACAAGTTCCGTTGGAATCGAATACGAAATTATATATTTAAATCGAATGCGCTCCTCATGCTCCCATGCTCAGGTCTCTGGAACTCGCTCCAGCATTTGAGCAGTAACAAGCTCTGGTTTAGCCGACTTTGTTCAAGCTTGTAGACTTGTTACCGGTTACCTCGGTTTGAAAATGATCGTTCTGGTTTTATGATGGAAATGATTGTTTAGAGGATTAATTTCACCGGTTATGACTTAGGAGGACTGTGATACTGAACTGATTTGAAAACTGATGCTGTTGCCTCGCCCTTAGGTCCTCAAGGATGTTTTATTGGCAGTTCATGTGCTTTACTCGTATGGATTTGCAATCATTATGCTCACCATCTTGGTGAAGGCTGCAAAATTGCCATTAACAAAACAGCAGGTCAGTGTTCTAGGTCTATTTCTATTGAACGGTTGAGCATTTTTCCCATCTCTGGTTGCTGATCTTGAATCGGTGCATTGATACTTTTGCTGCTTATCTTTGTTTAGGTAGAATCAACTCTGGCAATACAGAATTTGCAGTTGCAGCTTAAGGCAATCCTGCAGAGATATGCAGGCAATCAGGTTTGTGTTAGTTGTTGGAAAACTCATTCGTTGTGTGCTGATAAACCATGCTCCTTACACTTAGATCAATTTTGGCTTATCTGTACATCAATAGAAGCAAAACAAACTTCAACAACCCTTGATTACTCACCTTACATGGATCTGCCTGTGTTGATTCTGATAGCTGGTGATTGACTGGCTGTTGAATGGTTATTTATAAGATGTCGCTTTTATCTGGTTCCATATGATCCACAGATTGTTTCACTAAACATTGGCACTTTATCTTATTCCTGTGACTGTGAATAGCTAATTGTGTCTGAGCTGCTGCTTTGCATATATCTTGAAAGTATCAGAGGTAAGGTCTCATGCCATTGGCTAAATAAAGCCTTAGCAGCCACACTAGATTCATGGAACTGTTTAAGATGTACCATGCACTTCATTTTCATATTATTGTCAGCTCCATTTTATTCTGTGGCACTCACTCTTTACTTTGTGTTTGTCAGTTAGAAATCATCCTTCTGTTGATCTGAAAGTTGTGTTCCTTCTTATTTTGAAGCAATTATCCCGACGTTTATGTTTTGTGTGCCAGGTGCAGGCATCGAGTGCCAGGCAAACCAGGAAATAAAGTCTGCTGCTAAAGTCTAACTGTCCAAGAACTTGTAATTGCAGTAAATAGTAAGAATGTGAATGTAAGATCTTAACTAGTGCTATATTTAAAGTGCATATCTGTATTAAAATATTCTAGTGATAGATTTGTTATTTGGCTCCATGTTCCTTTATGTTTTATGAATCCTTCACTCAAATTTTGTCAGTTATATTCTTGAACAGGGTGCTGTCAACTTTGTTCTCATGATGTCACAAATAGAGGGAGGTTGCGCAGTAGATTACAAAACGATAACTGATCTTTCCTTCAGGTATCCTTTGTGTTCATGTATATATGATTTGTTCGCTAGCTGCATTGCTTTTGCTCAAAGTCATTAAAATGAAACTTAGTTACATACCATCTCTTATATGCTTCTGTTAACAGAGAAACATAATCGGTTCACTGGTGGCTCGACCTTCTTTGGTTGGTTCACTGGTTGCGTCTTCTTATATGTGCTACCTTGATTTATGTTGGTTCAAATCATTTATGTTTTCTTGAGATCAGCTTTATTGTTTGAAGAAACTATGATCACTAAGCATATTATTTACTCTTCTTTCATTTAGATTTTTTTGTTTTGTTTGGCTTGAAGTCCACAATAAAACCTCCATGATGTTACAAGAAAACGATTACTTGAACTCCCATAGTGAAATCTGTAACTCAACATGCTGGTCCTTGAAACACTTTTCTTTTGCATGCCACAAAAACTGTTAATGCAGAACCAGTGGTAGGTAGTTTAATGGAAATCGAAGCTGATGCCAACTCAAATAGCACAATGAGGTTGCCACAAAATTCTTTTTAGAAATATTGCAAAATATTCAGTATCACAAACAATACAGAAACTTATCATCACTCTATTAAGGTAATAGCACCTTATCTTGCACACAATTGCTTTTTGACAAAATACCTGTGATTAATATGGCTAGCCATAATAGAATCTTATGCCAGTTGGTTTGCATCTAGTTGTTGAGGACCAAGTTCATCACCCCCACAAGGCGTGCAAGATTTAAGCTTTCACAAGCTCTAGAAAGTAAACACATTGTGTAGGTAAATTTATTCAGGTCCTTTAGCTTCTTTGGATAGGGCAATGGTTAATTTACTTCTTGCAGGGTGTTGTTATTGGGCTGGACAATTTGGATGCCGTGATTCAAATAATAAGAGACATCAAATCGTGCTCTGGCTACAGAAGCTTTAGTCAGTGACGTCTTGGAGTTATCTTTTGGCAGTGATCTTTCCATGAAGTGGATTTTGAAATTGTTTCGGATCTATTCTCTCTCTTGTTTCGGATCTGTTTTAGTATGATATTGTTGTGTAAAATTAACTGAAGAAAGCCTGCTGAGTGGCAATTGCTTTGGATCAGAATTTAGATATGTATTAAATATTTTTTTTGTCAACATGATATTTTCGTGGGCTAGATGAGGCTCAAAGAAAATAACATTTTCGTGAGCCGCTCTGCCCTGCTCAAGAAATTAACTATTTTTGTAGGCTTTGAAAAGGCTCACGAAAATAAAAATATATTTTCGTTGTGTCCATCCAGCGTGACGGTCCAGAGTGGGCCTTTCACTAGAACGATGGCGTTGCGGGCCACGATGATGAGGACGTTGGAGCGGGGAGCTTGATCTTAGTCTCCTTTGGCGGAGCTTTACTGTAAAAACTCTTATTTTCATTTATCACCCTCATTTGCATTTATCATGTATTGTATACATTTTTGTACATGTTTAACATTAAGCAACATAAAAAAGAATGAGTTTAAAATAAATTAGAACCAAAACTGCAGTTAGCAACCTGTGAGTGCAGACTTGTCCGGTTTAGATCCCGGACTAGTCTGTTTTGCTCTTTGTTGTTTTTTCGGACGTGTTTGCTTTTGCTGCAGACTAGCCTGAAAAATGCTTTTGATGTTGTCCGGACTTGTCCGTTTCCGAGTACGGACTAATCCGATCTTCGCTACTAGAACTCTTCGGAGTTGTTTGGTAAATCCTTGATTTGATCTGATTTTTGAAAATTTGAGAAGACCCTCGACTTGTCCGGTCTTATATCGGACTTGTCTGTTAAGCTTTTTGGAGCCGTTCGGACTTGTCTGGTTTACCACCGGACTTGCCCGTTCAACTTTCTGTCTCATATCAGACTTTTCCGGTCCCATAGCAGACTAGTCTGGTATGCCCGACTTGGACTCTATTTCCTTCTCCACGACATGTTATTGGATACTTGTCTTAATTGGGCCCAAGAACATCGTGTCCAACCTTTGTGGAGCCCATGTGGGACCCCACACAAGCCTCCACCGCCTTATACTCGAATTCCACCCAAATCCTACCATCTTCACCCTATATAAACACTTCAACACCCACCCTTTCATCTCTTTGCCACAATTGAAGAGAATTCTAGCCCTAGTTCGTGAGAGCCGTCGTAAGAGGAGTTCACCGCGGGAAGAAGAAGGAGAAGGGAGGAAGGAGGAGGATCAACCAAGGTCGTCGTCGCTGCTGCGATCTCCATCATCAACCCTTCGCCGTCGACATCCATCTTCGTCAATTCTTCGTCTCCTTCGATCTTGATGTCCAATTCTCGAATCTTCGAACCTTGAACCCTAGGATTCACGGTAATTAGCTTAGATGCATCTTTTCTACGTGAAATTATGGTTCCATATTAATTTTAATTATGCTCTAATTGAAAATACGCCAAAACCCTAGCCAGCGGCATTGTCCGGCCTCATGACGGACTAGTCCGATCCCCTTTTCTATACCAGAGCGGATTTGTCCAGTTCGTGTGCGGATTAGTTCGGTCTTCCTGTTCTGAAATTTTTTAGAACTTCTTTAATACTCTTCAAAAAGACATGAAACTTTTTCTAACATGTGAAACTCAATTGTAACTAGTTAGTAAGCAATCATATCAACCTAATAACATGCATTGCCACACAATTGCATTAATCATGCATGTCGTGACATATTGAGTAATATATGAGCATTTATAGATTGTAATGCTTATTTTGTATGCTTATTGCGCGGATTAGAAGGTGTTGCTCTAGAGGATGCTGTTGAGGACCTCCAACACCAGAACTTTGAAGCTTTCGACCCTAACCAATCTCAAGAGCAAGACAAGTGTCCTTAAACATCTTGATCCTATTTTTAAATGTTTTGTTTGCAAAACTGCATGCGTGTGTCAATTTGATGGGAAACCCGTTTATAGGTGTTTATTAGTCTTGTTTGACCATCCTTGCCACTTGGAACATATTGTAGAGAGTCGAGAAGGGTATTTTACCTTTTTGCTTCTCTTTAATTAATTGGGATGGAAAAAAAACTAAATGTCTCAATTATGAATTAATGCACTCATGGATGATGAGAATCGATGAATATAGTTAATTGGCAACATGGGACTTGGGAGATCTAAACAAGCATGGTTTTTGGATTGGGTTGAATGATATGATGATTTTGCTTGCTTTAGATCTAATGAATGGTTCATACGAGATTAAGCCAAGAATACAGTGTAACCACAAGGCCAAATATGGGTGCGGCTTAGCCGATTAATTAGGTGTATTGCCAACATTGTTCGGATCATTTGGGGGAGTGGTGAATGGGAGTCGGTTGAGTTTGCAATAGTGGCGGGACTGCCCTGGAATCCGAACGGCACAAGAGAGGGCCCTTGGTTGGATGTGCTCAGTTGGAGGCATCACCACTGGCGAAACCTTAGTGAGTCTGAATATGCTGGTAGTACCTTTGTAAAGGTTATTTTGTGATCTCTTGGCCACACGCCGACGGGAGTGTGTAATTTGACCGACGGGTCATGAGCATGATGGAGGTTCTTTAATCATTGAAACGGGACGACCTCTACAGGGTGTTATAAACTATCATGATAGTTGTGCTCCCAGTTATGAGCGACCTGAACCCTCACTTGACTAGATTGGAACTGGTATTTGGGACGATAATGGTTTTCGTTATGGTTTATAGATTGGATGGTGATAAATGGACTTGGTAAATGATGATGGTAAGAATATGGCATATGGATGAATAATGAATGATGGATATTAATTATTATTTTTATTTGGGAGATGATCGGATTAATTTCACACAGACATTGTAGGATGCTTTTCATATGTTTTAAATGTATTTTTGAGCAAATAGCCATTATTTATTATCATTCATTATTTAAGCTAAATGTTATTATTTTTCCACACTTGCTGAGTACGACATGTGCTCACCCTTGCAATTTCCCCACCAAAAGTTTCAAATGATGTTTGGAAGTACCCTGAGAAAAATACGGAGTACTAAGTTGTGTGTTGCCGTCGACTTTCCTATGGTTTGCTTGGAGCCGCGCCATATCCTCTATGCTTAGTTTGCTTAGTTGTTTAGCTTAATGTTTTGATTATTTCATTGCATTAGTTTCAGAGTTATTAATAATGATCATTAGAGTTGTAATTTGAGGTTTATTTAAATATTGTAATAAAAATACTTTCTTAATTAATTTGTGCTGTGGTAATTTTCTGTATATCGTTTGTGAAGCACTCGTGTGTGTGTGATCAATGTCATGAGCATACATATGCATCACACTTGGTTCATTTTTGGAGTCGAGTGTCACAAATTAGTATGAGAGCCACATGTTGATCGTAGGATGTAGTCTAGCTAGAATGGACACCTTAGAGCACATATAAACACTCAGGAATCTGATTGCTCTGTAATGTTTGCTTGTGTGCTTAGTAGAGGATCATGGGATGCTTCGACATTTGCCATATCCATATATGCTTTTATGGGTAGTTGTTTAGTTTTATTTATTGATGTATATAGTTGGGGATTCGTCTCTTTTCTATCTCGTTCAACCTCTACTTCAATAGAAGATGGACACAACTAGAAGATTCACCATTTCAGACGAAGCTATATGGAAGATGAGAACAGAGATAGTATGTCCGAGATAAGTTCTAAAATAAGGTGACATAATTCCTCGCTAACCTCATTGATTTCGATTCACAAGGATTGGACAAGAGAGGATGTTCCTGGCTTGAGAGTTGATCGACGAGGACGTAGGTGTTATAAGAGGGGTGGATTGGCTACAGAAGCATAATAGGGTAATTCAGTGTGTCACCAAGAACGATGCAATTGACAAATGATGAGGGAGTCAATCTTGAAATTAATACGTCATAATAAACATCGAAGGACAAAAAGCAACATATTCAACAACGTGTTCAACAATGTGTTCAACAACCTTGCATTGTGTGATGTATGCTAACAAGTCAATTCTGAACATCAAAGACCAACTGGATTATTGCAGCTATTAAATATTCCAGAATGGAAGTGGGAAGAGATCGGTATGGACTTCATAGTTGGATTACCCCAAACCCAGTTCGATTATGACTCAATATGGGTAATTGTGGATCGGTTGACAAAGTCAGCTCATTTCATTTCTGTTAAGATTAGGTATACTGCTGCACATTTAGCTGAGTTATACATGGAGAAAATTGTATGCCAACATGGAGTTCTGAAGAAAATAGTGCCTGATCGAGGTTCTCAATTTACCTCTAGGTTCTGGGAGAAGCTGCATGAATCTATGTGTACTAAGTTGAATTTCAGCTCAGCATATTATCCACAAATGTATGGACAAACCGAGAGGACCAATCAAATTTTGGAGGATATGTTGAGAGCTTGTGCTTTGAAGTATGGCCGCAGCTGGGACAAAAACTTGTCGTATGCTGAATTTTCTTACAATAATAGTTATTAAGCAAGTTTGAAGATGTCGCCATATGAAGCACTATATGGAAGGAAGTGTAGGACACCCTTGTTTTGGAATGGAACGGGAGAGAACCAAATATTTGGACCTGATGTGTTGCAAGAAGCGAAAAAGCAAGTTCAGATAATTCGCGAGAATTTGAGAGCTGCTCAGTCAAGACAAAAGAGCTATGCGGATAATAGACGAAGAAGCTTAGCTTTTGAGGTGGGAGACTTTGTATATCTCAAAGTGTCACCCATGCAAGGTCACAAGCGATTTAACATCAAAGGCAAGTTGGCACCTCGCTATATTGAACCATTCAAGATTTTGGACAAACGAGAAGAAGTAGCATATAAGTTGGAGATGCCAGCACATCTTTTCGATGTTCATGATGTGTTTCATGTTTCCCAGCTCAAGAAGTTCTTGAGGGTCCTGGAAGAGCAAGTGCCAATGGAAGAATTGGAATTAGAGGCAGATTTGACTTATACCGAGCAACCAGTCAAAATTTTGGAAACCAAGGAGAGAGTCACAAGAAACAAGGTGATTTAATGGTGTAAAATACAATGGAAGCATCATGCAGAACCAGAAGCAACTTGGGAGCCAGAAGATGACCTCAAGAGAGAATTTCCCTATCTCCTTCTTTCTACATCGAATCTCGAGGGCGAGATTCATTTTAAGGGGTAGGTTTGTAACACCCTCATTTCCATCCATCATGCATTGCATACATTCTTATACATGTTTAACATTAAACAACATAAAAAAGAACAAGTTTAAAATAAATTAGAACCAAAACTGTAGTTAACATTCTGTGTCAGTGCGGACTTATCTGGTTTGGACCCCCGGACTAGTCTGTTTTGCTCTCTGTTGTTTTCTGGACGTGTCTGCTTTTGTTGCAGACTAGTCCAAAAAATGCTTCTGATGTTGTTCGGACTTGTCCGTTCCCGAGTACGGGCTAGTCCGATCTTCGCTACTGGAACTCTTCGAAGTTGTCCGGTAAATCCTTGCTTTGGTTTGATTTTTGAAAATTTGAGAAGACCTCCGGACTTGTCCGGCCTCATGCCAGACTTGTTCGTTTTGCTTTCTGGAGCTGTTTGGTTTTGTTCAGTTTACCACTGGACTTGCCCGTTCAACTTTCTGTCTTATATCTCACTTGTCCGGCCCCATATCAGACCAGTCCAGTATGCTCGACTCGGACTCTATTTCTTTCTCCACGACATGTTATTGGGTATTTGCCTTAATTGGGTCCAAGAACGTCGTGTCCAACCCCTGTGGAGCCCATGTGGGACTCCACATAGACCTCCACTGCCTTATACTTGAATTCCACCCAAACCTTACTATCTCCACCCTATATAAACACTCCAACACCCACCCTTTCATCTATTTGCCACAACTGAAGAGAATCCTAGCCCTAGTTCGTGAGAGCTGCCGTCAAGAGGATTTCACCGTGGGGAGAAGAAGGGGAAGGGGGGAAGGAGGAGGATCAACCAATGTCGTCGTCGCTGCTGCGATCTCCATCATCAACCCTTCGTCGTCCACATCCCTCTTCGTCAATTCTTCATGTCATTCGATCTTGACGTCCAATTCTCGAATCCTCGACCCTTGAACTCTAGGATTCACGGTAATTATCTTATATGCATCTTTTCTACATAAAATTATGGTTCCATATTAATTTTAACTATGCTCTAATTGAAAATTCGCCAAAACCCTAGCTAGCAGACTTGTCCACCCCCATAACGGACTAGTCCGATCCCCTTTTCTGTACCAGAGCGGACTTGTGTGGTCCTTTTGCGGAATAGTCCGGTCTTCTTGTTCTGAAATTTCCTGGAACTGCTTTAATACTCTCAAAAATGACTTAGAACTTGTTCTAACATGTGAAACTCAATTGTACCTAGTTAGTAAGCAATCATATCATCCTAATAACATGCATTGCCACACAATTGCATTAATCATGCATATCATGACATATTGATTAATATATGAGCATTTATTGATTGTAATACTTGTTTGTATGCTTATTGCACGGATTAGAAGGTGTTGCTCTAGAGGGTGCTGCCGAGGACTTTCAGCACTAGGACTTTGAAGCTTTCGACACTAACCAATCTCAAGAGCAAGGCAAGTGTCCTTGAACATTTTGATCCTGTTTTTAAATGTTTTGTTTGAAAAACTGCATGCTTGTGTCAATTTGATGAGAAATCCATTTATAAGTGTTTACTAGTCTTTTTTGACCATCCTTGTCGCTTGGAACATATTGTAGAGAGTTAGGAATGATATTTTACATTTTTGCTTCGCTCTAATTAATTGGAATGGGAAAAAACTAAATGTCTCAATTATGAATTAATGCACTTATAGATGATGAGAATTGATGAATATGGTTAATCGGCAACATGAGACTTGGGAGATCTAAGCAAGCATGGTTTGTGGATTGGGTTGAATGATATGGTGGTTTTGCTTGCTTTAGATCTAAGGACCGGTTCATGCGAGAATAATCCAGGAATACAGTGCCACCACAAGGACAAGTATGGGTGCAGCTTAGTGATTAATAAGGTGTATTGCTATCATTGTTCAGATCATTTGGGGGAGCGGAGAATGAGAGCCTGTTGGGTTTGCAATAGTGGCGGGACTGCCCTGGGATCCGAACGGCACAAGAGGGTGCCCTTGGTTGGATGTGCTCAGTTGGAGGCGTCACCACCGGTGAAACCTTAGTGAGTCTGAATATGCTGGTAGTTTCTTTGTAAAGATTATTTTGTGATCTCTTAGCCACACACCGACGAAAGTGTGTAATGTGATTGACGGGCCATGAGCATGATGGAGGTTCTTTAGTCACCGAAAGGAGACGAAATCACAAACTTGTGGATAAAACGGTATAACTTCTGCAGAGTGTTAAAAACTATCATGATAGTCGTGCTCCCGGTTATAAGTGACTTGTACCCTCACTTGATTAGATTGGAACTGATACTTGGGATGGTAATGGTTTTGGTTATGGCTTATAGATTGGATGGTGATAAATGGACCTGGTAAATGATTATGGCAAGAATATGACATATGGATGAATAATGAATGATGGATATTAATTATTATGTTTATTTTGGAGATGATGAGATTAATTTCAAATAGACATTGCAGGATGTTTTTCATATGTTTTAATTGTACTTTTCAGCAAATAGCCATTATTTATTATCATTCCTTGTTTAAGCTGCATGTCACTATTTTGCCACACCTGTTGAGTACGACATGTGCTCACCCTTGCAATTCCCCTACTAAAAGTTTGAGTGATGTTTGAAAGTACCCTGAGGATAATGCGGAGTACTAGGTTGTGTGTTACCGTCAACTTGCCTGTGGTTTGCTTGGAACCGCATCATATCCCCTATGCTTAGTTGCTTAGCATAATGTTTAGATTATTTCCGCTGCATTAGTTTCTAATTTATTGATAATCATTAGAGTTGTAATTTGAGGATTATTTGAATATTGTAATTATAATATCTTCTTAATTAATTTGTGTTATGGTAATTTTCTGTATATCGTTTGTGAAACACTCGTGTATGTGTGATCAACGTTCTGGGCACACATATGTGTCACACTTGGTCCATTTTCAGAGCCGGGTGTCACATTTGCGTAACTGATTTTCAAGTAAAATCAGGGAAACTGTACCAAATATTGTTTTTTAGAAGAAGTGATTCTTGTCTGATTCTGAAAAGTGATTCTTTGAAATGAACTAAGGGACTAGGAGTTGAAAAAAGTAGCTTCTTCTGATTCTGTAAAGCGATTCTTATTCTAATTCTAAGAGTTTATTTTAAGAATTATAGAGGATCACTTTCAGTTACTGTCGGTACCCTACGTACCGGATACCCTGCGATACCGCAAAAAGTGCAAGAAAGTTCCACCCGCCAGAGTCAAAGGCCCTTGCAGGCCCCACATGTCACGTTGCACCGGACCCGCTCCCCTCACATGGCTGGCTCCTCAGTTAACATGTGTAAAAGAAGACCGGAACTGAACTCCCAACCAAGGGAAGCTCCAGCGACTACACGTGTACAACAGCCCTGGACCTAGCCCCCGTCATAGAGGAGCTCTGGTGCCGACACATATACAACGACCCCGGACCTACCCTCCCGCAAGGAAAAGCTCCGGATCTGCCACGTGTGGAGCTTCCGGACCTTCATCGCCAACAGAAATACAAGCAGATCACGTCCATTACAAACATTCAAGGACGGTTAAAGCAACAGTTACAAGGCCTGCTAACGTGTTATTAATGCCGTATTAATGACACACGATCAGTGCATTGTTAATAGGGATAACGCGGCCATTAAGGCACGTTATCACACAACTAATTATACTTAATACTCTTTAGACAGTGTATTAGTTCATTAAATATGCCAGGGCCACATGTCGGGCCAGGCAAGCTTTGTAACGGTCAGTCCTTAGACTATAAAAGGGTTGTATCGCACGAACATCGGGGGACATCTAATTCGACCTGATCCCGGCTGACTAGCTCACAATACAACAACACAAACCCCGTGGAGTAGGGTGTTATGCTCAAGCGGCCCGAACCACGTAAATATTTGGTGTCATCATCTTGATCTTGATCTCTGCGTTCCCCAACCATAAAAGAACCTCCGCGGGCTGCTTCTCAGCGGGTCCGGGGGAAGTGTCGTATCAAACACTTCGACATTTGGCGCGCCAGGAAGGGGGGAACTTTTTTGGATCGACGAGCTTCACCACGATGGTGAACCATCAAACCATCGCCGGCTCCTCTCGACCCTCGCGCCATGAATGGTGCAGGGAGGACGGCGCCCTTCCTGCTCCATAGCGGCTGACCAAGCAGATGCACGTTACGTGTTTCGGTGGCTACGCCATCGCCGCCAGTGGGAGGTCCAAAGTGTTAAGTCTGCTTAGCCTGGTCTTGCACTCTATGCAAGTGCCCCGTGACCCTAAGCCTGTACACTTTGCCTCATGGCCGCTTCCGCCACCATACATGGACTACCTGCGACCACGACAACAATGACGCCACCAGGTAATTGTGACGTATCCGGTGCCCTTGGTTATTTCCTTCTTCGGAGTCCCTTGTCGCTAAACGGTCACTCCCATGAAAGGATAATGCCAATAGAAGGTCCGGAGTGTGTTGTCTGCTTACTGTACCCTAAGTATGCGCACTCTACCTTTCTTGCGGCTAAATATTGGGGGTTCGGAGTTTGCTACCTGCTTAGCCTGGTCCTGCACCCTAAGTATGCACACTCTACCTTTCCAACGTTGCGGTTGAGTACTGGGGGTCGGAAGTCTCCCGAAAGACTAATGTCAGCGGGAGGTCAAGAGTGTGCAGATTACTTAGCCTGATGGTGCACCCAAAGTCGCGCCATGTGACCCTAAGCCATCGCACTCTTCCTCCCCAGCACTGCGGTTCAGTACCGGGGACTGAAAGGTACATGCTCCTGGACAAAGCAATAACCAAAATTCGGATACTGTCACTATGTTCACATAATTATGATTAATTATTATGCATAGTATTCCTTTTTTCGCTCTGTTACATCTTTCTGTCTGCCCACTACAAAACTAAGGGCAGGAAGATTGTAAACAATGAGCACTATTACTTTTTTTGCTGTCACTCTTGTGCAAGACTTCACCCTTTGAGCTCTATCAACAAACCTCAAGCTCCGACACCGACACCTCTCAGGGGCGCCCGCCGTTGACGTTCTTAGCGTTAATGATGGTGGCCCCACCTCCGAGATCGTCGCCTCCACCGAGGTGGGCTCGGGGTCCAATGTTGATACCCTGCAGACCGAGTACCCCCGCATACAAGGAAGACAAGACAACTCCAATAACTTGCAGCTCTGGACCTAGCCTCTCCGCTGAGGAGAGGTCCGGTGCTGCCCCGCATCTCTAGGACTCCGGACCTATTCTTCCCGCTGAGGAGAGGTCCGGTGCTACCCCCGGACCTAGCTTCTCCGTTGTGGAGAGGTCCGATGCCACCACCGCGCGTCCCACAGCTCCGGAAGGCGATGTGTACACTCAAGACCGTATTAACACATAATCAACACAACAATAATGTGTCATCAAGACACATTGGTGCACCATGACGACCCATTAAGACCCATTAACGTGTCATCAAGACACGTTAATGCACCATCAAAACCCATTAACGTGTTATCAAGGCACGTTAATGCGATTTCAAGGCTAATTAACTCGAGGCCACCTGTCGGGCCCTGGACATAATGTAAGCTGTCAGCCTTCACCTATAAAAGGACCAGGCAGCCACGACAGAAGGGAGACCGGCTCATCTTGTTCATATGCATCTCACGCTCACCATGGGTTGAGTACATGCAATACAACACAATCCCCTGTGGATGTAGAGTATTATGCCTCTCGACAGCCCGAACCACGTAAAAAATCCTCGTATTCATCGTGCTCGTAGATCCAAGAAATTCGCCCCTCCAAAAAGAACCTCCATGGGCTGCTCCTGAGCAGGTCTGGGGGAAGTGTCGCAAAAACATTTTCGACATTTTGGCGCACCAGGTAGGGGGGCATAGGCAAATGCCGAGATCACAAGATAGTGAATTCAGCTGCTGTATCCTCCAATGGCAACCATGCTGAGCAACCTGCTGGAGGCAATCCCTCCAACGTCCAACAATCGACAGGTGCCATTGTTCCAACAGGCGCTGTGGCACTATAGCCACCATTTGTTCCAGCAAAAAATGCTGGTCAACAAGATGGAGCATCTGCGTCGATCACTGCATCGACAAACAACAACCCCGAGCACGCGCTCATTGCTGCGCGAGCTCTTCTACAACGCCCACCGCCTCCAGGTGCACCCCAGGGTGCTATGGAGCCGTGGAGAGCTGATGTTGACCACCTGGTCATAGTTGGGGCTGCAGGCATCAGCAATCAAGGTCCTCCCCCTTCAGGGCGAGCACCTTCACAACGACGGACCTTGTCCGGCTGACTTGGTCCACAATTCTCACAACAGAGGAGACGTGCTGCATCTCAGTAGGTGACTTCGTTGCCTCCCAGGGCACGACGCACCCACACAATTACCAGGATTCCAACTCATGATCTGCATCCAGAACTGGATCGCCGTTACTAGCAGGAGGACGACTGTGTACGCTTTGAGCACGCTCGTGAGAGGCAAGAAGCTCGGGACAACCCTGCTCCTCAGGGAGTAGGAGGAGGCTGTTCTGCCCTGGCCATGCACTTGCGTATGGTCAGGTGTCCACAGAAGTTCCGGCCCCACTTACTGGAGAAATTCGATGGGACTGTCAACCCCGCTGAATTTATTCAAATCTACTCTACTGCCATACTGGCAGCGGGGGGTGATGAGGTTGTAATGGCCAATTACTTCCCGGTGGCTTTAACTGGGACTGCATGGTCCTGGTTCATGAGTCTTCCACCCGACTCCATTAATAGTTGGGCGGAGCTATGCCAGCAATTCACTGCCAACTTCAAGAGCTCCTATACCCGGCCCGACACTGAATTGGACTTGTTTGCCGTAAAGCAAACATCGGGGGAATCGCTACGGTCCTTCATCTAGCAGTTCTCTCATGTACGAAATACCATTCCTTCAATCTCGAGCTCCTCTGTTATCGTTGCATTCAGACAGGGTGTTCGAGATAAGAAGATGCTAGAGAAGCTGGCCATTAAAGAAGTTACCAGCGTCACGAAACTCTTGAACCTAGCCGACAAATGTGCTAGAGCTGCGGAGGGTCATGAAATGCACTCTAAGCCAGCTCCAGGGGCCAACGAGAAGTCCTCCAAAACTGAAGTCGCTACCTCAGGTAGTGGCAAGAAGAAAAAGAAGCCCAACGGCAAAAAGAAGTCGTCGGCCGACGCTCCAGATGTTGCTGCTGCAGCTCCTGGAAGCCGGGGGCCACGCCCCGAGAAGCGACCTCGACCTTCATCAGAGGACGACAAAAGTTCCAAAGCATGGTGTCTGTCGGTGGTTTGGAACCAGCAGATCTCTCGACACTACTAAAGTGTTAGAGGAGTTTGATGTTCAGTGTGGGCGCGCAGAGATTCAAGAAGGTGAATAGTAAATGGCGTAGGAGACACAAGAGTTTACGTGGTTCGGGCCGCCTGAGCGTAATACCCTACTCCACGGGTGTGTTGGTGTTGTATTAGCTGTATGAGCTTGTGTTGAGCGTCTATGGCGCGTGTCTCTCCCCCCTGAACGTGTTGTCGGCCTGTCCTTTTATAGTACAAGGGCAGGCCGTTACAAGTTAGCCTGGCCCGACATGTGGCCCCGGCGGTTACTAGTATTGACACTTATTCAACACATTTAATTGTCCTTAACGACCGGGTAATGGGCTTTGACTGCACCGTTACTGGTAATTAAGGTCATCCGATCGTGTGTCATTAATATGGTATTAATGACACTTAATCGTGTCTTGAAGTCCTTGATTCCCCTGTGAAGATCCGGAGCCGTTATGGAGTCTTCCGGAGGTCAGAGGCTGAAGCTCCGACGGTTGGACACGTGGCAGCTCTGGAGCATACTGTGGGAAACAGGTAGCTCCAGAGCTACCTGACACGTTTCAGGTCCGGAGCTTCTCTTGGTCTGGGGTTAAGTCCGGAGGTGCCATTTCGGTACATGGCCCGGAGCTTCCCTCTTGTGGGCGGTAGCTCCAGTTTGATAGTACACATGGCGACCCTGGGATTAACCATGTTGGAGAAGCGGGTCCGGTTATATCTGACATGTGGGCCTCCGAAGATCTTCAAATCAAGTAGATGACTTTCCTCTGAGATCTTTATAACCTCAAGGGGTGTACGGTTTCTAGGGTACCGATAGTGTCCGATTCACAAGACGAATCGACACAGCTTGGAAGAATGTCGGGAGGTTCAGAACCTTGCCGAACGCTATAACAAGCGCCAGGAAGAAGCTCCTTTCCGTCAAAGGGAAGGAAAATAATAAGTCGAGGAAGCTCCGGCTGAAGAGGAGCTAGGTTTCTAGGACCCCAAAAAGGTCTTGAAAGCCGTTTACAACATTGTCGACGACGATTTCGATGTCTCTGACAATGAACGTCGGAAGACCTTGAACACCATCTATGGTGGTTCTTGGGACATCACTTCTCGTCGCATCCTTAAGACAATGCGGCGGGACATGGCCGTGGTAGCTCCTGCTGCTAAGGCAGAACCACATCGGAAGTGGATGGATACACCCATCATTTTCGATGCTTCGGACTGTCCCCAAAACATGATCGGGGCTGGCCAACTCCCGTTGATGGTGTCACCCACCATTAACAATATTCAAATCCACTATGTAATGGTGGACGGAGGTTCCAGACTAAACCTCATAAGCTTCAAAGCTTTCGTTAAGCTTCAGCTCCGGCCTTCGGACCTTCGCCCATCCCGACCTTTCTCCAGAGTAGGCCCGGGAACCATTACTCCTCTTGGTTCCATTACACTCCCAGTGACCTTCAGGACCCGGGAGAACTACAGAACCGAGAAACTGGTTTTTGATGTTGCGCAGATCAGTCTGCCTTTCAATGCCATTTTGGGTAGACCAGCTTTATACAAGTTTATGGCTGCTGCCCATTATGGTTACTTGGTGTTGAAGATGCCAACACCCACGGGCGTTCTTCGGATCTGCGGAGACCGTACCACAAGAGTTACTGCACTGGAAGAATTCTATGCGCTTACCACAACGCAAGAGGAAGCAATTGGTAAGGAGCCAGCTTGGAATCCTCCAAGCATTTGTCACAAAGGCTCTACCTCCGCACCTCGTGTGCAACCAAGCGGCGATGCCGACATTCCCGTCAAAGTCGTCCAAATTGGTTCCGATGCTGCTCAGACTACCCGTATATCGGGGGGTCTGAACAACAAATAGGAACTCGCGCTCATCACTTTCCTCCAGACTAATGTTGACGTGTTTGCCTGGCAATTGTCACAAATGCCTGGGATCCCTAGGGAGGTGATTGAGCACAATCTGAAGATTTACCCAGACGCACAACCTGTACACCAGAAGCCCTGGAAGCAATCAATCGAGCGACAAAACTTCATCCGGCAGGAAATCAACAAGTTGCTCGAAGCTGGATTCATCCGGGAAGTCTTCTATCCAAAATGGCTGGCAAACCCAATTGTTGTACCTAAGGCCGGTGGGAAGCTTCAGATGTGTATCGACTACACCACCTTAAATAAGGCATATCCAAAGGATCCATTTCCACTACCTAGAATAGATCAGATAGTGGACTCCACCTCTGGGTGAGAGCTACTATGTTTCTTAGATGCATATTCTGGATATCATCAAATCCAAATGTCTAAGGAAGATGAAGAGCATACTGCCTTCATAACAGTAGATGGATTGTATTGTTATACTGCCATGCCATTCGGTCTTAAAAATATTGCTTCAACATTTGTACGTCCTATGTACAAAACATTTGGAGAGCTAATTAGGACTTGGTGGAGGTGTATGTTTATGACATCGTCATGAAAATCAAAAACAAGGAGTCACTCCTTGACAACTTACAAGCCGTCTTCGACAAGCTGCGCACCACGCGCACCAAGCTAAACCCGGACAAGTGTGTCTTTGGAGTTAGCTCCGGGAAGCTTCTGGGGTTCTTGGTAACTCACCGAGGAATTGAAGCAAATCCTACAAAGATCAAGGCTATAGAAGATATGTGGCCCTCAACCCGCATTAAAGATGTCCAAAAGTTTACTGGATGTCTAGCTACGCTTAGTCGGTTTATATCAAGACTGGCAGAATGGGCGCCATCCTTCTTCAAACTCTTGATGAAGTTTGGACCTTTTCATTGGTCTGAAGAAGCAAAAAAGACGTTTCAAGAGCTAAAACAGCCTCTCACAACACTACCAATATTGGTAGCTCCTAATCCTGGTGAGCCTTTGCTGCTTTACATTTCGGCAACCACCAAAGTTGTCAGTATGGTCTGGGTTGCGGAAAGACTGGAGCCACATCCGATTCAAACGTCTGGACCCCTCCGGGAGGGTCCGGAATCACCTGAAGATGTGATTGGGTCTCAGCACCCAAACACGGAACCTCAAAACAAAGTGCCAGGAGATCAATATCTTTCGTCTGAAGAGGTTCACCTGGCTAACCAAGATAATCTGGATCCTCCTAGTGAGATCTGGGTTGAACAATAAGGAGTTTTGGACCCCTCCGGGAGAGTCCAAGAAACACAATTAGAAGGTCCGGAACCCTCTAGCAGGGTCCAAGTCGATGGAGAGGAAGCTCCAGGTCCTTCTGAAAGGGTCCGGACCATCCAACGCCTTGTGTACTTCATCAGTGAAGTACTCCACGACACGAAGACAAGATACATTGAGGTGCATAAACTGCTTTACGCAGTTCTTATTGCCTCAAGGAAGCTTCATCACTACTTCCAAGCCCACAAAATATCAGTGGTAACTTCTTTTCCACTACGTGCAATTTTGTATAATCCAAATTCTACTGGGAACATTGCAAAGTGGGCAGCGGAACTCGCCGAATTCGATCTAGAATTCGTTTCAAGACAAGCAATCAAAAGTCAAGCCTTGGCTGACTTTGTGGCGGAATGGACCCCCTCTCCATCAAACCCTGGGGGCCACAATGAGCAGAAATTAGAACTCAAAGTTCCGGTATTCACCGAGCCTCACTGGACCCTCTACTTCGATGGCTCCGTGCAGAAGCAGGGGGCCGGAGCTGGAATCCTTCTCCTGGCTCCGATCGGGGAGAAGGTCAAGTACATGGTACACCTTGATTTCAAGGCAACCAACAATATGGCGGAGTATGAAGCCCTCATCTCTGGACTCAAGGTGGCACTATCTTATGGTGTCAAACAGCTGTAGGTAAAGGGAGATTCACAACTCATCATCAAACAAGTGAAAGCGAATGTTCTTGCAACAACTCTCAATTAGTTGCTTATCTCCTTGAAGTACAGAGGCTTCAGAAGGACTTCGAAGTCCTGGATCTCCATCATGTTAAGCGTCTTCACAACTCTGAAGCCGACGAACTCTCGACGAAAGCCTCAACCGGAGCTCCGGCTCCTGACGGAATCTTCGTCCGGAGGTTGTCAAAACCAACAGCTCAGCCTGCCGAACTGAACGAAGGGGGCGAGAGCAGCACCTCGAAGCTGGCGGTCCCAGTGGCCCTTCTACCATGGCGTCCACCAAGGGTCGTAGGTGTTGTTGGAAGCTCCGAGCAACCCAGCACACAAGACTCAGAAGCTCAAGTTAGTTTCGATGCATAGATCTCGAAGATCCAAAGCTACTTGAAATACAACATCCTTCCTGAAGATAGTGTATCTGCTGACCGAATAGTCAGATTGGCTAAAAGATACACGTTGGTAGAAGGGGATCTCTACAGACGCGGTGCCAATGGCATCCTAATGCGGTGCATTGCAAGGGAAGAAGGTCGCAAGCTCCTTGCGGAAATCCATGGAGGCGAGTGCGGGAACCATGCTTCTTCTCGCACGCTGGTCGGTAAATCCTTTCGGCATTTCTTTTACTGACCTACAACACTTCAGGATGCGGTTGAGCTAGTGACAAAATGTGAAGCGTGTCAGTTCCACGCCAAACAGATTCACACACCGGCTCAATCGCCACAAATGATACCTCCTACAAGGCCATTCGTTGTGTGGGGCATGGACATCTTGGGACCTTTCCCAAAAGCCGTCGGAGGTTACAGGTTCCTGTATGTCGCCATTGACAAGTTCACCAAGTGACCGGAAGCAACTCTAGTAGTAACAATCAACAAACAATCAGCAATCAAGTTCTTGAAGTCCATTATATGCAGATTTGGAGTTCCCAACAAAGTCATAACTGACAACGGAACTCAATTTACAAGTGCTGCATTTGAAGAATATTGCGAAGACCTCAACATTCAACTTAGCTACACCTCAGTAGCTCATCCAGCAAGCAATGGCCAAGCCGAGAGGGCAAATACACAAATCTTAAAAGGACTCAAGACGTGCACATATGAGCGCTTGAAAAAGAACGAAGCTAACTAGATTGAGGAGCTTCCATCCACATTATGGGCGAACAAGACAACTCCAAGCCGATGAACCGGGGAAACTCCATTCTTCCTGGTGTACGGAGCTGAAGTAGTCCTTCCTCCGGAGATCACCTTGGGGTCCCTACGGGTCCGAACCTTCGACGAGGCCACGCAGGACCAGCTCTGGCGTGAAGACCTTGACCTCGTCGACGAGGGAAGGGGCCAAGCAGTTGTTCGGAACGCACGTTATCGCCAAGTGCTCCGGCGCTATCATCAAATGCATGTGCGCGACCGACAGCTTGAAGAAGGCGACCTGGTGCTTCGGAAGATATTAAGCCGTGAAGGAATGAACAAACTTTTCCCCAGCTGGGAGGGTCCCTTCCGAGTCATTAAAGTATCCCGACCAGGATGCGTTTGCTTGGCAACAGAGGATGGGACCCCGCTTCCCAATCCTTGGAACATCGAGCACCTCCGTAAGTTTTATGCTTAGAATCACGGAGGTGAGTCTGTAATTACACACAATGCATGTTGTAGAGTCATTATACAGAGACGGGCAAGTCCTCCGGGAAAACATCCGGACCCCTCCGGGAGGGTCCAGGAAGTTCAAGTAACACTTGACACAGCCACAACACTAAAAGTGTAACTACTTGCTCTAGGCTAGTACAAGATGTATAACACATTTAGCATGGTCCAGCACCCTAAGTGTGTCCTTGTCTCCCCTGTAATCCGGACCTATAATGTAAGGCATTGTTGTGTGAAAACAGACTCCATGTGCATTTACCTTTTGTGCAAGGCTCAATATATCAAATTATTTTCACCCCGCTTGTCTATAATAAAGTTGTGCAAATCTTTTTGAGTTTTGTTTCAAGTAATTCACATGTATTACAAGCCTTATTGATAGTATTTTTGGATCTTAACATTGCTACATAGTCTACTTATCTGAACGCCAAGCCAACATAGGTCCGAAGTGTGCTATCGGCTTAGCCTGGTCCTGCACCCTAAGTACGCCGCTCTACCTACACCCCGACAGGCCCCAGTAGGGTGAGTACTAAAAATGCATGAATATCTAAAAAGATTATATCAAAACGCTCGTTATCATGCTAAGTTTCATCGAACCCAAAGTCCAAATAAGAACAATAAGTCACAACCAATTTATAGACAAGAGGACAAATTTTATTTTTTCTCTTGCCTTTAATGTGCAGGAAAAGCAAAAATTCATAGCGATGGTGGATGATGCCGGAGCTACTAAGCTCCAACATCCTCCAAGAGGGGTCCGCCGTCAACGTCTAATATGTTGACAGTGGAAGACGTAGGAGCTACCAAGCTCCGACCATCTTAGGGGGCCTGTCTTCGACACCTCAAAATTGAAGACTTCTGACCTAAAATCTACAAGTGTGAAGCGCCCAAGTCGTCAACATACCGTCACAACCTTTGGTACATGTATACACTTCAATTGTACACATGTACCAGGGGAACAACAAGATACGACACAATATATTGAAGACAAAGTGAAATTCAAGACAGAAAGGAGGATTTAATTAATCAAGAATACTGGATTACAAAATTGAGAGTATAGCAGAAGGCAAAAGGAAGAAAGCCCTAGCTACTGGAGGACCTAAGACCTGCGGAAGAATGAAGCGACTTTTTGGGCAACTTCTTGGACACTGTCCTTGGCGGTGTCTTCCTCTTCGGCAACGGGACCTTCGAGCACCGGGTCTAGTGGGAATTGGGGATCTCGGCTCACATAACACGTCAGCACGTATTCTGCGAAGTTTGTAGCCAGAGTCTTCCCCTCCGTCTCCAGCTGGCCCACGATGACATCGCCCATGGCGTCAAGTTTGCTGCCGGCACCGTTGAGGGCCACCAGCGCTCGGTCCAAGTCCAGTTTCGGGTTGTCCGGACGTACGGGACTGAAGCCTAGTGGTGTCAGCGCATCGTTGGCCCGCCCCAAGAAGGCCCACACTTGAATGGCTTCAGTCTCTTTCAGGCTCCACAGCTCCTCCAGCGACTTCCGAGCAGCCGCAAGCTCCGAACATTCACGGGCAAGGTGCTCATCCAACTTAGCATGTTGCTACATGTTCTCAGCAACTTGCTTCTCCCGGTCGGCAAGCTCCGTCTCCTGGAGGTGGATACAGTTCCGCCTTTCATCCAAGTCCTTTTCCCTGCCTTTGACTCTCTCCTCCCTAGCGGCAATGTCAGACTCTCTTTTCAAGAGCTCTTGCCCCACCTTCTAGTTCTTCTTCCTCTCTTCCTCCTTCCATAGATCCAACTTTTTGCTGCGATCAGCCAAATTTTGCTCACCCAAAGCCAATTTTTGGGTGACCTCCGCCTCTCTCTTCACCACATCCTCCTGTTGCTCCAGGAGTTTCACCTCCCTCGCCTCCAGGTCCACTCGACGCTTCAGAAGAATTTCATTGAATTCAGTGAGATTTTCGTGATGCTCGTCAGCAGCGTCACGTCTCTCCTTGGCTTGCTCCAGGATTTCCCTGGAGTTAGCATCGAGCGCCCGGATGGTGGCTTCCTTCTCCTCCATCAGCTTATCCCAGTACTCTAACTGGGCTTTCTCCCCCTTTATCCATTCCTTCTAGTCAGCCAGCCTCATCTGGGCAAGCCTGGTCTCAAAATGGAGTCTGTTGTGCCAACGCCTCAAGGTGTTGCGCTCCTCCTCCAAGGCTTTGCTCTCATGATCGAAGGCAAGCTGGACCTGTCGGAGACTTGATCAAGCGTTGTCTATGGAGAACGCCGGAGGGATAGGTTCTGGGACCATTTCCGCAGGCTCAAAAGGATTTTCCATCACAAAAATTGGGTCCCACTATACAATAGTGGTCCTCTGGACTCCTACAACTCTAGTGCCGCTCTCCTGGAGCCCTTCAGCAGCAGCAGAAGAACCCACTGAGGGAACTTCCACCTCCAGAGCAGTTGAAGGCGCTGCTTCAGGGTCTTCAATCACAGGCTCCGAGGATGGGGGACCTGCCGCCACTTCTTCAGGCTGCTCTGGCTCTGGCCCAGGTACCTCCAGGACCTCTACTTCTGGAGCGGCAGTCAGGGCTTCAACGGGGCCTCAACCGCCGCTGGCTCAGGCTCCGGCATGGCGGCTACCTCCGGTTCAACGACCGGAGCTTCAGGCGCCTCCGACTCAACTGCCGGACTTTCAACCGCTTCCGGCACAAGGGCCGGAGCTTGGGTGATTTCCGGCTCAATAGCCAGGGCTTCAACTACTTCTGGCTCAGCAACCAGGGCTTCGATAACTTCCGGCTCAAAAGCCAGAACTTCTGGCATCGTCGGTGCTGGAGCTTCAACCTCCGTCGCCAGGGGTACATCTTCAACTTCTCTCCTGTGGTCCGGCGCTACCACAGGAGCTTCGGGTGAGGACTCCGAGTCCAAGCTCACGACAGTTGGCGCCAAAGCTGTCGCGACTTCCGCCTCCGCTTGACGAGGAGGCTCAGCGCTTCAAGCCGGAGCTTCAGCAGGTGCAGCCTTGGCCGCTGCAACATGCGCTGAAGCTCCCGGCCCCTTCTTTGACACCCTAGAAATAAAGGGAAGAGAAGATTAAAAACATGTCAAGAACAAGACTGGCATGTCAGGGCGAGCAATTAATGCTTACCTAGGGATGCTACCACCCCAGTTGCCTCGGAACCTATTCTTCTGGGGCCCGGAGCTAGAGCCCACCAAATCTGGTGAGACAACTGCTTCGGACCTCAGTTGAGGACCACTCGCAGTAGCCGGAGTTCTTTCGGCCAGAGCTTCTCTTGGCCGGGAAGAACTCCCAGGCCTGGAGCCTTTAGCCGGCACTGAGGCCGGGGTCGATTGCCCGGAGCTGACGCCTCTTGAAGGACCTTTCACAGGGGCAGGGGTAGTTGCAGAAGACCTCCCCCGCCGGGGAGAAGGAGTCGTTGTGGAAGGAGCAGGTCTGACGGACCTCCCGTGAGCGTGCTTCAACTTCCTCTTCCGGCTGGAGGGCTCAGCTGGCTCTTTGCCCTTGCCCTTGCCGGTGTCTTCAGTCTTTTGGCTCGGGCGGAGGCAGGACCACCCTCGGAAGCTCCAGGGATCACCAATCTGGTGGTCGGACGCCTCTCTACCTCGCCAAGGTCGTCAAGCACCGGCATACTCCTCCGGAGCTCCCTACTGAACTGCGCCTCCATGTTCAGGGGGAGGAAGAGTGCTGGTGGAGCCAATTCGTCGCTGTTGACGTTAATCCCATGCTGGAATTTCTTCAAATGAAATTCCAAGGATTCATCATCCAAGTTGGATTTCATACTGGTTTCAATCCAATCGTCATCCATCACGCTGTTGAGGGCCCACGTGAGCTTCTCCCTCTTCTTCAACGGAGCCCACCTGTTGACCAGGAAGTTGCAGAATACCATCTTGAGGGTCACTCCACCTTCCACGCACTCGCGAATCCTGGTCAAGAAAGGGTTGAAGGCATCTGACAGCACCGGAACTACACTCCAAGCGTCAGTGTCAACATTGGGGAGACCTTCGGGTAGCTCCAATTTCTCATGCTCCTCTGCCGCAATGATGATCCAATCCTTCTTCCAGTCATCCCACTTGTCAAAAGGAAACGACTTCAAGTATTTGTAGGGGCAGTTCTTGCGCTTCACAAAATAGTAGAAGTCAAGAAACTCGGACCCCTTGTTGGTGGTGTGGATGGTGAAGAAGGTGCGAAAAAGCTCGACGCAAGGGGGAATACCCACCCACATCTCACAAAAGTGGACGAATGTCGCCACGAGAAGAAGAGAATGGGGGCCAAGGTGATACAGCTGTAGACCATAAAAGTCTAGCAGCATCAAAAGGAAATGAGAGAAAGGTGGAATGAATCCCACCATGGTGTACACTGTGAAGTACACCATATCGCCATTGCGCTCCTTCTTGAATGGGAGCTTGCCAGCGTGGACCAAATGGTTGAAGGAGTCGCTGGACCACCCCATGTAGGTCCGGTCCTTCTTCAGATCATCATCGCTCTTGAGGCGGCTCTTGGGGAGACCCAACTCCATCGCAGCAAAGCGGAGCAAAGGAAGGGAAGTTAGGCGGAGTTTGGGAGGCTCTGAGCACAAAGATGATTGAAGGTGTAAAGAGTCCTCAAACCGTGCGCACTTTCCTTCTTAAGTAAGCCTCTGCAACGCTTGGATGGAAACCGCAGTGAGATCGAAGGCACTTTTTAGAAATCTACCCCGCCAATGACGAGTGGGCCTGAGGCCACCTCGACGAAGAGATTGAGGTTCTTACCCAAGGCGAACCGTTGTCATGATGAGCGGCGGGAAGTCCAAAGTTGGCGCTCTGACAGTGCGCGCAGAACCGATACGATTTTCGTATTGGGAACTGGCGATCTTCAATAGCGTGAGATCCGCACTCAAAGATCTCATTTGCCGTGTTCATAACAAGCCACGCGTCGAAGGTTCACTCCCGGACCGTCACTCTATCGGCGCGTTAGAGGACTTTTGAAAATTGAAGTGCGGGAATCGAGAATGGCCCCACCTCCGACAGAATTACTTAACTCAAAGGGTTTCTCTTAGAGGTGGGCCCGTGGGCCACTGTCGGTACCCTACGTATCGGATACCCCGCGATACCGCAAAAAGTGCAAGAAAGTTCCACCCGCCAGAGTCAAAGGCCCTTGCAGGCCCCACATGTCACGTTGCACCAGACCCGCTCCCCTCACATGGCTGGCTCCCGGGTTAACACGTGTAAAAGAAGACCGGAACTAAACTCCCAACCAAAGGAAGCTCCAGCGACTACATGTGTACAACAGCCCCGGACCTAGCCCCTGTCAGAGAGGAGCTCCGGTGCCGACACGTATACAATGACCCCGGACCTACCCTCCCGCAAGAAAAAGCTCCGGATCTGCCACGTGTGGAGCCTCCGGACCTTCATCGCCAACAGAAATACAAGCAGATCATGTCCATTACAAACATTCAAGGACAGTTAAAGCAGTAGTTACAAGGCCTGATAACATGTCATTAATGCCGTATTAATGACACATGATCAGTGCATTGTTAATAGGGATAACGCGACCATTAAGGCACGTTATCACACAATTAATTATATTTAATACTCTTTAGACAGTGTATTAGGTCATTAAATACGCCAGGGCCACATGTCGGGCCAGGCAAGCTTTGTAACGGTCAGTCCTTAGAACTATAAAATGGTTGTACCGCACGAACATCGGGGGACATCTGATTCGACCTGATCCTGGCTGACTAGCTCACAATACAGCAACACAAACCCCGTGGAGTAGGGTGTTACGCTCAGGCGGCCAGAACCACGTAAATCTCTGGTGTCATCATTTTGATCTTGATCTCCGCGTTCCCCAACCATAAAAGAACCTCCGCGGGCTGCTTCTCAGCGGGTCCGGGGGAAGTGTCGTATCAAACACTTTGACAGTTATAGAACCACTTCATCAAAGAATAAGAAGTGAATCCAGAGAATCAGCTCTGTGCAGTTGTGGCAAAAGGGTCCTTAGTGTTCACCCTGTATCCCTGTCAATTTATCCAAAACCTAAAGGATTCAAAAATCAACTAAAAGGGAAAGACCGGATCAGATTTGAATCGGTCCAAATATATATCTAGTTTTAGCCTAATTTTTTATAAGGACCTAAATAAATTGTGAATGGGTCCTTTGGCCGAGTCCATTACTACGCTGTCGTTTGACGTCCCTCTCGATCTGCTAAGTTGCCCTCGGTGGAGTTTAGCAGGACAGAGACGTCAAATGTAAGTTACATCAGTGGCGGACCTACAGGGTATGTCGGGTGGGCCCCGTCATATCCTGGGCCAAGCGCATACATGCAGTATATACAACTCGTGTCGCTTGCTGTTGCTCAGTTGGAAATGGAATAAATCTGCTGGTACAATTCCTTCCATTGCAGTGCTCTGTTGAGAAACAAAGATAATTTACAATCCCGCAAGCAGTTAGCCAAGGCAGGAAATAAACAGCTCATCCTCCTCACTTGCTACTATTCCATTCAATTACGGTGTCTGCAATTTGCGTAGTATTTTCGCGTGACAGGCAACTTTGCGTATGTGTTTTTATTCTTTATTGTGATTAGATAAATTATTCGTGTTCTTCTCGTTTTGCACAATTTTATCAACAATTTATTTGTGCATAAGGAAGAGAGACATCATCAAAATAATTATATTGCTTTGGCCAATATAAATATCAATTTCATATACTTGTGAGTTTTTTGTTGTTCTCATACATGAACGGGATATTTCCTTTCAAGTGGATAAAAATGATATAGTCAATGCATTCATGTCATTCTGAAAGCGACGACTAAACAAATCGGACAATTAGTATTATAAGTTTACCTCATGACTGATTTATATTATAATGTATTTAATAATATTTATTATGTTATTTATTTTTATACAAAATTTATAGTTGTTTACTAAAGGAAAAAGTCCATTCTACTCGCCTGTACTATCGGAGAAGTTCAAATTACATCCTAAACAGTCATTTGGTTCATTTTACATCCGTTAGTTGTTAATCCAGTTCACTTTACGCCCTTAATTAGTTTTTAATCCCGAGTTGCTGACATGGACAAAAAATAACTTGGAATTAGTGCTGATGTGGATGAAACAGGCGTGTGTGGCAGCTGGACAGGGAGATCAAAGCGAACCTTGCCAAGTTCGTCGCGGGCCTGCAGAGCCACCACGGCGGTGAACACCAGGATGATAGCGGTATGAGGGAATTCACGAGTTTCATGGCGCCGGCCATGGAGGCAGACAAGATCGTTGAGGAGTGCAAAAACCTCTTCTTCGCCGGCAAGGAGACCTGACCAACCTCCTCACCTGGGCAACCGTCGCGCTGGTCATGCACCTGGGGAAGCGAATTCTCTGCGGCAGGGTCGCACGGCCGCCCGCGTGCGACTCTGCCCCGATGCCCGCCACGTCCGTACGATACGAATCCAAAAGCGCTCTTCCGGTAACCCAACCACGGCTGAAACAGCTCGTCTCTCGGCTCAGCTAGATCCCTTTACGCGTCTCGCTCGGCTCCCGATCGACGGCCGCGGCGGGGGGCGCATGGGCATAGGGTTCGGCGGTCCGGTCCACCTAGGGTCCGAAGAAGGCCTTCCACCTCAGGAGGACGCCATCTTCGGTACCACGGAGAGCTCCATGAGGAGGTTGCGGTTGCTGTTGAAGTTCTTGAGCACCTGGGCGGGGGAGTGTTGCTGCAGCAGCTGCGCGTGCTTGCCTTGGCCCGCGGCGGCGGACCTGACGTCGCAGTGCGCGAAGGGCTTGAGCACGCCGAGGAGCATGGCCTTGATCTGGTGCGAAAGGCGCGGGCGCGTCGCCGACGAGCGGGACGAGTGCGTTGAAGCGGCGCGACACCGCGGAGCAGCGCCCCAGGGAGCGCATGTCGGCGAGCTTGTTGAAGATGAGGAGCACGAGCGAGTCGGGCACCAGGTCGAAGTGGTCCTCGCCCTCCGCCGCGAGGAGCAGGTCCTCAGCGAAGATCCTGTGCTTGGACTGCATCATCAAAGAACAATCAATCCTCTACTGTGCTCAGCTCGCGCGCATGTAGCAGAGGGCAGATCGGGAGCCGACCGTGACGAGTGAAGGGGTCGAAACGGAGCCGAGCCACTTCGCCTGTGGCTGGTTCCCGGACTAGCGCTTTTAGATTCGTGCCGTATGGACGTGGCAGGCATCGACGTGGGGTTGCACGCTGGTGGCCTTGCGTAGTGCCGCAGAGAATTCGCTTCCGCACCTGGAGTGGCAGGACCGCGCGCGCCAGGAGGTTATCGCTGTCTGCGGCCGCCGAGGCCTGCCCACCAAGGACCACCTCCCCAAGCTCAAGACCCTCGGGATGATTGTTAATGAGATGTTGAGGCTGTACCCACCGGCGGTGGTGGTGATCCGAAAGGCGAAGCGGGATGTGGAGATCGGCGGGTGCGTGGTGCCCGCGGGCACGGAGATCCTGATCCTGATCATGGCCGTGCACCACGACAGGGACGTGTGGGGCGATGACGCGACGGAGTTCAACCCCGCGCGGTTCGTGGACGCCGAGGCAGGTGGCACCACCCGGCCGCCGCGGCACCACATGGCGTTCATGCCGTTCGGCGGCGGTGCGCGATCTTACCTGTCCATTTTCATCTATATGTAGACACTAATCCCAAGTTATTTCCTGTCCATGTCAGCAACTCGAGATTAAAAAATCAATTAAGGGTGTAAAGTGAACCGGATTAACAATTAACGAGTGTAAAATGAACCAAATAATTGTTTAGAGTGTAATTTGGACTTTTCTATTAGTACAAGGGAGTAAAATAGACTTTTTCCTTTAGTACATTAATAAATAGTTTTATGGAATCACTTGTAAATTTTTTTGGCATACCTGTACTAAAATCCTAGTTCCGCCACTGCGTTACATGATCAGTTTTCACTCAGTTCGACATGTTAATCACAGCTATAATTTCACTATATATGCAGAAGTACAGAAAAGCGTCATGGCTTACCCTGACCTGACGAAGCAATCGTGAAAATAGAGCCAGAGGTGCAGACCGGCGAGGCATGGCGTGGAGAAGATGGCCTTCTCCATCTCCTCGCGGACAATCGCCTCCACGTTGGGACATGTCTTGCTGTAGTATGTTCAAGCAGCCGCTGCCGGCGAGACGCCTGCGATGCGCAAGAGGACGACAGGGACCACCAGCACAATGAAAACTTCTACGCCACTGGGATTCTTTCTGATAACCTGCAAACATAAACTTGCGTATATGCTGCGGCTCGACAACCTGTTCCTGCTTACTCGGCCATGTGCCACCTTCCGTCTCAACATAATCCCAATAAACAAATCCACAAACAGAGACAAGAACAAGATAGGCGGCGGCGATGAAGGCCAGGTCACCATCGCGTGGAAAGTAACATGGCCGGTATGTATTGAGGTTGACGACACTGTTTGTTATATGCATCAAAGGGACCACCCCATGTTGGTTTTTAACGCTATTTTTAGTCATTCATCTTAAGATTATGTCACGTATATACAATTTAAATTATGTTTCAAATATATATGATCTTTATTATTTAAAAATGTATAAAATAAATATTTTTTTGAAACAATAAAATAAATAATTAAACGAAACAAAAATGAATTTTATGAAAAAAATTGAACATAGGAGACTCTGATCAGGAGGAATCCGTGGGAGGCAGCATGTTTTCCGCAGCATTGACATGTACACTACGTAAGAAACTCAAATAGGAGACAAAGATCGGCGATGAGCGCAAATGATATCGTCTCTGATAAGGATAAACGAGACGAGACCGCTTCAGCAAGGATGTGATATGACTCGACTGAGCGTAAAAGAAGATGGGCTACTATAAGGCGCGACTCGTTTAAGAAAATATTCGAGACACGCCCGCTCCCTTGACAAAAGGAAGACGAGCTTAGCACAAAACTCGTCTCCTATTTTATGACACCCAGTTCCGAAAAATGAATCAAGTGCAGTCTATGTGTGCCCAGGATGTTTAACACACATACACAAGTGATTCACAATTGATAAACAGATAATAACCATAGAACAAGATTAATTAACTAACTTTTATTGCACAATTCATAATATCCTTGAATACAAGCTCTAATAAAAATTAATGAAAAGTTTAACTAATGCAGCGGAAATAGACTAAACTGAGCAAACTAAGCAAAAGGGAAAGCGCAGGTCCAATAACACCACAGGCAAGTCGACGGCAGCACACAGCCTAGAACTTCGCATTATCCTCAAGACACTCCCAACCATCACCTGAAACTGTTGGTGGGAGAATTGCAAGGGTGAGTACATGTTGTACTCAGCAAGTGTGGAAAGTATGACATGTGGCTGATTCAAATGACGACAATAATAATGGCTAAGTGCTGAAAAGTACAGTAAAACCATTTGGAAAAGCAATATATCATATTTATGTGAAGTAAACCCATCATAATCCATATAATCATCATAATTCCAATCCATATTTATTACCATCATCCATATTCCAGATTTCACATCACCATTAACCATAATCAATATCAGAAATTTAACTCATAACCAGCCATAACTATTACCAAACCATAACCATCCCAAAAACCATCCCAATACCAGGTTCCCTCTAATCATAAAAGTTGTCCAGATGCTCATAACCGGGATCACGGCTATCATGATAGTTTTATTAGACTCTGCAGAGTTTGTACCTCTTTACCCACGTGTTTGTGATTTCATCACCCGTAGGCAACTAAAGAACCTCCCTTATGCTAATTACACTTCCTTTAGTGTATGGCCAAGAGATCACAAAATAGCCTTTACAAAGGGATTACTAGCCTATTTAGACCCCACTGGGGTTTCACTGGTGGCGATGCCTCCAACTGAGCACATCTTCAACCAAGGGCCCCCTCTTGAGCCATTCGGATCTCAGGGTAGTCCCACCAATCATCAACAAACCCAATCCAACTATCCCTTCCCCGAGCATCCTTAATGGTCCAAATAGAACTAGCAAGACCCTAATTAATCAGCTACGCCGCACCCATACTTGGCCTCGTGGTGGCACTGTGTTGACGGTCCTTAAGTACCATATTTTGATCGTAAATTCACCTCATAATGTGCATAAAAGAAACAAAAAACATAGTGGTAGGGTTATACACTAACCCAATTCCACAAGTGTTGGTGTTTATTTGTATGCAGGTGAATTATTACCCAAAATAACAAAACATGCAGGGATGAATCCATGAAAATGGATTTCAACGAATCAGGCGATGACATGTGGCAACACATGGATCAAATGGCCCACAAACAGAAGAATACAAGATCCAACGGTGTTGCACCCATATAAATCAAGGGGGCCGACCTGGAAGCCACCTGGAGGAAGCACTCCCCGAGGGGAGCCTTGACCAGGTCGGCCGAACCAAGTGTTCGGCCGACCTCTTCTTGGTGCCAAACTCGGTCAAACGACACGTGTTGGCTCCTCCCGACTCCCTGGAGTCAATGGTGACTGATTTGTGCGTTAATTGTGGCGGGAACCGACTCTTCTCCACCTATAAGTAGACCCCCTCACCTCACTTCTCACACACACCAAAAGTTGAGAATAGTGCTACACTCCAAAGGTTTAGAGTAGTCCTAGAGGCTACCAAAGTAGGAGAGTGTGGTGAAGAGTCTAGGAGAAGGAGGCTTGGGCTTGTCAAGTCCCTCTTCTACACTTGTACACCTACAAAAGTTTTACTCAATCAAGTAAGCCATTGTGAATTCAATACAAGTTTGATCTTTTATTCTTAGTAGTTTGCACAAGTAGTTACTTGTGGGTTCACTGCTTTAATTCATTAGAGGCTCTAGTTGTAGCTTTGTGTTCGAAACAACTAGAGTAGTGATTTAGAATGTAAGTGTGGTGCTTAGGTTATAAATCATCAGTGGATATCTCGTAGACCCACGGATTGAAGAGGTAGGTAGTAGGTGGTGACAACCCTATCTGTCCTTCGTAATCCTCCACGTTCGGCTATGCCATAGGCTCTTGGCGGGAGTCGTCCTAGTATTGCTTGGAGTAAGCCCGTGCCCGAAGAAAACATCTACTGCAAACTACCTTGAATTAGGATCAATACTTTGAATTCCTCTCCGTTCCTTGCCTACCAAACAACTTTGTGTCCTTGGGTGAGCTAGTTCGAAAGATTAGCACACACGTTCTTTGGATTCGATACCCTTGGGAATAATCCTTAAGGGGAAGTGCTACAACGGTATTTCCGTGCGCTTGCGGATAACTCTGTGGTGTTAAGAAATACCAACAAGCATTTCTCGCGCCGTTGCCGGGGAACGGTTGTTGTTAATCTTCGAACCAAGATCACCCTCATATCATATCCCCCTTATCTATCATCTTACCTTTCTTATTCTTACCTTACCACCACCATATGGAGCAACCCACCATTCTTTCTTACTCTGCTCCGAAGGGCAAGTTCTGTGAGCCACCGTCTTCGGCGGAACCTATTTGTTAAACCAACTATGAACTTCGCCCTGGCTTTATAGCCATGGTTCGGGAACAATCCTTCTCACGAATGGATTGTGAAAACCCTTACCACCATCTACGAGAGTTCGAACAACTGTGTTCATGCCTTCTAATTAAAGGTATGACACAAGAAACTCTCAAATGGAAGTTGTTTCCTTTTTCCCTCAAGGAAAAGCAGAACAATGGTACAACCACTACGTTGGGAAGACAAACGGTGATTGGAGTGAATTACGAGACAAATTTTGTCTTGCTTTCTTTCCCATTGCCCGAATTGTTTCCTTACGAAAGGAAGTACTATGCTTCCAGCAGATGGAGAAGGAATCCATAGGTGCAGCTTGGGACAAATTTTCTCTTTTGAAAAATTCTGGCCCAGATTTGTTAATCCCTGATCCAATGCTTTTACAACATTTCTTCATGGGATTAAACAAAGAGTCTGCCCTATATCTTGACACTACGGCTGGAGGATCTTTCCTCCATAAGTCTCCAAAGGAAGGCATGGATCTTCTGGATAGAATTCTAAAAAATTCTTCCTTCATTATGGGTCTTAATGAGCCCCCCCCCCAAGAGGAAGTCGTGTCAAGAATAGAGGATACACTCGTGGACAAGGATGAACCCATTTCTTGTTTACCCCAAGCCTTGCCAGATGAATCCTCTCCCGAACCTGAAACTACGAAGGTAGAAGAAATTCAACCCTCGCAGTTTCTATTTACTTCGAGGAAGAGCTTTTTGAAGATTATGGAAATACCTCGAAGTATTGTTGCTATAGGAAACCTTCATTGCCACCAACTCCACCTGAACCACCTGACGGGGTGTTCGTCCGTCAGACGGTTAAGGAGTTGACCTCTATACTAAGCAGAGAGTGGACAACTGAAGTCGAGAATTCACCCGAAATCCTTCGGATGACCTCACCTTTGGCTACCATTTTATGTTCTTTTAGAGGGACACCAATGAGAATCCTATACAACCCCACTGTTGGAGCAAATCTCATTTCCGATTCTTGTGCTCTCGGCATTCTTGGCGATGTGCCATTGGCACCAACACGCAAATCCTTCTGAGATTCATTTGAAACCATTCTTGAAGGATGTGGGGTTCTGCAACAAGTGTCTGTTAGACACAAAAATGTTGAGGATCTCCTAGATTTTCACGTGTTCGAAATCCAAGATTTTGACATCATGATAGGGATTCCCATAGAGAAATTTCTCATGGAATTTCCTTTGGAAGGAAGCCTCAATATCAATCTTGGATGGAGAAATTTCTCCGTGCTTATTCTGTGTTCAAAGAACACATCTGCAGAATCTCCCATCCAAGATGAGCCAATGGAGGAGGTTACGAACCTTCAATTTTTAGAACCCCCTGAAATTGAAGGAGAAGAAGACTTCATCCAAGAGGAAGATGAATTTCAGGAGGAAATTGAAATGCCAAAAGAAGAGCCCTCCGCAAAACCTCCTATTGAGCTCAAGATTCTACCTCCAGGCCTACGTTATGCCTTTCTAAATGGCGATTTGGAAGCCCCTGTCATCATATGTGACAAGCTTTCAGATGATGAAATACTCAAACTCATAGCCATGTTAGAAAGACATAGAGCTGTTTTTGGATATTCACTTCAGGATCTCAAGGGAATTAGTCCAGCGTTATGCACCCATCGTATTCCTATTGACCCTGAGAGTGTCCCCTCAAGGGAACCTCAAAGGCGATTGAATAATGCGATGAGGGAAGTTGTCAAGAAAGAAGTTTTGAAACTTCTGCATGCCGAGATTATTTACCCTGTTCCTCATAGTGAATGGGTAAGTCCAGTTCAAGTAGTTCCTAAGAAGGGAGGTATGACGGTCGTTCAAAACGAGAGGAATGAATTAGTTCCTCAACGAATCGTCACGGGATGGAGGATGTGCATTGACTACCGAAAACTTAACAAGGCAACAAGGAAAGACCATTTTCCATTGCCCTTCATCGATGAGATGTTAGAGCGATTGGCAAAACACTCCTACTTCTGTTTCCTTGATGGGTATTCGGGATATCATCAAATTCCTATCCATCCCGATGATCAAAGTAAGACCATGTTCACATGTCCTTACGGGACCTATGCCTACCGGTGTATGACCTTTGGACTGTGTAATGCTCCTGCCTCTTTCCAGAGATGCATGATGTCTATATTTTCAGACATGATCGAGGATATCATTGAAGTTTTCATGGATGATTTCTCCTTCTATGGAAAAACTTTTGATCATTGTCTAGAAAATTTAGACAGGGTCTTACAAAGATGCCAGGAGAAGGACCTTGTGCTTAATTGAGAGAAGTGCCATTTCATGGTCCGGGAAGGCATCGTTCTTGGACACTTGGTGTTCAAGAGAGGGATAGAGGTGGACAAAGATAAAATTGAAGTTATTGAAAAACTTCCACCTCCTATCGATGTTAAGGGAATCCGCAGCTTTTTAGGTCATGCGGGGTTCTACCGACGATTTATCATGGATTTCTCCAAAATCGCAAGACCCCTCACCAGCCTATTAGCTAAAGAAGCTCCCTTTGATTTCAATGATGAATGCCTTAAATCATTTGATATACTGAAAAAGGCACTCATCTCAACTCCAATTATCCAACCTCCTGATTGGACGCTACCATTCGAAATCATGTGTGATGCCAGTGACTTTGCTGTTGGTGCAGTCTTAGGCCAAACCAAAGATAAAAAGCATCACGCAATAGCCTACGCTAGCAAAACTATGACAGGAGCCCAGCTCAATTATGCCACAACTGAGAAAGAGCTCCTAGCAGTAGTTTTTGCTATCGACAAGTTTAGATCCTATTTGGCTGGAGCGAAAGTCATAGTCTACAAATACCATGCTGCTTTGAAATATCTGCTTACCAAAAAGGATGCTAAACCCAGGCTAATTCGATGGATTCTTCTACTCCAAGAATTTGATCTGGAAATAAGAGATAAGAAAGGAGTAGAGAATTCAGTAGCAGATCATCTTTCACGTATGGAAGTCACACAAACCATGGATATACCTATCAATGACTTCCTACGAGATGATATGCTCCTCAAGGTGACATACTCTCACCTTTGGTATGCAGATATCGTGAACTTTATGGTCACCGGATACGTACCACCAGGGGAGAACAAAAAGAAACTCATTTATGAGAGTCATAGACACCTTTGGGATGACCCTTACCTCTATCGAGTATGTGCCGATGGCCTTTTTAGAAGGTGCATCCCATCAATCGAAGGCACCAAAATTATAGAGAAATGACATGTTGGCCCCTATGGTGGTCATTACGGTGTTTACCGTACTCAGGCAAAGATCTGGCAGAGTGGATTCTATTGGCCTTCAATGTATGAAGATACCAAGGAATTCATTCGCAGATGTTGGAAATGCCAGAAGCATGGAGGAATCTCTGCTTGCAATGCGATGCCTCTAACATACAATCTCCAAGTGGAATTATTTGATGTATGGGGTATTGATTTCATGGGACCTTTTCCTAGGTCTTATGATTGCGAGTATATTCTGGTTGCCGTCGATTATGTGTCAAAATGGGTAGAAGCATTACCATGCAAAAATGCTGATTCCAAGCAAGCAAGGAAAATGTTCCATGAGATCATTTTCCCACGCTTTGGAACTCCCCGTATGGTCATAAGTGATGGAGGGTCTCATTTCATAGATAAGACCTTCCATAACTTTTTAAGGGAACTTGGAGTCTAGCATAACATTGCTACCCCATACCACCCACACACAAGTGGTCAAGCAGAAACATCTAATAAGCAAATTAAGAATATTCTGAAAAAAGACTGTCTTGGAAATGGGGACGGGATGGAAGCAAAAGCTACCCGACGCATTGTGGGCATACCGTACTGCCTACAAGACACCTATCGGCATGTCTTCTTTCCAACTTGTCTATGGGAAGACTTGCCATCTTCCCGTAGAATTGGAACATAGAGCGTATTGGGCCATCAAGCGGTGGAACATGAATCTTAACGAAGCTGGAAATCACCGATTCAAGCAAATCTCTGAGTTGGAGGAATGGAGAGATAAGGTATACCACAATGCCAGGATTTATAAAGAGAGAACCAAAAGATGGCACGATATGAGGATTACGCCGAAAGAGTTCAAACCTGGAGATAAAGTTTTACTCTTTAACTCTAGGGTTAAACTCTTTGGACATGGGAAGCTTAGAAGTAAATGAGAAGGACCCTTCACTGTAGTAGATACTTCATCCCATGGAGCAATCACACTCCAAGGTGATGAGGGTCAACTATTCAAAGTGAATGGGCACCGACTCAAATTATTTCTCGATTCCCAAAAGGATACAGAAAAAGAATTTGACACGGTAAATCTAATCGATTTCCATGCCATTTCTTTCAATTCTGTTTAAATTCTCCATGTCCAACTAATGGGCCCATCCAATTCCTCTTCTAGAAGGCCCATTTAATCGACCCGAGAAAATGTGGCCCGAACGGAGCCAGAAGGGGTTCCGCCGAACCCTAGGGTCGACTCTCCCTTCGCGCCGTTTGCATTCTGTTTTCTCGTGTTAATCCTCCTCGATATCCTCCACAAAATATTTGGTGAAAACCGTTGTTCCCCGCCTATTTAAAGGAGGGAAACAGAGAGGAAAGTTACACCTCATTGAATCATCATCTTCCTCCCGTCCCGACAGCATAGGATGCTTACTACTTAGGATTTTATTTTTACAAAAACATTTGTTTTCTAAACATAGGCTAAATAATGTAAGCATCCCCATATTTTGATTTCAATAAAGTGAACTTACCGGTTCATCTAACACCGGTAAAGTTCCCCCTTTAGTTTATTTTGTTGAATAAAGAATTCAGGAAACAAGTGTGGGGGAAACATATCCCCAAGTCACGAAATCTCGACGTGAAAAATTAACGTTGCATATCAAAAAACGTCACGACCGAATGAGCAAAACGACCCGACGAAACAGAGCCACAACAGAGCCAACAGGAGGTCGGCCGAACCCCCTGGTCGGCCGACCTGTTCTCTGCTCCGTACGACTCCGTTTCGCTCCAGAAAATTGGTTTGGATTTCCTATCCCCACTTTTGTGCGCTACCCTGCTGTTTGAGTTGATTTTATATTTTTCATTGCATATCTAAATGAATCAACTCAACAAATTGAAATAAAATTTGGTAGTCAAGAATTTGCTTAAACTAAAATTTTGAATACTTTATATTTCAATTTATTACCTTGTTTATGATTCCCATAATTCGATAGGAAAAGCACATCATCTAGGTATTTGACTAGTGTGATATGGTAAATGAGTTCTTTAGAAATCTTCCTTTTGCTTGAAATTGATTTTGACATTTGTAACTATTTGAAGTCTTGAACTTTGCCTAAACCTCTCATTGGAAATTTATATACCCACCAAGGCCATATGATATATTCATTGAAAACCACAAGCATATGCCACTTTGATTTTCATTGAACTTTGTCAAACCCGTGACCCAATTGAGTAACATGCATGAACTTTGTGAATTGAAAACTCTTGTGCACTCCATTCATGCAAAATTTCTCGCATTGAGAGTTTGCATCCATCGATTATCCATCCGCCAAAAAGAAACTCCATACAATACAAATGAAAGCCTCTCTAAAAAAATAAAAAGGAGTAGAAGACATGGCTACAAGAAAAAAAAAGGAAAAGCATCCTTTCTTGAAAAAGAGTAAGAGTGCTCACAAAAAAAAAGTAGTAGCCATGTTTCATCCTTAAGAGAGAGAGCAAATTCATTGGAGTTATCACCTCGCCCTCCATTCCATTCATGTGCACAAGAATTTTCTCTTCACTTTGTTCATTGCATAAGTCTCTCATAGGATCAAGTTTTTGACTTAGTAACATATGAATTGCAAATGTGTGCCACATTCATCCCTACCAAGCTCCAGATATAGCCACTTTTAGTATAGGGACAAGAATTGGAAAAACATGCCATGGTGAGGACTCAAACACTTTGAGAGATTCCAATCAAGAAGGCAAGGGCAAAAGTTCCTATGACTTTCAAATATAGCAATTGCCTAATCATTTCAGCAGGGAATGATCCAAGGGAACTTCATTCTAACTGTTCCACTTTTTAAACACCCAAGATTGATGTGGTAGCCACATACACAAAGGGGATCCATGAATTAAGGTATAAGTTGAAATATCTAGTATCCTTATTTTCTACCTTATAGCAAATTCATGACAACACTCTAGTTCTTATTGCTTTCACTCGAGGACGAGCAAAGGACTAAGTGTGGGGGAGTTTGTTGATGGTCCTTAAGTACCATATTTTGACCGTCAATTCACCTCATAATGTGCATAAAAGAAACACAAAACATAGTGGTACGGTTATACACTAACCCAATTCCACAAGTGTTGGTGTTTATTTGTATGCAGGTGAATTATTACCCAAAATACCAAAACATGCAGGGATGAATCCATGAAAATGGATTTCAACGAATCAGGCGATGACACATGGCAACACATGGATCAAATGGCCCGCAAACAGAAGAATACAAGATCCAACAGTGTTGCACCCATATACATCAAGGGGTCCCACCTGGAAGCCACCTGGAGGAAGCACTCCCCGAGGGGAGCCTTGACCAGGCCGACCGAACCAGGGGTTCGGCCGACCTCTTCCTGGCGCCAAACTCGGTCAAACGACACGCGTTGGCTCCTCCCGACTCCCTGGAGTCAATGGTGTCTGATTCGTGCATTAATTGTGGCGGGAACCGACCCTTCTCCACCTATAAATAGACCCCCTCACCTCACTTCTCACACACACCAAAAGTTGAGAATAGTGCTACACTCCAAAGGTTTAGAGTAGTCCTAGAGGCTACCAAAGTAGAAGGAGAGTGTGGTGAAGAGTCTAGGAGAAGGAGGCTTGGGCTTATCAAGTCCCTCTTCTACACTTCTACCCCTACAAAAGTTTTACTCAATCAAGTAAGCCATTGTGAATTCAATACAAGTTTGATCTTTTATTCTTAGTAGTTTGCACAAGTAGTTACTTGTGGGTTCACTGCTTTAATTCATTAGAGGCTCTAGTTGTAGCTTTGTGTTCGAAACAACTAGAGTAGTGATTTAGAATGTAAGTGTGGTGCTTAGGTTATAAATCATCAGTGGATATCTCGTAGACCCACGGATTGAAGAGGTAGGCAGTAGGTGGTGACAGCCCTATCTGTCCTTTGTAATCATCCACGTTCGACTATACCATAGGCTCTTGGCGGGAGTCGTCTTAGTATTGCTAGGAGTAAGCCCATGCCCGAAGCAAGCATCTACTGCAAACTACCTTGAATTAGGATCAATACTTTGAATTCCTCTCTGTTACTTGCCTACCAAACAACTTTGTGTCCTTAGGTGAGCTAGTTCGAAAGATTAGCACACACGTTCTTTGGATTAGATACCCTTAGGAATACTCCTTAAGGGGAAGTGCTACAACGATATTTCTGTGCGCTTGCGGATAACTGTGTAGTGTTAAGAAATACCAACACATTGTAATCCTGGCTTATTCTCGCATGAACCGGTCCTTAAATCTAAAGCAAGCAAACCACCATAACATCCAACCCATCCACATAATAGGCTTGCTTAGATCTTCCATTACCATATCATATTTAACCAGTTCATGTCAACCACAATCTCATTAATGCATAATTAAATTGATTGGTATAGTTGTTTTTCCATCCCAGTTGATTAAGCGAAGCAAAAAGGTAAAAATCCCTTCTCGACTCTCTACCATATATTCCAGGTAAGAAGGGTGGTCAAACAAATCTAGTAAACTTCCTATCATAGGATTCCCATCAAATTGACACAAGCATGCAGTTTTGCAAACAAAATATTTATTTTAAAACAGGATCAATATGCTTCAAGGACACTTGCCTTGCTCCGACGAATAGGGTTGCTCAAGCGCTTCGAAGTCTTGGTTCTGGAAATCCTCGTACACGACCTCTTGAGCACTTCCCTCTACTCGTGACCACACATACAAGAAAATACATACAAATCAACATGATGCACACACATTAATCAACACGCAATGACATGCATGCATGCAAAGTACAATTATTAATTAACAATGGTTGTTTATTAATTAGATGCAACTAGTTTATACGTGTTCATACGAGTTTACGGGGATTTTAGCGAGGATTAATGCTGCTGAAAATAAATTTATGGTGCAACTACGATTAAATTATGTCTATTAGATTTAATATGCTGCTAAAATTCGCACCGAAAAAACGAATCCTACTGTAGATGCGACGGATTCGACGATCGCGGGACGAAGGCGACACGTAGACAAAGTGGATGGCGCAACGGTCCTCCAGCGGCACGCAGCAGCGACGCGACGAACTCCGGCGGACGATGACACCCTCCTCTTTTTCCTCCTCTTCCTCCCTTTTTTTCCTTCCCTGGCGGTGCCTCTGCTCTGGTGCTTTTTCCCCACGAACCTAGGGCTTTCTGGATGGTGGCTAGGGATTCTGGCTACAGGAAAATACGAAGCCCCCGGGGCTTTTATAGCCGGGCGCGTGCGGGGCGCAGTCAGTACCGTGGCCGACTCGGCCTGGGGCGGCGCGCGGCGCGCATGCTGCGGGGGCGCGGGCGAGCGGCTCGGGCGGGGTGGGATGCGCGGCGCGGGGCTAGGCGCGGTCAGGCGGGGCGCGTCGCGCGGTGCGGGGCTGGGGCGCGTGGTGCGGGGCTAGGGCAGGCGCGCGGGGGCGCTTGCGGCGCGGGTCGACGCGCAGGCGAGCGAGGGGTGCGCGCTGGCTGGGCCGGCTCGGCCTGGCCGGCGGTTGCCCTTTTTTTTCTTTTTTTTATACTTTCCTTTTTTCATTATTATTATTATATATTTTATTATTATTTTATATATTATTATTATATGTATATTATTTATTTCTCTTTATATATGTATATATATAATATTATTTGTATATTTATTCTCTAATACATGTTTTATGATATTATTTTCTTTTTCTTCTTTTGCTACACATATTTGTATATGTATGTTTTATGTTTCATTATTTTTTCTTTTATTCTACTAATGTTTAATGCATGAACATGTATGCAATGCATGATGCAAAAATTTGGGTGTTACAAACCTACCCCCTTAAAGTGAATCTCGCCCTCGAGATTCGACGGCGTGGAGAAAAGATGAGGGAATTCAGCCTTCAAGTCTTCTTCACGTTTCCACGTAGCTTCAGCTTCCGTATGGTGGTTCCATTGCACTTTGCACCAACACGTCCAAGATCTTGATAGGTTGCTCGATATAGGACAAATCCTCCTGAAGTTATAACTCGTCTATCGGCACCTGTTCTTCTGGCACCCTCAAACACTTCTTGAGTTGAGACACGTGAAACACGTCGTTTACATCGAAGAGATACGTCGGCAGCTCAAGTCGATAAGCTACCTCTCCTTGCTTGTCCAAAATCTTAAATGGTCCGATGTAACGAGGTGCCAGTTTTCCTTTGACGTTAAACCGACGTTGCCCTCAAATAGATGACACTTTGAGGTATACGAAATCTCCAACTTCAAATGTCAGATTCCTTCACCTATTATCCGCATAACCTTTCTGCCGAGACTGGGCAGCCCTTAGGTTTTCACGTATTATTTGTACTTGTCTTTTAGTGTCTTGTAACACATCAGGACCAAATACTTGGTTCTCTCCTGTTTCATTCCAAAACAAAGGTGTTCTACACTTTCTTCCGTATAGTGCATAGGGTGACATTTTCAAACTTGCTTGGTAAATATTGTTGTATGAAAATTCTGCATATGACAAGCTCTTGTCCCGACTTTTCCCATGCTTTAAAGCACAAGCTCTTAACATTTCTTCCAAAATTTGATTGGTCCTCTTGGCTTGTCCATCCGTTTGAGGGTGATATGCCGAACCGAAGTTCAACCTTGTTCCCAATGCTTCATGCAATTTCTGCCAAAATCTGGAGGTAAACTGAGAACCTCTATCCGAGACTATCTTCTCCGGTACTCCGTGTCGACACACAATATGCTTCATGTATATTTCAGCCAATTGTGCAGCTGTATATTTGGTCTTCACAGGGAAAAATGAGCTGACTTGGTTAGCGATCCATAATTACCCAAACTGAGTCGTAACCGTACTGAGTATGTGGTAACCCAACTATGAAGTCCATTCCGATTTCTTCCCACTTCCATTCTGGGATATTCAATGGTTGCAATAATCCAGCTGGCCTTTGATGTTCAGCTTTAACTCGTTGGCACACATCACACAACGCAACATATTCGGCTATGTCCTTTTTCATGCTGGCCCACCAATAACATGTCTTTAAGTCCTTGTACATCTTCGTACAGCCGGGATGGATTGAGTAAGGTGAGTCATGTGCCTCCTTTAGTATTGTCTCCTGAATATGCTTTACATTAGGCACAATGGTTCTCTTTCCAAGCCATAAGGTACCATGTTCGTCTTCATCAAATCTGAATTCTCTCCCTTCTTCGGTCCTTTCCTTGATTTCCTTGATCTCCTCATTCGTGGTTTGTGCTTCTCGAATTTCTTACTCCAAGGTTGGATTTAAATCCATTATTCCCATCTCATTCACGAATCCAAGATTCAACCGTTCAAACTCCTAACATAACTCGGATGGCAATTCTCGAACCGTGAGTTGATTACTTACTCCTTTCCAACTCAAGGCATCGGCCACTATATTGGCCTTTCCTGGATGATAGTTGATCCCCACATCATAATCCTTGATGAGATCCAACCATCTTTGTTGCCTCAAATTCAGATCCGTTTGTGTGAAAATATACTTAAGACTCTTGTGATCCCTATAAATTTCACACCTATGTCCAAGGATGTAGTGTCTCCAAATCTTCAATGCATGTACCATGGCTGCTAGTTCAAGATCATGTGTAGGATAATTCTGATCATGTTTCTTCAATTGTCTTGACGCATAGGCGACCACTTGACCTTATTGCATAAGCACACATCCAAGTCCTTGTCTTGATGCGTCACAATAAATATCGAAACTCTTGCTTACATCCGACAATATCAAAACTGGGGTTGTAGTTAAACTCTTCTTCAACTCCTAAAAACTTTCTTGACAAGCTTGAGTCCATTGGAAAGCCTCCCCCTTCATTAGCAATTTCATCATGGACTTGGCTACCTTGGAAAAGTCCTTGATGAATCGACGGTAATATCCAGCCATCCCAAGGAAACTCCTTATTTCCTTTACGTTTTGCGGTGGCTCCCACTTCAACACGTCCCTCACTTTACCGGGGTCAACCGATACTCCCCCTCATGAGATGATATAACCCAAAAATGACACCTCTTTCAACCAAAACTGACACTTTTTGAACTTGGTATACAATTGATGCTTCCTCAATTTCTGCAACGTAAGCCTCAAGTGTTCCTCATGTTCCTTCTCATCCTTCGAGTAGATCATAATGTCATCAATAAACACCACGACAAATTTAACCAAGTACTCCATGAAGACCTTATTCATGAGATACATAAAATAGGCAGGTGCATTTGTCAGTCCAAAGGACATCACAGTGTACTCATAAGATCCATACCGTGTCTGTCGGTACCCTGCGTACCGAATACCCCTTGGGACTGCAAAAAGAGCAAAGGAACTTCACCTGTCTGAGTTGAAGACCTCCGAAGGCCCCACGTGTCATACGGGACCGGACCTACCTCCCTTCTATGGTTGTCCCAGTGCTGCCACGTGTATCCTGCAACCGGAGCTACATCCCACACATGGGAAAGCTCCGAGCTAAATACCTGTACGACACACCCGGACCTAACCCCCGACAGAGGGAAGCTCCGGTACCGACATGTGTACAACAGCACCGGACCTACCCGTCCCAGACGGTGAGCTCCGGAGCTGTCACGCGTACAACCGCTGGACCTTCAACTTCAACAAGCAGACTGGTGGACCCCCAACGACTCGGACCTCCAAGGACCATTAAAGACTTCAAGAACCGATTAAGTGTCATTAATGCTATCTTAATGACACACAATCGGAAGGCCCTTAATACCAGTAATGGCACTGTCAAGGCGCGTTACCATACTATTAAGGGTAATTAAGCTCGTTAATTGTGTATTAAACATCAGTAACCGCCAGTGCCACATGTCGGGCCAGGCTAACAATGTAACGACCAATCCTTGTACTACAAAAGGACTGGTTGAGCGATACACGGGGGGACTCTCGGGTCTGAGAGTCTTCTAGACTTCATCCAGACTTACAAACAAGTCTACACATGCCCACAAGCGCTCAGACGCTCAATACAACAACTACACACCCCGTAGAGTAGGGTATTACGCTTAGGCGGCCCGAACCACATAAATCCTCGTGTCAACTTGCCATCGTGTTTTGAATCTCTGCGCGCCCACAACCAAACTACAAACTCCGCGGTCTGCCAACGGTAGTACCAGGAGAATTGCCGGAATCACACTCCGACAGTTGGCGCGCCAAGTAGCTCCGATGCATGGATATCGGAGATCCATAGCTACTTGAAAGACAATTTCCTTCCTGAAGACAACGTATCCGCTGACCAGATAGTCAGATTGGCTAAAAGATACACACTGGTAGAAGGGGATCTCTACCGGTGTGGTGCTAACAGCGTCCTAATGTGGTGCATTACAAGGGAAGAAGGTTGCGAGCTCCTCGCAGAAATCCATGGAGGCGAGTGTGGGAACCACGCGTCTTCCCGCACGCTGGTCGGTAAAGCCTTCTGGCATGGTTTTTACTGGCCTACAGCACTCCAGGATGCAACCGAGCTAGTGAAGAAATGCGAAGCATGCCAATTTCATGCAAAGCAAATTCACACACCAGCTCAACCTCTACAAATGATACCTCCTACATGGCCATTCGCTGTGTGGGGGATGGATATCTTGGGACCTTTCCCAAGAGCTGTCAGAGGTTACAAGTTCCTGTATGTTGCCATTGACAAGTTCACCAAATGGCCGGAAGCAACTCCAGTTGTGACAATAAACAAGTAATCAGCTATCAACTTCTTGTAGTCCATAGTATGCAAATTTGGATTCCCAAACAAGATCATAACTTACAACGAGACCCAATTCACAAGCTCTGCATTCCAAGGATATTGCAAAGACCTCGGCATTCAGGTCAGCTATGCTTTTGTAGCTCACCTGGAAAGCAATGGCCAAGCTGAGAGAGCAAATGCAGAAATCCTAAAAGGACTCAAGACGCGCACATATGAGCGCCTGAAAAAACATGGAGCCAACTGGATTGAAGAGATTCTGCCCACTCTATGGGCCAACAGGACAACTCCAAACCGGTCAACTAGAGAGACACCCTTCTTCTTGGTGTATGGAGCTGAAGCAGTCCTTCCTCCGGAAATCACCTTGGGGTCGCTCCGGGTCCGTACGTTCGACAATTCCACGCAGGACCAGCTTCAGCATGAAGACCTTGACCTTGTTGAAGAGGGAAGGTGCCGAGCAGCTGTTCGGAATGCCTGATACCGCCAAGCTCTTCGGCGCTATCACCAAAGGCATGTTCAAACCCAACAGCTCGAGGAAGGCGATCTGGTGCTACAGATAATACAAACTTGAGAAGGGTTAAACAAACTCTCCCCAGCTGGGAAGGACCCTTCCGAGTGATCAAAGTATCCTGTCCCGGATCCGTTCGCTTGGCAACCGAGGATGGGACACCTCTCCCTAATCTTTGGAACATTGAGCACCTCCGTAAGTTCTACGCTTAAAATCATGGAGGTGAGTCTGTAGTTACATGTGATGTATGTTATAGAGTCATTGTACAGAGTCGGGTAGCTCCTTCGGGAGAACAACCAGACCTTTCCCGGAAGGTCCGCAAAGTTCATGCAACACTTGTCACAGTCTCAGAACTAAAAGTGTAGCTAGATACCTTGGGTCAAACGAGAAACGCAACACACTTAGCCTGGTTCCGTACCCTAAGAGTGTACTTGTTTCCCCTGTACCCCAGACCTATAATGAAAGACATCATTATGTGAAAACAGACTCCACATGCATTTATTTTGTACAGACTCAATATTTTTTATTTTTCTCTTTCTTGTCTATAACAAAGTTTTGCAATTCTCAAGAATCTTTAGCTCAACCAATTCATATACAATCCATGTCGCTTTGTTAATTCTTTCGAGTCTTAACATCGTTGAATAGTATACTCGCCTGAATGCCGCCAAGCCAATCTAGGTCCACAGTGTGCTATCGACTTAGCCTGGTCCTGCACCCTAAGTAAGCCACTCTACCTACACCCCAGCAGGCCGAAGTAAGGTGAGTCCAGGATACGATTGGACCTGAAGAACATAAGCAAATGCACTTGATTGTATATAGAATTGCGTTTGACCTAAAAATTTCTTTCGGGAATAGTAATCCGCAAACGAGTTATAGATAAGAAATGGATTTTACTGTTTTTCTTGACTTTAGTGTGCAGGAAAAATAAAGATCTCATGATGATGGTGGATGAAGCCTGAGCTATCAAAGTTGCGACACCCCCTAAGGTGGTCTATTGTCGATGTTTCAAACATTGATAGTAGACATCGCCGGAGCTACAAAGTTCTGGCAAATCCATGGGGTCAACCGTCAACATGAAGAAAAGATGGTGGGAAGACTCCCCAGTGGGGTCTGCTGTCGATGCACTGCGTGTTGACAGTGGTTGCTGCCAGAGCTACCAAGCTCCAACAACCCTAGAGGACTAATTTTTGACGCTCTACGTGTTGACAAGGGTCACTGCCGGAGCTACTAAGCTCCGACACCCTCAGGGGGCCCCTACTATCGACGACTTCAGACCTACAAACTACAAGTTTGAAGCACGTAAGTCTTCAACAAAATGCTACATCCTCTTGGTACATGTTCACAATCAAATTATGTACATCTACCAGGGGGCCAAGTGAGACAAAGGTGTTGAAGAAAAAAAATGAAATTCATAAAATTCTTGGATCTGGAGACAAGAGATTACAAAATTGGAGAAAAAGAAGAGAAGATACAAGCGGGAACTACAAAGAGAAAGTCCAAAACCCTATGGAAGAATGAGGCAACCTTTTGGGCAACCTCTAACACGCTGGCCTTGGCAGCATCTCCCTCTCCGTTGATGGGACCTTCAAGCACCGGGTCCAGTGAGAAGTAAGGATCCCGGCTTGTGTAGCACGTCAGCAAGTACTCTGCGATGTTCTTCGCCAGGGATTGTCCTTCAGTTTCCAACTGGTCCGCGATGACATTGCCCATCTTATTGAGTTTGCTGCTCGCTGAGCTCAACGCCTTCAACACCAGGTCCAGCTCCGGCTCCGGATCATCCGGGCACACCGAACTGAAGCCCAGCGGCGTCAGCACGTCATTGGCTTTGCCCAAGAAGTCCCAAACTTGTTGGGACTCTGCAGCCCTTGAGCCTCGCACCTCTTCCAAGGATATCTTGGTCGTCGCAAGCTCCGAATCCTCCCAGGCAAGGCGCTCGACCTCTTTGGCGTTCTGCTGAATCTTTTCAGCAACCTGCCTTTCGAGTTTATCGAGCTCCTCCTCCCGGAGGTGGATCTTGTTCTGGCAGTCGACCAGGTCTTTCTTCCGGCCCCGCACTTTCTTCTCCCTGGCAGCAATTTCATTCTCCCTCTTGTTGAGGTCCTGTCCTCGCTGCCAGGCCTTCTTCTCCTCTTTCTCGCAGCGCTCCTCCAGCTTCTTGGTGCGCTCCGCGAGACTCTTGTCATCCAGAGTCAGCCTCTGAGTAAGCTCCTCCTCCCTCTTCACGAGGTCCTCACGCAGCTCTAGGAGGTTTTGCTCTTCATCTTTGAGATTTTTCTTCCGCTCCTCAAGAGCCTCCCAGCGCTTGACGAGGCTGTCGTGGATGGCGCTGAGCTTCTCTTGACGGTCATTCGCTGCTTCATTAGTAGCCACGACCTGTTCGTGGATGGCCCGTGACTGGTTGTCGAGGGATTGCGTCATGCTATCCCTCTCATCCAGCAGCTGACCCCAGTACTCCAACCGGACCTTCTCCCTTTTCATCCAATCCTTGTCGTCGGCCAGCCTCGACTGCACCAGCTTGGTCTCGAATTGGAGCCAGTTGCGCCACCTCCTAAGGGTTTGGCGCTCCTCCTCGAGGTCCTTGCTGTCGTGGTAAAATGCCAGCTGGACCTGATGAAGGCTGGAGCAGGCGTTGTCGATGGACAGCGACAAAGGGATTGGCTTCAGACCTGTCGGGGTCTTCTCCGCTGGCTCCAGCGGGTTCTCCGTAACAAAAATCGGGTCCCACTCTACAAGAGCGGTCCCCTGAGCTTCCACGGCACTAGGGCCGCCCTCTGGGATAGCCTCGGTCACTGCCGAGGAAGGTCCTGCAACGGAAGTGTCCACCTCCAGGGTCGGGTCTGAAGGTCCTGCCGCCAGGTCATCAGCAACTGGTCCCTCAGGTGGTGGACCGGCGGCTTCATCTTGGCACCCTGGCTCAGGCGCGGGTACCTTCGGAACCACCACCTCTAGGGCGGGCGTTGAAGGTTCGGCCGAAGCTGAAGCCACTTCCGGCTCTGACGCTAGTGCCTCCTCCATCGCCGCTTCAGGCGATGGTGCTTCGACATCCACTGGCTCGGGCTCCGGCACTTCTGCGACAATCGGCTCAGGTGTTGAAACTTCATCAACACCCGGCTCTGCCGCTGGGGTTTCATCAACACCCGGCCCTACTGTCGGGGCTTCAACAACCTCCAGCTCTAGGGCCAGAACTGCAGCTACCTCCGGCTCTGAGGCCGGAGCGTCCATCATCTCAGCATCCAAAACCGGAGCTTCAACCTCCGGGGCTGGAGCCGCTGGTACATCTTCAATCCCGTGGTCCGGCACTACCACGGGAGCTTCAGGGGATGACTCGAGGTCAAGGACCACGACAAATGGTGTCGGAGCTACCGCGGCCTTAGCCACCTTTTGGGGCGGTGCTGGAACTGGAGTCGGAGCTTCCGCTTGCACAACATCAGCCGCTGTTGTAGGAACCGGAGCTTCAGCCCCTTTCTTGGGTACCCTGTGGATGAAGGACAAAGAAACTCAAAATATGATTACAATAAAAATAATCAACTGAGGTAAAAAGTCAAATTTACCTTGGAAGGCTTCTGCTCCAGCTAGCGCGGAACCTCTTCACCCGACGCTGAGGACCAGACCCTGTTGCCACTGACATAGTAGCTCTGAAAGACTCCTCGAAGCTTGTTGCCATCGTCGGCATCATCTTGGTTGAGGCCCCCCTCGACTGATAAGGACCCTCAGACCTAGAGCCCTCAGCTAGCCCTGGTACCGAAGCCACATGGCCGGATCTAGCGTCCCGGGTAGATGCCGATGCTGGAGTGGTTGCCTCCGTTGAAGACCTCCCCCTCCGAGGAGAAGGAGCTGCTGCGGAAGGAGCAGATTTGACTGACCTCCCGTCAGAGTGCTTCAACTTCCTCTTACGACTGGAGGGCTCGGCAACCTCCTTGCCCTTGCCTACAACATCAACTCTCTGTCTCAGGGCGGAAGGGGGACCACCCTCGGAAACTCCGGGGATCGCCAACCCGGTGGTCGAACACCTCTTAACTTCACCGAGGTCGTCAAGCACCGACATCTTCTGCCGAAGCTCCCTGCTGAACTCCGTCTCCATGTTCAGAGGGAGGAAAGCCGCTGGTGGAGTCAAGTCGTCGCCCTCGACGTCGATGCCATGCTGGAACTTCTTGAGGTGAAGCTCCAAAGGTGGGCCTTCCAGGTTGGACTTCAAACCGGTCTTGATCCGGTCGTCGTCCATCACGCTGTTGAGGGCCCAGGTGAGCTTCTCCCTCTTCTTCAGCAGGGCCCACCTGTTGACCAGGAAGTTGCAAAAGACCGCCTGGGGAGTCACCCCTCCTTTCACACATTGGCGGATCCTGGTCAGGGCAGGGTTGAAGGCGTCCGATAGCACCGGAACTTTGCTCCAAGCTTCAGTGTCGACATTGGGGAGGCCTTTGGGCAGCTCCAGCTTCTCGTGCTCCTCTGCCGTGATGACAATCCAATCCTTTTTCCAGTCATCCCACTTGTTATAAGGGAACAACCTCAAGTACTTGTACGGGCACTTCTTGCGCTTCACAAAATAATAGAAGCCAAGGTACTTGTCACTCTTGCTGGTGGTGTGGATAGTGAAGAAGGTGCAGAAGAGCTCGACGCAGGGGGGAATACCCACCCACATCTCGCAGAAGTGGACGATGGTGGACACGAGAAGAATGGAGTGAGGACCGAGGTGGTACAACTACAGACCATAGAAGTCTAGCAGCATCAAGAGAAAAGTGGAGAAGGGTGGGATCAGTCCCACCATGGCGTACGCGGAGAAGTACACCATATCGCCAGCGTGCTCCTTCTTGAACGGGAGCTTGCCGGCGCGGACCAGGCAGTTGAAGGAGTCGCTGGACCACCCCATGAGGGTCCGGACCTTCTTCAAATCACCGTCGGTTGTAAGACGGCTCTTGCGAAGACCCAACTCCATCACAGCACAGCGGGGCGAGAGATGAAAAGCAAGCAAAAGTTTGGAGGATTCGAGCGCAAGTTCCAATGAAGGCGTAAAGAATCCCCAAACGGTGCGCGCTTTCCTTCTTAAGTAAGCCCCCACAAAGCTTGGATGGAAACTGCAGAGGAGTCGACGATACAGTTCAAAAACTTCACCCTGCCAATGACAAGGGGGCCCGAGGCCACCCCGGCGATCAAGTCGAGGTTCTTACCCAGGCGAACAGTTGTCATGATAAAAGGAGGGAAGCTCAAGGACGGCGGCCTGACAGAGCATGCAGAACCGATACAGTTTTCGTATTAGGAACCAGCGACCTTCAATTGTGTGTGATCCGCACGCTCAGATCTCACCTGTCGCATCCTGGATATGCCACGCGGCGATGGTTTAACTGCAAACTACCTCCAACGGCATATCCAAAGACCCTTGAAGACACGACTCAAAAACTGAAAGATGGACCCACCTCCGGCAGAATGACTTCATCCAAAAGGTCTCTCCCAGAGGTGGGCCCAGGGGGCCACTGTCGGTACCCTGCGTACCGAATACCCCTTGGGACTGCAAAAAGAGCAAAGGAACTTCACCTGTCTGAGTTGAAGACCTCCGAAGGCCCCACGTGTCATACAGGACCGGACCTGCCTCCCTTCTATGGTTAGTCCTAGTGCTGCCACGTGTATCCTGCAACCGGAGCTACATCCCACACATGGGAAAGCTCCGGGCTAAATACCTATGCAGCACCCCCGGACCTAACCCCCGACAGAGGGAAGCTTTGGTACCGACATGTGTACAACGGCACTGGACCTACCCGTCCCAGACGGTAAACTTCGGAGCTGTCACGCATCCAACCGCCAGACCTTCAACTTCAACAAGTAGACTGGTGGACCCCCAACGAATCGGACCTCCATGGACCATTAAAGACTTCAAGACTCGATTAAGTGTCATTAATGCTACCTTAATGACACACAATCGGAAGGCCCTTAATACCAGTAATGACACTGTCAAGGCGCGTTACCATACAATTAAGGGTAATTAAGCTCGTTAATTATGTATTAAACATCAATAACTGCCAGGGCCACATGTCGGGCCAGGCTAACAATGTAACGACCAGTCCTTGTACTATAAAAGGACTGGTCGAGCGATACACGGGGGGACTCTCGGGTCTGAGACTCTTCCAGACTTCCTCCAGACTTACACACAAGTCTACACACGCCCACAAGCGCTCAGACGCTCAATACAACAACTACACACCTTGTGGAGTAGGGTATTACGCTTAGGCAGCCCGAACCACGTAAATCCTCGTGTCAACTTGCCATCGTGTTCTGAATCTCTGTATGCTCACAACCGAACTACAAACTCCGCGGTATGCCAATGGTGGTACTAGGAGAATTGTCGGAATCACACTCCGACAGTGTCCTAAAAGTTGTCTTGGGTATGTCCGATGGTCTAATCTTCATTTGAAAGTATCCTGACCTCAAATCAATCTTAGAGAAGACACAAGCACCCTTCATCTGATCAAACAAGTCTTCTATGCGTGGCAAGGTGTACTTGTTCTTGATGGTCACCTCGTTGAGAGCTCGGTAATCCACACATATCCTTTGCGTTCCATCCTTCTTGTCCACAAATAGAACGGGCGCTCCCCAAGGTGAAGAGCTCGGGCGAATAAAACTCTTCTCTAATTGCTCTTGAATGCTTCTTGAACTCCGCTAATTCCATAGGAGGCATCCTATATGGCCTCTTAGCTATAGGTGCAGTTCCATTTATTAAATCAATAACAAACTCAATGTCTCAATCGGGTGGCATACCTAGCAACTCATCTGGAAAAACATCCAAAAATTCACACACCACCAGAATCTCCTCAATTGCGGCACCGTCCATATGATTCAGCTCCAATTGCTTCGGTGCGGTTTGAGATGCTTCAAATTCTATGGTGATCCCTTCTTCATTGGTCAACTTCACCGTCTTTGTGGCACATTCGATAACTCCATTGTGCTTCCTCAACCAGTCCATACCAAGTATAATGTCCAATCCTTGGGAATCCAAGACTATAAGGTTGGCAAAGAAGTCTACCCCCCCTTATTCTAAGGCTTACTTTTGGACATACTATATTTGTCCTCATCTCTCCTCCAAGAGACTTAACCAATAGAGTAAACTTCATATGAGATATATGCAAACTATACTTGGCAACATACTTCGATGCAATGAATGAATGCGATGCTCTAGAATCAAACAACATAGTCGCGTGGTTGGAGTTTGCGAGGAACATACCAATGACCATGTCATCCGCTTGTTGAGCATCCTCCGTAGATACATGGTTTACGTTGCCACGAGCAAAATTCTGTTGTCCACAGTTCCCTTGTGGCGCTCCTCCATTAGGTCTTGGGTTTTGCCTCGACGCATTGCTTCCTTGACCAAGGTCTGACTTAGGATATTGATGTGCAAAGTGTCCAGCTTCTCCACAAGTATAGCACTTCTTAACTCCACCAGAATTTGGACGAACTTGATTCTGAACGTTTGCACTAGGAAAGTTAGCACGAGGCGCGTAAGGCATTGGAGGCCTAGGTGCTTGCATGACAGGGCGCTACTGCACAAACTGAGTTGGGCGCGGTACAAATCTAGTGCGTTGAGCAGGAATAGAAGGGCTGAAATAAGGCGCATTAGGAGGCGTAAAGCGAGGGCGCACAGTACTTCCTTGTTATTTTCCTTGGTATGGCGCCTTCCTCTTGTTGTCTTGCTCCATCTCACGAATCTTGTTCTCAACCACAATTGCTTTGTCCACAAGCTTCTGAAAATTGGCATAATCACAGTTGAACAATTGCACTTGGATCTCATAGTTCAAGCCCCTCATGAACAAGTATTGTTTCCGGCTGTCCTGGCTCACATGCTCAGGAGCATACCTTGAGAGTTGAGTGAATTTGTTAATATATTCACCCACGCTCGATCTTCCTTGCCTCAAGTTCTCAAATACTTGCCTCTTCAAGATCATAACTCCCTCGGGCACATAATGAGAACGGAAGTTCTCCTTGAATTCCGTCCAAGTGATCCTCTCTTGATTCTCATGAGCATTGCAATAAGAATCCCACCAATCCGCAGCTGCTCCAATGAGTTGATGAGAAGCAAATAGCACCTTCTCCCGGTCACTGCATTGGACAATAGCAATTTTCTTCTCCATAGACTTGAGCCAATCATCAGCATCCATAGGGTCGGCAGCTTGAGCAGAGGTCGGTGGCCTAGTCCTCATAAAATCTCCCAATCGGTTATCAGGAGGCGGGGGTGGCGGTAGAGGCATGTGGGGCTGATTGTTGTTATTGCCAGCCTGCAGCTATCCCATAGTTTGTATCATGGTCTGCATGAGCTGGTTCTGCATAGCCAGTAGCTGCCCAATATTGATAGCTCCATGAGCAGGTCCTTGTCCATTGTTGTTCTGAGGTACTCCATGGTTCTCCTCCTCATCATTGGCATCCCTCTGGTTGCGACTCCTCACCATCTGAAGAAAAGCAATAGGTAAGAATTTAGAAACGTCCCCAACTATATGCATCAAGGGATATGAAACTAAACAACTACCTATACAAGCCTAGGTGGACATGGCAATGCTAAAGCATCCCAAAATCCTCTATTAAGCACACAAGCAAACAATATATATAGCAAACAGCAAGCCAACAAAATCAAATCGATTCCTGAGTGCTCCTATGTGCTCTAAAGTGTCCATTCTATCTAGGTCGCGTCCTACGGTCAACCTGTGGCTCTGATACCAATCTGTGACACTCGGTTCCAAAAAATGAAACAAGTGCATTGTATGTGTGCCTAGGATGTTTAAGACACATACACAAGTGATTCACAATTGATAAATAGATAATTACCACAGAACAAGATTAATTAACCAACTTTTATTGCACAATTCATAATATCCCTGAATACAAGCTCTAATGAAAATTAATGAAAAGTTCAACTAATGCAGCGGAAATAGACTAAACTGAGCAAACTAAGCAAAAGGGATAGCGCAACTCCAATAACACCACAGGCAAGTGACGGCAACACACAGCCTAGAACTCCACATTATCCTCAAAACACTCCCAACCATCACCTGAAACTGTTGGTGGGGGGATTGCAAGAGTGAGTACATGTCGTACTCAGCAAGTGTGGAAAGTATGACATGTTGCTGATTCAAATGATGACAATAATAATGGCTAAGTGCTGAAAAGTACAGTAAAACCATTTGAAAAGGCAATATATCATATTTATGTGAAGTAAACCCATCATAATCCATATAATCATCATAAATCCAATCCATTTTATTACCATCATCCATATTCCAGATTTCACATCACCATTAACCATAATCAATATCAGAGTTTAACTCATAACCAGCCATTACCAAACTATAACCATCCCAAAAACCATCCCAATATCAGGTTCCCTCTAATCATGGAAGTTGTCCAGGTTCTCATAACCGGGAGCATGACTATCATGATAGTTTTATTAGACTCTGCAGAGTTTGTACCTCTTTACCCACGTGTTTGTGATTTCATCACCCGTCAGCGACTAAAGAATCTCCCTTATGCCAATTACACTTCCTTTGGTGTATGGCCAAGAGATCACAAAATAGCTTTTACAAAGGGATTACTAGCCTATTTAAACCCCACTGAGGTTTCACCGGTGGCGATGCCTCCAACTGAGCACATCTTCAACCAAGGGTCCCCTCTTGAGCCATTCGGATCCCAGGGTAGTCCCACCAATCATCAACAAACCCAATCCGACTACCCCTTCCTCGAGCATCTTTAATGGTCCAAATAGAATTGGCAAGGCCCTAATTAATCAGCTACGTCGCACCCATACTTGTCCTTTTGGTGGCACTGTAATCCTGGCTTATTCTCGCATGAACCGGTCATTAGATCTAAAGCAAGCAAACCACCATAACATCCAACCCATCCACATAACAGGCTTGCTTAGATCACCCATTACCATATCATATTTAACCAGTTCATGTCAACCACAATCTCATTAATGCATAATTAAATTGAGTGGTATAGTTGTTTTCCCATTCCAGTTGATTAAGCAAAGCAAAAAGGTAAAAAGCCCTTCCCGACTCTACCACATATTCCAGGTGACAAGGGTGGTCAAACAAATCTAGTAAACTTCCTATCATAGGATTCCCATCAAATTGACACAAGCATGCAGTTTTACAAACAAAATATTTATTTTAAAATAGGATCAATATGCTTCAAGGACACTTGCCTTGTTCCGACGAATAGGGTTGCTCAAGCGCTTCAAAGTCTTGGTTCCGGAAATCCTTGTACACGACCTCTTGAGCACTCCCCTCTACTCGTGATCACACATACAAGAAAATACATATAAATCAACATGATGTACACACATTAATCAACACGCAATGACATGCATGCATGCAAAGTACAATTATTAATTAACTATGGTTGTTTATTAATTAGATGCAACTAGTTCGTATGTGTTCATACGAGTTTACAGGGGTTTTAGCGAGGATTAATGCTGCTGAAAATAAATTTATGGTGCAACTACGATTAAATTACGTCTATTAGATTTAATACGTTGCCGAAATTCGCATCGGAAAAACGAATCCTACCGTAGATGCGACGGCTTCGACGATCGTGGGATGAAGGCGATGCGTAGACGAAGTGGATGGCGCAACGGTCCTCCGGCGGCACTACAACAGCGACGCGACAAACTCCGACGGACGACGACACCCTCCTCTTTTTCCTCCTCTTCCTCCCTTTTTTTCCTTCCCTGGCGGCGCCTCTGCTCTGGTGCTTTTTCCCCATGAAGCTAGGGCTTTCTGGATGGCAGCTAGGGTTTCTGGCTACAGGAAAATATGAAGCCCTCGGGGCTTTTATAGCCGGGCGCGGGCGGGGTGCAGATGGTATCGTGGTCGACTCGGCCTGGGGTGGCGCACGACACACGTGCTGCGGGGGCGCGAGCGAGCGGCTCGGGCAGGGTGGGACGCGCGGCATGGGGCCAGGCGCGGTCGGGCGGGGGCACCTGGAACGCGCAGGGTGGGGTCGCGCGGTGCGGGTCCGGGGCGCGTGGTGCGGGGCCAGGGCAGCCGCGTGGGGGCGCTGGCGGCGCGGGTCGGTGCGAGGGCGAGCGCGAGGTGCGCGCTGGCTGGGCCGGCTCGGCCTGGCCGGCGGTTGCCCTTTTTCTTTTTTTCTTTTTTTATACTTTCCTTTTTCATTATTATTATTATTATTATATATTTTATTATTTATAATTTTATATATATTATTATATATTTTATTTATTTCTCTTTATATATATATTATTTTTATATTTATTCTCTAATACATGTTTTATGCTATTATTTTCTTTTTCTTCTTTTGCTACACATATTTGTATATGTATGTTTTATGTTTCATTACTTTTTCTTTTATTCTACTAATGTTTAATGCATGAACATGTATGTAATGCGTGATGCAAAAATTAGGGTGTTACATATTTGCGAAAGAAAATGAGGCAGACTTTGCAGAAAGCTCGTCTCCTTTGGCTTCATGATTTTCTGCATTTTGCTTCGGTTCACTTGATATCACACATACATGAACACATTCACTAAACAAATGTAGTAGAGCACATTCACTTGATAACTAAATAAATTGTCACTCCAACGTAGAACACCTTCACTGTAGTCTGAATTAAATCCAAAAAATAATCAAATCCTTCCATATGAATTGTCATTCCCGAGGAACACAATGAACACACCACACATTCATTCATTTACACAGTTGAACTCATAAGATAATATTCATTCATACAGATGAACACAAATATTTCATTTATTAACACTATATTACAAACACAAAATAAAAAAGTATAAGATGACACGAGAAAAGGAAAGACACCAACTAAAAATAATAAAAGAAAAATAAAATCCTACGCCTCCTCCTCCTCCGACAGAGGCTACGGCAGCGACTCAAGCAGTGCAACAGGAGCCTGTGCACAAGGAGCATGGACCGCCTGCTCTGACGACGACTCCGGCGATGCAACACGAGCCTGTGCACAAGGAGCCTGGACCGACTGCTCCGGCTACTCCGGCGCTGCAACCTGGAGACCGAGGTTCCTCGCTATCACTGCCACCAGGTTATTGCGCCCCTCGGCGTTGAGCTCCTGGGCCATCATCTCAAACAAAGAATCGAGACGATCGACCATACCCATGAGGGTGTAGAGGTAGTGGCTGGTGGTACCCATTCTAGTAAACTCTGGAAGGGTATCCAGACCTAAGGAATTAATGACACGAGACGTACTATTGTACGCCTCTCGCGGCATAACGAGACACATGTCATTCTTGAGCCTCTCGGGGGAGTTGCATCACTGTTTCTTGAAGGGTGGCTCTCTCGGCGGGCTTGGCGGTGAAACGTTGGCCATGGCGGGTCGTCAATGCAAAAGGAGAGACGCGCTTGTGATGAACTGATGGCGCACTTTATATAAGGTATGTGCAGAGTCGACGATGGAGTGGTTCGTTTCGCGCGCATTGATGGGGACGATGGGATTTCGAAACCGCCTCGGGGAAATGAAAGGTCGCACGCCGATTGCACGCGTCTCTACACCACAGCAGCCGCAATTAGGTTTCGCACCTCCTCCTCCTCGTATCGTGTGCTTCCCTTTGTCATCAATAGAAGATGCGCTTTTATCTCGCCCGTCTCTGCACCATCGGCCACAATTAAGTTCTCTGCAACTCCTCCTCCTCGGGCCGTGCTTCTCCTTAGTGATCGATCAACTCCAGTGCGACCGCTGCGTGTTCGACCAACTCTCTGTTCGCCATCGCCGTCGTCGCCGTCCTCACCGTACAGTCCTTGCTGTTGCTACTCCCTCCTATTCACGTTACTTATATTCCGCTTTTTATGTAGTTCATGGCTGAGAAATTTGATATCGACTTGGCGCGTGGCAGACTCAAGGAGGAGCGCTTGGTGTGGTGCAAGGACCACCGCCATGTATGTACATATGGCACACCGGTCGCATGGTTGTATGTAGCTCTGCAATGGACTGATGAACTTAATCGCACTCTATAGTTTTTATTTTGGTATTTGCAATTTCATGGTTCGCCATTTGTGTCACTTGTTGTCCAATTTCTCTACATAGGGTTTCTCCGCGAAGCCTGAGTCAGGAGACTTAATGAAGTGGCAGTGCATCATCCCCGATAAAGAAGGGGTAGGTCATAAAGAATAGGCACAATCCAGTATAGTTATCATCTCCTTACTAATGAATTTCCTTTGTAGACTTACTGGGAAGATGGTTACTACCCCCTGACAATCTCCTTCTCGGAGGACTATCCATCGCTACCTCCAAGATGCACCTTTCCACCAGGTTTCTTCCACTCGAATGTCCATCGCTCAGGAGCAATCTGCCTTGGGGATCTTGATCAAGAGAATGTAAGATAGACTTATTTTGCTTAAGTAATTAGTAATTATTGATGAACTTATTTGAAGTGATTTCTTATGTTGCTTAAATTGATATTTCGTATGGGTAGTGGCCTTGTTTTACTGTCAAAATTTTACTACTTGAAGTTCACCATTTCTTTCATCAGCCAAATACGCCTGATGTTGAAAATGTTTGCTATAATCTACTTATCAAGGTTAGTAACTTTGTGTTAGTGAGCAACCTAGGTTATATATCATTCCTCATTCGACATGTTAATTTAAAGAATGTCAATATTTTCAGGATCCAGAGGAATATAAGAGACGTGTTCGGGAGCAAGCTCGACGGTACAGTATAGATCGATCGATGGGAGCTTCATAGGAATATAAGTTTGAAAATTTGTAGTTTAGAGGGCACACAATATAAACTTTGAAATGTTCCTTGAGTTGCAAATTTTTATTTTTGAATTGCAATGTGATTGCGGTTCTATGTTCATTGTGGCGACAATGCACATTTATTATCTCTGCGTGCGAGTGGCAATGGACGCTCACGATGAACTGTGCGTGAGTCGCAAAAGGGAGACGAGCGAATGAGAGACGAGCATTATACAAGATCGTCTCTGATTGTTGAACTAGCTATTTTTAGCTCTCGCGCGCTCTCTCCCAGCACTTGTCGAAGTTTTCGCGCTCTTTCGACCTAGAAACCGCAGCTCTAGCACCTCGGTCACCTCGTCCCTAGAGCATGCTGCCGCCTGATTGTCCCGTTCCTAGAGCACGTCGCCGTGTGATCGTACCATCCCCGTAGCATGCTGCTGCTTGGACCCTGCAATCGGATCATGCCAGCGCCATCCCTTTTTCTCAACTCGCTCTTCGTCATTGTCGCGCTACTGCCGTCGACCCCAACCTTAATATGATCATTTATGCACTTTCTTCCAACACCGCCAGACTGCTGTCACCATCAGAGCACGCTGACGTCTAATCGTCCCTGTCCCGGATCACACCGTCGCTTGGACCCTACCTTCAGATCGTGCCACCTCCGTCGACCCCGACCTCGGTAATCGGTATGATCAAGCCCTAACCAACACATTTCAAAATTTGCTCAAACAGTGGTAGTAAAAGTTTCAAATTTTGGGCAACCAGAACACTCTCAACACCGCCGACCTGCTGTCATCTGAGAATTGAGGAACCGTCGCTCCCGTGCCTCCGCCACCTCGTCCTCGGAGCATGCCGACGTCTGATCGTCCCTGTCCCTGGAGCACGCCGCTGCCTCGACCCTGCCCTTAGAGCGTGTCGTCGCCGTCGACCCCAACCTCGGTAATTGGTTTGATCAAGTCCTAACCAACAGAAATACCAATCTTTAGTAAATTTGTTCCTAAACCTTCAAATATTTGCTCTCTTATGTGACTGTTTGTGAGAATGTGACTGCAATTTGATAATGTTTTATATGATTTCAATAATTTTATTGAATTTGAGGATGTCTCAGTCGGAGCATCAGCTGCAGACTGAAGAGGCTAGATAGCATACTACTCCATGTCTGCTTAAGCATGGTTGTATTTGGGGAGCTGGTGAATTGCAATGTATGTGTAACTGCATTTATTTTACGCTATTATTAATCTTTTGCTAATTCTCATTTTATCGTGTGCCAGAACTACGAAACCGCCTTCAATAGCGCATTAGAGAGAGGCTATGCAGGCTCATCATTAATAAAGTCATTGATCCAAAGAGAGAATTTTCATTACGTTATATAGGATTAGATGATTACAGTTATGATGTGTGTAATTAGTTACTTGATAATCAAGATGAACAAGGGACATAATTTGTAATTAGTTACTTTGCTAACTATGATTGATACTTTGTTAATATTTGATTTGTCAATATAATTTAATGTGTGATCTCTATTTGGATATACATATATTCATATATGTGTATGTTGCTAACATTGGCTATGCGGCTGCCAAATTCTGACTAGCTCCAAAATGCAGCTGACAAGCAGGGTACACATGGGGTGGGGACATCTAATAGGAGACGAGCATTCAACATGGTACGTCTCCTCTTTATGCCACAATGTAACAGGCAGTAGATACATCGGCGACGCGCTAAGAAGAAAGTTCGTCTCCAATATTAAAAGTAAAGGAGACAGACGTACTAAAGTCCGTCTCGGATTGCTTAAAGAAAGGATACGAGCATCTGTAACGCCTGTCTCAGATTTTTTATATAGAGAAGACGACCTCCTTAAAACTCGTCTGGTATTACTCATAAAAAGGAGACACGCTTTCTTAGAGCTTGTCTTACATGTATGCTGATCGACGATGCGCTCGCCGCGCGTCTCCGTTGACTCCGTAATGCAAGACGCGATGACAGAGACAAGCAGTTTGTTCGTCTTCGTTCTTCGTACCGCTCATCTCGGGACGAGCCTTTCTAACGTAGTGGTAGGTGAAGGTTACAAATGATCGATGTCATGTATTCCGCAGCATTGGCCTGGGTGACCGTGACTCCGTGTAGCTTGCATGTCAGCGGGAAGAAATGTCAGTTTCTGACTAGGGGAAAATGTATTGTAAATTTTCGGATCATTCAACACTGTTTTGAAATTTTCCAATTTGATTACTGTTTTCGTCGAAATTATGCGAAGATGAGTAGGAAATCGGACATTGGAACTCGGTAAACTGAATGGAAATAATTTGGACTGATTTTCGATCGAATTACCAGGATATTGTATTTTAATCGGAAATTTCCGAATAATAACCGAGTAATTTTTTAATAGTAGGCTGGACCTAGTGGACTGACATGTAGTAAGCTCAATTCCTTTCATTTTTTTTATTTAGACATCGGTAGGTTTGGGTAATGAGCTAATATGTAATTACAATCAGTATTTTTAATTAATAAGCACAATTAAACAAAAAAAATTAAATAAAATCAATGATGCAAAAGTCAAGGGCAATTTGGTCAAATATTTATTTACTTTCAAATGGTTTCTAAATTGATTTTGTTTCACATTGAAAAATATTTATAAATTGGAACTAAAAGTTGTTCTCTTATCTTTTATACTTAAGTTGTTGATGTTGTAGATGGATAATGTTTTGGGGTGTTGTTTCCAAAAAAATATTTGGAACCGTTCCAATATCGACATACTTTTGAGCGATATACATGTTTCCAATATTTCTAATATCGTAACCGTTTTAGATAATTCTATTTCCGAAAATTTTATATAAAAATGAAAACGTTTTAATCTTTTTTACGTTTGATTGCGACCGCTTTCATCATACTGACGTGTGTCTGGCCAAAACGTCTCCTATTGAAGAAAATTCTTGTTTCGTGCATGGACGTGACAGCTGTAGCACCGAGGCCCATGTTGAGTTTGCTTGGCCCGTTCCAGTTTGCACGTAAGGAGTCCCAAGCCCAATTTGGCCCACCAAAGAGCATAGTATCATGTTTTTTTTCTTCTTGTGAAATTGTTTGTGGACTTTATACTGCTACTTAATCTAGCATGATATTAATCTTCCTTTTGCCCCCCACAGTATACTACTGCATGCTATAATAAAAAATTAAAATAAAAGTGCACCCAGTTCATATGTTTTTGTATTTCAAACAGCACTACACAAATTTGCAGAACGTAATTCACTGATTGCCAAAGGATTTCTAGAAATCAATTCTTAGCTTTGAACATTTAAATATCCAGAATAAATAAAGGAAATCTAAATATTTAAGACTTATTTTTTAATTTTATTTTTTCAGATTTAGGGCCCATTTGGATGGATGAAACGTTTCTGATTCTGGGTAGAATCATTTGAAACTGATCCAAACGGCAAAAAAGAGAAACGTTTCAGAGGAGAATCACTCTGAAGTGATTCACTTTTTTAAACTATGGAAGTGAAACACCTGAAAAGGTGTTCCACACCTTGGAACACTTTAATCAATAGTAACTCGGGTCTAAGTTCTAGAAAAATTACGAAGATTTGCCATCACCATAGAATGCTTCGGATCAGTGGCCAATTTTTTCATCTTCGTTTTTTTTTGAACTCGTCAACGTGATAATACAAACAAAATAAAAACTTACAGCAACCAAATAACAACCATTGATATGTTACAACATTCTCACTAGGGGTCAACATTACGACCGGAGGCTATTTTTTTATTGTCAATGTCATTACATAATCACAAACATAAATGAAGAACAACAACAAACTAATCAGAGTTAAATGGGTCAATTCAACATTTTTCTCCTCTCTCCTGAAACTGAAACAGATATGCTAGCCAAACGGTTTCTAAAGTGATTCTATTCTAGAGTCTGAAACCATTTCAGCATTGAAACTGAAACGTTTCTGATTCTATGTGAATTTGGAACCGTACCAAACGGGGCCTTAAATAAACATTTCTTTTGAAATTCAATACAATACTTGTTCTTGTTTTCTGAAGAGTCGGCGGTCAGCTGAGGCCCTCCTGGAAGTGCCCTATTGCTCTCGGCTGTCCAGCGCTAGAATTAGAAGGTGGAGAGATGTTCAAGTTTTCGGAATTTCCAAAAGTTGACCTTCCAATTTCCATTTGCATGGTTGGTTGCTTCGTCAGAACAGAAGGCAGCAAAATTGTGCTGGGTGCTCCATAATGCTCCCTACCGTGCAGACGCGCGTCCCCCCTTCCAACTTGGTGCATTAGAAATTGCCAACCTAAATTCATGCCATGTTACGGTGGACGCGTTCATGAATCGGCCTCATTCACCGCCACTTATGGTGTTCCATTCTTTGTATTGACTTGTCAATTTGAAGCCGTCCGTCAACCTCTCAAAACCATTATTTTGATTTCATTATGGATGATATTACGTTGGGATGGAAGTTGGCACATGCATGGCTGCGGAGGAACAGGTTGTCGCACTACAGCCTACGCAAGGCCACGTATAGCTTGCACTCTATAAATAGTGGCAGTTGCCAGGACATGCTCATCCATCCTAGATTATTGTCTAACAGAACATTCCTCTGCTCTCGCCACATAATCAAAGCTTCGAGCCCGTAGTTTTGTTCACAATTGATCGTCAACACCCATGGCGATCAAACCCTGTGTAGTAGTACTGTTCCTGCCTGTCATCCTCCTGCTTCTCGCAGGCAGCTCCACGGCTGTGGCTCAGCTGGAGATCGGCTACTACAGCCAGACATGCCCGAACGTTGAGGCCATCGTCCGCGAGGAAATGGAGAATATCATCTCAGCCGCGCCTAGCCTCGCCGGCCCTCTCCTCAGGCTTCATTTCCACGACTGCTTCGTCAGGGTGAGTCACGATTGTTTCACGCACACAAACTTAAATGTGTGCAGTTTCAGCCTTAGCAAGTTTCAGTTGATCATCATATACAATTTGCATCGCTTACATCGAATTCAAATGAGCAGGGTTGTGACGCGTCCGTGCTGCTCAACTCCACCAAGGACAACTTAGCAGAGAGGGACGCCAGACCGAACAAGAGCCTCCGGGGCTTTGGTTCCGTCGACAGGGTGAAGGCCAAGATCGAGGCCGCCTGCCCCAACACGGTCTCCTGCGCCGACGTGCTCGCCATCATGTCCCGCGACGCCGTCGTCCTCGCCAAAGGCCCGTTCTGGCCTGTCGCGCTGGGGAGACGCGACGGCACGGTGTCCGGCTCCACGGAGGCAGAGAACGAGCTCCCTCCAGCCTTCGGCGACATCCCGCTGCTCACCAAGATCTTCGCTTCCAAGGGTCTCAACCTCAAGGACCTCGTCGTGCTCTCCGGCGCACACACGCTGGGCACCGCGCACTGCCCGTCTTACGCCAACCGGCTCTACAACTTCAGCAGCGCTCACGCCGACGACCCGTCCCTCGATAGCGAGTACGCTGACAAGCTCAGGACACGCTGCAAGAGCGTCGACGACAAGTCCATGCTTTCCGAGATGGACCCCGGCAGTTACAAGACCTTCGACACCAGCTACTACCGCCACGTCTCCAAGAGGAGAGGGCTTTTCCAGTCTGACGCGGCCCTGCTCACCGACGCCACCACCAGGGATTATGTCCAGCGCATTGCCACCGGCAAGTTCGACAACGAGTTCTTCAAGGACTTCAGTGAATCCATGACCAAGATGGGCAACGTCGGCGTGCTCACCGGAGATGAGGGTGAAATTAGGAAGAAGTGCTACGTTCCCAACTATTAGACTATAGCTCCTGGCTAATGCTTATCGTCTTGATTATTCTTAGGTGTATTTTGTACAACTAAACAGCACGATGTAAACGGTACTTGTATCTCTGTTATTCATCATTGTATGTATTGTGTGAATCATTATGGTTATTCAGTACCAAATTAGCTTTTTTTCAGCACTACTTCCAACCACTGCTACAATAAGCCTCATCACTGGCGGCTCCAAACCTATTATCACAGACGGCTTTTAAAACTACTTGAAATGAAGAGTTTGTGATAATCCGCAATTTCACAGGCGGAGAAGTGAAACCGCCTGTGAAGACACATTATCATAAGCGGTTCTTCACTTAGGCTAGCCGCCTGTGAAGACAGATTATCATAGGCGGTTCTTTACTTAGAATAGCCGCCTGTGAAAATACTTTATCACAGACGGGTCGTGCAGCATATATAACCACCTGTGATAAATGTCTTATCACAGACGGTTATTGAAGCATAACTAACCGCCTATGATAATGAGTCTTCACAGACGGGTATTGAAGCATAACTAACCGCCAATGATAATGTGTCTTCATAGGCGGGTTTTGAAGCATAACTAACCGTCTATGATAATGTGTCTTCACAGGCAGATTTTGAAGCATAACTAACCGTCTATGATAATGTGTCTTCACAGACGGGTATTGAAGCATAACTAACCGTCAATGATAATGTTTTTTACAGACGGTTATTGAAGCATAACTAACCGTCTATGATAATGGTGTTATCACAGATGGAGTTTACCTATATCAGCCGTCTGTGAAGACCCTTTAACGCAACCGGTTTCTACCATAACAGACACCGCCTGTGAAAATTAGGTTATCACAGATATTTCTTTACTTGTATCTAGCCGCCTGTGATAATTGTTTTTCACAGTCATGCCTAATTGTTGGTTAATATTCGTCTGTGATAAGGTATAACCTATGCAGTACTACTGCTGTTATTTCTAATTTCTAGGTCAATTCAATATAATCACAGAACAAAAAACAACAATATTATCACAGAACAAAAGTCAACAATATTAATTTCACTAAAACAATATACATATGTACAAGTTACAGATACAATTCATCTTAAAGTTTACAAGTTTTCACTAAAAACTGTTTATATTGGAATAGTCGCAAAGTTCTGACACATCAGCTGCTGAACCATTCTTATCAAAGAACTTCCCCTTTTTGTGCAAAATTTCACGACGAATGAACTGACAGAGTTCAGAAGCAATCCTGTCGGCTCCTCCATCAGGAATACTTCTACAAACCGGCTATTCTTCGTTCAGATTCTTCTTGTGCTGCAATATAACACATAACAAGGTTTAGAATGTGTTGGTTTGAACAATCTCAAAGTATAGATCAAAGTGAGAGTATACAAGAATTTAGTAGGTATTTTTGGAGCAGTTGTACTATGAGCAATTGAATTTTGAAGTTAGAATCAAAATATGAAAATAATGTTTCTGGTAATATTGAACAGCAGAGAATATAAGCATTAAACTATGCTAGTTACAATGAAAATGAAACACAAAAGTAAGAAAATAAGGTATCAACATTAAGGATAACTTACATCCTCACGATACTCTATATACCCCGGCGGTCCGAAGATGCTCGCATACATAATACCCGCATAAGACACTCCCAGCAGGCTGCTTCGGACAAGCATAATACGTTTTAATGTCCAATGCATTCGTATTAGGAGGTCTCTGACCGCCAAGCTCCGCGTAAAACTGCCAAGCGCTGTAATACAAGAAATGTCATATAAAACTTGTCAACACATTCTAAATGTGCGTAAATTAAAATTATTGAATAAACGTACTTTTTCAAAATGGAAAGGAAATCTTTGTAACGATCTGGTGGGTAATCGAGTCCAAGACGGTTGCCATTCCCTGCATTGGCTTGATGAAGATCATTATGTAGTGATTACTGCAAACATACAAACACACGTGTTAACAATTACCAATAATTGTTATTTCAATGTCATGTGTCGAACTTACTCGAAGTGGTACGGAGCCTTTACGAGGTCCTTGCCGTCTCTGATAAAGTTAAACATCGCATGTCCTATGTAAGATGCAACTTCTGCCTTTCTATCCTTCTTAAGTTTTGCAATTGCTCTTTCAAAATCTTTTTTTTTTCATGTGTTTGTACTGGCTTGATTCTCGATTCGCCTGGACGTTGAATAGCGACTTTGCAATCCTAGTAGGGTCAAGGATACCTGTCTTGCGCGCCAACTTTACATTATCCATGTATTGCATCCTATTGAAGAAGTCCAGAATTGTTATAATCTCATGAAATGCGTATGCGTGTAGTAAGAAAAGCAAATACAAAATATTAGAGCACTTACAAGCACCAGACGAGCAGCAGGTTGATATCGAGCATGCCCCGATGGAAAAGGGAAAGCAGCTCTTCGAATAAAATGACTCGTTTATCTACTCCAGTGCTCCAGAATGCTTCTTTTGGAATACGAAATGTGACGCAATTAAGACCAAATTTTGTGCTAGCAGTGATGTACCACTCATGCATTCTTCTGAGCTAGACGGGTTGTTTGCTAAGTTGTACGGATGTCATGAACGGCTTTCCATTCTCAAATTTAGGAGGAACATCCTCAAGCTTGTATATTGGAACTCCTGGTTTAACTAAAGCCGTCCGCCGATTATACATGACACCGTCTTCTTCTCACTCCTCGATATCTTCTAATGCTGGCTCATGAGAAGAACGAGATGCACTCGATTTTCTAATATTTTCCTTCATAGCTTCCAAATACTTTGACACTTCTGATGAAGGTTTCTTATTTTCATATGAGCTAACTTTGATAGGCACTGATGATCGAGGAGTAGTCGTCTGAAGTTGGACACTGACTTGTTGTTGAACTTGTTGTTCAACTGATTGCTCTTTACTCCCAACAGCTGGCTCTAGTACTACTTCAAGCTGTTGCTCAACTAGTTGCTCTTTACTAGCAACATCTTGCTCTGGTACTGCTTGAAGTTGTTGTCCAACTTGTTGCTCTTGGATATCATCCTTGCTCAGACATAGGGGGAGTGAATCTTCCCGGACTGGGAGTGGATCTTCATGCACTTTCGCCTTAGAAGATGGGGTTGCAGTATTTGGAGATGCAACAGGGCTAGAAATTGGCTCATCGTCCAACACGATATCGCGTCGGTGCCAAAGGATTAATTGGTTGATAGCCTGCCCCAGAGTCGCGATCCCCTCAGGTGTGACGTGGTCTATTTCATAATCTTCATAATCATTATCAATGATCTGAAGAACTTGCACCACAGAATAATACAACAGAAGTGGATTCCTGTTGAAGTCACAATCAGGCTTTGCCATAGCAGTGGCAACCTGTTTGGTTTTGTTCCCTGCTCTGCCTATCGGGACAAGAAGACGACAAGATTTGTTGTTAGCAATATCATCGACAGAGAACTTATGGGCTGACCCTGAGCCTGGCACAGAACCAACGCTGGTAGGGTAGGCAGTTGGAGATACTAATTGCTCCTTTTGCACCGGAACCATCATTGTACTCGGTGACACTAATTGTCCTGATTGTCTAAGTTGTTCCATTATTTCTTGCATATTTTCTTTGACCTTTTGAGCAATTGTTTCATCAAGTGTTTTCGTAAACTTCTCACGTCTTCTATATGTGTCTTTATCTTTAGGGAAACCATCTAGCTAAGACATTTGAGAAGAGACCGCTCGAATCCGTCCGTTGTGTTCAGGGTTTCCTAAGATAGCGGTAAGTTGGTCATTCTCCCTCTTTGGCTTGAAGAGACCCTTCTGTTGCTTTTCAATTACTTCTTTCATTTTATCCTCTACTTCATTCAGAGAGTCGGGCTTTTCAAGTTTGCCCTCACTGGTCAAACCTGACCGAGCAAAGACCCAGCGTTGAGTTCGCTCATCGCACCCTTCTAATGGGTGAGGATTGCCCTTACTAAGAATTTCGTCTAATATCTTATTCTATTTCTGGACTTTGGGGGCATATCCGGCAGACCCCAAGCGATGATGGTATTTGTTCTTTTTTGCAGCTCTGACCTAGTTGCACTTAGAGCTTTAGCATCAGGTGTGCTCTTTTGACGAACAAACTCTTGCCACTGAGCTTGTGTGATTTTTTCCATCTTTCTCGGGCTAGGAACCTTATCGGCCTTAACATAAGCATTCATTTCACTCTTCCAGCATTGAAACTTCTTGCTGCAAGAGACCAATGTTGCTTTCTTTACAGCTTCTTCTGTGCCTTTCGGGAACTTGAATTGTTTCTTTATCTTTTCCCACAAATCATTCTTGGTCTGCTCGGGTAATTTCCTCCAATTCTTGGTTGTGATCGGCACAACCTCCCTAACAAGAAAACCGCATGCATTACGATACTTGGTAACTGAATCCAGTGGTTCTTGGGGAAGCCCACCTGGACCGACCCTTGTTATGTACATGATGCGGTCCAATGGACCCTTATTAGGACCTCATTGCCCTCGTTTCCGCTTGAGTGAAGCTGAGGATTCATCCACTGGAGAACCTTCTGCAGTTTTAGGAGCCGATGTCACCTCATTGTCTTCGAGATTAATCTAGGTAGAAAAAAATTATAAGACTTTGTATACTTGACAACCAACATTAACTTGAACTGCTGAAGTTAAGATTCGTGATTCATACCTCGTCGGCAGGATCATATTCCGGGTCTAGATCCACTGAAGTCTTTTTAATTTTTATATTCGGAAAAGGATCCGAAGGACTGTGATAGGAGCCTGAACTGCTGGAGTCAGTAAACTCCATATTGTCTTCTTTGTTGTTACTATCAGGACCAGTCTTCTTAGGGCTTTCCATGCTAGATCTAATAATACAAAAAATCTAATAAATGGCATAACTAAATTTGGTCATATTTAAAACAAATTTTCTCAATTTTGGCTCAATTAAGTAAATTTAGCCAAAACACATTTTTGAAGTTATATAGGTCTAACTAAATTCTTGTATCATAGAGATCGGCATCATATGCTCAGACTCCATCGCCACACCTGGTGGTACCTAGATATGGGCGTGAGGATGCTCCTGGCATCACAAATGAGTTGGCCAGCAACTTGTTTGGCTTTAGAGCTAAATATAGCATAACTTTGGTAGCTCAGATTAGGTACAATTGCTCAAATGAAGCTGATGGAGCCACAAGTGCAGATATCTTTGGTAGCACAGATTAGCTACAATTGCTCAAATGAAACTTAGAGAAATAAAAGCAAACTTAGCCAAACTTAGTCTAGCATAGCTGACTCTAAGCAAAAGTAGCCAAATATAGCTAAATATAGCATAACTTAGTCAAAATTAGTCAAGTATAACTATATCTAATGTAACTTAGCCAAAATTAGCCAAATTTGGTCAATTTAACCAAATATAGCTAAATCTTGCCCCTAATAGAGAATTATGTGGCATATGCAAGGCCGATGACAGAAATAGGGAATATACTGCTGTTACTAGAGTCTAGAATCATGTTTACCACTAATGTGTCAGAACAGTTTCAGACACTCAGAACCAACTACCAATTTATCATGATATAACCATCCACGACGAAGGGAGTAACTCCTATTCATTCGAACTTGATAGTTTTATCTCTGCAAACTACCAGAAGATGAAATGCTACTAATTTCACAGTTTCAGACACACAAAACCAACTACCAATTTATTGTGATATAACCATCCACATAAATCTTGCCCCACCGAACCCTAACCAAAGATGCCACCGAACTTGACAGTTTTTCAAATTCCACCGAACCCTAACCAAGGATGCCTACCATTTTCTAATTCCCGAACCCTAACCAAGGATATGCAAGGCAGCAGCGAGGGCGGGGAGGGAGGCGGCACGGCAAAGGAGGATGGAAGGTCGAAGGGTTTAGGGTTTACCTTGAAGCTCGGCGGCGACGGCAATGGCTTCGCTCGGCGTACCTAGAAGTGAGGAGGGCGAAGCTCGGTGGCGACGGCGAAGCTCGGCGGCGTACCTGGAAGTGACGAGGGCGAACACTTGGCGGCAAACGAAATTTTGGCAGCCTAACGGCGTCTAAGTGTTTCGCCCGGGTTAGGTTTTTCCAATGCTGCCGAGGGGTATATATAGACTCATATTTTCTCAGGCGGATTTTAAGTACCGACCGTCTAAGAATATGGTTACCTCAGTCGGATTTTACTTACCAACAGCTTGAGAAGATACAATTATCTCAGACGGTTGGTTAGTAACACCCGCCTGAGTTAAACATGGGCCCGTGAAGATATTTACTTCTTCTTCTTAAAGACCCCTCACCAACCGTGTGCAACCTTTCTTTTCCCCGAGGCGCGACCTTTCTTTTCCACTCCGCACGGCCTTAAATACGCGCTATCGCTCACAAGCGCATCGCTCACTTTGAATCCTCTTGTTTTCTTCGTCTTCCTCCGCTCCGACGATCCCAGACCACTATGGCCGACCTTCCGCCGCCAAGCCCTCCGAGGGAGCCACCTTGCAAGAAACTATGTTGCAGCTCCCCCGAGAAGATCAACACCGAGCAGCGCCTCCTCATGGCGCGAGAGGCGTACAACAATACGTCTCGCGCCATGAGTGCCTTGGGGCTGGGTACCCTTCCAGAGTATACTAGAATGGGTACCATGGGCCACTACCTCTACGCCCTCACGGGGGTGGCTGATCGTCTCGACATTCTGTTCGCGACGATGGCCCAGGTTCTTGGCCTCGAGGGCCGTAGAACGCTGGTGGAGGCGACGTCTAGCAACCTCGGGGTTGCACCGCCGGTGCAGCCGGCCCTGTCTCCTGTTGCACCGGTGCCGGAGTCGCCGCTGGAGGACGAGGAGGAGGAGGAGGAGGAGGAGGAGGAGGAAGAGGAGTAGGAGTAGGATTTAATTAGTTTTTCTTTTTGTTGTCTTTAGTTGCTTCTGTTTTGTAAATATTGTTAATGAATGAAATCTATCTTTGTTCATCTATGTTAATTTTATACAAATGTAGAAGAAAGAATCATCAAATTTGGACACAATTTGCAGAATCTAAACATGTTTGAGTATTTATATTGGAATCTAAATAAAAAAGAAGCAAGGGATAAGGAAACTGAAGAACAGTATCGGGCATTATCTCAGGCGGTTGTTAAGTACCAACCGCCTGTGAAGATATTTACTTCTTCTTAATTAATATTCTTGATTAAATGTGGTCCTTTAAAAGGCAAAAATCCACTTTCTTGTAATATTATTGATAAGTAAAGGTTACCATTAAATTTCACTTCATAAATCCTTTGAAATTGGTCAGAAATTAAAAAACATACAACAAATGCTATTTTTCGTTTTTCTATCTTGATGAATATAATGCTTTTTTCATTTATTTTTTCAGTGGACATTTTTACTCATCATACCAACCTCTGCGAATTTTTTCGTATTTTTGTAAATTTTTTTGAATCAATGTGTGTTCATAATTTGATGAATGCCTCATATGAATATGAGCATTTAGTGAAGTTTGACATGTTGGAATGCTTTTAAAAAAATTAAAAAATTCATACATGTATAAATTATACAAATATGTTCATACCAACAATTTTGAGTGAAGGAACTTTTTTTTATGAGATACACAAATGTGAATAATATGTGAGTAGAAATTTATTTGATATTTACCAAAATTTTACAATGTGAGCTATACATGTTTTAAAAATATTTTGTTCAGTTGGCATTATCTCAAACGGTTGTTAAGTAATACCCACCTGAGATAAAAATCTTCTTAGATGGTTATTAAGTACCAACAACCTATGAAGATATTTACTTCTTAATTAATAAACATCTTCTCAAGCGGTTGGTAAGTATAACCCGTCTGCGATAAAGTTAAAAACCGCCTGTGAAAAACCGACGTCTATATAAGGACCCCTCACCGCAGTCAAAACGCAACCCTGGAGAATTTATATCGCCGCCGCAAGGCTGTTGAATTTCCCCTGCGCCGCGCCGCCGCTCCGCCGCCCAGCCCATACTGCCGCGCCGCCGCTCAACCCCGCACCGCCACTTCTCCACCCAGCCGGCCCACCGTGCTGACGCCTCTCCACCGTGCTGACGCCTCTGCAAGGTAAATGTAGTTTCCTTACTTTTTCTTTGTATATTTTCATTAGCTGATAAGCTGTTAATTTTGTGTGTTCTGGTATATGGATTCTATCCTTTTGCATGTGTAAGGACTGTATGGATTGTGTTCTGGTATATTGATGTATGGACTATATGTATTGTTTCCTTTTTGTACCTATTATGTGACATGAATATGATGTTTAATTAACAGATGCTATTGTAATATATATAATATGCATCTGGGTCTGTTTCCCGATATAACGGACCGGATCCCACCAAGACCTAGCCCATGCTGCTGGGTCTGTTTCCCCCTTTGACTCCGTCCGCCTCAAGACGTCGCCCGTCTCCTACATTAGTCGCCCTAATCATACTTGTTACGTCTTTGTAAATTCATTTTATAGAAGATCTTTAGAGAATATTTGTGGCCAAATTTTGTAAATCTGACAAAAATTCTATTATTGAAGCATGGACCGTCGAGCGTGGATGTATAACATGCTAAGACCCGATCCTATGTACATTCGTAATGTTGCAAATTTTACTGAAGCATCCAAGAGACATGCGAAGTTGCAAAAGATAGATGACATATTATGTCCATGTATCAACTGCGAAAATAAGATTGCTTGTACGGATACTATAGTAATCCAATCTCATTTGGTGAAAAGAGGTTTCAAAAATAACTACACAATATGGACAAAGCATGGTGAGTTAGATACACATGATGTGGATAAAGATGATGAGAGTGGCTCAGATGATGATAATGTTCATATCGAGGATGGTAGTGACAATCAAGCTGGTGATGATGATGATGAGTTCGATTGTGAGGAGATGTTGCGTCACATTGAACCATATGTACTGACTTCTATGGGAGCAAGCAAAGGTTTAAGTAAAATGGAGACATTGCAGAATGCAGCGACAAAGATTTTATATGATGAATCAAACGGTTGTGATAAAGAGTTTACTACATTGCGTGCAGTCTTAGAACTACTAAAGTTGAAAGCTACGCACGGATGGTCCGGTTGTAGTTTCTCTGATCTTTTGAATCTTCTGGCAGAAATTCTTCCAAATCCAAATAAACTGCCCAGAAGCACTTATAAAGTGAAGAAACTTCTTTGCCCGATGGCACTAGGTGTGACAAAAATACACACTTGTGTGAACCATTGTATTCTGTATCACAAAGAGCATGAGCTCGCAACTAGATGCCCCATTTGTGGTGTCAGTAGATACAAGAAGGACTACAATCACCAGTATGTTACCAACATGAAAAAGACTCAGAAGAATAAGAAGTTTATTATTGGTCTTGAAGGTGACGATGACGATACTTCTGGCGATGCAGACGGGAAGAATAAGAGAAAAATTCCTGCATTGGTGATGTGGTACCTTCTGGTAATTGATCGCTTGAAGCGTTTGTTCTCAAACCTAGGGAGGCTAAACTTATGCGTTGGCATTCCGAGCAACGCAAGAAGAATGAAAAACATATACGACACCCTGGTGATGCAACGCAGTGGAAAAATTTTGATATTCAGTACCAGAATTTGCGAAGGAAATCAGAAATGTGAGGTTTGCCTTGGGTACAGATGGAATGAATCCGTTTGGTGAAAAAAGGAGCATACACAGCACATGGCCCGTGGTCTTAACTATGTACAACCTACCGACGTGGTTGTGTCACAAAAGGAAATATATCTTATTATCTGTTCTTATCCAAGGTCCGAAACAACCCGGCATCGAAATTGATGTGTTCTTGGAACCTTTAATGGAAGATATGGCGAAATTGTGGAATGAAGGGGTACGTACATGGGATGAGTACAAGCGGGAGTATTTCACGCTAAGAGCAATGATATTCGTTACCGTGCATGATTATCCCGGACTGTTTACATTATCGGGACAAATAAAAGGAAAGAAAGGTTGCGTTAGGTGTGTGGATAGAACTGGATTTCTATACCTCACTTCATCCAGAAAGACGGTGTACATGAGACATTGACGGTTCTTGACAGATACACACAAGTATAGGAAGATGAAAGAACAATTTGATAACAAAATTGAAAAAGATACTGCACCGAAACCTTACAGTGGAAAACTTGTGTTTGAAATGGTCAAGAACATTCATATTGCTTTCGGTAAGGGAAAAAAGAGTAAAGGAATTAAGAGAAAGAAAAGTACATCTTCGGATGATACAACTGACCTGGCTTTCAAGAAACAATCAATTTTTTTTTCAAGTATCTTCCGTATTGGAAGAATCTGGAATTTTGCCATAGTATTGATTTGATGCACGTTACAAAGAATGTATTTGACAGCATCATTGGGACCTTGCTGGACATGCCGAGGAAAACAAAGGACGGATTAAATTCACGTATGGACCTAGTAAACCTTGATTTGAGACCAAAGCTTCATCCAGTAGAAAAGGCGAACAGGAAGCATTACCTTCCCCCAACCAGCTACAACTTGACGCTAGAAGAGAAAAAAGCAATTTGCGAATGCTTGCGTGGGATCAAAGTTCCCACAAGTTTCTCATCCAATATCCGCAAACTAGTCTTGATGAAAGACTTGTCTTTATTCGATTATATTTCTCACGACTGTCACATGATGATGACAGTTTTCCTTGCCATTGCAATAAGAGTAATCAAACCTGAGCATATAAAAGTTGTCATCACACGTTTGTGTTACTTCTTCAATGCAGTATCACAAAAGGTTATAGCACGTGAAGATTTAGACTATCTGAAAACATACATCATCGAGACAATGTGCAAGCTTGAGATGTGTTTCCCACCATCCTTTTTTGATATGCAAGTACACCTAATCATACATCTTGTTGATCAGATAAAAGCATTGGGGCCACTATATTTACATCATATGTTTTCGTTGGAGAGATATTTAGGAGTATTAAAAGGTTATGTGCGGAACCGTGCTCACCCAGAGGGTTCAATTATGGAAGGATACACCACTGAAGAAGTGATTGAGGGCTGCGCTGATTACATCAAAGATGGAAAATCGATAGGTGTGCCTATACCGGTACATGAGGGTAGACTATGTGGGAGAGGCAAAGTGGGTAAGAAAACTTTTATTGTTCAAGATTACAAGAATGTACACCGTGCACATTTTGGTGTACTACAACAGCTTGCAATAGCTGAGCCGTACATCGAGGAACACCAAATTGAGCTTCGTGATAAAAACCAAGACCACAAAGAGGAATGGATCATGAAAGAGCATAGAAGATGTTTCACTGAATGGTTAATGGACAAAAATATATCATACAGAAACACTATAGAAGAGGCAACAATGAAGAAGTTAGCTTGTGGCCCATCTGCTTTGGTAACATCATGGCAAGCATATGACATCAATGGTTACACATTTTACACTAAAGAAAAAGACGGTAAGAGTGTTGCACAAAATAGTGGTGTTCGTATTGAGGCTTATGATTCACAAGGGCAGAAGACCACATACTTCGGGTTCATAGAGGAAATATGGGAACTCGATTATGGCGAAAGAATAGTAATGCCCGTATTTAAGTGCCAATAGGTCAAACATCTTGATGGTTTTAAAGTGGACAATTATGGGCTGACACTGGTAGACTTGAATAAAGTGGGTTAGAAAGATGACCTGTGGGTTCTCGCCGATAATGTTGCACAAGTTTTTTATGTTCAAGATCCAGAAACTGAGAAGTTGCACGTAGTTGTTTTTGGAAAGCAAAATATTGTTGGGGTTGACAATGTGGGAGATAATGAAGAGGAATATAATCAGTATGAAGAGATGTACCTTTTCAATGAACCAGAAAACATCAAGCACGTAGAGAGAAGCATTAAAAAGAATTTGAAACCCTATATGCGAGAAGATGTCAATGCTGGAAAAAATGTATATTGCAATGCGAGATGATATATATTGTATATATTTGTATCTTCTGAAATCAACTTAGAACAATGTTGGTATATGGATTGCGTCCTTTTGCATTTGTGTACATATGCGTTTGGACTCAATGATTTGGAAGTTTGGTCTTTCAGATAATGATGTCTCGGACATGTAGCCGATTGAAGGAGGAGCGCTTGGCGTGGCGCAAGAACCATCCCCATGTATGTACATATGGCACACTGGTCACATTGTTGTATATACATATGTATCTGTAATAGACTGATGAACTTAACTATAGTTTGTTTTTCCGTCTTGTTTGTTTTTGGTATTTTCAATTTCTCCGTGTAGGGTTTCTCTGCGAAGCCTGAATCGGGAGATTTATTGAAGTGGCAGTGCATCGTCCCTGGTAAAGAAGGGTTAAGTCATGAAGAACAAGCACAATATGAGTTTAACCATCGTCCTCTTATTAATAAATTTCTTTTGCAGACTGAATGAGAAGATGGTTACTACCCCCTGACAATCTCCTTCTCTGAGGACTATCCCTTGGTGCCTCCAAGATGCGCCTTTCCAATTGGGTTCTTCCAACCAAATGGCCATCGTTCGGAAGCACTTTGCATCAGGATTCTTGATCAAGAGACTGTAAGATAGACCTATTTTGTTCATGTAATTATTACTTATAATTGCTGTCGAACTTATTTGAACTGGTTTCTTATATTGCTTAAATTATATTTCGTAGGGGTGGTGCAGTGCTTTTACAATCAAAACTATACTACTTGAAGTTCAGCATTTGCTACATCAGCCAAATGTGCCTGATGTTGAAAATGATTGCTATAATCTACTTATCAAGTTTAGATGTCACTTTGACTTAGTGACCAATGTAGGTTATTCATTCCTCCTTCGACATTTGTTAATTTAAATAATGTCAATATTTTCAGGATCTAGCGGAATATAAGAGACGTGTTCGGGAGCAAGCAGGACGGTACAATTTAGATTGATCGATGGGAGCTTCATCGTCGATCTACAATGAATGTAGCATGATTTTTGTTCAGTGTGTAAAGAAATTATCTTTGAACAATTGTAAAGCCTCTAATGGTGTATTATCACAATTAAACCAGCCTCACTGGTGATCGAGCATTTCCTATAATGCATTACTGTACTAGTATCCGCTAGCTCATCTGTGTTTTTTTCCTGATACAATTTTGCCTACACGACTACATACGGTTGTGATAATTGCAACTACATCCCTGTAATTTCAATAAAAACCGCTTATGATAATTAAACAATGACCGCCACTGAAAATACATGATCCTCTCAGGCTGTTGTTAATCAAGAAGCGTCTATGAAGTTCATTGCATTACAGACGGTTATTAATTAAGAACCGCCAACGAAGATCATGTATTTACCCAGACGGTTGTTCCTTAAAATCCATCTGTGAAGTTCATTGCATTACAGACGGTTATTAATTAAGAACCGCCAACTAAGATCATGTATTTACCCAGGCAGTTGTTTCTTAAAATCCGTCTGTGAAGTTCATTGCATTACAGACGGTTATTAATTAAGAACCGTCTATGAAGATCATGTATTTACCCAGGCGGTTGTTTCTTAAAATCCGTCTGTGAAGTTCATTGCATTATTGACAGTTCTTAAATAAGAACCGTCTGTGAAGATAATGTATTTACCCAGACGGTTGTTCTTTAAAATCCGACTGTGTTGTTCTGTCATCACAGACGGTTATTATATCATTCGTCATCACAGTCGCATATTTTTAAGGACCGTCTGTGTTTGAAAATTTGAGGCGCCTGTAAAAATGCTTTTTGTAGTAGTGAACAGTGTGAGTATTTTAATGGGGAGACAAGTCTCTTCTCGAGTATTTCCTCCAACTTTAAAAATTTATTGTTTGGTAGTTTATTTTTGAACTACAAAGTGATAAAATTTGGGTAGAGGGAGTAATTACTGTTGGAATAAATGGGCTTGGCCCATATAATATTCAGAATTAATTCTCAATAAATCTCAAAGGCCCATTAGGGCAAGAGGGAGTGGTGCTAAGTGTTTAGTCCCACATGGGAAGTGGAAGTGGAGCAACCCCTACATATAAGGGAGGTTGCTCTTCCACTCCTTGAGTGAGAGAGAAGAAAGGAAGAGAGGGGTGGCCCACGCGCGCTCCTCCTCTTCCTCCTCGCCTCGCCTCGCCCCGCACGCGCGCGCTCGTGTGTTCGTGTGAATTCGAGCCTCGAGCCGAGCCTAGATTTTATATTTTTACAGAAAAATATAATTGGGCTTTGGTATTTTGGGCCTCTGAATTTTTGGGGCTACCGAGTCAGAGTCCAAGTCGTTGGAGACGAACGCGTCTACGACTGCGGAGTCGGTTCGGATCCGGACCCTTCGGATCACATACGAACCGCCTCCGTGGGACTCTATAAATACGGGTGTCCACAGTATGATAGCGTATCAACGATCAGATCGTTCCCACGTTCGCGTTCCTTGCACCGCCTTCTAGTCTACTCCATCCCGAGCGCCGGCGTGCACCGACGATCAGGAGAGCAGGTCTCCGGAACCGCTCGCCCTTACGATCCTGCACCGGGAGAGGGCGAATAAGGTTTTTGGGAAGCGCTCTGCGCGACTGCTCGCGTTCTTCACCACGGCTCGTCTACCGAGGAGATCGGGCGCTACGGCTCATCGTCATCACCAATGCCTATAGCGACAGTTCGCCGTTGGATCTACAGTGGTGCGTTCGGCTTCAAATCGGTACGCGTTATTTCTCGTCCCGTCTGTCTGCCGATCGTTGCTGGTTTTCTTGTGTTCTTCCGGAATTATTCTGTAAATTGCCTCCTATTTTCTATCAATCCAAAAACCTTATTAGGCAATTTCCTGAGTTGAACATGATGACTCTAGCCGATGCACTGAGGCCGGAGAAATTCTCTAGGGTGCACTTCAAGAGGTGACAAGTTTAGGCCACGCTCTGGCTCCAATTGCTTAAGTTCTTCTGGGTAACCGAGGGCCGGTCTCAAGGTCCTTTGTCTGTTGAAGAACAAACAAAGTTCGAGGAAGTCCATTCTTCCCTGAGAGGATGTATCTTAAGTGTTCTTGATAATAAACTCTGTGATGTCTATCTGACAGTCACAGATGGGAAGGAGCTCTGGGATGCACTTAACGCTATGTATGGTGCAGCCGATGCAGGCGGTGAACTGTATATCATGGAGAATTTTCATGACTACAATATGGTTAACAACCATCCTGTAGTTGAACAAGCTCATGAAATACAGTGCCTTGCAAGAGAGCTCAATCTCCTTAAGTGTCCTTTACCCGACAAGTCTGTGGCTGGGTGCATTATTGCAAAGTTACCTCCATCGTGGAGGAACTTTGCCACAGCCCTCAAACACAAGAGACAGGAAATATCAGTTGAAAACCTCATAGCATATCTTGATGTTGAGGAGAAGGCTCGGGCTAAGGATGCTACTGAGAAAGGAGGCAAGGGTCAATCTAGCGCCAATGCTAATATGGTGCAGAAACCCAATGTCAAGAACAAAGGGAACAAGTCTCTATTCAAGCCAAACAAAACTACTGCTTTCAAGAAAAAGAAGTCAAACAAAGCTAATGATGGCTGCGGCTACACCTGTGGGGAGCAGGGACATATTTCCAAGAACTGTCCTGAGAGGGCAGGTCGCAAAGGGAAAAAGAATGTCAACATCATGACATCCAGCAATGTAGATGGGTATGGTAATTCCTTTACTGTTCTTTTTGTTTCTCAAACACCATCTTGGTGGTTTGATACGAGTGCTAATGTTCATGTATGTTCTGACATGTCTATGTTTACTTCTTACCAGTTCGTCCTTGATTCCGCCGTCCTGATGGGGAATGGGTCACATGCTTCTGTTCGTGGTGTTGGCATGGTTGATCTGAAGTTCACTTCGGGAAAGATTGTCCAGCTGAAGAACATGCAGCATATCCCTACTATGAACAAGAATCTTGTTAGCGGTACCCTTCTATGCAGAGATGGGTTTAAATTAGTTTTAGAGTCCAATAAAATAGTTGTGTCTAAGCATGGACAATTTATTGGTAAAGGCTATGAATGTGGAGGCCTGTTCCGCTTTTCTCTTTCGGAGTTTAATAATAAGTCAGTAAACCATATTCGTGGCGGTATTAATGATGATGCAAGTGTTTGGCATTCTTGTTTATGTCACATTAATTTTGGTTTAATGAATCGACTATCTAGTCTCAAATTAATTCCGGAATTCACTATTGTTAAAGATTCTAAGTGCCATAGTTGTGTGCAGCCAAAGCAACCTCGAAAGCCTCACAAGGCAGGCGAGGAGAGAAACTTGGCACCATTAGAACTCATACATTCTTATCTATGCGAGATGAATGGTGTGTTGACAAAAGGTGGAAAGAAATATTTTATGACATTAATAGATGATTCTACTAGATTCTGCTATGTTTACTTGTTGCAAACTAAAGATGAAGCTTTAGACTACTTTAAAATCTATAAATCTGAAGTAGAAACTCAATTAGAGAGAAAGATCAAACATCTTAGGTCAGATCATGGTGGTGAGTATTTTCCCAAAATATTTGATGATTTTTGTGCAGAACACGGTATTATACATGAGAGGACACCTCCCTATTCACCCCAATCAAATGGGGCAGCCGAGAGGAAAAACCGCACACTGTATGACTTGGTGAATGCCATGTTAGACATGTCCGCTTTATCTAAGGCATGGTGGGGGAGGCTCTGTTGACTTCGTGTCATGTCCTAAACCACGCTCCAAACAAGAATAAAGAGAGAACCCCTTATGAGGAGTGGGTTGGGAGAAAAACATCACTTTCATACTTCCGTACTTGGAATGCTTGGCAAAGGTCAATGTTCCAATTACCAAGAAACGCAAGCTGGGACCAAAGACAGTGGATTGTATCTTTCTAGCCTATGCTCATTGGAGCATCGCATATAGATTTTTAGTAGTTAAATCTGAGGTACCTGATATGCATGTTGATACTATTATGGAATCTCGTGATGCAACATTTTTTTTGAGAATATTTTTCTTATGAAAGATATGCACAACACTGCTAGGATCTCTTCTGAAATTTGTCCTGAATCCACCACAACTATCGAGTTTCTTGATACACCGTTTGGGAATGTCCCAGAGGAGGAACACAATGAAATAACTCAGTCGAGTAAGAGAGCACAGATTGCAAAATCCTTCGGTGATGATTTCATTGTGTACCTTGTGGACGATACTCCTAGATCCATAGCAGAGGCATATTGTGACGCCCGGTTCCGAAAATGAACCAAGCTAACGCATATGTGTGCCCAGGATGTTCATCACACATACACGAGTGAAATCACAAAAGGATATACAGAAAATTACCACAGCTCAAATTATTAATTAAGTACTCTTATTACACAATTCATTAAATCCTCGAATACAAGCTCTAATGAATATTAATGACAAGTTCAACTAATGCAGCGGAAATAAACTAATTAAACAACTAAGCAAACTAAGCAACTATGCAGCATAAGCGACAGGGTATGTATGCGCAGCTCCAATCAACACCACAGGCAAAGCTGACGGTAGACACGGCCTAGAACTCCGCATTATCGCCATTAAAATCCCAGTCTTGACCTGCAACTGTTGGGGTGGGGGATTGCAAGAGTGAGTACATGTCGTACTCAGCAAGTGTGGAAAGTATGACATGTGGCTAATTCAAATGACGACAATAATAATGGCAAAGTGCTGAAAAGTACATTAAAACATTTGAAAAGCAATATATTATAATTATATAAATCAAAACCATCATAATCATAAGTAATACCATAATACCAAACTGAATTCATTACCATCATCAATAAGTACAGATTTCACCATTGCCAATAACCATATTCAATACCAGAAATTAATCCATAACCATCCATACCATTACCAAACCATAACCATCCCAAATTCCAATTTGCCTCTAATCATGGAAGTTGTCCAGGCGCTCATAACCGGGAGCACGGCTATCATGATAGTTTTAGTTAACACTCTGCAGAGTTTGTACCTCTTTACCCACGTGTCCGTGATTTCATCACCCTTCGGCGACTAAGAACCTCCCTTATGCCCATGACCCGTCGGTCACATTACACACTTCCGTTGGTGTGTGGCCAAGAGATCACAAAATAGCCTTTACAAAGGGATTACTAGCCTATTTAGACCCCACTGAGGTTTCACCGGTGGCGATGTCTCCCGCAGAGCACATCTTCAACCAAGGGCCCCCTCTTGAGCCATTCGGATCCCAGGGTAGTCTCACCAATCACCAACAAACCCAATCCGACTACCCCTTCCCCGAGCATCCACAATGGTCCAAACAGCACTAGCAAAGCCCTAATTAATCAGCTACGCCGCACCCATAACTTGGCCTCGTGGTGGCACTGTAGTCCTGGCTTATTCTCGCATGAACCGGTCCTTAGATCTAAAGCAAGCAAACCACCATAACATCCAACCCATCCACATACCAGGCTTGCTTAGATCACCCATTACCGTACCATATTTAACTAGTTCATGTTAACCATAATCTCATCCATGCATAAATAAATTGATTGGTATAGTTGTTTTCCATCCCAGTTGATTAAGCGAAGCAAAAAGTAAAAAGCCTTCCCGACTCTCTCTACCATAAATTCCAGGTGACAAGGGTAGTTTAGTAAGTCTAGTAAACTTCCTACCATAGGATTCCCATCAAATTGACACAGCATGCAATTTTGCAAACAAACATTTATTTTAAAAAACAGGATCAATATGCTTCAAGGACACTTGCCTTGCTCTTGCTGTTGATTAGGGTCAAAGCCTTCGAACTCTTGAGGTTGTAGATCCTCCGTGGCACTCTCTAGCGCAAATCCGTCTAATCCACACAATAAACATACAAAACAAGAAACAAAATCAAAGAGTGCACAAATATTACTCAATATGACATGACATGCATGATTGATGCAATGCAAGGTAGAACTTGTTACTAGATTGCTTTTAATGATCACTAACTAGTTCTAATAGATTTTAACAAGTTTATACAGGTTTGGATTCGATTAGATCAAATTTTAGAATTAATTCAACACAATTTAACCAGAAAGATCGGACTAGTCCGCTTGGGACCGGACAAGTCCGCACTCTGCGAGATCAGCGGATTAGGGTTTTCTAGATCGACGTGAATTTAGAGATTAGGGGTTGAATTCTCGTAAGGAAAAGAGAATAGAAGGTATACCAGGTGTTTAGAACTCCAATGAACCAAGAAACTTGGAGGTAACACTTGGATCTTGATGATCTAGGGTTGGTGATGATCTTGGAGATGAATTGGTGGTGAAGGACGAAACTTGGTGGAGATCTTGATCCTCCTTTGTTTCCTCCCCTTCTTCTTCTTGTTTGGGATCTTCTCCTCCCTCCTTGATGGTGGCTCCCCACGAACTAGGGTTTGGGTGGGTGGAAAAGTGGCAAATAGATGTCAAACCAAGGGGTGGGGCTGTTTATATAGGAGTGGAGGCTAGGGTTAGATGGATCTCGAGTTTTGGGATGAGTAGAGGACGGTTTAGAGTCCCACATGGGCTCTAAAAGAGTTGGGCACGACGTCCCTAGGCCCACTTGACGTGAAATCCAAGAAACAAGTCGTAAAACAAAAGGTCAATCTCGGAGTCACGAAATATCGGACAAGTCCGGACAGGACCGGACTAGTCCGAAGTCGTCCAGAGAGAAAATCGGACAAGCCTGGCCAAAAATCGGACAAGTCCGATCTTAGTCAGAAAGGAAAACGGACAAGTCCGCTGGAACACCGGACTAGTCCGGAAAAGTCCAGGGACTTAGCAAATTTTCAAGGATTCATGGAATATCGGACTAGTCCGCACAAAATCGGACAAGTCCGGAAGTTTCCAGAGCCAAAATCGGACTAGTCCGCAGCAAAAACGGACAAGTCCGTTTTTAGTCAGAGAGAAATCGGACTAGTCCTCAGTAAAATCGGACCAGTCCGCACTTTCCTACGTTTTAAGTGCGGTTTTGCTCCAAATCAATTTTAAATGCTCTGAACCAATGTTAAACTCGTTCCTCTTTATGTGGGTTAATGTTAAACATGTATATGAGTGCATGTAGGGCATGATGCATGGAAATGAGGGTGTTACAAACCTACCCCCCTTAAAATGAATCTCGCCCTCGAGATTCGACGCGGAAGAGAAGAGATGGGGAAATTCCTTCTTGAGATCATCTTCTAACTCCCAAGTTGCTTCTTTTTCGGTATGGTGCTTCCATTGGACTTTACACCATCGAATCACCTTGTTCCTTGTGACTCTCTCCTTGGTTTCCAAGACTTTGACCGGTTGCTCAGCATACGTCAAATCTTCCTCTAGTTCCAATTCTTCCATTGGCACTTGTTCTTCCGGTACTCTCAAACACTTCTTGAGCTGGGAAACATGAAACACATCATGTACGTCTGAAAGATGAGCTGGCATCTCCAACTTATATGCTACTTCTCCTCTTTTGTCCAAAATCTTGAATGGTCCAATATAACGAGGTGCGAGCTTACCCCTTATGTTAAACCTCTTATGACCTCTCATTGGTGACACCTTGAGGTAAACAAAATCTCCTATTTCAAAGGCTAATTTCCTTCTCCTATTATCCGCATAGCCTTTTTGCCATGATTGGGCAGCCCTCAAGTTTCCACGAATTATTTGGACTTGCTTTTCGGCTTCTTGCAACACGTCCGGACCAAATACTTGAGTTTCTCCTGCCTCATTCCAGAATAAAGGTGTCCTACACTTCCTCCCATAAAGCGCTTCATATGGTGACATTTTCAAGCTTGCTTGGTAACTATTGTTGTATGAAAATTCCGCGTATGGCAAGCTTTTGTCACAACTTTTCCCATGCTTTAAAGCACAAGCTCTTAACATGTCCTCCAAAATCTGATTGGTCCTCTCGGTTTGTCCATCCGTTTGAGGATGATATGCTGAACTAAAATTCAACCTCGTTCCCAAAGCTTCATGTAATTTTTGCCAAAATCTGGAGGTAAATTGAGAACCTCTATCCGAGACTATCTTCTTAGGGACTCCATGTCGACACACAATATGCTCCATGTATATTTCGGCCAATCGTGCAGCTGTATACTTGGTCTTCACAGGGACAAAATGAGCTGACTTGGTTAAACGATCCACAATTACCCAAATTGAGTCATACCCGGACTGAGTACGGGGTAACCCAACTATGAAGTCCATTCCAATTTCTTCCCACTTCCATTCCGGAATCTTCAACGGTTGCAATAATCCGGCTGGCCTTTGATGTTCCGCCTTGACTCGTTGGCACACATCACATAATGCTACATATTCAGCTATGTCCTTTTTCATGCTATCCCACCAATAGCAAGTCTTCAAATCCTTGTACATCTTCGTACAACCGGGGTGAATCGAGTAAGGCGAGTCATGTGCCTCCTTTAATATTGTCTCCCGAATATGCTTTACATTAGGCACAACGATTCTCTTTCCAAGCCATAAGGTACCATGTTCGTCTTCATCAAATCTGAATTCTCTCCCTTCTTCGATTCTTTCCTTGATTTCCTTGATCCCCTCATCCATGGTTTGTGCTTCTCGAATTTCTTGCTCCAAGGTTGGGTTTAACTCCATCATCTCCATCTCATTTACAAACCCGAGGTTCAACCGTTCAAACTCCTTACATAACTCGGACGGTAACTCCCGAACTGTAAGTTGGTGGCTTACTCCCTTTCTACTCAAAGCATCGGCCACTACATTGGCTTTTCCCGGATGATAGTTAATCCCCAAATCATAATCTTTGATGAGCTCCAACCATCTTCGTTGCCTCAAGTTCAGATCCGTTTGTGTGAAAATATACTTCAAACTCTTATGATCCGTATAGATTTCACACCTATGTCCAAGAATATAGTGTCTCCAAATCTTCAATGCCTGTACCACGGCTGCTAGTTCAAGATCATGCGTGGGGTAATTCTGCTCATGTTTCTTCAATTGTCTCGACGCATAGGCGACCACTTGACCTTCTTGCATCAATACACATCCAAGCCCTTGTCTTGATGCATCACAATAAATGTCAAAACTCTTGCTTACATCCGGCAATACCAAAACTGGGGCTGTTGTCAACCGCTTCTTCAACTCCTCAAAACTCTCTTGACAAGCTTGAGTCCATTGGAATGCCTTTCCCTTCATTAGTAACTCCGTCATAGGCTTGGCTATCTTGGAAAAATCCTTGATAAACCGACGGTAATATCCAGCCATCCCAAGAAAACTCCTTATTTCCTTGACGTTTTGCGGTGGTTCCCATTTCAACACGTCTCTTACTTTTCCGGGGTCAACCGATACTCCTCCTCCTGAGATTATATGACCCAAAAATGGCACCTCTTTCAACCAAAACTGGCACTTGTTGAACTTGGCATACAATTGATGCTCCCTCAATTTCTGCAGCGTAAGCCTCAAGTGTTCCTCATGTTCCTTCTCATCCTTCGAGTAGATCATAATATCATCAATAAACACCACAACGAACTTATCTAAGTACTCCATGAAGACCTTATTCATGAGGTACATAAAGTAGGCAGGTGCATTTGTCAATCCAAAAGACATCACGGTGTACTCATAAGATCCATACCGTGTCCTAAAAGCTGTCTTGGGTATGTCCGATGGTCTAATCTTCATTTGAAAGTATCCCGACCTCAAGTCAATCTTAGAGAAGACACAAGCACCCTTCATCTGATCAAACAAGTCTTCTATGCGTGGCAAGGTGTACTTGTTCTTGATTGTTACCTCGTTGAGAGCTCGGTAATCCACGCACATCCTTTGGGATCCGTCCTTCTTGTCCACAAATAAAACGAGCGCTCCCCAGGGTGAAGAGCTAGGGCGAATAAAACCCTTCTCTAATTGCTCTTGAATTTGTTTCTTGAGCTCCGCTAATTCCATAGGAGGCATCCTATACGGCCTCTTAGCTATAGGTGCAGTTCCAGGTATTAAATCAATAAAAACTCAATGTCTCGATCGGGTGGCATCCCTGGCAACTCATCCGGAAACACATCCAAAAATTCACATACAACCGGAATCTCCTCAATTGCGGCACCGTCTATATGGTTCAATTCCAATTGCTTCGGTGCGGTTTGAGATGCTTCAAATTCTACAGTTATCCCTTCCTCATTGGTCAACTTCACTGTCTTTGTGGCACATTCAATAACCCCATTGTGCTTCCTCAACCAGTCCATACCAAGTATAATATCCAACCCTTGAGAATCTAAAACAATGAGGTTGGCGGAGAAGTCTACCCCCCTTATTCTAAGGCTTACTTTTGGACATACTATATTTGTCCTCATCTCTCCTCCAGGAGACTTAACCAACAGAGTAAACTTCATATGAGAGATAGGCAAACTATACTTGGCAACATACTTCGATGCAATGAATGAATGCGATGCTCCAGAATCAAATAACATAGTCGCGGGGTTGGAGTTGGCGAGAAACATACCAATGACCACGTCATCCGCTTGTTGAGCATCCTCCGTAGAGACATGGTTCACGTTGCCACGAGCAAAGTTCTGCTGTCCACGGCTTCCTTGTGGCTGTCCTCCATTAGGTCTTGGGTTTTGCCTCGGCACATTGCTTCCTTGACCAAGGCCCGACTTAGGACATTGATGTGCAAAGTGTCCAGCTTCTCCACAAGTATAACACTTCTTAACTCCACCAGAATTATTGGGACGAGCTTGGTTTTGAACATTGGTTCCAGGGGAATCAGCACGAGGTGCATAAGGCATCAGAGGCCTAGGTGCTTGTATGACAGGGCGCTGCTGCACAAACTGAGTTGGGCGCGGTGCATAACCAGGGCGCTGAGCAGGAATAGAGGAGCTGTAATGAGGCGCATTGGGTGGCGCAAAGCGAGGGCGCACATTACTTCCTTGTTGCTATCCTTGATATGGCGCCTTCCTCTTGATTTCTTGCTCCATCTCACGGATCTTGTTCTCGACCACAATTGCTTTGTCCACAAGCTTCTGAAAATTGACATAATCACAGTTGAGCAATTGCACTTGGATCGTATTGTTCAATCCCCTCATGAACAAGTATTGCTTCCGGCTGTCCCGGCTAACATCCTCAGGCGCATATCTTGAGAGTTGAGTGAATTTATTGAGATATTCACTCACGCTTGATCTTCCTTGCCTTAAATTCTCAAATTCTTGCCTCTTCAAGATCATAACACCCTCGGGCACATAATGAGAACGAAAATTCTCCTTGAATTCGGCCCAAGTAATTCTCTCTTGATTCTCATGAGCACTGCAATAAGAATCCCACCAATCTGCAGCTGCTCCAACGAGTTGATGAGAAGCAAATAGCACCCTCTCCCGGTCACTGCATTGGACAATGGCTAGCTTCTTCTCCACGGACTTGAGCCAATCATCAGCATCCATAGGGTCAGCAGCTTGAGCAAAGGTTGGCGGCCTAGTCCTCATAAACTCTCCCAATCGGTTATGAGGAGGTGGGGGTGGCGGTGGAGGCATGTGGGGCTGATTGTTGATATTGCCAGCCTGCAGCTGTCCCATAGTCTGTATCATGGTCTGCATGAGCTGGTTTTGCATGGCCAATAGCTGCTCGATGTTGATAGCTCCTTGGGTAGATCCTTGCCCATTGTTGTTCTGAGGCACTCCATTGTTCTCCTCTTCATCATTGCCATCCCTCTGGTTGCGAGTCCTCACCATCTGAAGAAAAGCAGTAGGTAAGAATTAGAAAACGTCCCCAACTATATGCATCAAGGGATATGAAACTAAACAACTAGCTACTCTAGCCTAAGTGGACCTGGCAATGCTAAAGCATCCCAAAATCCTCTATTAAGCACACAAGCAAGCAATATATAGCAAGCAGCACTCCAAGCAAAAACACATCGATTCCTGAGTGCTCCTATGTGCTCTAAAGTGTCCATTCTATCTAGGCTGCATCCTACGGTCAACCTGTGGCTCTGATACCAATCTGTGACGCCCGGTTCCGAAAATGAACCAAGCTAACGCATATGTGTGCCCAGGATGTTCATCACACATACACGAGTGAAATCACAAAAGGATATACAGAAAATTACCACAGCTCAAATTATTAATTAAGTACTCTTATTACACAATTCATTAAATCCTCGAATACAAGCTCTAATGAATATTAATGACAAGTTCAACTAATGCAGCGGAAATAAACTAATTAAACAACTAAGCAAACTAAGCAACTATGCAGCATAAGCGACAGGGTATGTATGCGCAGCTCCAATCAACACCACAGGCAAAGCTGACGGTAGACACGGCCTAGAACTCCGCATTATCGCCATTAAAATCCCAGTCTTGACCTGCAACTGTTGGGGTGGGGGATTGCAAGAGTGAGTACATGTCGTACTCAGCAAGTGTGGAAAGTATGACATGTGGCTGATTCAAATGACGACAATAATAATGGCAAAGTGCTGAAAAGTACATTAAAACATTTGAAAAGCAATATATTATAATTATATAAATCAAAACCATCATAATCATAAGTAATACCATAATACCAAACTGAATTCATTACCATCATCAATAAGTCCAGATTTCACCATTGCCAATAACCATATTCAATACCAGAAATTAATCCATAACCATCCATACCATTACCAAACCATAACCATCCCAAATTCCAATTTGCCTCTAATCATGGAAGTTGTCCAGGCGCTCATAACCGGGAGCACGGCTATCATGATAGTTTTAGTTAACACTCTGCAGAGTTTGTACCTCTTTACCCACGTGTCCGTGATTTCATCACCCTTCGGCGACTAAGAACCTCCCTTATGCCCATGACCCGTCGGTCACATTACACACTTCCGTTGGTGTGTGGCCAAGAGATCACAAAATAGCCTTTACAAAGGGATTACTAGCCTATTTAGACCCCACTGAGGTTTCACCGGTGGCGATGTCTCCCGCAGAGCACATCTTCAACCAAGGGCCCCCTCTTGAGCCATTCGGATCCCAGGGTAGTCTCACCAATCACCAACAAACCCAATCCGACTACCCCTTCCCCGAGCATCCACAATGGTCCAAACAGCACTAGCAAAGCCCTAATTAATCAGCTACGCCGCACCCATAACTTGGCCTCGTGGTGGCACTGTAGTCCTGGCTTATTCTCGCATGAACCGGTCCTTAGATCTAAAGCAAGCAAACCACCATAACATCCAACCCATCCACATACCAGGCTTGCTTAGATCACCCATTACCGTACCATATTTAACTAGTTCATGTTAACCATAATCTCATCCATGCATAAATAAATTGATTGGTATAGTTGTTTTCCATCCCAGTTGATTAAGCGAAGCAAAAAGTAAAAAGCCTTCCCGACTCTCTCTACCATAAATTCCAGGTGACAAGGGTAGTTTAGTAAGTCTAGTAAACTTCCTACCATAGGATTCCCATCAAATTGACACAGCATGCAATTTTGCAAACAAACATTTATTTTAAAAAACAGGATCAATATGCTTCAAGGACACTTGCCTTGCTCTTGCTGTTGATTAGGGTCAAAGCCTTCGAACTCTTGAGGTTGTAGATCCTCCGTGGCACTCTCTAGCGCAAATCCGTCTAATCCACACAATAAACATACAAAACAAGAAACAAAATCAAAGAGTGCACAAATATTACTCAATATGACATGACATTCATGATTGATGCAATGCAAGGTAGAACTTGTTACTAGATTGCTTTTAATGATCACTAACTAGTTCTAATAGATTTTAACAAGTTTATACAGGTTTGGATTCGATTAGATCAAATTTTAGAATTAATTCAACACAATTTAACCAGAAAGATCGGACTAGTCCGCTTGGGACCGGACAAGTCCGCACTCTGCGAGATCAGCGGATTAGGGTTTTCTAGATCGACGTGAATTTAGAGATTAGGGGTTGAATTCTCGTAAGGAAAAGAGAATAGAAGGTATACCAGGTGTTTAGAACTCCAATGAACCAAGAAACTTGGAGGTAACACTTGGATCTTGATGATCTAGGGTTGGTGATGATCTTGGAGATGAATTGGTGGTGAAGGACGAAACTTGGTGGAGATCTTGATCCTCCTTTGTTTCCTCCCCTTCTTCTTCTTGTTTGGGATCTTCTCCTCCCTCCTTGATGGTGGCTCCCCACGAACTAGGGTTTGGGTGGGTGGAAAAGTGGCAAATAGATGTCAAACCAAGGGGTGGGGCTGTTTATATAGGAGTGGAGGCTAGGGTTAGATGGATCTCGAGTTTTGGGATGAGTAGAGGACGGTTTAGAGTCCCACATGGGCTCTAAAAGAGTTGGGCACGACGTCCCTAGGCCCACTTGACGTGAAATCCAAGAAACAAGTCGTAAAACAAAAGGTCAATCTCGGAGTCACGAAATATCGGACAAGTCCGGACAGGACCGGACTAGTCCGAAGTCGTCCAGAGAGAAAATCGGACAAGCCTGGCCAAAAATCGGACAAGTCCGATCTTAGTCAGAAAGGAAAACGGACAAGTCCGCTGGAACACCGGACTAGTCCGGAAAAGTCCAGGGACTTAGCAAATTTTCAAGGATTCATGGAATATCGGACTAGTCCGCACAAAATCGGACAAGTCCGGAAGTTTCCAGAGCCAAAATCGGACTAGTCCGCGGCAAAAACGGACAAGTCCGTTTTTAGTCAGAGAGAAATCGGACTAGTCCTCAGTAAAATCGGACTAGTCCGCACTTTCCTGCGTTTTAAGTGCGGTTTTGCTCCAAATCAATTTTAAATGCTCCGAACCAATGTTAAACTCGTTCCTCTTTATGTGGGTTAATGTTAAACATGTATATGAGTGCATGTAGGGCATGATGCATGGAAATGAGGGTGTTACACATATGCATCACCTGATGCAGATGACTGGAAAGAAGCAGTTCATAGTGAGATGGACTCAATTCTTTCCAATAGAACCTAGGAGTTAACTAACGGCCATACGGGTGCAAACTAGTAGGCTGCAAGTGGGTGTTCAAGAAGAAGCTCAGGCCTGACGGTACTATTGAAAAGTACAAGGCAAGACTAGTTGCAAAGGGCTATACTCAAAAGGAAGGTGAAGACTATTTTGACACCTATTCACCTGTCGGCAGAATGATGACAATTCATGTACTAGTTTCTTTGGCTGCCTCTTATGGTCTAATCATCCATCAAATAGATGTAAAGACAGCTTTTCTGAACGGAGAGTTGGAAGAGGAGATTTATATGGAACAGCCTGATGGGTTTGTAGTAAAAGGTGAAGAGACAAAGGTGTGCAAATTGTTGAAATCCTTGTACGGCCTAAAACAAGCACCTAAGCAATGGCGTGTGAAGTTCGATAATACTTTGATGTCTGCGGGCTTTGTCATTAATGAGGCTGATCGGTGCGTGTACTATCGTCATGGTGGGGGCGATAGCGTTATATTATGCTTGTATGTAGATGATATACTTATTTTTGGTACGAGCATTAATATAATTTCTAAGGTCAAGTCATTTCTATCAAAGTGTTTTGATATGAAAGATCTGGGAGAAGCTAATGTTATTTTGAACATTAAGCTGAATAAGGATGAGAGTGGAATTACTTTAAGTCAATCCCACTATGTTGAGAAAATCTTGAGCCGGTTCGGCTTTATAGATAGCAAGATTTTTCCAACGCCTTATGATCCCAGCGTGATACTTAGAAAGAACAAGAAAGAGTCAAGAGATCAACTCAGATATTTTCAGATGATCGGTTCACTCATGTACTTAGCTAGCGCAACCCGTCCTGATATCTCGTTTGTTGGGAGCAAACTGAGCAGGTTCATGTCAACTGGGTTACAGATCATTGGCATGCACTTAAAAGAGTTATGCGCCACTTGAGAGGTACAATGAGTTATGGAATTCACTATACTGGGCATCCGGTCATGCCTGAGGGTTATAGTGATTCGAACTGGATCTGATGTTGATGAAGTCTATGCCATGAGTGGATATGTGTTCACTCTAGCTGGTGGCGCTATATCATGAAGGTCTTGCAAACAGACCATTTTGATGAGGTCAACCATGGAAGCAGAACTCACTGCTTTAGAGACAACCACTGCAGAGGCAGAATGACTGCGAGAGCTCTTGATGGACTTGCCTATAGTTGAGAAACCATTGTCGGTAATCCTTATGAACTGTGACAATCAGACAGTGATTGCCAAATTGACCAGTTCTAAGGATAATGCAAAATCACTAAGACACGTCAAGAGACGTTTAAAATCTGTCAGGAAAATGAGAAACTCTGGAGTTATTACTGTTTCGTACATACAAATAGACAAAAACCTGGCAGATCCCTTTACGAAGGGTCTATCACGTAATGTGATAGAAAGTGCATCGAGAGAGATGGGTTTGAGACCCATTGATGTGACACTATAGTAGTAATCCAACCTATATGATCGGAGATCCTGTGAATTAGGACATGGGAAAACAAGCTAGTGGTTCACCGAGGAGAGTACTTCCTTTATACCCTCTCAATGTGAAGATGCACACTTGTACTCTCAAACTATAAGGTAGGTTGGCGAATTGCCTTAATGTGTTTCCGTTGGCTATGCGTAGCGAAGATGTCGTCCTACAGGGCAGTCTTGAAGGAAACACACCTATATGAGTTCTGATTGTCTAACGTTGCAGTCTGTGAGATTTGGGTGATCTCTGGAAAGCTCATGAAGAGACCAGGAAGTATGACGCATATGCTCCATCCGCGAGGTAGACTACTAGTAGTCAAGTACTGGTAATGGTCTTTGGGTGAAGTCAGTTCACACAAAACTTGTAATTCAAGGTGTAGTCCATTGTTCAAGTTGTGACCTGATGAAACTTGAGGATCTGGACAGAAGTTCAACTTCACAGTCTCTGCCGAAAACACTAGTATATCAAACAAGGAACGAGAATGACCTCTCTCCTAATAGCTTTGAGATCTGGTGGGGGATTGTTGGAATAAATGGGCTTGGCCCATATAATATTCAGAATTAATTCTCAATAAATCTCAAAGGCCCATTAGGGCAAGAGAGAGTGGTGCTAAGTGTTTAGTCCTACATGGGAAGTGAAAGTGGAGCAACTCCTACATATAAGGGAGGTTGCTCTTCCACTCCTTGAGTGAGAAAGAAGAGAGGAAGAGAGGGGTGGGCCACGCGCGCTCCTCCTCTTCACTCGCTCGTCTCGCCACGCCACGCCACGACACGACACGCCACGCCTCGCCTCGCCTCGCCCCGCACACGCGCGCGCGCGCATGTGTTCGTGTGAATTCGAGCTTCGAGCCGAGCCCAGATTTTATATTTTTGCAGAAAAATATAATTGGGCTTTGGGCTTTTGGGCCTCTGAATTTTTGGGGCTACCGAGTCAGAGTCCAAGTCATTGGAGACTGACGCGTCTACGACTGCGGAGTCAGTTCGGATCCGGACCCTCCGGATCGCATACGAACCGCCTCCGTGGGACTCTATAAATACGAGCGTCTGCGGTACGGTAGGGTATCAACGATCAGATCGTTCCCACGTTCGCGTTCCTTGCGCCGCCTTCTAGTCTACTCCATCCCGAGCGCCAGCGTGCACCGACGATCGAGAGAGCAGATCTCCGGAACCGCTCGCCTTGCGATCCTGCACCGGGAGAGGGCGAATAAGGTTTTTTGGGAAGCGCACCGCGCGATTGCTGGCGTTCTTCACCACGGCTCGTCTACCGAGGAGATCGGGCGCTGCGGCTCATCGTCGTCACCAACGCCTACAGCGGTTGTTCGCCGTCGGATCTACAGCGGTGCGTTCGGCTTCAAATCGGTATGCGTTATTTCTCGTCCCGTCTGTCTGCCGATCGTTGCTGGTTTTCTTGTGTTCTTCCGGAATTATTCATTAAATTGCCTCCTATTTTCTATCAATTAATAGCGCCAAAGATTGTTATAAAAATTAGCATCCTGTAAAATGATTCAAGGCAAGTTGTTTAGAGGTGCGGCTTTCCTTCACGAGATGTTGAATTTCAGGCAGATTCTATTGCTTCGCTAAATCTCAACTTCCAGTTGTGAGTTCTAGGAGTACCTCTTATACACTTCTATTTTTTCATATGTGTGCCGTATGAAGACTTCCCTTGCGGCTTGCTTCTGAATTCGGTTACGCCCTCCTTGCAAGTGCACTGAAGGGGACAATGACCTGCACTCCTGCCGACGAATACGGCCTCTGTACTTCACTTTGTGTTCGCATGCGTGCTTCCCCTAACATATAAATCTTATTGATCGTAAGTAAATTGAACATTGTGGTAGATAAATAAATAAACTAATAAAATTATAACACGTTAGGAGGATCACACATGAAAGTATGGTACAGGAGTAGAAAACCTATGTGTCTGCTGCACATTCGTGGTTCGTTGATCGCGTCCAACGAACAAGATGTGCAATTGCCGCCACTGTCGATCGTTATCATGCGAGCAAGCGGTTAATTGGTTCCGGACCCCGCGACGGCGCACGAACGTAGCGTAACATAACCGCGGCGCTTGACATGGAGATTGACCGAATTGATTTTTGTCCCGGTCAAATCAATCAATCAAACTGCTAGTGATCATCTAATGATTTGAGCGGCACGGCCGCGTCTTCCTTCTCCCCCTCAACCCACCGCGTGCGAGCACATGCGGAGCCTGACTTGTCGCCATTAGGATATACACGTATGCGGGCGCTGTCGCGTAATTACTCTGCGCGTTGGTTGCATGTACTTATAGTCGTGCATGTTCCAAACCACGGGTGGTGGGGAATAGCGCCGCCGCCGCTGATGGCAGCGCTGACTGTGCTTGCATTGTTTGGTCGACAAGTAATTCGTCGGCCTGTGTGGTTTCTAAGATGCACGTGCACCCAAGACCGAATTATCTACCTCATGGGTTTGTGTGATGGTTGTTTTGTTCCCTTTTGCCTTTCCCATTGCTGATTGTAATTAGACTGTTGGAATTGATGGGCTTGGTCCAATATTAATTCAGAAATAAATCTTAGAAAATCTCAAAGGCTCATTAGGACAAGAGAGGGTAGTGCTAAATGTTTAGCCCCACATGAGAAGTGGAAGTGGAGCAATCTATACATAAAAGAGAGGTTGTTCTTCCACTCCTTGAGTGAGAGAGAAGAAAGGAAGAAAGGGGTGGCCCACGCGCGCTCCTCCTCCTCCTCCTCGCTCGCTCGCCTCGCCACGCCTCCACGACTGCGGAGTCAGTTCGGATCTGAATTCTTCGGATCGCATACGAATCGCCTCCGTGGGACTCTATAAATACGGGCGTGCACGGTACGACAGTAATCCACGATCAGATCGTTCCCACGTTCACGTTCCTTACGCCGCCTTCTAGTCTACTCCACCCCGAGCGGAGAGCAGGTCTCCGTAACCGCTCGCCCTTGCGATCCTGCACCAGGAGAAGGCGAATAAGGTTTTTGTGAAGCGCTCTGCGCGACTGCTAGCGTTCTTCACCACAGCTCGTCTACCGAGGAGATCGGGCACTGTGGATCAACATCGTCACCAACGTCTGCAGCGGCTGTTCGCCGTTACATCTACATCAGTTTGTCCGGCTTTAAATCAGTACGCAATATTACTTGTCCCGTCTATCTGTCGGTGTTAATCACTGTTGGTTTTCGCGTGTTTTTCCGTAATTGTTCAGTAAATTGCCTCCTATTTTCAAACAATCCAAAAACCTTATTTAGGCAATTTCCTGAGTTGAACATGATGACTTTAGCCGATGCACTGAGGCCAGAGAAATTCTCTGGCGTGCACTTCAAGAGGTGGCAAGTTAAGGCCACGCTCTGGCTCCAGTCACTTAAGATATTCTGGGTAACCGAGGGCAGACCTCAAAGTCCTTTGTCTGTTGAAGAACAGACGAAGTTCGAGGAAGCCAATTCTGCCCTGAGAGGATGCATCTTAAGTGTTCTTGATAACAAACTATGTGATGTCTATCTGACAGTCACAGATGGTAAGGAGCTCTGGGACGTACTTAACGCTATGTATGGTGAAGCCGACGTGGGCGGTGAACTGTATATCATAGAGAACTTTCATGACTACAAGATGGTTAACAACTGTCCTGTAGTTGAACAAGCTCATGAAATACAATGTCTCGCGAGAGAGCTCGGCCTCCTTAAGTGTCCTTTATCTAATAAGTTTGTGCCTGGTTACATTATTGCAAAGTTACCTCCTTCATGGAGGAACTTCGCCATAGCTCTCAAACACAAGAGACAGAAAATATCAGTTGAAAACCTGATAGCATCTCTTGATGTTGAGGAGAAGGCTCGGGCTAAGGACGCTTCTGAGAAAGGAGGTGAGGGTCAATATAGTGACAACACTAATATGGTGCATGATGGTGGTTTGGAACCGGTAGATCTCCCTACACTGCTAAGGTGATAGGGGAGTTTTATGTTCGGTATGGGCGCGCGGAGATTCAAGAAGGTGAGTAGGAATTGACACAAGAGACACAAGAGTTTACGTGGTTCGGGCCGCCTGAGCGTAATACCCTACTCCACGGGTGTGTTGGTGTTGTATTAGCTGTTTGAGCTTGTGTTGAGCATCAATGGCGTGTGTGTCTCTGGCGTATGTGTGTGTGTGTATGGCGTATGTGTGTGTAGCCCCAGAACGTGTCGTCGGCCTGTCCTTTTATAGTACAAGGGCGGGCTGTTACAAGTTAGCCTGGCCCGACATGTGGCCCCGGCGGTTACTAATATTGACACTTATTTAACACATTTAATTACTCTTAATGACCCTGTAACGGGCTTTGACAACACCGTTACTGGTGTTAAGATCATCTGTTTAAGTGTCATTAATATGGCATTAATGACACTTAATCGGGTCTTGAAGTCCTTGGTTCCCCTTTGAAGATCCGGAGCCGTTGCGAGGTCTTCCAGAGGTTAGGGGCTGAAGATACGACGGTTGGACACGTGGCAGCTCTGGAGCATACTGTGGGAAACAGGTAGCTCCGGGGCTACCCAACACGTGTCAGGTCTGGAGCTTCTCTCGATCTGGGGTTAAGTCCGGAGGTGCCATTTCAGTACATGGTCCGGAGCTTCCCCCTTGTGGGCGGTAGCTCCGGTTTGGCAATACATGTGGCGACCTAGGGATTAACCATGTTGGAGAAGCGGGTTCGGTTATGTCTGACATGTGGGCCTTCGAGGGTCTTCAAACCAAGTAGATGATTTTCCTTTGAGATCTTTATAACCTCAAGGGGTGTACGGTTTCTAGGGTACCGACAGTGGCCCCCTGGACCTACCTCCGGGGAAGTCATTCCGCTGGAGGTGGGTCCATCCTCGCGACCTTTGAACTGAGTCTTCAAGGGTCTTTGAGGGTGCCGTTGGCAAGGACTTGGAATTAAATCCTCGCCGCGTGGCGTATCCCGCGTGCGGCAGATGAGATCTTTGGCGTGCAGATCTCACGCAATTGAAGGTCGCCGGTTCCCGATATGAAAACCGTATCGGTTCCGCGCGCCTTGTCAGGCCGCCGCCTTTGGGCTTCCCGCCTCTTGATGACAACCGTTCACCTGGGTAAGAACCTCGACTTGATCGTCGGGGTGGTCCCGGGCCCGCTTGTCATCGGCTGGGTGGAATTTTTGGGTGGTATCTTCGACTTCCTTGCGGTTTCCATCCAAGCGTTGCGAGGGCTTACTTAAGAAGGAAAGTGCACACCGTCGGGAGTTCTTTACGCCTCTCATCTATTCTTGCGATCAAACTCCCAACTTGTGCTTCGCTTTTCTTCTCTTGCCTAGCTGTGCCGCGATGGAGTTGGGTCTCCGTGAGAGTCACTTGAAGACCGACGGCGACCTGAAGAAGGTCCGGGCCCTCATGGGGTGGTCCTCGGACTTCTTCAACCGTTTGGTCCACGCCGGTGGAGAGCTCCCATTCAAGAAGGAGCAATCCGGCGAAATGGTGTACTTCTCCTCGTACGCCATGGTGGGGTTGATCCCACCTTTTTCTTCCTTTTTCTTTGTGACACCCGGTTCCGAATATGAACCAAGCGTAACGCATATGTGTGCCCAGGATGTTCAACACACATACACGAATGATTCACAAATGATAAACAGAATTTAACCACGTCTTAACTAGTAAATAAGTACTTTATTACAATAATCCAATAGTTCACGAATAATAAAACTCTAAATAATTGCAGCGGAAAATAAACTAAACAGCACGACTCCAATCCACAGGCAATTGACGGCGGTACGCAACCTAGTACTCCTCGTGATCCTCAGGGTACTCCCAATTGTCTCCAGTAGCTGTTGGGGGGGATTGCAAGGGTGAGTACATGTCGTACTCAGCAAGTGTGGAAAGTATGACATGTGGCTAATTCAAATGACGACAATAATAATGTCTTAGTGCTGAAAAGTACAGTAAAACATTTGAAAAGCATTATACTATGTCTATGTGAAACAATCCCATCATAACCATCATTTAACAGAATATAAACAATATCCAATTATTGCCAACATTTTCCATTATCCGTGTCCATAGTGCATAAACCATAACCATTACCAGACCACACCCATAAACCAACCATAACCATTACCAAACCATAACCATCCCAAATCCCAATTTCCAACTCTAATCATGTAGGTCATCCAGGCGCTCATAACCGGGAGCACGGCTATCATGATAGTTTTTAACACTCTGCAGAGGTTGTACCACTTTACCCACATGTTTGTGATTTTATCACCTTTCGATGACTAAGAAACCTCCATTGTGCCATCTCACACTTCCGTAGGTGTGTGGCCAAGAGATCACAAAATAGCCTTTCAAAAGGGACTACTAGTATGTACGGGCCCACTAAGGTTTCACCGGCAGGCTTGAACCTCTATTCTCCCACCCACGAGTCCCCTCGTGTGCCATGCGGATCCCAGGGCAGTCCTCCTCGACTCCCATTCCCCGCGCCATCCAATGGTCCATACAATACTAGCAGCGCTCCTAATTATTCAGCTACGCCGCACCCATACTTGGCCTTGTGGTGGCACTGTTGACCTGGCATATTCTCGCATGAACCGGTCCTTAGATCTAAGGCAAGCAAACCACCATAACATCCAACCCATCCACATAACCATGCTTGCTTAGATCACCCATCGTATTGACCAGTTCACATTAACCAGAATATCATTGATGCATAATTAAATGTGTAGTGTTGTTTACCATCCCAATTAATTAAGCGAAGCGATAAGGTAAAAACCCTTCCCGACTCTCTACCATAAATTCCAGGTGACAAGGGTGGTCAACAAAACTAGTAAACTTCCTACCATAGGATTCCCATCAATTTGACACAAGCATGCAAGTTCGCAAACAAAACATTTATTTTAAAATAGGATCAATATGCTTCAAGGACACTTGCCTTGCTCCGGCGGATGGGGTTGCTCAAGCGCTTCAAAGTCTTGGGTTTGGAAATCCTCGTATGCAACCTCTTGAGCACGTTCCTCTACGCGTGATCATACATACAAGAAAACATATACAATTCAACATAATGCACACAAAATAATCAACATGCAATGACATGTATGCATGCACAGTTTAATAATTAATTTACTACGGTCGTTTATTAATTAGATGCGACTAGTTCATACGTGTTCATATGAGTTTACGGGGGTTTTAGGGTGGATTAATGCTGCTGAAAATAAAATTATGGTGCAACTAAATTTAATTTACGCCTACTAGATTCAATACGGTCGCAAAAATTCGCATCGGGAACGAACCCTACCGTAGATCTGACGGCGTGACGGTCGCGGAACAAATGCGACGCGTAGACGAAATAGGTGGTGCAGCAGTCCTTCGGCGACACGACGACGGTGGCGCGATGTCGGCGACGATCTCCGGCGAACGGCGGTGTCCTCCTCTTTTTCTCCCTCTTCTTCCCCTTCTTTTTCTCCTTTTTTCTTCCCTGGGCGCAGCGCTCCTGGTGCTCTTTCCTAGTCGCTAGGGCTTTTTTACCGGCGGCGCTGCGATCGCTTCGGTGGGAAAAGAGACGGAGCCTAAGACGGTTTTTATAGGCGGAGCGGCATCAAATCCAAACCGGCTGCAGCACGACCGAGCCGCAACCGACTCGGAATCCAGTCCTGGGGTGCATGCGCGCTTGGACGCGCTGAACGCGTGGACCCGTCGGCCCTTGGCACGCGCGGGTTCCAGGGAAGTCCCGCTCGTATCATGCCCCTGGCCAGCGGTAGATTCCTCTTTTTTTCTCTTTATGTTTGTGCGGCCTTGGTTGTAGCATGATTGACTTTTAGTATTTTTTTGTTACTTGCATGGCAGTGGCTGGCGCTTGTGTGGTACGTGCAGTACGTGCGGCCGTGGCTGTAGCTTAAGATCAGATTTGTTGGTGCGGCTTCAGCCTGCTTGACCCTTTTTTCTATTCAATTATTTATTATTTTCTATTATATATATATATATATATATATATATATATACACCTCTCCATCTTTTATTATTCATATTCTTGTATATTAAATTTCCCTTTTCTTTTATTTCTTTTCTTCCATATTTGTTATGACCAATTTAATTGCTTTTAATGTATTTATTCTGGTAAATAAATTTTTATACCTAGGGATGAATGCAAATGCAAGATAGATGCAGATATTTTATATTTTTCTTTTATAAAATAATTCTCTTCCTATTATTAATTTGTAAATTCTTATTTAAATTTTTAATGTGCCAAAACTTGAAAATCAGGGTGTGACAATTCTACCCCCCTTAAAATGAATCTCGCCCTTGAGATTCGACAGCGTGGAGAAAAGGTGAGGGAATTCTGCCTTTAGGTCTTCTTCACGTTCCCATGTAGCTTCGGCTTCCGTATGGTGTTTCCATTGCACTTTGCACCAACGGATCCTCTTATTTCTCGTGACCCTTTCCTTCACGTCCAGGATCTTGATAGGTTGCTCGACATAAGACAAATCCTCCTGAAGTTCTAACTCGTCCATCGGCACTTGTTCTTCCGGCACCCTGAGACACTTCTTGAGTTGAGACACGTGAAACACGTCGTGTACATCGGAGAGATACGCCGGAAGCTCAAGTCGATATGCTACTTCTCCTCGCTTGTCCAGAATCTTAAATGGTCCAATATAGCGAGGTGCGAGCTTGCCTCTTATGTTAAACCTCTTATGACCTCTCATAGGTGACACCTTGAGGTAAACAAAATCTCCTATTTCAAAGGCTAATTTCCTTCATTAGCAAATCCGTCATAGGCTTGGCTATCTTGGAAAAATCCTTGATAAACCGACGGTAATATCCAACCAACCCAAGAAAACTCCTTATTTCCTTGACATTTTGCGGCGGCTCCCACTTCAACACGTCTCTCACCTTCCCTGGGTCAACTGATACTCCTCCTCCGGAAATAATATGGCCTAAGAAAGAAACTTCCCGTAACCAAAATTGACATTTACTGAACTTGGCATACAATTGATGCTCCCTCAATTTCTGCAGCGTAAGCCTCAAGTGTTCCTCATGTTCCTTCTCGTCCTTCGAGTAGATCATAATATCATCGATGAACACTACAACGAACTTATCCAGATATTCCATGAAGACCTTATTCATAAGATACATAAAGTACGCTGGCGCATTCGTCAATCCAAATGACATGACGGTGTACTCATAAGATCCATATCGTGTCCGAAATGTTGTCTTGGGTATGTCTGATGGTCTAATCTTCATTTGGAAGTATCCTGACCGCAAGTCGATCTTGGAGAAGATACAGGCACCCTTCATTTGGTCGAACAAATCCTCAATACGGGGCAGTGAGTACTTGTTCTTAATTGTCACTTCATTGAGAGACCTATAGTCCACACACATCCTCTGGGTTCCATCCTTCTTATCTACGAAGAGCACTGGGGCTCCCCACGGGGATGAACTTGGGCGTATAAAACCCTTCTCTAGCTGCTCTTGAATTTGCTTCTTGAGCTCTGCTAATTCCTTAGGAGGCATCCTATACGGCCTCTTAGCTATAGGTGCAGTTCCGGGTATCAACTCAATGGCGAATTCTATGTCACGATCAGGTGGCATACCTGGCAACTCATCTGGAAACACGTCCGGGTACTCGCGAACGATCGGAATGCTTTCCAATGTCACTTCTTCCACGTGATTCAGCATCGCTTCTCCTCTTGCAGGTTGGGCTGCTTCAACTTCAATGCGTGTACCATGTTCACTTGTCAACTGCACAATCCTCTCGGCGCATTGAATGACTCCATTATACTTGCTCAACCAGTCCATTCCAAGTATTATGTCTATTCCTTGGGAGTCCAATACTATGAGGTTTGCGAGAAAGTCTACCCCCCTTATTTTAATGCTTACTTTCGGACATACTATATTTGTCCTCATCTCTCCGCCAGGAGAACTTACTAGCATAGTTTGCTTCATATGAGATATAGGCAAATTGTACTTGGCAACATACTTTGACGAGATGAATGAATGAGATGCTCCTGAATCAAATAAAACAGTCGCGGGGTTGGAGTTGGCGAGAAACATACCAATCACGACGTCATCAGCTTGCTGGGCTTCCTCAGTAGAGATATGATTCACATTGCCACGAGCAAAACTCTGCTGTCCACGGTTGCCTTGTGGTGCTCCTCCATTTGGTCGCGGGTGATTTGGCCTTGGTGCATTGTTCATAGGTCCATTGTTTCTCTTGGGGCATTGACTCGCAAAGTGTCCGGGTTCTCCACACGCATAGCATGTCTTACCACCCATAGCATTGGGGAAGTTTGGGCGCATCTGGTTTTGAGCATTTGCCGCCATGTTAGGACGCGGCGCAGGTGGCACAGGATTGCGAGGCGCTTGCATGGCAGGGCGTTGCTGCGGTGGCTGATTTGGGCGGGGCGGATAAGCAGTGCGGTATGCAGGAGCAGAGGGGTTGTATTGTGGTGCAGTAGGTGGTGCATAGCGGGGGCGAACATTGCTTCCTTGCTGCGGTCCATGATGTGACATCTTCCTTTTGTTGTCCTGCTCCATCTCACGAATCTTGTTCTCAACCACAATAGCCTTGTCAACCAGCTTTTGGAAGTTTGGATAATCAGTATTGAGCAACTGGACCTGAATTTCATTGTTGAGACCTCTCATAAACAGATACTGCTTCCTACTATCAGTTTTGATGTCTTCTGGAGCATATCTTGATAATTGAGTGAATTTGTGGAGATACTCACTCACGCTCATCCTTCCTTGCCTAAGGTTTTCAAAGTCTTGTCTTCTCAGTATCATAACTCCTTCAGGTACATAGTGGGAACGGAAACTCTGTTTAAACTCAGCCCACGTGATTGTTTCCTGGTTATCATGAGCGTTGCAAAGAGCTTCCCACCAGTCAGCGGCTGCTCCAACTAGTTGATGTGATGCAAAGAGAACCTTCTCCCTGTCAGTGCACTGGACAATAGCAAGTTTCTTCTCAACGGACTTCAGCCAATCATCAGCTTCCATTGGGTCTGTGGCTTGTGCAAAGGTGGGCGGTCTAGTCCTCATGAACTCTCCCAAACGGTTGTGATGTGGCGGGGGTGGCGGTGGAGGCAGGTGGGGCTGATTGTTGTTGCCAGCTTGCAGCTGTCCCATGGTCTGTATCATGGTCTGCATGAGCTGGTTCTGCATAGCTAACAGTTGTTCAATGTTGATGGCTCCATGAGCATGTCCCTGGTTGTTCTGAGGTACTTCATTGCACTCCTCCTCATCGTTAGCATCCCTCTGGTTACGAGTTCACACCATCTGTTGGCGAAAGAAAGGTGGGGATAGAAGGATTTAGAATTTGGAAGGAAACGTCCCAACTATATGCATCAAGGTATGTGACACTAAATAATCCTTTATTAATATAGACCTATATTATGAGGATGTGGACAATTGCCGAAGCATCCCACAACTCTCTACTAAGCACACAAGCACTCAAACAAGCACCAAACAGAATTTACAAAGATCCTAAAAGAAGTAATACAACTCAAGGCCACACAAGTATATCTACATCGCTCTTATTTACTAATGGGGGTGTGCCTATCCTTGAGTCGTGGCATAGGTCGAGGACTAGTCGTCGTCGAGCGGGAACTCATCCGGGTCGTCGTCGTCGTCGTCGGGGTCCTCGGGGTCCTGTGGGTCCTGGGGTGGTGAGGCAGCAGGCGGCGGTGGTGCGGTAGACGCCACACTGGAAGGTTCCTCGTCAGAGGACTCCTCAGAGGATGACTCACGCTGACCGTTGTGACGGTCTGGAGAGTCCGGGGTCCACATCAGGGTGTCGGACGCGTAGTCGTCCGGGTCCTCGTCGGTGATCCGACGATACCTCCTGATTATCGCCTCGTGACGCTGGGCGAGGTCGCGTCCATCCTGGATCTCCTGCTGCGCCCTCTGAAGTCGGGCACTCAGCTGGGTCACGTCGTCAACAGTCTGACGAGACTGCGGGAGGTCCAGGGGTCCCTCCACGTGCCTGGAGACGAAGCGCGCAGTGCCACTAGGACGCTGCGGGACGAAGGCGTGAACCGTTTCCTCCAGACGGAAACGGCGGGCGTGGCTCCAGAAAGTGGCTGCTTCCCAGCTAGCATCCTGCTCTGCAGATCGGCGGGAGCTCCTCCAAGCAGGGCTGCTGTGGGTCTTCACCAACTCGTCACCGTAGTAGATATAAATTTTGCAGCTCCACTCCTTCCTGCCGGGGCGCTGCACTCCAGTGGTGTGGTAGGAGAGCGAGAGGCTGTGGTGACGGTAGCCAGCCTCACGGAGTAGGGCACGGAGACGGTGTCGCAACTGTCCTGCGGCTCTGCCGTCAGAACGGATCACCACGGGGTGACGGGGGTCGACGGCCGGAGAGCGACTAGCCAACCTACGCGGGGGCACGAGTCCACCGGTCGACTTACGGGGGGTTGTCTTGGTGCGGGCCATCTACAAGAAACAAGAATACATTAGAAAAATAGTGAAAAACAAATCTGAAAATTTCAGCAGTTAAACGGCGGACAAAAAGCGGTGCAGCGGTTCCAAAAGAACGAAAAATAAAGAGAAAAATTACAGCAACCAACACAATAATTTTACCCACACATAATAGCAGCAAAACACACCGTTTTCGCGAAAATTTATACAGCAAAACAGCAGCACTTAATATTGCTCACTTCTGAAAATTTTTATCAAAAACGCAGCAGCGATCAATACTTTTTGCGGCCGAAAATAAAGGAAACAAAACAGCAGCAAAAATTTTCGAAAATAGCATATTAGAAGAGTGTTCCTAAGTGCTCTAGAGTGTCCATTCTACCTAGGCTTGCGTCCTACGGTCAACGCGGCTCTGATACCAATTTGTGACACCCGGTTCCGAATATGAACCAAGCGTAATGCATATGTGTGCCCAGGATGTTCAACACACATACACGAATGATTCACAAATGATAAACAGAATTTAACCACGTCTTAACTAGTAAATAAGTACTTTATTACAATAATCCAATAGTTCACGAATAATAAAACTCTAAATAATTGCAGCGGAAAATAAACTAAACAGCACGACTCCAATCCACAGGCAATTGACGGCGGTACGCAACCTAGTACTCCTCGTGATCCTCAGGGTACTCCCAATTGTCTCCAGTAGCTGTTGGGGGGGGATTGCAAGGGTGAGTACATGTCGTACTCAGCAAGTGTGGAAAGTATGACATGTGGCTAATTCAAATGACGACAATAATAATGGCTTAGTGCTGAAAAGTACAGTAAAACATTTGAAAAGCATTATACTATGTCTATGTGAAACAATCCCATCATAACCATCATTTAACAGAATATAAACAATATCCAATTATTGCCAACATTTTCCATTATCCGTGTCCATAGTGCATAAACCATAACCATTACCAGACCACACCCATAAACCAACCATAACCATTACCAAACCATAACCATCCCAAATCCCAATTTCCAACTCTAATCATGTAGGTCATCCAGGCGCTCATAACCGGGAGCACGGCTATCATGATAGTTTTTAACACTCTGCAGAGGTTGTACCACTTTACCCACATGTTTGTGATTTTATCACCTTTCGATGACTAAGAAACCTCCATTGTGCCATCTCACACTTCCGTAGGTGTGTGGCCAAGAGATCACAAAATAGCCTTTCAAAAGGGACTACTAGTATGTACGGGCCCACTAAGGTTTCACCGGCAGGCTTGAACCTCTATTCTCCCACCCACGAGTCCCCTCGTGTGCCATGCGGATCCCAGGGCAGTCCTCCTCGACTCCCATTCCCCGCGCCATCCAATGGTCCATACAATACTAGCAGCGCTCCTAATTATTCAGCTACGCCGCACCCATACTTGGCCTTGTGGTGGCACTGTTGACCTGGCATATTCTCGCATGAACCGGTCCTTAGATCTAAGGCAAGCAAACCACCATAACATCCAACCCATCCACATAACCATGCTTGCTTAGATCACCCATCGTATTGACCAGTTCACATTAACCAGAATATCATTGATGCATAATTAAATGTGTAGTGTTGTTTACCATCCCAATTAATTAAGCGAAGCGATAAGGTAAAAACCCTTCCCGACTCTCTACCATAAATTCCAGGTGACAAGGGTGGTCAACAAAACTAGTAAACTTCCTACCATAGGATTCCCATCAATTTGACACAAGCATGCAAGTTCGCAAACAAAACATTTATTTTAAAATAGGATCAATATGCTTCAAGGACACTTGCCTTGCTCCGGCGGATGGGGTTGCTCAAGCGCTTCAAAGTCTTGGGTTTGGAAATCCTCGTATGCAACCTCTTGAGCACGTTCCTCTACGCGTGATCATACATACAAGAAAACATATACAATTCAACATAATGCACACAAAATAATCAACATGCAATGACATGTATGCATGCACAGTTTAATAATTAATTTACTACGGTCGTTTATTAATTAGATGCGACTAGTTCATATGTGTTCATATGAGTTTACGGGGGTTTTAGGGTGGATTAATGCTGCTGAAAATAAAATTATGGTGCAACTAAATTTAATTTACGCCTACTAGATTCAATACGGTCGCAAAAATTCGCATCGGGAACGAACCCTACCGTAGATCTGACGGCGTGACGGTCGCGGAACAAATGCGACGCGTAGACGAAATAGGTGGTGCAGCAGTCCTTCGGCGACACGACGACGGTGGCGCGATGTCGGCGACGATCTCCGGCGAACGGCGGTGTCCTCCTCTTTTTCTCCCTCTTCTTCCCCTTCTTTTTCTCCTTTTTTCTTCCCTGGGCGCAGCGCTCCTGGTGCTCTTTCCTAGTCGCTAGGGCTTTTTTACCGGCGGCGCTGCGATCGCTTCGGTGGGAAAAGAGACGGAGCCTAAGACGGTTTTTATAGGCGGAGCGGCATCAAATCCAAACCGGCTGCAGCACGACCGAGCCGCAACCGACTCGGAATCCAGTCCTGGGGTGCATGCGCGCTTGGACGCGCTGAACGCGTGGACCCGTCGGCCCTTGGCACGCGCGGGTTCCAGGGAAGTCCCGCTCGTATCATGCCCCTGGCCAGCGGTAGATTCCTCTTTTTTTCTCTTTATGTTTGTGCGGCCTTGGTTGTAGCATGATTGACTTTTAGTATTTTCTTGTTACTTGCATGGCAGTGGCTGGCGCTTGTGTGGTACGTGCAGTACGTGCGGCCGTGGCTGTAGCTTAAGATCAGATTTGTTGGTGCGGCTTCAGCCTGCTTGACCCTTTTTTCTATTCAATTATTTATTATTTTCTATTATATATATATATATATATATATACACCTCTCCATCTTTTATTATTCATATTCTTGTATATTAAATTTCCCTTTTCTTTTATTTCTTTTCTTCCATATTTGTTATGACCAATTTAATTGCTTTTAATGTATTTATTCTGGTAAATAAATTTTTATACCTAGGGATGAATGCAAATGCAAGATAGATGCAGATATTTTATATTTTTCTTTTATAAAATAATTCTCTTCCTATTATTAATTTGTAAATTCTTATTTAAATTTTTAATGTGCCAAAACTTGAAAATCAGGGTGTGACATTCTTGTTGCTGCTAGACTTCTATGGTCTGCAGTTATACCACCTTGGCCCTCACTCCATTCTCCTCGTGTCCATCTTCGTCCACTTCTGTGAGATGTGGGTGGGCATCCCCCCTGCATTGAACTCTTTCGAACCTTCTTCACCGTCCACACCACTGGCCGGAGCAATGAGTACCTTGGCTTCTACTACTTTGTGAAGCGCAAGAAGTGCCCGTTCAAGTACCTCCCGTCATTTCCCTCTGGGAAGTGGGATGACTGGAAGAAAGATTGGATAGTCGTTAGGGTGGAGGAGCACGAGGGGTTGGAGCTGCCCGATGGTCTTCCCGGCATCGACACGACGATCTGGAGTGAAGCTCCGGTGCTGGCGGATGCCTTCAACCCTGCTTTGACCAGGATCCGCCAATGCGTGGAGGGAGGATTGACTCCTCAGGCGGTATTTTGCAATTTCTTGGTCAACAGGTGGGCGCCGCTGAAGAAGAGGGAGAAACTCGCTTGGGCCCTCAACAACGTGATGGACGACGACCGGTTCGAGACCGGGTTGAAGTCCAACATGGTGGGGAAAACCTTGGAGTTCCACCTCAAGAAGTTCCAGCATGGCATCGACGTCGAAGGCGACGACTTGACTCTGCCATCAGCTTTCCTTCCTCTGAACGTGGAAGTGGAGTTCAGCAGGGAGCTCCGGCGGAAGATGCCCATGCTTGACGACCTTGGTGTCGTCGAGAGAAGACCAACCTCCGGGGTAGCGATTCCCGGAGTGCCCAAGGATGGTTCCGGCTCTGCTCCTAAGCCGAGGGGAGAAGTTGTCGGCAAAGGCAAGGAGCTCGCGGATGAACCAGTGAGCCGGAAGAGGAAGTTGCAGTATGCCGACGGAAGGTCCGTCGGGCCTGCTACTTCTGCGTTGGCTCCTTCTCCCTGGAGGGGAAGGTCCTCTGCAGCCGCGGCGACTGTTCCCGTAGTGGGGTCATCCCGGAACGCGACTGTTCCCGCGGTGGGGTCCTCTCGGAGCGCGGCTGTTCCCGCAGTGGGGTCCTCTCGGGGTGTTAGCTCCGGGCGTGCAACTCCAGCTCCTGGGCCGGTGGAGGCCTCCAGGTCCGGGGGTTCTTCCCGATCGAGGGGAGCCTCGACCCGGGAAACACCCGTGGCCGCGACGAGTTCCGGGGGGCCTTCCGGAGCTTCCACGCCGGCTATGGCTAGCCCAGAACGCCCGGGAAAAAGGTTCCGCGCAACCTGGTGTGGAAGCCTCCCAAGGTAATTTTTGATTTCTGCCTTGGATAGTTGTTTTAATTGAAGCAACTATTTTAATTTTCCTCGTTCATCATCTGCAGCCTCTCCAAGAAGGGGAGTGAGGCTCCACCCTCGGCCACAGTGGCTGAAGCCGTGAGAGCGGGAGCTTCTGCTCCTGTCCCGGTGCCGCCCCAATTGGTGGCTGAAGCTGCGACAGCTCCAGCGCCGGCTGTCGTGGTCATGGACCTCGACTCATCCCCAGAAGTTCCCGTGGTAGCGCCGGACCACGGGAGTGAATATGCACCAGCGGCACCTGTCTCGGAGGTTGAAGCTCCGAGTTCTGGTGCTGCAATGATGGAAGCTCCGGCTGTTGAGCCGGAGGATGCAGTAATCCCAACCTCTGAGCCGGAAATTGTTGAAGCCCCGGCGGTTGAGCCGGAGGTGATTGAAGCTCCGGCGTGCGCGCCGGAAACTGAGGTAGTTCCGGCAGTTGGTTCGGCTACCTCCGAAGCACCAGCCACTGAGCCGGTCATTGTTGGAGCTCCGACTATAGGGTCGGACGATGTTGAAAATCTTCCGTCTTCTGAGCCGGTTGTTGAAGAGGTGACAGAGCTCGAGCTCCCATTGGAAGAGGTGCCCAGGCCGGAGCCAGCAGCAGCTCCTGCTCCGAAAGCGACGATGCCGGAGGTACCTGCGGCCGAGCCGGAGTGCCCAAGCGAAGTTGCTGGCCCCCAGCCTGAGGGGGTGAACGAAGATTTGGCAGCGGGGCCTTCCTCGATGGCGACTGAGGCCATCCCGGAGGACGGCCCTAGTGCCATGGAGACTTAGGGGACCACTCTTGTAGAGTGGGACCCAATTTTTGTATCTGAAGACCCGCTGGAACCAGCGGAGGAGACCCCAGCAGGTCCGGAACCAATCACGTTGTCGCTGTCCATTGACAACGCATGTTCCAGTCCGCGTCAAGTCCAACTGGCCTTCTTCCACAACAGCAAGGCTCTTGAAGAGGAGCGCCAAACCCTTAGGTGGTGGCGTAATCGGCTCTACTACGAGACCAAGCTGGCGCAGTCGAGGCTAGCGGATGACAAGGAGTGGATCAAGCGGGAGAAGATCCGCCTGGAGTACTGGGGCAAGTTGCTAGATGACAGGGAGAGTATGACTCGTGCCCTCGACGCTCAATCCCGGGAGATCTATGATCAGGCCAAAGCAGCCAATAACGCGGCGGATGCACGCCACGAACAGCTTGAGGCCATTAACACTGCACTCATCAAGCGCCGAGAGGCACTTGAAGAGAGGGAGAAACGACTCGAGGATGAAGAGCAGAAACTCCTAGAGCTGCGGGATGACGTCCTGAGGAGGGAGGAGGAGCTCACCGAGAAGGTGGCTCTGGCTGACAAGGGTCTCGAGGAGCGCGCCAAGAAATTGGAAGAGCGCTGCCAAGAGGAAGAGGAGAAGACCTGGGTGCGAGGGAAGGAACTCTACGAACAAGAGTGTGCCCTTGCTGCCAGGGAGAAGAGAGTGAGGGGTAGAGAGAAGGACCTGGTTGACCGCCGGAACAAGATCCACCTCCGGGAGGAGGAGCTCGGAAAACTCGAAAGACGGGTTGCTGAAAAGATTCAGCAAAACGCTAAAGAAGTTGAGCGCCTTGCCCGTGAGAATTCTGAACTGGTGGCGGCCAGAAGATCCCTGGAAGAGATGAAGGGCTTGAGGGCTGAGGACTCCCTACAGATTTGGGAGTTCTTGAGCAAGGCCAATGATGCACTGACACCGATGGGTTTCAACCCCGTGCGCCCAGATGATCCGGAGTCGGAGCCGGACCTAGCGCTGCAGGCGTTGAGCGCAACAGGTAGCAAGTTCTCCAAGGTGGGCGATGTCATCACGGACCAACTGGAGGTTGAGGGGCAATCCCTGGCGAAGAACGTCGCAGAGTATGTGCTGACGTGCTACACCAGCCGGAACTCCCAATTTCCTCTGGACCCAGTGCTTGAAGGCCCCATCGAAGGAGAAGGCGAAGCTACCCGAGCCAGCATATCAGAGGTTGCCCAGAAGGTCGCCCAATTCTTCCATAGGGTCTAGGACCATCTCTATAGTTCTCACTTGTATTTTCTCTTCTTCTTCCTCAATTTTGTAATCCCTTGTCTCCAGATGTAATCCCTTGTCTCCAGATAAATGAAATCCCCAAATTTTTGTGAATTTCACTTTTTGTCTTCAACACTTTTATCTTCACCTGCCCCCTGGTATATGTACACAATTTGATTGTGAACATGTACCAAGAGAATATTGAATTTTGTTGAAGACTCTTTCGCTCCGAACTTGTAGAATTTAGGTTCGAAGTCTTCGATAGTGAAGGCCCCCTGAGGTTGTCGGAGCTTAGAAGCTCCGGCATTGTTTATCGCTGGAGCTTAGTAGCTCCGGCAATAGTCTCTATCAACGCGTAGAGCATCGATAGTTATTCCTCCGGGGTGTTGGAGCTTAGTAGCTCCGGCAGTGACCTTTGCCAACACTCAGTTGGTTGGCAGCAGACTCCATTTACAGGGTCTTCTCACCATCTTTTATTCAGCATCGACGGCTGGTCCCCTTAGGGGAGTCGTAGCTTAGTTAGCTTCGGCTTTTCTCCATCAACGTAGATTTTATTTTTCCTGCACACTTAAGCCAAGAAAAATAGTAAAATTTGTTTCTTGTCTATAACTTCGTCGCAGCTTATGACTCTCAAGAAGATTTTATGTCAAACGCGATTCTAAATACAACCGAATGTGTTGTCTTTTCTTCTAGATCCAACTGTACACGGACCCGCCTTACTTCGGCCTGCCGGGGTGTAGGTAGAGTGGCGTACTTAGGGTGCTTGACCAGGCTAAGTCGATAGCACACTCCAGCCCTAGATTGGCTTGGCGGCTTTCAGGCGAGTTGGCCATGAACAATATTTGAATCCAAAAGAACTGGCAATACAACTCGAACCGTATATAAATCGATTGAACTAAAATTTCTTAAGAATTGCACGTCTTTGTTATAGACAAGAAAGAGAAAAATAAAAATATTGAGCCTGTACAAAATAAATGCACGTGGAGTCTATTTCACATGAAGATGTCTTTCATTATAGGTCAGGGGTACAGGGGAAACAAGTACACTCTTAGGGTACGGAACCAGGCTAAGGGTGTTTCATTTCTCATTTAACCCAGGGTAGTTAGCGACACTTTTAGTCCTGAGACTGTGACAAGTGTTGCATGAACTTTGCGGAACTTTTGGGAAAGGTCCGGCTGCTCTCCCGGAGGAACTACCCGACTCTGTACAATGACTCTATAACATACATCTCAAGTTACTCAAGACTCACCTCCGTGGTATTAAGTGTAGAACTTACGGAGGTGCTCGATGTTCCAAGGAGTTGGGAGAGGTGTCCCATCCTCAGTAGCCAAGCGAACGCTTCCGGGATGGGATACTTTAATCACTCGGAAGGGCCCCTCCCAGCCGAGGGAGAGTTTGTTTAACCCTTCTCTGGATTGTATTCTCCGTAGCACCAGATCGCCTTCCTCGAGCTGTCGGTTGTGTACATGCCGCTGGTGATAACGCCGTAGGGCTTGATGATATGGGGCATTCCGAACAGCTGCTTGGCACCTTCCCTCCTCAAGGAGGTCTAGGTCTTCACGCCGGAGCTGGTCCTGCGTGGCTTCGTCGAAGGTCCGGACCCGGAGTGAACCCAAGGTGACTTCCGCAGGAAGGATTGCTTCAGCTCCGTACACCAGAAAGAAGGGTGTCTCTCCGGTTGACCGGTTTGGAGATGTCCTGTTGGCCCATAGAGTGGGCGGAAGCTCTTCGATCCAGTTGGCTCCATGTTTTTTCAAGTGCTCATAGGTGCGCGTTCTAAGTCCTTTAAGGATTTCAGCATTTGCTCTCTCGGCTTGGCCATTGCTGGATGGGTGAGCTACGGAGGCGTAGCAAACCTGTATGCCGAGGTCTTCCCAATATCCTTGGAATGCGAAGCTTGTGAATTGGGTCCCATTATCAGTGATGATTTTGTTTGGGACTCCAAATCTACATACAATGGACTGCAGAAAGTTGATAGCAGATTGCTTGTTGATTGTCACAATTGGAGTTGCTTCCGGCCACTTGGTGAACTTGTCAATGCTGACGTACAGGAACTTGTGACCTCCGACGGCTCTTGGGAAAGGTCCCAAGATGTCCACCCCCCACACAGCGAAAGGCCATGTAGGAGGTATCATTTGTAAGGGCTGAGCCGGAGTGTGAATTTGCTTTGCATGAAATTGACATGCTTTTCATTTTTTCACCAGCTTAGTTGCATCCTTGAGTGCTGTAGGCCAGTAGAAGCCATGCCGAAAGGCTTTACCAACCAACGTGCGGGAAGACGCGTGGTTCCCACACTCGCCTCCATGGATTTCTGCGAGGAGCTCGCAGCCTTCTTCCCTTGTGATGCACCGCATTAGGATGCCGTTGGCACCGCGCCGGTAGAGACCCCCTTCTACCAACGTGTATCTTTTAGCCAATCTGACTACCCGGTCGGCGGATACGTCATCATCAGGAAGGATATTGTCTTTCAAGTAGTTCCGGATCTCCGAGATCCATGCATCGGAACTAACTTGAGCATTTGAGTCTTGCGTGTTGGGTTGCTCGGAGCTTCCGGCAGCACCTACGACCCTTGATGGCTGCCATGGTAACAGGGCCATCGGGACCGTCAGCTTCAGGATGCTGATCTCACCCCCTTCGCTCAGTTCGGTTGGCTGAGCTGTGGGTTTCGACAATCTCCGGACAAAAGTTCCGTCAGGAGCTAGAGCTCCGGTTGAGGCTTTCGTCGAGAGTTCGTCGGCTTCAGCGTTGTGAGCACGCTGAACATGGTGGAGATCTAGGACTTCGAAATCCTCCTGAAGCCTTTGGACTTCAAGGAGGTAAGCAGCTAACTAGAGATTATTGCAGGAGCATTCACCCTTCACCTGCTTAATGATGAGCTGTGAATCTCCCTTGACCAGCAATTGCTTGACACCATATGAAAGTGCCACCTTTAGTCCGTAGATGAGTGCTTCATACTCTGCCATGTTGTTGGTTGCCTTGAAGTCAAGGTGTACCATGTATTTCACCTTCTCCCCAGTCGGTGCAAGGAGAAGGATTCCAGCTCCGACCCCCTGCTTTTGCATGGAGCCGTTGAAGTAGAGAGTCCAGTGAGGCTCGGTGAAGGTTGGAGCTTGATGTTCCGTCTTCTTCTCACTGGGGCCCCCAAGGTTTGATGGAGAAGGAGTCCATTCTGCCACAAAATCTGCCAACGCTTGACTCTTGACTGCTTGCCTTGAAATAAATTCAAGATCAAATTCAGCCAACTTCGCAGCCCACTTTGCAATATTCCCAGTTGAATTGGGATTATGCAAAATTGCTCGAAGTGGGTAAGAGGTCACCACTGAGACTTTGTGAGCTTGGAAGTAATGGCGAAGCTTCCTGGAGGCAATAAGAACTGCATAGAGCAGCTTATGCACCTCTAGGTATCGAGTCTTGGCATCATGTAGTACTTCACTAATGAAGTACACTGGGCGATGAATGGTCCGGACGCTCCCGGAGGGGTCCGGAGCTTCCTCTTCACTGACCCGGATCCTCTCGGAGGAGTCCGGATTTTCTTCAGGGACCTCCGGGTTCTGGCTGGAGGAACCCGGAGCTTCTTCAGAAATGACCTGGACCCTCCCGGAGGGGTCTAGGTCTCCTGAAGCGACTTCTTGTGGATTCGAATCTGGGAGATGGGACACAGACTCGCTTTCAGGAACCTCCGAACCCTCCCGGAGGGGTCTGGATTTCTGAGTATGGGGTAGTTCTGGTCTCTCCGCAACCAGAACCATACTGACGACTTCGTCAGTAGCTGAAATATAAAGCAACAAAGGCTCACCAGGGTTCGGAGCTACCAGAATTGGTAGGGTGGTGAGGAACTGTTTCAGCTCCTGGAATGCCTTTTCTGCTTCTTCGGACCATTGGAATGGTCCGGACTTCCTCAATAACTTGAAGAAGGGGAGTGCCGTTCTGCCAGTCTTGAGATGAACCGGCTGAGGGCTGCTAGACATCCAGTTAATTTTCGGACGTCCTTGGTGCGGGTTGGTGGCCGCATGTCTTCAATGTCCTTAATCTTCGCCGGATTAGCTTCTATGCCCCGGTGACTTACCAGGAAACCAAGAAGTTTTCTGGAGCTAACCCTGAAGACACACTTGTCTGGGTTTAGCTTTGTGCGGGTGGCCCGCAGCTTGTCGAAGACAGCCTGTAAGGTGTCAAGGAGTGACTCCTTGTTCCTGACCTTGACCACGATGTCATCAACGTACACTTCCACTATGTCTCTAATAAGTTCTTCAAAAGTTTTGTACATAGCTCGTACAAAAGTTGAAGCTGCATTCTTGAGACCAAAGGGCATGGCCGTGTAACAATACAATCCATCTACTATGATGAATGAAGTATGCTCTTCATCTTCCCTAGACATCCTGATTTGATGATATCCGGAATATGCATCTAGGAAACACAGTAATTCACACCCGGAGGTGGAATCCACTATATGATCTATTCTAGGTAGTGGGAATGGATCTTTTGGACATGCCTTATTTAGTGTGGTGTAGTCGATGCACATCCGAAGCTTCCCGCCGGCCTTGGGCACAACGACTGGGTTTGCCAGCCATTTTGGATGGAAGACTTCTCGGATGAATCCGGCTTTGAGTAACTTCTTCACTTCTTGTCGGATGAAGTTCTGTCGCTCTATGGATTGCTTCCGAGGCTTCTGATGCACAGGCCGAGCATCAGGGTAGATCTTCAAATTGTGCTCAATCACTTCCCTGGGGATCCCAGGCATTTGTGACGGTTGCCAGGCAAACACGTCGACGTTAGCCCGGAGGAAAGTGATGAGCGCGAGTTCCTATTTGTTGTTCAATCCTCCTGATATACGGGTGGTTTGAGCGGCATTGGAACCAATTTGGACGACTTTGACGGGAATGTCGGTGTCGCCGCTTGGCTGCACTCGAGGTGCAGAAGTCGAGCCTCGTTGGAGAATGCTCGGGAGTTTTGGAGCTTGCTCCTGCCTGGAGTCCTCCTCTTGCGCTGTGGTGAGCGCATGAAGTTCTTCCAGTGCAGTTACTCCGGCAGTGCGATCTCTGCGGATTCAGAGAACGCCTACTGGCATTGGCATCTTCAACACCAGATAACCATAATGAGCAGCTGCCATGAATTTATACAGGGCAGGTCTACCCAAGATGGCATTGAAGAGTAAGTTGATCTGAGCGACGTCGAAGACCAACTTCTCGGTGCGGTACTTCTCCCGTGTCCTGAAGGTAACATAGAGAGTAATAGCTCCGAGTGGGGTGATGGCCCTCGGACCTACTCCGGAGAAAGGTCGAGAGGGGTGGAGATCCGAAGGTCGGAGCTTGAGCTTAGTGAAAGCTTCGAAGCTAATGAGGTTTAGCCCCGAACCTCCATCTACCATGACATGGTGGAGCTAGATGTTATTGATGGTAGGAGATACCATCAAAGGTAACTGACCTACTCCAACCATGCTCCGGGGACAATCCGAAGCATCAAAAGTGATGGTTGTGTCCATCCGCTTTCGATGGGGTTCCGGCCTGACTGTAGGAGCTACAGCGGCCATATCCCGACGCATAGTCTTGATGACGCGATGGGAGGTGATATCCCATGATCCACCAAAAATGGTGTTCATGGTTTTCCGACGCTCGTTGTCAGAGACGTCAGAATCATCGTCGACGGAGGTGTAGACGGCCTTCAGGACCTTTTTGGGATCCTGGAACCCTAACTCCTCTTCAGCCGGAGCTTCATCAAATTTTTGCTTTCCTTCCCTCTGTCGGAAAGGAGATTCTTCCCGGCGCTTGTTGTAGCGCTTGGCAAGGTTTTGGACCTCCCGGCAGTCTTCCAAACTGTGGCTGCCCGTTTTGTGAATGAGACACCACACTTTGGGTTTGCCACCGTCTTCAGAAGACGGTCGAGGTCGCTTCTTGGGGCGTGGCCCCCAGCCACCTGGAGCTGCAACGTTGGATGTGCCGGCCGATGGCTTCTTCTTGCCGTTGGTCTTCTTTTTCTTCTTGCCACCCCCGGAGGTAGCGGCTTCTTCTTTGGAGGATTTTTTGTGACCCTCCGAGGTTGGTTTGGAGTGCATCTCATGGCCCTCCGCAGCTCTGGCACATTTGTCAGCCAAGCTGAAGAGTTCCGTGACACTGGTGATCTCCTTGATCCCCCGTTTCTCCAACATCTTCTTGTCCCACACACCCTGTCTAAATGCCACAATGACAGAGGCACTAGAGATAGAAGGGATAGTGTTTCGTACCTGAGAGAACCTCTGGATAAATGATCGCAAGGATTCTCCCCCTTTTTGCACGACCGCAAAAAGGTCTAGTTCAGTGCCTGGTCGGGTGTATGAACTCCCAAAGTTGGCAGTGAACTGATGGCAGCTCCTCCCAACTGTTGATAGAGTTGGGTGGAAGGCTCATAAACCAGGACTTGGCAGTCCCAGTTAAGGCCACTGGAAAGTAATTGGCCATCACGACCTCGTTTCCTCTGGCTGCTAAGATTGCAGTGGAGTAGATCTGAAGAAATTCGGCAGGATTGACAGTCCCATCGAATTTTTCCGGCAGGTGAGGTCGAAACTTCTGTGGCCACCTAACCATGCGCAGGTGCATGGCTAGGGCTGAACAACCTCCTCCCACTCCTTCAGGAGCAGAAAGGTCATGAGCTTCCCGTCTTTCACGGGCACGCTCAATATGGACTCGGCCGTCCTGCTGGCGGTATCGGCGATCAAGCTCCGCCCGGAGGTCGTGAGTCGAAAGCCTGGATACCGTGTGAGTGCGTCGTGCCCCGGAGGGCAATGACGTCACTTGTTGTGATGCAGCACGTCTCCTGCTATTGGAAACGTGCGGACCAAGTCTTCCAGACAAAATCCGCCGCTGCGACGGGGCTCTTCCTGAAGGAGGAGGACCCTGGTTGCTGAGGCGTTCGGCTGCTGCTGCAACCAAATGCTCCACATCGGCCCTCCACTGCTCCAGTGCATCCCGGGATGCATCCGGAGGTGGTGGGCGTTGGAGAAGAGCACGCGCTGCATGGAGCGCGTGTTCCGGGTTGTCATGATTTGCCGACGCAGTAATTGATGCCGGCGCACCATCACGTTGCCCAGCACGATTGGCTGGGGGAGACGGTGGTGATGGGAGTGTGACTCCTGCTGGTGCTAAGGCTCCTGCTGGTGGCTGCCTATTGGAGGGATTGCCCTCAACAGCCTGAGCAGCAGGTTGGCCGTTGGATGATCCAGCAGCAGAGTTCACCATTCTCAAAATATCAGGCGCCCCTACCTGGCGCGCCAACTGACGGTGGTTTGGAACCGGCAGATCTCCCTACACTGCTAAAGTGATAGGGGAGTTTGATGTTCGGTATGGGCGCGCGGAGATTCAAGAAGGTGAGTAGGAATTGACACAAGAGATACAAGAGTTTACGTGGTTCGGGCCGCTTGAGTGTAATACCCTACTCCACGGGTGTGTTGGTGTTGTATTAGCTGTTTGAGCTTGTGTTTAGCGTCAATGGCGTGTGTGTCTCTGGCGTATGTGTGTGTGTATGGCGTATGTGTGTGTAGCCCCAGAACGTGTTGTCGGCCTGTCCTTTTATAGTACAAGGGCAGGCTGTTACAAATTAGCCTGGCCCGACATGTGGCCCCGGCGGTTACTAATATTGACACTTATTTAACACATTTAATTACTCTTAATGACCCTGTAACGGGCTTTGACAGCACCGTTACTGGTGTTAAGATCATCCGTTTAAGTGTCATTAATATGGCATTAATGACACTTAATCCAGTCTTGAAGTCCTTGGTTCTCCTTTGAAGATCCGGAGCCGTTGCGAGGTCTTCCAGAGGTTAGGGGCTGAAGATACGATGGTTGGACACGTGGCAGCTCCAGAGCATACTGTGGGAAACGGGTAGCTCCGGGGCTACCCGACATGTGTCAGGTCCGGAGCTTCTCTCGGTCTGGGGTTAAGTCCGGAGGTTCCATTTCGGTACATGGTCCGGAGCTTCCCCCTTGTGGGCGGTAGCTCCAGTTTGGCAGTACACGTGGCGACTTAGGGATTAACCATGTTGGAGAAGCGGGTCCGGTTATGTCTGACATGTGGGCCTTCGAGGGTCTTCAAACCAAGTAGATGATTTTCCTTTGAGATCTTTATAACCCCAAGGGGTGTACGGTTTCTAGGGTATCGACAGTGCAGAAACCCAATGTCAAGAACAAAGGGAACAAGTCCCAATTTAAGCCAAGCAAAACAACTGCTTGCAAGAAGAAGAAGTCAAATAAATCCAATGATGGCTGCTGCTACACCTGTGGGGAGCAGGGACATATTTCCAAGAACTGTCCTGAGAGGGCAGATCGCAAAGGGAAAAAGAATGTCAACATCGTGACATCCAGCAATGCAGATGGGTACGGTGATTCCTTTACTGTTCTTTCTGTTTCTCAAACACCATCTTGGTGGTTTGATACGGGTGCTAATATTCATGTATGTTCTGACATGTCCATGTTTACTTCTTACCAGTTCGTCCGGGATTCCGCCGTCCTAATGGGGAATGAGTCACATGCTTTTGTTCGTGGTGTTGGCACGGTCGATCTGAAGTTCACTTCGGGAAAGATTGTCCAGCTAAAGAACGTGCAACATGTCCCTACTATGAACAAGAATCTTGTTAGCGGTACCCTTCTATGCAGATATTGGTTTAAGGTAGTTTTAGAGTCCAATAAAATAGTTGTGTCCAAGCATGGACAATTTGTTGGTAAAGGCTATGAATGCGGAGGCTTGTTCCGCTTTTCTCTTTCGGATTTTAATAATAAGTCAGTAAATCATATTTGTGATAGTATTAATAATGATGTAAGTGTTTGGCATTCTCGTTTATGTCACGTTAACTTTGGTTTAATTAATCGGCTATCTAGTCTCAAATTAATTCCGAAATTCACCATTGTCAACGGTTCTAAGTGCCATAGTTGTGTGCAATCAAAGCAACCTCGAAAGCCTCACAAGACAGCCGAGGAGAGAAACTTGGCACCATTAGAACTCATACATTCTGATCTATGCGAGATGAATGGTGTGTTGACAAAAGGTGGAAAGAAATATTTTATGACATTAATAGACGATTCTACTAGATTCTTCTATGTTTACTTGTTGCAAACTAAAGATGAAGCTTTAGACTACTTTAAAATCTATAAATCTGAAGTAGAAACTCAATTAGATAGAAAGATCAATCTTAGGTCATATCGTGGTGGTGAGTATTTTCTCAAAATATTTGATGATTTTGTACGGAACACGGCATTATACATGAGAGGACGCCTCCTTATTCACCCCAATCAAACGGGATAGCCGAGAGGAAAAACCGCACATTGTGTGACTTGGTGAATGTCATGTTAGACACATCCGATTTATCAAAGGCATGGCGGGGGAGGCTCTATTGACTTCATATCATGTCCTTAACCGCATTCCAAACAAAAATAAAGAGAAAACCCCTTATGAGGAGTGGGTTGGGAGAAAACCATCACTTTCATACTTGCGTACTTGGGGATGTTTGAGAAAGGTCAATGTTCCAATTACCAAGAAACGCAAGATGGGACCAAAGACAGTGGATTGTGTCTTTCTAGGCTATGCTCATTGGAGCATCGCATATAGATTTTTAGTAGTTAAATCTGAGGTACCTGATATGCATGTTGATACTATTATGGAATCTCATGATGCAATATTTTCTGAGAATATTTTTCCTATGAAAGATATGCATAGCACTGCTAGGATCTCTTCTGAAATTTGTCATGAATCCACCACAACTAGCGAGTTTCTTGATACACCGTTTGAGAATGTCCCAGAGGAGGAACACAATGAAATAACTCAGTCGAGTAAGAGATCACGAATTGCAAAATCCTTCGGTGATGATTTCATTGTGTACCTTGTGGACGATACTTCTAGATCCATAGCAGAGGCATATGCATCACCTGATGCAGAGGACTTGAAAGAAGAAGTTCATAGTGAGATGGACTCAATTCTTTCTAATGGAACCTGAGAGTTAATTGAACGGTCATACGGGTGCAAATAAGTAGGCTGCAAGTGGGTGTTCAAGAAGAAGCTCAAGCCTGATGGTACTATTGAAAAGTACAAGGCGAGACTAGTTGCAAAGGGCTATACTCAAAAGGAAGGTGACGAATATTTTGACACCTATTCACCTATCGCCAGAATGACGACAATTCGTGTACTACTTTCTCTGGCTGCCTCTTATGGTCTAATCATCCATCAAATGGATGTGAAGACAACTTTCCTTAATGGAGAGTTGGAAGAGGAAATTTATATGGAACAGTCTGATGGGTTCGTAGTAAAAGGTGAAGAGACAAATGTGTGCAAATTGTTGAAATCCTAGTATGGCCTGAAACAAGCACCTAAGCCATAGCATGAGAAGTTCGATAGACTTTGTCATCTGCAGGCTTTGTCATTAATGAGGCTGATCGGTGCGTGTACTATCGCCATGGTGGGGGCGATAGCATTATATTATGCTTGTACGTGGATGATATACTCATTTTTGGTACGAGCATTAATATAATTTCTGAGGTCAAGTCTTTTCTATAAAAGTGTTTTGATATGAAAAATCTGGGAGAAGCTAATGTTATTTTGAACATTAAGCTGAATAAGGATGAGAGTGGAATTACTTTAAGTCAATCCCACTATGTTGAGAAAATCTTGAGCCGGTTCAGCTTTTTGGATAGCAAGATTTCTCCAACGCCTTATGATCTCAGCGTGATACTTAGAAAGAACAAGAAAGAGTCAAGCGATCAACTCAGATATTCTCAGATGATCGGTTCACTCATGTACTTGGTTAGCACAACCCATCCTGATATCTCGTTTGCTGTGAGCAAAGTGAGCAGGTTCATGTCTAACCCGGGTACATATCATTGGCATGCACTTGAAAGGGTTATGCGATACCTGAGAGGTACAATGAGTTATGGAATTCATTATACTAGGCATCCGACCGTACCTAAGCGTTATAGTGATTCGAACTAGATCTCTGATGTTGGTGAACTCTATGTCACGAGTGGATATGTGTTCACTCTAGCTGGTGGCACTATATCATGGAGGTCTTGCAAGCAGACCATTTTGACGAGGTCAACCATGGAAGCAGAACTCACTGCTTTAGAGACAGCCACTGCAGAGGCAGAATGGTTGCGAGAGCTCTTGATGGATTTGCCTATAGTTGAGAAACCATTGCTGACAATTCTTATGAACTGTGACAACCAGACGGTGATTGTCAAGTGACCAATTCTAAAGATAATGCAAAATCATCAAGACACGTCAAGAGACGTTTAAAATCTGTCAGGAAAATGAGAAACTTCAGAGTTATCACTGTTTCGTACATACAAATGGATAAAAACTTGGCATATCCCTTTACAAAGGGCCTATCACGTAATATGATAGAAAGTGCATCGATGGAGATGGGTTTGAGACCCATTGATGTGACACCATAGTAGTAACTCAACCTATGTGATCGGAGATCCCGTGAATTAGGATATGGGAAAACAAGCTAGTGGTTCACCGTGGAGAGTACTTCCTTTAGACCCTCTCTATGTGAAGATGCACACTTGTACTCTCAAACTGTAAGGCAGGTTGGTGATTTGCCTTAATGTGTTTCCATTGGCTATGTGTAGCAAAGATGCCGTCCTATAGGGAAGTCTTGAAGGAAACACACCTATATGAGCTCCGACTGTTTAACGTCGCAGTCTGTGAGATTTGGGTGATCTCTGGAAAGCTCATAAAGAGACCAGGGAGTACGAAGTATATGCTCCATCGCGGGGTAGACTACTGGTAGTCAAGTACTGGTAATGGTCTTTGAGTGAAGTCAGTTCACACAAAACTTGCAATTCAAGGCGTAGTCCATTGTTCACGTTGTGATATGATGAAACTTGAAGATCTAGGCAAAAGTTCAACTTAACAGTCTGTGCCGAAAACACTAGTGTATCAAACAAGGAACAAGAATGAACTCTCTCCTAATGGCTTTGAGATCTGGTGGGAGATTGTTGGAATTAATGGGCTTGGCCCAATACTAATTCAGAAATAAATCCTAGAAAATCTCAAAGGCCCATTAGGACAAGAGAGGGTTGTGCTAAATGTTTAGTCCCACATGGGAAGTGGAAGTGGAGCAATCCCTACATAAAAGGGAGGTTGTTCTTCCACTCCTTGAGTGAGAGAGAAGAAAGGAAGAGAGAGGTGGCCCACACGCGCTCCTCCTCCTCCTCCTCGCTCGCTCGCCTCGCCACGCCACGCCACGCCACGCTACACCACGTCTTGCCTCGCACACGCGCGTGCACACACGTGTATTTGTGTGAATTCGAGCCTCGAGCCGAGCCTATATTTTATATTTTTGCAGAAAATTAAATTGTGCTTCAGGCTTTTGGGCTTCCGATTTTTTGGGGCGTCCGAGACAGAGTCCAAGTCATTGAAGACGGAAGCGTCTACGACTGCGGAGTCAGTTCAGATCCGATGCGTCTACGACTGCGGAGTCAGCTCGGATCCAGATCCTTCGGATCGCATATGAATCGCCTCCATGGGACTCTATAAATACGAGCGTGCGCGTTCTTCAACAGCCATCGCAGACGTTGGTGATGACGTTGAGCCGCAGCGCCCGATCTCCTCAGTAGACGAGCGGTGGTGAAGAACGCAAGCAGTCGCACGGAGCGCTTCCCAAAAACCTTATTCGCCCTCTCCCGGTGCAGGATCGCAAGGGAGAGCGGTTCCGGAGACCTGCTATTCCAATTGTCGGTGCACGCTGGCGCTCAGGATGGAGTAGACTAGAAGGCGACGCAAGGAACGCGAACGTGGGAACGATCTGATCGTAGATTAATGTCGTACTGCGCACGCCCGTATTTATAGAGTCCCACGGAGGCGGTTGGATCCGAACTGACTCCACAGTCGTAGACGCGTCTTCAACGACTTGGACTCTATCTCAGACGCCCCAAAAATTCAGAAGCCCAAAAGCCTGAGGCCCAATTTAATTTTATAAAATATGGGCTCGGCTCGAGGCTCGAATTCACACGAACACGCGCGCGCGAGGCGAGGCGAGCGAGCGAGGAGGAGGAGGAGGAGGAGCGCGCGTGGGCCACCGTCTCTTTCTTTCTTCTCTCTCACTAAGGAGTGGAAGAACAACCTACCTTTTATGTAGGGATTGCTCCACTTCTACTTCCCATGTTGGACTAGACATTTAGCACCACCCTCTCTTGCCCTAGTGGGCCTTTGAGATTTTCTAGAATTTATTTCTGAATTAGTATTGGGCCAAGCCCATTAATTAGACCTCTAATAATTTTGTTTGCTGCTTACGAAGAAATTTTCAACTTTTGTTTCACGTTGATTTCTTTCGTCCTAGAACAACAATTGGGGTACTAATTAATGGGACAACCATAATGCATTTATAAAACAATACACACGATGACATGAAAAGTTGTACTAGTGAAGCAATGTGCTAGTGAAATGTTTATAAACAAAAAAGAATCAACACGAATTAATGTTCTTGGAAATTAAACTAATGTAACTACCTAATATATCATTACGCAGGAGTTAATAGAACCTTGATTATATGCATTGATTTGATGCAACGATTGGAATATTGAAATATATTTTTCTTTCGAAAAAAATGTTGATTATATACTAGCGGAAGAACAAATGGCACATTTGATTTGGGTGGGAACTACTTTTCTTTGTATAGGAGGTACGTGAATTATAGTATGGTTAAAAACATTGTATTGTATTTCTTATGGCCTATTGCCCTAACCAGCTGATACGGGCCCATAATAAGTGTGTGCCACCAAATAGGAATAACTCAAAGCCCAACTTTTATGGGTCAAAAAATTGCATTGTATTTCTTAAGGTCCATTTGTCAAATCAGCTGATAATTGCCAATAACAAGGGTTCGTTTGGTTCAGCTTTTCAGAGCAGCTATTAAGAATATGAAATCCCAACTATTTTTTTTTTAGAAAAATGTGGGCTTTATTATTCACACAATCAAAATTCATTACAAATTAGCTTTCGGATACACTCGGGAGCATACCCACGCCGCACAGAACATAATGAAAATTCACTACGCTTAGCAAGATGGTGAGCATGAGTGTTCATATCCCTATAAACATGATTGAAAGAGCATGACACAAAGGAGGATACCAAGAGTCTAATACCATGAATCACATGACTACAAATAGAGACCGATGCTCATGTGTCGACTTCACACGCTTCACCACAGAAAGACGATCTGAATTGATCACTAACTTTGGAAAGCCCTCATCTAGTGCACAGGATATGGCACGCCTCAGCACCATCGCTTCTGCAATTTTCAGGTATCACAATATTCTCACAGTATTCGCTGGATGCAGCTAAACCATTTTCAAAATGATCTCAGATCATAACACCAATTCGCATGCGACGGGAATATGACGGTTGATTACTCGAAAGCAGGGCTGGTAATGGACCGGGCCGAATAGAACCTAAGACCGGTTAAACTTTTTTGGGCCGAGCTTCTTACGATCCAAGTCTATAACTCGACTCGAGACTGAAGATACAAACATTATCGAATATCATAGGGCCGACCCGTGTAAATCTGGACGAGTCCTGCTGCCCACTCGCACGCCGCCGCAATCGAGCTCGCTTCCCACAGATCGAGCTCCTCGCCACCGACGACGGTGACAACGTCCTCCTCTGCACTCACCTCGCCGTCCCCGCGCATCTCAGCGCCCGGCCGCTCCTCGTCCCGTCGTCCGTCTGTCACCTCTTGCGTCAGCTGCTTGCTCCCCTCCGAATCTCCGACGAGGTGCGCTCCTCTTTCTCTTGTCCACTCCCTCCCTTCCTCCTGCATCTTGCCCTCCATTCACGCACTCTCACTCCGGCCACCTAGCTTCGAGATCTGCGTCGATTTGTTGGTAAGATTTGATTTTAGGTGGTGCGTGTAGTTAGGTGTTGTCGTGAAGTTCATAGCAATGGCGCGGGCCGTGAGAACGTTGTCGCTCGTAGCCATCTTGACAGGAATGCCTGCCTTGGTGCAGGCTTCAATGGAGTCTTTTACCTCTGGTCGGCACGGGTCTTTCAAACTATGGTTTGATTTCCTCACGGTTTTAGTATTATTTTTTTCTATCTTTGTAGGCCATTACTGCTGCAAGCACGAAGAAAGATTAAGGTATCTTTAATGAAATACAGAGCCAGCTGAAGAAAGAGAATGTGACAGTAGATGTGAAAGCAACTTCAGATTCGAAGGCAAGTTTATTTGTTAACTTCTCTACTACTTTTCATCTCACCCTGTAATCTCCCAGAAACAGTTGCTTCTATTTCTTGATAACTCATTAGCTTTCACTTTTACTAGGTGATAACTACATTTACAGTCCAGGATCTTGGCACACCAGGCTTAAAGGCAATTTTATGCATTCCTTTCCCGTACGAGAAATCTGCAAAGGTATGTCTCCCCCCCTAGCAATAACAGTTTTTAGTTCTCATTTCTACTCCTTTTGAACCCCTCTTTGTGTTTTCAGGCTGAACTCCAGTACCTGCATCATCGTGCTGGCATTACTGCCATTGTTGGCCTGAATGCAAGTCCTGCTATTAACATTTCTGGTGCATTTGGAACTAAAGCTAGTGCTGTTGGTGCTGATGCTGTATATGATACTTCAACTGGGGAGTTTACCAAATACAATGCTGGACTGAGTTACAATACTGGTGATGACTTCATTGCTGCAGTGAATTTGTGAGTAGTTTCTAATAACATGTTTACTGTTCAGAACTGTTACTTACTTTCTGGAGAAGCAGAATAATTACGGTTTTGAAGTGCATGCCTAGTAGTTCTATCTTCTGTATGGTGTGTGACAGTAAGATGATTTTGCATTTCAGGAACAACAAGGGGGACTAGTTTAGTGAAGGTATACAATACTTTTGGTTATTAGTGCTGCTATATATTGTACTTAGGTGAAGAAGCTGTACAACAGACACTGGACAGAACGACCCAATCCCTTAAGGTGATTATTATCTTTTAGGTCATACGATCCGTTCAAATATTATGTATATAGCATTTTATGCACATGAGTACCATTAGTTAAACGAACTCTTATTTTCTTCGTGTAGAATGTCCTTGTCAGTGACTCAACAACTAAGTCATGATATTGACGCTGTTATGGAGGAGGAAACTGAGAGCCACGATCAGGCTATTGGAACAAGATCAAATTCCTTAAGGAAAAGATCTATTGTTTGGAACCACTATAATTAGGTTGGTTGTAAAGTAATTAGTAGACATTGCTCAAATGCATTGAGCAAGACTAAAGGCTCGGGAACTTCACACCTGAAGCGTCATCTCATAAACAGTTGTCCAAGTATCACTGATGAAGAAAGAGCGTCAATACTACAAGGTCAAATAGATGATTGGTTTGATCCTTCTACTTTCAGATTTGATCCAGAACTAACACGTGGTCTCTTACTTTCCTATTCATTGGTAATGAGTGGGCTTTTAAAGGAATTGAGAGTTGGTTTTGGGAACCGGCTATGCATTCAATTAGACCAGAATACAAAGCCATTGGACATCAGACAGTACGAGAGGACTGTGTTATCGTTTTTAAGAACGGTTTTGAGATGATACAATCTGGTTTTGATCAATTAGATTCGTGTGTTTCATTCACAAGCAACATATGGACTTCAAGCGCAAAATTGGGGTATTTGTGCTTAACATGACAATGGATCGACAGATATTCCAATTTTCAGAAGAAGATAATCGGGTTTAGAAAAATTCCATATCCGCATTCTGGAAGATCCATCGCGAATATGGTAGAAAAAATGCGTTGATTGGAAGTTGGACAACAAGATTTTCACACTCACTTTGGATAATTCTTCAACGAATGATAGTGTTGTAAGATTCTTGGAATTGAAACTATCAGATAAGATCCCATTTGGTGGAAGCTAGATGCATATGAGGTGTTCAGCGCATATCTTGAATCTCATCGTGCAAGAAGGCATGAATATTATTCAACAAGCGTTGAAACACATCTGAGAAATGTTGCGGAATATTAAGTCTAGTGGGTCAAGACTTCAAGCTCTCAATGAAATTTTGGGCAGTCTAAATTTGAATACTAAACACGAATTGAAATTGGATTGTCCAACAAGATGGAATTCAACGTTTGAAATGGTCAAGGAAGCAGTTGAGCTGAAAGAGGCTTTGTTGAGGTACACTAACACTTGAAAAGTCAGTGGTCCTAGCTTAGAAGAGTGAAAAAACGAGGAAGAAATGACATTGTTTTTGGAGCCCTTTCTTAATGCTATAAAAACATTCTCACATGTTAGGAAACCTTTTTCTCACACGTACCTGAAAGAAGTTTGGAAAATTCGCAAATTGTTGTTGAATGAGAATTTGGGTAGTACAGTTCTGTAAGAACTAGCTCAAAAAATGAAAGGCAAGTTTGAGAAATATTGGTCTAACCCGAACCTTATTCTGACAATTGCAACTGTCTTTGATCCTCGGTACAAGGATATATTTCTCAAGTTTTGCTTTAAGAAGGCATATGAAGATGATTATGAGTGGAGACTAGAGAATGCTATGAGGTCATTGAAAAGTTTTTATGAGGACTACGAGAGTTCTTATGTTCATTGAAAAGTTTTTATGAGGACTACGAGATTTCTGCTTGTAGCAATCGAGTTTTGGGTGTTGGATCCTCCCAACCTGGATCAAATGTTTGTGGAACACAAGATATTGATGAGGAATTTGAGCAATTCCAGTCTAAAAATCATGATAAGAATCCGATAATGTCTGAGTTAGACAAGTATCTGCAAGAGAAGCTTGTTGATAGAAATATGGAGAACTTTGATATCTTGCAGTACTGGAAAAGTAATTCTGGTTTATATCCTACACTTGGAAGTATGACAAGAGATTTCTTGGCCGTTCAAACATCGAGTGTTGCTTCTGATTCAACGTTTAGTGCGTCGGGTCGATTGACAGACCACCTTCGCACTTCAATGAATAGTGAAACACTCGAGACTCTTGTTTGCTCTAAAGATTGTTTTGGACCCAAAGAGGTTCCATTTCACATGAATAAATACCTACCTTTCATTAAATGTACTTTGATTTTTGGTTTGATATAGTTTTTTACCTTCGAATTTAGATCCGCTCATACTAATATTTTATTGTGGTGTTTTCATCTTTTTAAGGGATGCAGAACCTATGAATGTAGGACACTAGCATTTTCAAACAGCTCTGCGACATCCTCTTCTCTAGGTGAGTAGATGCATTTTAGTTTGATCGACTTGTATTGTGTTCTTGTGCTGTCCCTGCTCTGTTTCTTGCTGTTCTTGCAATATCAATGTGTGTCTTTTGATTTATCACCCTGGTTTAAATTTGCGTACTTGATGTAAAACTTCCTTGCAATTTCGGCCAAGTCTTCCTGAGTCACTTTTAGCTGTCACACTTTTGCTCCTTTGGAACAAGGAGGGAGCTGGAAGAACATTGTGAAGAAAGGAACCATATCATACCATCAGCACTTTATGCGATGCATGCTACTCCCAAGGATTTTTCTAAATCCTCCTCTTTACATTTTCTTCCTCTGAAAACCTTTTCTAGGCCATTCCAAGCCCAAATGTGTAAAGCCATGATGGAAGAGGGTAAGTATTCCCCGTTGCTGCTGATTGTGCGTTGTGCCTTCATGTGCTGTTCAAATACTGTTTCTGCTACAAAGATGTTGCAGCCTGCTGCTTTTGTCAACTTAGTTATTAGTAGTACTCTGTACCAGCTCTTAATTTGAGATCTTTTAGTTTTTTTTATTCAGAAAGTAGTTGTGGGGGTACCAAGTAGAAATTAGACAGATAAATTCAGGATAGAGAAGTGCATAAATAGATAGAATCAGTTGGCATGATGTTTTCAACAGTTAATAATAAATTGATGCTGTTGGTCCGTGCTTGGCTTGGACAGAGCAGTTGCTACTTGTTACTCCCTCCATCTCAAATTACTTCTCACTCTCTGTTCAAGTAATTTTTGCTGCAGGAACACTAGATACGATAACTTCTTGGTGTTTGGCCTAATGTAGTTTGCTTCCTTTTTCCTATGTTTCTACTAGATGATAATTGCATCATGAATGTCTTAGTTGTGAATATGTAAAGATGGTTCATATATTTTATTGATTATATATATTTGCTTTTCGGGTAGACAATGTCTGTGAAGGCATTATTGTAGATATGTTTCAAGATGTCTTGACTTGATCTGGGAGAACATGTTGATTGTGAAAGTTTTTAGTTCGGAGTCAAGAGACAAGTTGATTTTTAGTTCAGAGTCAAGAGACAAGTTGATATGGAAGAACATGTTGATTTTGCATTTGAGTTCAGAGTCAAGAGACAACTTTAAAAAATGTATGCCACTTAATTAATATTTTCATGCCATGGCCACTTTGCTATCTTCAGTTCTTGTAAGATACTAGCATTTTCAATCTGATTCTGGGATCTGTCTAAATTGCATCTGCAAGTTTTAACGGTGCCATGAAATTCATTGTGCAAGGTTGCTTATATATATATATATATATATATATATATATATATATATATATATATATATATATATATATATATGCTCTGGGACAAGCTGACGGAGGCGCCAGAGCGGTAGTTCCTCAACTCTCTGATGGCAGCAACCCATCATGCTCCGGGGACAGGGAGAACATTTCCACTTATGTGAAGATGGCAGCAGCGCGAGTGCGCGACAATGATAAAGAGCGAGTTGAGGAAGATGGATGGCGGCGGCGTGCTCAGAAGTTGCGGTTTCTAGGTCGAGAGAGCGCGCGAGAGCTAAATTTTTTCGCCAAGTGTTGGGAGAGAGTACGCGAGAGATAAAAATAGCAAAACTCAGACACGAGCCGCTATAACACCCGTCTCTCATTCCATCGTCTCCTTTTGGTCGAGAGCGCGAGTAAGTTTTGCGCCAAAATTTTCGCCAGAGAGCGCGCGAGAGCTAAAAATAGGTCAAAAATCAGAGACAGACGTATATAAAGCGCGTCTCGCATTATTTTGTGGCCGATCGGGCACGTTGTATGCCAAAGATGCGCCATGGTGTGCTGAAGCCAGGAACAATATATTTGGCATACAGGCATGTCCAACTGGCAACTATGCGCAATGCCTTATATGGTTGTTGCAACGCACTCATCTTTTCGTGGTGGGAGAAAAGATCCTCGGCATGAATTGGAGACGAGCCCGGGTAAGACGCGTCTCACATTATTTTGTGGCCGAATGGGCACGCTATATGCGAAAGATGTTGTTCGCGGGGTGCGACGCCATGTTTCGCATGCGGGCATGTCCAACTGGCAACTGTACGAAATGCCTTATATGATCGTTGCAACGCGAACAACTTTCCAAGGTAGGACAAAATATCTTCGGCATGAATCAGAGACGTGCTCAGGTGAGGCGCGTCTTGCATTATTTTGTGGCCGAACGGGCACCCTGTATGCCAAAGATGCACCATGATGTGCTGAAGCCAGGAACAACATCTTTTGGCATCCAGGCATGTCCCACTAGCAACTGTGCACAATACCTTATGTGATCGTTGCAATGCGCACAACTATCCGAGTTGGGACATAAGATCTTCGGCACGAATCAAAAACGTGCCCGAGTAAGAGACAAAAGATCTCAGGAATCAAAGATGCACCTTTTCAAAGTGCGTCTCTCATGTGCTCTATTGCCACTCGCACTACATCGTGACCGTCTATTGCAACTCACACGACATCATGAGCGTCCGTTGCAGGGATAAACAAACGCAATGATATTGCAATTAAGTGATATAATTGGAATTCAGGGATAAACGAACGCAATGACATTGCAATTTAGAGATAATTTGCAACTCAATGAATTTTATAGTTCATACACATTGCGGTGCCCTCGTAAAAAAATTTCGATTCTAAACTTATTCCTATGAAGCTCCTATCAATCAATCTAAATTGTACCGTCTAGCTTGCTCCCGAACACGTCTCTTATATTCTCCTGGATCCTGAAAATATTGACATTCTTTTAAATTAACAAATGACGAATGAGGAATGAATAACCTACGTTGGTCACTAACACAAAGTTACTAACCTTGATAATAGCAATCATTTTTAACATCAGGCGCATTTTGCTAATGAAGCAAACGCTGAACTTCAAGTAGTATAGTTTTGATTGTAAAATTAGTCCACCACCCATACGAAATATCAATTTAAGCAATATAAGAAACCTGTTCAAATAAGTTCGGCAACAATTACTAATTACTTGAGCAAAATAAGTCTATCTTACAATCTCTTGATCAAGAATACCAAGGCAGAGTGCTCCTGAGTGATGGACATTTGGGTGGAAGAAACCACATGGAAAAGCGCATCTTAGAGGCACCAACAGATAGTCTACTGTCGAAGTATAGCAACGACACTTCCCCCGGTACCACTAAAGTGTAGCTCGCGGAGGTTCTTGTTTCAGTTGCGGCACGCAGAGATCAGGATCAAGATGGTGACACCAAAGATTTACGTGGTTCGGGCCGCCTGAGCGTAATACCCTACTTCACGGGGTGTGTGTTGTTGTATTGAGAATCACTAGGAAGCGCAGTGTATGGCTCGACCTAGCTTGGATCTCCCCCTTGTATCGTGCGGCTCAGTCCTTTTATAGTCCAAGGACTGAGCGTTACATCATTTGCCTGACCCGACATGTGGCCCTGGCGTATCTAATAGCCTAATACACTGTCTATAAGCATTAAGCATGGTTAATAGGTAATAACGTTCCTTAATGGCCGCGTTACCTCTATTAACAGTGCTCTGATCATGTACCATTAATGCATCATTAATGACACATAATCAGGTCTTGTAACTGCCGCTTTAACTATCCCTTGAATGTCCGTGCTTGAGGAGATTTGCTAGTGTATTCATTGATGATGAAGGTACGGAGTCTCCACACGTGGTAGCTTCGAAGCTTCCACTTGTGGGGAGGTAGCTTCGGAACCGCTTTACATGTGTTGGCACCGGAGCTCCTCTCTGCTGGAGGTTAGGTATGTGGTTGTTGTACACATCTTAACTTCGAAACATCCCTATGTTGGGAGTTAAGTTCCGGACTTACACTACACGTGTCAACCCCGGAGCTTCCCATATGAAGGGTGCGTGTCCGGTGTAGTATGACATGTGGGGCCTGACAAGACCTTCAACTTTGACAGGTAGAACTCTCTTGCACTTCTTGCAGTATCGTGGGATACCCAGTACACAGGGTACCGACAGTGGCCCCTGGGCCCACCTCTGGGAGAATCCTTTTAGATTAAGTTATTCTACCAGAGGTGGGGCCATCCTCGATTCCCGCGCTTTGACTTCAAAAGTCTTCTAATGTGCTGTTGGAGCGATGGTCTGGGATCAAACCATCGACGCGTGGCTTGTTATGAATGCAGCAGATGAGATCTTTAAGTGCGGATCTCACACAATTGAAGGTCGCTAGTTCCCAATACGAAAACCGGATCGGTTCTGCGCGCCTTGTCAGGGTGCCGCCTTTGGGTTTCCCGCCACACATCATGACAACAGTTCGCCTAGAGTAATAACCTCGATCTTTTCGTCGGGGTGGCCCCGGGCCCATTTGTCATTGATGGGGTAGATTTTTGAAATGTGACCCTGCTCTCGTTGCGGTTTCCATCCAAGCGTCGCGGAGACTTACTTAAGAAGGAAAGTACGCACGGTTTGAGGACTCTTTACGCTTTCGATCAAACTCGCGCTCAGAGCCTCCCAAACTCTGCCTAGTTTTCCTTTCATTTGCTCCACTTTGCCGCGATGGAGTTGGGTCTTCCCAAGAGCCGCCTCAAGAGCAATGATGATCTGATGAAGGTTCGAACCTATATGGGGTGGTCCAGTGACTCCTCCAACCACTTGATCCGCGCCGGCAAGCTCCCATTCAAGAAGGAGCGTAATGGCGACATGGTGTACTTCTCAGCGTACACCATGGTGGGATTGATCCCACCTTTTTCAAGTTTTCTCTTAATGCTGCTGGACTTCTACAGTCTTTAGCTATATCATCTTGGCCCCCATTCTCTACTGCTAGTGGCAAACTTCGTCCACTTCTGCGAGATGTGGGTGGGTGTTCCCCCTGCATTGAGCTGATCCATACTTTCTTCATGGTACACACCACCAGCAAGGGGTCTGAGCATCTTGGCTTCTACTATTTCGTGAAGCGTAAGAATTGCCCCTTCAAGTATTTGAGGTCATTCTCTTCCAGCAAATGGGATGACTGGAAGAAGGATTGGGCCATCATTGCAGTGGAGGAGCACGAAAGGTTGGAGCTGCCCCAAGGACTCCCCAACGTTGATACCAACGCGTGGAGTGTAGTTCCAGAGCTATCGGGATGCATTCAACCCTGTTCTGACCAGGATCCGAGAGTGCGTAGAGGGTGGAGTGACCCCTCAGATTGTCTTCGGAAACTTCTTGGTCAACAAGAGGGCTTTGCTGAGGAAGAGGAAGAAGCTTGCCTGGGCTCTCAACAGCGTGATGGATGACGATCGTATTGAAACCAGTATGAAGTCCAACTTGGATTACGAAGCTCTGAAGCTTCATCTCAAGAAATTCCAGCATGGGATAAACATCGAAGGTGATGACTTGGTTCTGCCGGCTGCTTTCCTTCCTCTGAACATGGAGCCAGAGTTCAGCAGAGAGCTCCGAAGGAAGATGCCGACGCTTGATGACCTTGGTGAGGTGGAGAGGCATCGAACCTCCACGATAGTGATTCCCGAAGCTTCTAAAGGAGGACCTGCCTCCGCCCCGAGCCAGAGGGTTGAAGACATCGGCAAGGGCAAGGGCAAAGAGCCAGCCGAACCCTCCAGTCGGAAGAGGAAGCTGAAGCATGCTGATGGGAGGTCCGTCAGGCCCGCTACCTCTACAACAGCTCCTTCTCCCCGGTGAGGGAGGTCTTTTGCGGCTGCACCTTCTCCAGCGCATGCGTCTTCAAGAGGCGCTAGCTCCGGACAATCAACACCGACTTTAGTGGCGGCTAAGAGCTCCAGGCCTGGGAGTTCTTCCCGACCAAGAGAAGCTCCGACCGAGAGGACTCCAGCTGCCGCAAGCGGTCCCCAGTTGAGGTCCAAAATCGTTGTCTCACCAGACTTGGTGGGCTCTAGCTTCGGGCCTCAGAAGAAGAGGTTCCGAGGTGACTGGTGTGGTAGCATTCCTAGGTAAGCATCGTGTGCTCGCCTTAAAATGCTAATCTTGTTTTTGTTGTGTCTTTATTCTTTTCATCCTTTTTTCCAGGGTGTCGAGAAAGGAGTCAGGGACTTCGACATCTGTTGCAGCGACCGTGGCTGCGCATGCTGAAGCTCCGGCTTCGACCATCGAGCCTCCTCCTCAAGTGGTGGTAGAAGCCACGGCAGCTCCGTCGTCAGCTGTCGTGGATTTGGATTCAGAGTCCTCACTGGAAGCTCCCGTGGTAGCGCCAGACCATGGGGGAGAAGTTGAAGATGTACCTCTGGCAACATTGCCGGAGGCTGATGCTCTAGTGCCAGAGCCGGAGATGTCAAAAGCTCCGGACTTTGAGTCAGAAGTCATCGAAACCCTGGCCGCTAAGCCAGAGGCAGTTGAAGCCCCGACCATCGAGCGGGAGATGGTTGAAGCTCCGGCCCTTAGGCCAGAAATTATTCAAGGTCTGATTGTTGAGCTGGAATGACTTGATGCTCCAGTTGCTGAACCGGAAGTAGCTCACGTGCCGGCTCCTGATCCAGCGGTGGTGGAGGCACCAGATGAAGCCCCAACTGTTACCCCGAAGGTTGCTGCCTCGGAGGTGTTTGGATCAGAGCCGGAGGAGCATGAAGAGGTAGCGGCAGGTCCTCCACCCTCGGAGCCAGTAATTGAAGACCCGAAAACAGCGCCTTCGACTTCCGGTCACGAGGTGGGAGTTCCCCCATGTAACACCCTAAATTTTTGCATCATGCATTGCATACATGTTCATGCATTAAACATTAGTAGAATAAAAGAAAAACAATAAAACATAAAATATACATATACAAATATGTGTAGCAAAAGAAGAAAAGGAAAATAATAGCATAAAAACATGTAATAGGGAATAAGTATAAAAATAATAAAGAAAAATAAATATAAATAATAAAATATAAATAAAAATGTAACATAAAGAATAAATAGATAAATAATATAAAAAAAAGAATAGAAAGAGAAAAAAAGAAACAAAAGGGGCAACCGCTGGCTAGGCCGAGCCGGCCCAGCTAGGGTGCCCCGCCCGACTGGCCCCGCAGCACGCGTGCCACCTCGCACCGCGTCTGGCCACGGAGGCCACGCGACCTGCGCGCGACCCGCCAGCCCAGTGCCGCGCGACCCCGACCCCGTACCGCGCCGGCCCTAGCGCCATGCCCCGAGCGTGGCTATAAAAGCCCCGGGGGCTTCGTGTTTTCCTGACACCAGGAGGAAACCTAGCCGCCGGTAGGGAAAAAAGGTGAAGAACAGAGGCACCGCTAGGGAAGAAAAAAAAGAGGGAGGAAGAGGAAGAAAAAGAGGAGGGTGCCGTCGTCTGTCGGAGATCGTCGTCGTCGTCGTGCCGCTGGAGGACCGTTGTGCCATCCACTTCGTCTACGCGTCGCCATCGTCCCGCGATCGTCGAAGCCGTTACATCTACGGTAGGATTCATTTTTACGATGCGAATTCTAGCGACGTATTGAATCTAGTAGACGTAATTTAATTGTAGTTGCACCATAAATTTATTTTCAGCAGCATTAATTTCCGCTAATACCCCCGTAAACTCGTATGAACACGTATGAACTAGTTGCATCTAATCAATAAATAACCATATTTAATTAATAATTGAACTTTGCATGCATGCATGTCATTGCATGTTGATTAATGTGTGTGCATCATGTTGATCTGTATATATTTTCTTGTATGGGTGATCATGAGTAGAGGGAAGTGCTCAAGAGGTCGTGTACGAGGATTTCCAGAACCAAGACTTCGAAGCGCTTGAGAAACCTTATCCGTCGGAGCAAGGCAAGTGTCCTTGAAGCATAGTGATCCTGTTTTGAAAATAAATGTTTTGTTTGCAAAACTGCATGCTGTGTCAATTTGATGGGAAATCCTATGGTAGGAAGTTTACTATATTTGTTTAACCACCCCTGTCACATGGAATTATGGTAGAAAGTCGGGATGGGCTTTTTACCTTTTTGCTTTGCTTAATTAACTGGGATGGGAAAACAACACTATACATTTAATTATGCATTAATAATATTTTGGTTAATGTGAACTGGTCAATATGATGTGGTAATGGGTGATCTAAGCAAGCCTGGTATGTGGATGGGTTGGATGTACGGTGGTTTGCTTGCTTTATACCTAAGAACCAGTTCATGCGAGAATAGGCCAGGACTACAGTGCCACCACAAGGCCAAATATGGGTGCGGCGTAGCTGATTAATTAGGGTATTGCTGGTATTTCGCGGATCATTTGGCGCACCGAGGAAGGGGAGTCGGATTGGGTTTGGATTTGTGGTAGGGACTCCCCGGGATCCGAATGGCACAAGAGGGGGCCCTTGGTTGAAGACGTGCTCTGTAAGAGACGTCGCCACCGGTGAAACCTCAGTGGGTCCGTACATGCTAGTAGTCCCTTTGTAAAGGCTATTTTGTGATCTCTTGGCCATACACCAAAGGAAGTGTACTTGGCATAAGGGAGGTTCTTTATTCGCCGATGGGTGATGAAATCACAAACACATGGGTAAAGTGGTACAAACTCTGTAGAGTATTAAAACTATCATAATAGCCGTGCTCCCGGTTATGAGCGCTTGGATGACCTACATGATTAGAGGGAAATTAGGATTTGGGATGGTTATGGTTTTGTATTGGTTATGGCTGGTTATGGATTAATTATGGTATTGGATGTGGTTAATGGTAATGGTGAAACCTGGTTTAATGATGATGGATATGGATTATGGACTTATTATTCATTGTGGGATATGATGAGTTTACTTCACATACATATGATATATTGCTTTTCAAATGTTTTACTGTATTTTTCAGCACTTAGCCATTATTACATTCGTCATTTGAATCAGCCACATGTCATACTTTCCACACTTGCTGACTACGACATGTACTCACTCTTGCAACCCCCCCCCCCCCCCCCCCCCTCAACAGTTTCAGGTGATGATTGGAAGTGTCTTGAGGATAATGCGGAGTTCTAGGCTGTGTGCTCCCGTCGACTTGCCTGTGGTGTTATTGGAGCTATGCTATACCCTTTTGCTTAGTTGCTTATTAGTTTATTTTCACTGCATTAGTTCAAACTTGTCATTAATATCCATTAGATCTTGTATTTGAGGATATAATGAATTATGTAAGAAGAGTACTTATTTAATAATTTGAGCTGTGATAATTATCTGTTTATCATTTGTGAATCACTTGTATATGTGTGTTAAACATCCTGGGCACACATATACTGTACTTGGTTCATTTTCGGAACCGGGTGTCACACCCCAGTGGGTTCTTCCTCTGCTGTTGCTGAAGGGCTTCTAGAGAGCGGCCCTAGTGCTGCAGAAGCTCAGGGGACCACTCTTGTAGAGTGGGACCCTATTTTTGTTATGGAAAACCCTCTAGAGTCAGCAGAATTGACCCCAGCAGGCCTGGAGCCTATCCCTCTGGCACTGTCCATAGATAACGCCTGCTCGAGCCTCTGACAAGTCTAGCTCGCCTTCGATCATGAGAACAAAACCCTAGAGGAGGAGCACAACAACTTAAGGCATTGGCGTAACAGGCTCCATTTTGAGACTAGGCTTGCTCAAACAAGACTTACTGACCAGAAGGAGTGGATCAAGAGGGAAAAGGCCCGGTTGGTATACTGGGACAAGCTGCTTGGAGGAGAAGGAAGCTGCCATTAGGGCGCTCGATGCTAACTCTAGGGAGATCCTTGAGCAAGCCAAGGAGAGGCGTGCTGCTGATGAGCGTCACGAAAACCTCAATGAATTGAACGAGGTCCTCCTAAAGCGCCGAGCAGACCTTGAGGGGAGGGAAGAGAAGCTCCTGGAGCAGCAGGAGGATATTGTGAAGAGGGAGGCGGAGGTCACCTAGAAATTAACTCTGGGTGAATAGAATTTGGCAGATCACAGGCAAAAGTCGGATCTATGGAGTAAAGAGGAAAAGGAGAAGTACTAAAAACTGGGGTAGAAGCTCACAAAAGAGAAGCTGATGCTGCAACCAGGGAAGGGAAAGTGAGAGGCAGGGAAAAAGACCTGGCAGAAAGGTGAAACTGCATCCACCTCCGGAAGATGGAGCTGACCGATCGCGAGAAGCAAGTTGCTGAGAACATGCAGCAGCATGCCAAATTGGTCGAGCACCTCGCTCGGGAAGGTTCGGAGCTTGCAGCCGCCCGAAAGTCACTGGAAGAGTTGCAGAGCTTGAAGGAGACGGAGTCCATTTAAGTGTGGGACTTTTTGGGGCGAGCCAACGACACGCTGACGCCACTAGGCTTCAGTCCTGTACGTCCAGACAATCCGGAGCTGGACTTTGACCAAGCGCTAGTGGCCCTCAATGCTACTGGTGGCAAACTCGACGTGATGGGTGACGTCATTGTGGACCAGCTGGAGACAGAGGGAAAGTCTTTAGCTTCAAACGTCGTAGAATATGTGCTGACGTGTTATGTTAGCCGAGACCCCCAATTCTCCCTGGACCTGGTGCTCCAAGGTCCCGTTGCTGAAGAGGAGGACGCCGCCAAGGCCAGTGTCCAAGAAGTTGCCAAGAAAGTTGCCTCATTCTTCTGTAGGACTTTGTACTTTCGGTAGCTAGGACTTTTTCCTTTTGCCTTCTGCTGTAATCCCAATTTTGTAGTCCAGTGCTTCGAATTAATGAAATCCACTTTGCCATGAATTTCACTTTATTGTTGTTTTGTCTTCAATATACTGTGCTCTGTCTTGTTGCCCCCTGGTATATGTGCACAATTGTAGTGTGTCCATGTACCAAAAGGATTCGACAACATGTTGATAACTTGAACGCTTCGAACTTGTAGATTTTAGGTCCGAAGCCTTTATTTCCGACGCGTCGACGGCAGGCCCCCTGGGATTGGTAGAGCTTGGTAGCTTCGACAGTACCCACCATTAATGTGTGAAATGTCGACGGCGGGCACCCTACGATTTATCGGAGGCTGATAGGTCCAATAACACCCAATGTCGATGCACAAATCGTTTGATGGTAGGTCCCCCAGGAGTTGTCGGAGCTTTGTAGCTCCGACGTCACCCACTGTCAACATATTAAACGTCGACGACGACCCCCTTGGAGGATGTCAGAACTTAATAGCTCCGGCGTTGTCCACCATCGCTATGAATTTCTGTTTTTCCTACACATTAAATACAAGAAAAGAGTAAAATTTTCCTCTTATCTATAAATCGTTTGTGACTTATCATTCTTATTTGAGTTTTAAATCCGAAGAAACTCGATATGGTAACAAGCATATTGATATAATCTTTCTGGACCCATATGCCTTTTTAGTACTCACCCTACTGAGGCCTGCCGGGGTTTAGGTAGAGTGGCGTACTTAGGGTGCAGGACCAAGCTAAGTCGATAGCACACTCCGGACCTATGTTGGGTTGGCGTTCAGACAAGTAGACTATACAACATGTTAAGATATAAAGAGATCAACAATATAACTTGTAAAACATATGAATAACTTGGGCAAAAACTAAAAAAGAATTGCACAACTTCATTATAGACAAGAAGATTAAAAACAATAATTTGATATATCTAGCCTTGTACAAAAATAAATGCACGTGGAGTCTATTTTCACACAATAATGTCTTTCATTATAGGTCCGAATTACAGGGGAGACAAGGACACACTTAGGGTGCAGGACCAAGCTAAGTGCACTATACATCTTGTAATAACCCAAGACAGGTAGTTACACTTTTTAGTACTGTGACTGTATGAAGTGTACTTGAACTTCTCGGACCCTCCCGGAGGGGTCTGGATGTTCTCCCAGAGGACCTATCCATCTCTATATAGTGAATCTATAACATACATTGTGTGTAATTACAGACTCACCTTCGTGATTCTAAGCATAAAACTTACAGAGGTGCTCGATGTTCCAAGGATTAGGAAGTGGAGTCCCATCCTCAGTTGCCAAGCGAACGCATCCGGGTCGGGATACTTTGATCACTCGAAAAGGACCTTCCCAGCTGGGGGAAAGTTTGTTCATCCATTCACGAGTTAGTATCTTCCGAAGCACCAGATCAACTTCTTCAAGTTGTCGGTTGTGCACATGCCTTTGATGATAGCGTCGAAGTGCTTGGCGATAACGTGCATTCCGAACAGCTGCTTGACACCTTCCCTCGTCCACGAGGTCAAGGTCTTCACGCCGGAGTTAGTCCTGCACGACTTCGTTGAAGGTCCGGACCCGGAGGGACCCCAAGGTGATCTCTGGAGGAAGGACTGCTTCACCTCCGTACACTAGGAAGAAGGGTGTTTCTCCAGTTGACCGGTTAGGTGTTGTCCTATTCGCCCATAATGTGGACAGAAGCTCTTCAATCCAGTTGGCTCCGTGCTTTTTCAAGTGCTTGTATGTGCGCGTCTTGAGTCCTTTTAAAATTTCGGCTTTTGCTCTCTCGGCTTGGCCATTACTTGCTAGGTGAGCTACTGAGGCGTAACTGAGTTGAATGTCGAGGTCTTCACAATATTCTTGGAATGCAGCACTTGTGAATTGGGTTCCGTTGTCAGTTATGACTTTGTTTGGAACTCCAAATCTGCATATAATGGACTTCAAGAACTTGATTACTGATTGCTTGTTGATTGTCACCACTGGAGTTGCTTCCGACCACTTGGTGAACTTGTTGATGACGACATACAGGAACTTGTAACCTCCGACGGCTTTTGGGAATGATCCCAAGATGTCCATGCCCCACACAGTGAATGGCCATGTAGGAGGTATTATTTGTAGTGATTGAGCTGGTGTGTGAATCTGTTTTGCGTGGAGTTGGCACGCTTCACATTTTTTCACTAGCACAACCGCATCCTCGAGTGTTGTAGGCCAGTAAAAGCCGTGCTAGAAGGCTTTACCGACCAGCATGCGGGAAGAAGAATGGTTCCCACACTCGCCTCCATGGATTTCCGCGAGAAGCTTGCGACCTTCTTCCCTTGCAATGCACTGCATTAGGATGCTGTTGGCACTGCGCTGGTAGAGATCCCCTTCTACCAACGTGTATCTTTTAACCAATCTAACAATCCGGTCAGCAGATACACTGTTTTCAGGAAGGATATTGTGTTTCAAGTAACTCCGGATCTCCGAGATCCATGCATCAGAGCTAACTTGAGTTTCCGAGTCTTGTGTGCTGGGTTGCTCGGAACTTCCAACAGCACCTACGACCCTTTGTGGATGCCATGGTAACAGGGCCATCGGGACTGCCAGCTTCGAGGTCCTGGTCTCGCCCCCTTCGCTCAGTTCTGCAGGCTGAGCTGTTGGTCTTGACAACCTCCGGATGCAGATTTCGTTGGGAGCCGGAGCTCCGGTTCAAGCCTTCGTCGAGAGTTTGTCAGCTTCAGCGTTATGCTGACGCTGAACATGGTGGAGATCTAGGACTTCGAAGTCCTTCTGGAGCCTCTGGACTTCAAGGAGATAAGCAGCTAGTTGGGGATTGTTACATGGGTATTCACCTTTGACTTGTTTGATGATAATTTGTGAATCACCCTTCACCAAGAGCTGTTTGACACCATAAGATAGTGCCACGTTGAGTCCATAGATGAGAGCTTCATACTCTGCCATATTATTGGTCGCCTTGAAATCAAGGTGAACCATGTATTTGACCTTCTCCCCAGTCGGAGCAAGGAGAAGGATTCCAGCTCTAGCCCTCTGCTTCTGCATGAAGCCGTCGAAGTAGAGAGTCTAGTGAGGCTCGGTGAATATCGAAACCTTGGGTTCCAATTTCTGTTCACTAGGTCCCCCAGGGTTTGACGGAGAGGGAGTCCATTCCCCCATAAAGTCAGCCAAAGCTTGACTTTTGATTGCTTGTCGTGACACGAATTCGAGATCGAACTCGGCCAGTTCCGCTGCCGACGAAGGTCTTAAACAACACTTCCCTCGGACCTGCTTAGAGAGCAGCCCGCGAAGGTTCTTTGGATTCACGAGGGCTAGTCCCAGGAGATTGAGCGCAGCAAGATGGTGAACACAGAGGGTTTTACGTGGTTCGGGCCGCCGGAGCGTAACACCCTACGTCCACGGGAGTGTTTGTGTATTGCCTTGCTTGAGCGTGTATGAGTCCTAGTCTGACCTTTTCGATCCCCTTCCAAGGTCGTCTGCCGAGTCCTTTTATAGTTCAAGGACTCTGCAGTCATAAGGTGGGCCCCAGGGTCCGACAGGTGGTCCCGGAGAGAGCCAAATCCTATACAAGATCTAGGATTAAATGCTATATACTTCCCTTTGTTAGGGGCGTCAATGCGCCGTCCCGCCGCGTCGTGCGCCAGGGCTACACATAGTTGGTGATGATGGCGGTGCACGTCTCGCCCGTCTTGTCCTTGCGGCCCATTTGTCCGTCTTGCGGCGTGGGTCTGTACCAGCTACTCGGACAAGACAGGACACTAGAGCCTTGACTTACGCATGCGCGACTCTGCTTCGCCTGGGGAAGGCGTGCGTACTTTAATGCATGTTCGAGCTGCGCACACATTCCTTTACTACGACCTCCTACCGCACTGAGTTTGCCGTCTGCCACGTGGTTGCGCCGGAGCCTGCCTCTATGGGGAGTCGATCACTCGATGGTAAAGGCCACGTGGCACATCCGGAGCCCACCCCTGTGGAGGGGTGGATGCTCAGCCCTGCTGGCCACGTGGTAGTTCCAGTGCCTTTCCCTGCAAGGAAGCAGGCCTGGCCCCGAGGTTCCAATTGGCCACGTGGCAGCCCCGGAGCCCGCCTCAGCGGGGAGGCGAGGGTCCAGTTCAGCTGGCCACGCGGCAACCCGGGAGCCTGCCCCGACGGAGAGGTAGGATCTGGTCCTTCCCTCCACGATGTGGCAGCCTCGGATTCAGCCTCTTTAGTAGAGGCCGAGTCCTTAGACGTTTTCTCCTTGTGCGCGGGGGTACCCGATCTTCGGGGTACCGACAATGGCCCCCGAGCCCACCTCGGGAGAGTCATCGACACCGCAGGTGGGGTCTTCTTCCTTATCTTCCCGCGCAACTCTTTCGATTCCAATTTTGGGCAGTTCCCTGGGCGACACGTTCCTGCCGTTGTGGCGACGCGTCTCCTCCTGGTAAGCGGAGGCACTGGACGGGCGTCGCGCGACATGACTTCCGCCTTCAATCGTGCTTTAACTGCAGTGGTTCCCAAGGTGGCTCCTGCACTTCCGTTACTTTTGCCTTTAAAGAAACCGCCGAGTTACCTCCCGCATAGTTAGCCACCTGGCTCGCCTTCTTTGTCGAGTGATCCGGGCCCTCATGTCATTGCCTGTGCGGGTCTGTTGCTCTTCTACCGAGGCCGTGGTGATTCAGACGCCGCGTATGTTGGCTTGCAGAGGTGGATAAAAAGAGACCTTTCCCCCTAAGGGTCCTTTCTTCCACTTCTGCATCCTTGCGCTCGTGCCTTCTTGCCCCAAACCCAGTTCTTGCGCTCTAGCTCCCAATCTCCCCTTCCAGAGCCTCCTCCTTCAATCCTCATGGCGAGCATCCTGCCCAAGTCCCGGCTGTCCAGGTCCGCTGACCTGGCCCCCATGCGCCGGCTTCTCGGCTGGCATGCTCCTGAGCAGGAGAAGTGGCTCCGTCCGGGGAGGTTGCCGTTGAGCCTCTCCGCTGGGGAGATGGTGCTCTTTTCATCGTACATGCTGGTCGGCTTCGTCCCGCCTGCATCCGCCTTCCTGGTCATGCTCCTGGAGACCTTCGGCCTCCAACTCCACCACCTCACGCCGAACTTGATCGCCATGCTGGCGGTCTTTGCTCACCTCTGCGAGATGTTCGTGGGGGTGATGTCGTTGGTGAAGCTCTTCAGGTACTTTTTTGTACTGAGGGCCACCGGCAGAAGCTCGAATGAGCATCTCGGCGCCTACTACTTCCAGTGCCGAACCAAGGTCCCCTCGAGGTACATTACTTCCTTCAACTCTGCTCGATGGGAGCAGTGGCGCGAAGATTGGATGATCGCCAAGGTCGAAGCCCACGATCGGATGTGCCTCCCCATCGGGATCCCCTACTCCGAGCGGTCATTCTGGGAGGAGCGCCCAGAGCTGGAGGAGGCGTTCAACCCGGTGTTGGAGAGGATCTAGATGCTGGCGGACCACAGGCTGTCGTCTGCCATGGTGCTGAGGGACTTCATGTCCCGCCGCATAGCTCCGCTCCAGCGCCCTACCCGCCCGGTGTGGATGTTCACCGGCCTATCGGACTGCTCCCGGCTCGAGACCGGCCCCAGCTCCAACCTGGACGAGCAGCAGCTGCACGACATGCTGACCCGGGTCTGTCCCGATGACATTTCCCCCGAGGAGCTGGCTCTTCCAACGGCCCGCAACCCCTTGTGCTCAGACTTCGAGCTGAGGAGGCAGCTGCTGAAGACGATGCCGACACTCGACGAGTCTGGGCTGGCGCAGCGCCAGATCGGGGACCCGTTCCGGGGGGGGTGGGGGGGGGGTAAACATCGTCGACGACGCTGAGGGAGGTGGGGCTCCCTCAAGCGATGAAGATCCTTCAAGCGATGACGCCTCAAGTGGGCCCCAGCACCGTCAATGGGGAGGCGACAACGCCTCTATTGACAAAGGGAAAGGGAAAGCACCGGTTCTGGTGTCGGACCCGACCCCCAATAAGCACGCTTGGTCGCTGCCGCCGGCCCCCTCCGCTCCTCGTCAGGACACCGGAGCCCTGCCGCATTCGTCGTCAGGGGGCGCCGATGGCGCCACTTTGCCGCCCGAGTCCTCGACGCACAAGAGGGGGATGCTCCTCAACGCCGACGGGACTTCAGCGTTCCCTCGTCGTTCGGAGGAGCACCAGACTTCGGGGGTGCCACCGACTCCTCCACCACAGGCCCCCAGCACACTCAGCGGCCCCCGCCGCGGGTTCGGGGGGTCCGAACCCCCTCTCCCCCAACCCTTTTGGGAAGCAGTGGAACTTCAACGTCCCCCAGTAAGCCTACATAGATTTTATCTTGGGTGCTCTTTGCTGTGTGCTTACCCTGTCATTTCCTTATGATCCGGGTTTGCTTGATTTCAGCGCCACTACAGCTACTCCTCCACCCGCGGGCCCTTCTGTTGGGCAGTATGCCGCTCCAGCCGGCTCGCGGGGCTCCTCTGCAGCCTCGGGCCCCGCTCCGATGCACCGGGCTGCTGCCGCCGGGGTGCCCTGGGCCTCCATGCCTGAGACCCCCACAGCGGCTGCTGAAGCCCAGCCGCATGCGCCGGCGATTATTGCCGCGCCCGCCAACGACTCCGCATCCACCGGCTACTCCGTGCCGGCCGATGCCGTCGCACCGTCCGACACCGCTACGTCGGCTGGCGTCGCCGCCCCGGGTGCCGTCACTGTGGAGGAGGCCCTTGGGGGCAACGCGCCTGCTTCTGGCTGTGGTCCCCCCCGCCTTCTCCAATTGGGGGAGCTCTGGTCCCCGTCTCCCCAGTGGTCCTCCAAATGGAGGATGATATTGAAGAAGTGGGGAGGCAGGGACCCGCTGCTACGGTGGAGCCCCTCCCTTGTCTGAGGCCATGGTCGTGGCCTACTCTGGCTTCCGGCAGGCTTAGGCGGCCCTCACCTGGGAGAAAGGGCGGCTTGAAGACGAGGATGACTGGCTCCAGGAATGGGCTAGGACCCTGGAGGCCCGGACCCGGCTGGCAAAGAGCCGAGCGGCTCAAAGGGAGGTGGCTGTTCGGGAGGAGATGAAGATCCTCGAGCAGGAGCGCGATCTCATCGCTCAACTGGACACCGTCACCCAGAAGCTGAAGGCGGACGCCACGGCTATCCACGCTGAGGCCAGCTCCCGCTTCCAGTCCTACGAGGACCTTCGACAACTACTGTCTCGCCGGGAAGCTGCTCTTGCCGAACGGGAGCAGGAGTTGGCGGCGAAGCAGGCTGAGGCGGAGGCGACGTCCCGCTGGCTCGTCCTCCAGCAGGAAGGGGCGAGGGTCCGCGCTGCCGAGCTAGACTGTCGGGATGCTGCCCTGGCTGAGGCAGAGCAAGCCCAGCTCGCCGAGCGTCAGGCCCTCTTGGACCGCGAGTTCAACATCGCCCTCAAGGAGGGTGACTTGAGCCGCCGCGAGAGGGAGGTCGGCGAGCGCGAGGGGGGCATGGCGGCCAAGGAGAAACGGTTCCTGGACGGCGGCCCCCGGGCATTGGCGGCGGCCCAGCAGGAGGTGCAAGAGCTCCGACCGTCGCGCTCTACTAAGGTCCGGAAGGTCTGAGAGTTCCTTGGCGGTGCCAACTCGGCTCTGGTGCCGCTCGGCTTCAGCCCGGTGCACGTGAGGGAACTAGCGCAGGATGTGAGCCAGGTGTTCCCGGCACTTGACTCCACCAGCTCGAGGATGCGCTCGCTGGGGGCCATCATCGACAACCAGCTGGAGGCAGAAGGGAGGATGCTGGTGAAGGAGGTGGTGACGCACATCCTGGCCTGCTACCGGAGCTGGTACCCTGATGTCCCTCTGCAGCCGGTCCTCGAGGGGCCCATCGCCGAGAGGGAAGAGGCCGCCAAGTCTGAAGTCTCGGATGCGGTGGCGCTCATCACCTCAAGGTTTCAGCGGAGCGGCTGAGGGCTCCCCATGTGCTGTTTATGTTTTGTGTTTCTTTCTGCTTTTGTCTGTGGTTGCTTGTGGTGGCAAACTTTTTATTTTGGAACAAAAAATTTGCCTGTGGTGCCTCTTATACTCAGCATGCTTTTATTTCCAGCAATATCTTCTAGTTGCTTGTTGCTCCTTAGCTTCCAGAACCTGCCGCCCCTCGGAGTGTGGCCCCCTGACAGGTGTGGCCAGTTGTTATGGGCACACCTGTCAGATACCTAGAAGTTAGGGCGGACGGTTGCAAGGGAGCTTAGGATGCGTAGGTAGCATTGCTGTAACTGAGTATGCAGGGGCGCCGACGGCGGGCCCCCTGGGGGTGCCGCCGGAGCTTCGGTCCGGCAGTGCCCACCATCTTCTGATGAAAGGTCGACGGTGGCCCCCCTAGGGGGTGCCACCGTAGCCTTGGTCCGGCGGTGCCCACCATCTTCATGGGTACTTTGACGGTTATTGCCGGGATAACTCCTTGAAGACCTGCATATAGATCAAAAAACAGAAAATGTAATTCTGTCCGCTGGTCATTGCTTCCCTGCTCCTTTTTAGTGTCGCTTGACTTACGATCTTGGGCTGACTCATGGGGCTTGGGTAATTTAGTGCGTCTGCACCTAGGGATCGCTATCCATACTACTTAAGGGTGGTCCATCTGGCCCCAATACTCAGTTGTAGCGCTGGGGAGGCAGGGCGCACATGCTTAGGGTACAGGACCAGGCTAAGCAGGCTGTGCCCCTGGACCTCCCGCTCGGCGTAAGCTTTTCCCGGGGGAGACCATCTGGAGACATAGACCCCCGAGTATGGGAACATCCGAGGCCCCAGGCACATTGCAGGTACCTCAAGCTACCCCACCTGCAACCAGACAGCAAGGCTCCCACTATTGCTAGAGCAGGGAAAAAATGACAGCACTCATGACAGATCACGAGCTACAGCGAACATACAACAATATCATAAAAAATTAAAGATAATTTTTTGAATGAGAAAACCCTATACAGGGTAGGACAACATTCTTTTATTGCGGTCTCCCATAAGATGGGTCAGGTTTTACAAGGGGAACGACCCGGCTCAGGCGACAAAGGAAGCCGAGTGCACCTACTTAGGGTTCTGGACCAGGCTAAGTGAAATGTGCACTCAGAGCCTCGTCCCCGTAGCCTTAGTTACCCTAAGTACCGTTCCTAGGCACCATGTACCTTTTACAATGAAATAATACTGTCCTAACGCTGGTCTAGGGGTATAACTTACGGAGGTGCTCGATGTTCCAGGGGTTGGGCAGTCGCTCTCCATCCTCCATAGCTAGGCGGACACACCCAGGGCGACATACCTCGGTAACCCAGAAGGGGCCCTCCCATCTGGGGGAGAGTTTGTTATCCCCTTCCCGGGAGAGTATGCGATGCAGCACCAGGTCATCTACCTTTAGCTCCCTACTCCGCACGATCCTCTGGTGGTAGCGCCGGAGCGTCTGCCTGTACCGTGCATTTCAGAGAGCCTCTCTCACTCGTTCCTCGTCGACGAGGTCCACGTCTTCACGTCGGAGCTGGTCCTGCGCGGCTTCGTCGTACACCCGTACACGGGGGGAGCCCCTGGTGATTTCTGGGGGGAGGACGGCCTCTGCCCCGTACACCAGGAAGAAAGGGAGAGTTGATGTCCGTCTAGCCCACAGTGCACACGGAAGCTCGTCTACCCAGTTTGCACCATGCTTCTCAAGGTGTGAGAACGTGCGAGTCTTGAGGCCCTTGAGGATCTCTGCATTGGCCCTCTCGACCTATCCATTGCTCTCTGGATGAGCGACGGATGCATAGCAGACTTGGATCCCAAGGTCCTCACAGTATTCCTGGAATGCTGCACTTGTGAACTGGGTCCCGTTATTAGTGATGATTCTGTTCGGGACCCCGAACTTGCAGACGATCGACTTGATGAATTTGACTGCTGACTGCTTGTTGATGGTGACAACTGGGGTGGCTTCCGGTCACTTGGTGAACTTGTCTACAGCCACGTAGAGGTGCCAGAATCCTCCGACGGCTCTGGGAAAGGGTCCCACGATATCCAACCCCCATACAGCAAATGGCCATGAGGGTGGGATCATCTGCAGTGCCTGAGCTGGTGTGTGGATCTGCTTGGCATGGAACTGGCACGCCTTGCATCTCCTGACCATCTCGGCGGCATCCTGGAGTGCTGTCGGCCAGTAAAAGCCATGCCGAAAGGCTTTACTGACCAACGTGCGGGATGATGCGTGGTTCCCACACTCGCCTCCATGGATCTCTGCGAGCAAGTCGCAGCCCTCCTCCCGGGTAATGCAATGCAGTAGGATGTCGTTGGCGCCATGTCGGTAGAGATCCCCTTCCACCAGCGTGTACCTCTTATCCATGCGGACTATCCTTTCTGCCAGGGCATGTTCTTCGGGAAGGATGTTGTCTTTCAAGTAGTCTCGGACCTCCGAGATCCATGCATCGGGACTTACTTGAGCCTCTGGATCTTGGGCGCCTGGTAGCTCGGAGCTCCCGGCGGCGCATACGATCCTTGGTGGGCTCCATGGTAGCAGGGCCGCCGAGACTACCAGCTTCGAGGTGCTGGGCTTGCCCCCTTCGCCTGGTTCAGCTGCCCAGGCGGTTGGTCGCGGTAACGTCCTTGCAAAGACTCCTTCGGGCACTGGGGCCCCTGTGGAGGCCTTCGTTGACAGGTCGTCTGCGAGCGAGTTGTCGGCTCGGGGTACATGGCACAAGTCCAAGACTTCAAAGTCCTTTTCGAGCTTCCGGACGTGCAGCAAATATGCTGCTAGCAATGGGTCGTTGCAGCTGCACTCCCCCTTGGCTTGCTTGATGATCAGCTGAGAATCACCTTTAGCCAGAAGCTGACGGACATTGAGAGTCAGGGCAGTCTTTCGCCCGAAAATGAGGGCTTCGTATTTTGCCATGTTGTTAGTCGCCTTGAAGTCGAGGCGCACCATGTACTTGAACTTCTCCCCAGTCAGGGTGAGGAGCAGGACCCCGGCCTCGGCCCCCTGCTTTCGCGAGGAGCCATCAAAGTAGAGTGTCCAGGGGGTTTCGGTGAAAACTGGGGCTTTGGGCTCCGTTTCTCCATTGTCCGGGCCCCCTGGGTTGCTTGGCGATGGAGTCCATTCTGCCAAGAAGTCTGCTAGTGCTTGGCTCTTGATTGCATGTCGAGGTAGGAACTCCAGCTCAAACTCCGCCAGCTCCGCTGCCCACTTGGCAATGTTGCCAGTCGAGTTGGGGCTGTGGAGCACGGTTTTTAGTGGGAAGGAGGTCACCACTGAAACTCGGTGAGCCTAGAAGTAATGCCGGAGCTTCCTCGACGCTATGAGCACCGCATACAACAATTTGTGTACCTCCAGATACCTTGTTTTTGCTTCATGGAGGACCTCACTGATGTAGTAGACAGGTCGTTGGGAGGTCTGAACCCTCCCTGGGGGGTCCTGAGCTCCTTGCGATGTGTCTGCATCCTGGGGAATGTGGCCCCTAGGATCTGGTCGGACCTCCGGGGGCTGGGACCCGGAGGGCTCTTGGTCACTGGAGCACACAACAAGGGGGTCCTCTGCTGGTTGCGGGCCCTGAGGCTCAGCTTCCTCCCTGGGGCTCCCTCGGGTGCTTGCTGCGGCGGTGGCTCCGACCGCTCTGCAACCAAGACCATGCTGACCACCTCCGTTGTTGCGGTGATGTAGAGTAGGAGTGGTTCACCGGGTTCCGGTGCCACCATGATGGGTAGCGTCATCTGGTGCTTCTTGAGCTCCTGGAATGCCGCCTCCGCTTCCTCGTTCCACTCAAAGGGACCCGACTTCCGCAGAATCTTAAAGAAGGGCAGGGCTAGCTCAGCTAGTCTTGAGATGAACCGGCTGAGGGCCGCCAAACACCCTGCAAGCTTCTGCACATCGTTGATGCGGGCCGACGGCCGCATCAACTCTATTGCCTTGATCTTCTCTGGGTTAGCTTCAATTCCTCGGTGTGAGACCAAGAAACCAAGGAGCTTCCCTGCAGAAACCCCAAAGACGCACTTGTCAGGGTTCAGCATTGTGCGCGTCGTGTGCAGCTTGCTGAAGACCTGAGCCAGGTTGTCTGATAAGGATGTGTGGGCTCTAATTTTTACCACGATGTCATCGACATACACCTCTACTAGGTCTCTAATGAGGTCCCCAAATGTCTTATGCATTGCACGTACAAAGGTGGGGAGAGAATTCTTGAGTCCATAAGGCATGGAGACATAACAATACAGACCGTCTACTGTTATGAAAGCAGTGTGTTCTTCAACTTCCCTAGACATTGGTATTTGGTGAAAACCAGAATATGCATCTAGGAAACACAGAAGATCACAGCCTGATGTTGAGTCTACTATTTGATCTATTCTAGGAAGAGGGAATGGATCCTTTGGGCATGCCTTATTGAGGTTGGTATAATCGATGCACATCCGGAGTTTCCCGCTAGCCTTGGGGATGACGACAGGGTTGGACAACCACCGTGGGTGGTGGACCTCCCGGATGAAACCAGCATCGAGCAGCTTCTTGATTTCTTCATGGATGAAGTTCTGCCGCTCGATGGACTGTTTCCTGGGCTTCTGTTGCACCGGTCGAGCGTCAGGGTAGATATTCAGATGGTGCTCAATCACCTCCCTAGGGATCCTAGGCATTTGTGATGGTTGCCATGCAAACACATCGACATTGTCCCGGAGGAAGGTGACGAGCGCGAGTTTCTATTTGCTGTCCAGGTTCCCCGCGATACGGGTTGTCTGGGCAGCCTCGGAACCAATCCTGACAACCTTTACTGGGACGTCGTCGTCGACTGGTTGCACACGGGGTGCAGAAGTGGAGGCCCGCTGCATCGGACCCTGCTCTGGTCGACTCTCCTTCGCACCCCCCGAAGTCGGGGCCCTCCCGGCTGTGAGCGCCTGGAGCTGCTCCAAGGCGGATACTGCAGCTGAGCGGTCCCCTCTGATCCTGAGGACACTGGAAGGCGTTGGCATCTTCAGGACGAGGTAGCCGTAGTGGGATACGGCCATGAACCTGTAGAGCACCAGCCTCCTGATGATTTCGTTGAAGGGGAGGTCGACGTCCGCCACGTCGAACAAAACGCTCTCCGTACGGTAATTCTTCGGGGTCCCAAAGGTCACCGGGAGGTGAATGTTACTGTACAGGAGGATCTGCCCCGGTCCGACACCTGAGAACGGGCTCGAAGGTGTGAGCCGGGACATCGGCAGCTGCAGCTTCCGGAAGGCCGCCGTGGAGATGAGGTTGAGGCCTGCCCCACCATCAATCAACACGTGAAAGACCTTCACGTTGGCGATGGTCGGGGACACCAGCAGTGGGAGCACGCCTGCTCCCGCCATGTTCTTCGGGCAGTCAGAGGTGTCGAAGCGGATTGCTGTGGTCATCCACTTGTGGTGGAGAGCCGGGCTCGGAGCGGGGGCCACTGAGGCCACTGCCCGTCGCAGAGTCTTCACTGCTTTTCGGGACGTGGAATCTGTGGCTCCCTCGTAGATGACGTGGAGAGTCTTGCGGCGCTCCATATCGCTGCTGGAGTCGGAGTCACCACCCTCGAAGACGGCCTTCACTACCCTCTGGGGTTCTTGGAACCCCATCTCGCTGTCATCCTCCTTTTCGGGATCGACCTTCTATTTGCCCTCCCTCTGGCGGGAAGGTGCACCCTCCTGGTGCTGCTGCTTCTGCTTTTGTTCACGAAAGCGCTCCGCGAACTTCTTCACTTCCCGGCACTCGCTAGCGCTATGGCTATTTGTGCGTTGCACCGGGCACTTGAAGTCAGGCTCCTCGGGTTCAGGTGACTGCCGAGGGCGCTTGTCTCGGCGCGGCGGCTGGGCTCCGCCGGGAACCGCAACTGCCACTGCATGGGCTTTGGGCTTTGGCTTGTTCTTGCCATTGCCCTTCTTCTTCTTCTTGCCACTGCTTTTTGCAGAGGCTCCTTCCTCAGTCGGCGTGACTTCCCTTGCCTCTGAGGAAGGTTGGCAGTGCCAGTTGCGTCCCTCAGCTGCCCTAGCAAATCTATCTGCCAGGACAAACAGCTCGGAGACATCACGCACTTCAAGCGTGGCTAGCTTCTCAAATATTTTCTTGTCCCTCACATCCTGCCTGAACGCAACAATAACTAATGTGCTAGTGATATGAGGGATTGTGTTCCGTACCTGAGAGAACCGCTGGATGAATGATCGCAGCAACTCTCCAGCGCGTTGTCTGACGGCGTGGAGGTCAAGCTCTATGCCGGGGCGCTTGTAGGAAGCTTGTAGGAACTGACGAAGTCCGCCACGAACTATCGGCACAGTTCATCCCAAGAGGTTATGGACCCCTGGGGCAGGTTCATGAGCCATGACCGGGATGGGCCGGTCAGGAGGACGGGGATGTAGTTGGCCATGATGGCCTCGTCGCCTCCTGCAGCTAGTATCGCGGTGGAGTAGATCTGCAGGAACTCACTCGGGTTGACACTCCCGTCGTACTTCTCCGGCATGTGTGGCCGGAACTTTTGTGGCCAGACCACGAAACGGAGGTGAGGTGCCAGAGCCGCACACCCTTGGGTGGGACTGACTGGCGCCGGTGGTGGCATTGCATAGCAGGTGGGCCTGCATACACCTGATGCTGGGGCGGTGCAGCATACGCCTGTGGGGGTGGAGGCGCGACGTACGCCTGGTATGGAGGTGGCGTAACATACGCCGGGTTCGGCGGTCGCACGGCGTGAGCCTGGGGTACAGGGCCCGGCGCACTGTAGTCCGCCTCAAGGTTGCGCCGCCGCTCCCTCTGTCGCTCGATGGTAACTCGACAGTCTTCTCCCGACCTGCAGCGCTGCAGCCCAGTTCTCAGGTCTGTTGCCGAGATCCTGGTCGATCGCGAGTCCACCGTCCATCAGTCGATGGTTGGAGTCTGTGATAATGACAGATGCATCGGCTGGGCATGTGTCTCCCTTGGTGGAGGTGCGTTGAGTGCAGCGGCGACGAGGTGGTCGACGTCGTTGATCCACTGCTGAGCTGCTCCTCGAGGAGCATCTCCAGCAGGTGGATTGTGGAGTAGCGCATGCGCTGCTGCGAGCACACTCTCCGGGCTTGCTGCCGGCGGCGCTGTAGCTGCCGTCATGGCTGGAGTACGCCATGGTGTGGCGTGCTGACCTGCAGCCGGCGAGGTGACAGCGGGGCGACGTGAAGGTCCCGGCCTTGCTGCTCTACAGCGGGATCCCTCTCTAGAGCGAGATGATGCCTGGTCCTCAGCTGCTTCCTGTCGCCGTCACTGCGGCTTGGTTGTACCGGCGTTGGAATGGCCGTTCACCATTGCTGCTGGTGGAAATCTTCTCGTGGAAAAAGCACCCTACCTGGCGCGCCAAATGTCAAAGGTCTTAAACGACACTTCCCCAGGATCTGCTTAGAGAGCAGCCCGCGAAGGTTCTTTGGATTCACGAGGGCTAGTCCCAGGAGATTGAGCGCAGCAAGATGGTGAACACAGAGGGTTTTACGTGGTTCAGGCCGCCGGAGCGTAACACCCTACGTCCACGGGAGTGTTTGTGTATTGCCTTGCTTGAGCGTGTATGAGTCCTAGTCTGACCTTTTCGATCCCCTTCCAAGGTCGTCTGCCGAGTCCTTTTATAGTTCAAGGACTCTGCAGTCACAAGGTGGGCCCCGAGGCCCGACAGGTGGTCCCGAGGAGAGCTAAATCCTATACAAGATCTAGGATTAAATGCTATCTACTTCCCTTTGTTTGGAGCGTCAATGCGCTGTCCCGCCGCGTCGTGCGCCAGGGCTACACATAGTTGGTGATGATGGAGGTGCACTTCCCGCCCGTCTTGTCCTTGCGGCCCATTCGTCCGTCTTGCGGTGTGGGTCTGTACCGGCTACTTGGACAAGACATGACACTGGAGCCTTGACTTACGCATGCGCGACTCCACTTCGCCTAGGGAAGGTGCGCGCACTTTAATGCATGTTCGAGCAATGCACGCCTTCCTTTACTGCGGCCTCCTACCGCATTGAGTTGGCCGTCTGCCACGTGGTTGCGCTGGAGCCTGCCTCTGTGGGGAGTCGAGCACTCGATGGTAAAGGCCACATGGTGCATCCGGAGCCCACCCCTGTGGAGGGGTGGAGGCTCAGCCCTGCTGGCCAAGTGGTAGTTCCAGTGCCTTTCCTTGCAAGGAAGTAGGCCTGGCCCCGAGGTTCCGATTGGCCACGTGGCAGCCCCGGAGCCTGCCTCAGCGGGGAGGCGAGGGTCTGGTTCAACCGGCCACGCGGCGACTAGGGAGCCTGCCCTGGCGGAGAGGTAGGATCTGGTCCTTCCCTCCACGACGTGGCATCCTCGGATTCGGCCTCTTTAGTAGAGGCCGAGTCCTTAGTCGTTTTCTCCTTGTGCGCGGGTGTACCCAGTCTGCGGGGTACCGACAACTGCCCACTTTGCAATGTTCCCGGTAGAGTTAGGGTTATGCAAAATAGCACGCAGTAGAAAAGAAGTTACCACTGATATTTTGTGGGCTTTGAAATAATAACGAAACTTCGTTGAGGCAATAAGAATTGCGTAAAGCAGTTTATGCACCTCAATGTATCTTGTTTTTGCGTCATGGAGTACTTTGCTGATGAAGTATACTGGGCACTGGACGCACCGGACCCTCTCGGAGGGACCTAAAGCTTCTTCTCCATCGACCTGGACCCTCCCGGAGGAGTCCAGACCTTCTTGCTATGCTTCTTGGACCCTCCCGAAGGGATCCAAAACTTCTTCTTGTTCGACCCGGATCTTGCTAGAAAGGTCCGGATCATCTTGGCCGGCCAGGTGAATCCCCTCAGGTGAACGAGGTTGATCTTCTAGTATTTCGCCTTGAGGTTCCGTGTCTGGGGGCTGAGACCCGAACACGCCTTCAGGTAACTCCGGACCCTCCTAGAGGGGTGTGGGCTCCTGAACTTGAAATGGCAAGAAGAAGAAGAGGAGGAAACGAAAGAGGATCAAGATCTCCACCAAGTTTTCGTTCTTCATCACCAATTCATCTCCAAGTTCATCACCAACCCTAGATCACCAAGATCCAAGTGCTACCTCCATGTTTCTTGATTCATTGGAGTCCTAAACACGTGGTATACCTTCTATTATCTTTTCCTTACATGAATTCAACACCTAATCTCCAAATTTATGTTGATCTAGAAAACCCTAATCTGTTGATCTCGCAAAGTGCAGACTTGTCCGGTCCCTAGCGGACTAGTCCGGTCTTCCTGGCTATATTGTGTTGAATTGATTCTAAAGTCTGATCTAATCACATCCAAACCTGTATAAACTTGTTAAAATCTATTAGAACTAGTTAGCGATCATTAAAAGCAATCTATTAACAAGTTCTACCTTGCATTTGCATTAATCATGCATGTCATGCCATGTTGAGTAATACTTGTGCACTCTTTGATTGTGTTTCTTGTCTTGTATGTTTATTGTGCATATTAGACGGATTTGTACTAGAGATGCCGCGGAGGATCTCCAGAACCAAGAGTTTGAAGGCTTTGACCCTAATCAACCGCAAGAGCAAGGCAAGTGTCCTTGAAGCGTATTGATCTAGTTTTGAAATAAATATTTTGTTTGCAAAACTGCATGCTTGTGTCAATTTGATGGGAAATCCTATGGTAGGAAGTTTACTAGTTTTGTTTGACCACCCTTGTCACCTAGAATATATGGTAGAGAGTCGGGAAGGGCTTTTTACCTTTTTGCTTCTCTTAATCAACTAGGATGGGAAAACAACTATACCACTCAATTTAAATATGCATGGATGAGATTGTGGTTTACATGAACTAGTGAAATATGATATGGTAATGGGTGATCTAAGCAAGCCTCGTATGTGGATAGCTTGGATGATATGGTGGTTGCTTGCTTTAGATCTAAGGACCGGTTCATGCGAGAATAAGCTAGGACTACAGTGCCACCACGAGGCCAAGTATGGGTGCGGCGTAGCTGATTGATTAGGGCTTTGCTAGTGCTGTTTGGACCATTGTGGATGCTCGGGGAAGGGGTAGTCGGATTGGGTTTGTTGATGATTGGTGGGACTATCCTGGGATCCGAATGGCTCAAGAGGGGGCCCTTGGTTGAAGATGTGCTCAGTTAGAGGAATCGCCACCGGTGAAATCTCAGTGGGGTCTAAATAGGCTAGTAATTCCTTTGTAAAGGCTATTTTGTGATCTCTTGGCCACACACCGACGGAAGTGTGAGACGACATAATAGAGGTTCTAGTCATCGAAAGGTGATGAAATCACGAACACGTGAGTAAAGAGGTACAAACTCTACAGAGTGTGTCTAAAACTACCATGATAGTCGTGCTCCCGGTTATGAGCACCTGGACAACTTCCATGATTAGAGGGAACTCAGTATTGGGATGGTTATGGTTTGGTAATGGTTACGGTTGGCTATGGATTAATTTCTGGTATTGAATATGGTTATTGGAAAATGGTGAAATCTGGAATTATTGATGAGGATGGTGAATTATTGACTGGTATTATGATATTACTTATGATTATGATGGGTTTATTTCACATACATGCAATATATTGCTTTTCAAATGTTTTAATGTACTTTTCAGCACTTAGCCATTATTATTGTCATCATTTTAATCGACCACATGTCATACTTTCCACACTTGCTAAGTACGACATGTACTCACTCTTGCAATCCCCCCCCCCCCCCCCCCAACAGTTGCAAGTCAGGATTGGGAGTTTAATGGCGATAATGCGGAGTTCTAGGCCGTGTCTACCGTCAGCTTTACCTGTGGTGTTAATGGAGTTGCGCTATCCCTTATGCTTAGTTTGCTTAGTTGCTTAATTAGTTTATTTCCGCTGCATTAGTTGAACTTGTCGTCAATATACATTAGAGGTTGTACTCGAGGATAATATGGTTTGTATAATAATACTTGGTTAATTAATCTTGTCTTGTGGTAATTTTTCTGTATACTCATTTGTGAATGCACTCGTGTATGTGTGTTGAACGTCCTGGGCACACATATGCATTAGCTTGGTTCACTTTCGGAACTGGGTGTCACAGATTGGTATCAGAGCCACAGGTTGACCGTATGATGCAGCCTAGATAGAATGGACACTTTAGAACATATAGGAGCACTCAAGAATCGATGTGTTTTTGTTTGGTGTGCTGCTTGCTATATATTGTTTGCTTGTGTGCTTATTAGAGAATTTTGGGATGCTTTAGCATTGCCATGTCCACCTAGGCTAGTGTAGCTAGTTGTCTAGTTTCATATCCCTTGATGCATATAGTTGGGAACGTTTTCGAATTCTTACCTATTGCTTTTCTCCAGATGGTGAGGACTCGCAACCAGAGGGATGACAATTATGAGGAGGAGAACAATGGAGTGCCTCAAAACAACATGGGACAAGGATTTACTCAGGGAGCTATCAACATTGAGCAGCTATTGGATATGCAAAACCAGCTCATGTAAACCATGATACAAACTATGGAACAGCTGCAGGCTGGCAATTTCAATAATCAGCCCCACATGCCTCCACCGCCACCCCCGCCTCCTCATAACCGGTTGGGAGAGTTTATGAGTACTAGGCCACCGACTTTTTCTCAAGCCGCTGATCCTATGGATGCGGATGATTGACTTAAGTCCATGGAGAAGAAACTTGCTATTGTCCAATGCAGTGACCGGGAGAAGGTGTTATTTGCTTCTCATCAACTAGTTGGAGCAGCTGCGGATTGGTGGGATTCATATTGCAATGCTCATGAGAATCAGGAGAGAATTACTTGGGCCGAATTCAAGTAGAGTTTTTGTTATCATTATGTGACCGAGGGTGTTATGATCTTGAAGAGGCAAGAATTTGAGAACTTAAGGCAAGAAAGATCAAGCGTGAGTGAATATCTCAATAAGTTCACTCAACTCTCGAGGTATGCCCCAGAAGATGTCAGTCGGGACAGCCGGAAGCAATACTTGTTTATGAGGGGTTTGAACAATGAAATCCAAGTGCAACTACTCAACTGTGATTATGCCAATTTTCAGAAGGTTGTGGACAAAAAAATTGTGGTTGAGAACAAGATTCATGTGATGGAGCAAGACAATAAGAGAAAGGCGCCATATCAAGGACAGCCGCAAGGAAGTAATGTGCACCCTCGCTTTGTGCCGTCCAATGCGCCTTATTTCAGCTCTTCTATTCCTGGTCAACGCCCTGGATTTGCACCGTGCCCAATTCAGTTTGTGCAGCAACTCCCTGTCATGCAAGCACCTAGGCCTCCAATGCCTTATGCACCTTGCGCTAACTTTCCTGCTGCAAGTGTTCAAAACCAAGCTCGTCCCAATAATTCTGGTGGAGTTAACAAGTGCTATACTTGTGGAGAAGCTGGACACTTTGCGCATCAATGTCCTAAGTCAGACCTTGGTCAAGGAAGCAATGCGCCGTGGAAAAACCCAAGACCCGATGGAGGGCAGCCACAAGAGAACCGTGGACAACAAAATTTTGCTCGTGGCAACGTCAACCATGTCTCTACGGAGGATGCTCAACAAGCGGATGACGTGGTCATTGGTATGTTCTTGTGAACTCCAACCCCGCGACTATGCTATTTGATTCTGGAGCATCACACTCATTCATTGCATCGAAGTATGTTGCCAAGTATAGTTTGCCTATCTCTCATATGAAGTTTAGTCTATTGGTTAAGTCTCCTGGAGGAGAGATGAGGACAAATATAGTATGTCCAAAAGTAAGCCTTAGAATAAGGGGGTAGACTTCTCCGCGAACCTCATTGTTTTGGATTCTCAAGGATTGGACATTATACTTGGTATGGACTGGTTGAGGAAGCACAATGGAGTTATTGAGTGTGCCACGAAGACGGTGAAGTTGACTAATGAGGAAGGGATCACCGTAAAATTTGAAGCATCTCAAACCGCACCAAAGCAATTGGAGCTGAATCATATGGACGGTGCCGCAATTGAGGAGATTCCGGTGGTGTGTGAATTTTTGGATGTTTTTCCAGACGAGTTGCCAGGTATGCCACCTGATTGAGACATTGAGTTTGTTATTGATTTAATACCTAGAATTGCACCTATAGCTAAGAGGCCGTAGAGGATGTCTCCTATGGAATTAGCGGAGCTCAAGAAACAAATTCAAGAGCAACTAGAGAAATGTTTTATTTGCCCAAGCTCTTCACGTTGGGGAGCGCCCGTGCTGTTTATGGACAAGAAGGATGGAACCCAAAGGATGTGTGTGGATTACCGAGCTCTCAACGAGGTAACAATCAAGAACAAGTACACCTTGCCACGCATAGAAGACTTGTTTGATCAGATGAAGGGTGCTTGTGTCTTCTCTAAGATTGATTTGAGGTCGGGATGCTTTCAAATGAAGATTAGACCATCGGACATACCCAAGACAACTTTTAGGACGCGATATGAGTCCTATGAGTACACCGTCATGTCCTTTGGATTGACAAACGCGCTTGCGTACTTTATGTACCTCATGAATAAGATCTTCATGGAGTACTTGGATAAGTTCGTTGTGGTTTTTATTGATGACATTATGATCTACTCGAAGGATGAGAAAGAACATGAGGAACACTTGAGGCTTACGTTGCAGAAATTGAGGGAGCATCAATTGTATGCCAAGTTCAACAAGTGTCAGTTTTGCTTGAGAGAGGTGTCTTTTTGGGTCATATAATCTCAGGAGGAGTATCGGTTGACCCCGGAAAAGTGAGAGACGTGTTGAAGTGGGAACCACCGCAAAATGTAAAGGAGATCAGGAGTTTTCTTTGGATGGCTGGATATTACTGTAGGTTCATCAAGGACCTTTCCAAAATAGTCAAGCCAATGACGGAGTTGCTAATGAAGGGAAAGGATTTCCAATGGACTCAAGCTTGTCAAAATAGTTTTGAGGAGTTGAAGAAGAGGTTGACAACAACCCCAGTTTTGGTACTTCCGGATGTAAGCAAAAGTTTTGAAATTTATTGCGACGCATCGAGACAAGGACTTGGATGTGTATTGATGCAGGAAGGTCAAGTGGTCACCTATGCATCAAGACAATTGAAGAAACATGAGCAGAATTATCCCACACATGATTTAGGACTTGCAGCTGTGGTACATGCATTGAAGATTTGGAGACACTATATCCTTGGACATAGGTGTAAAATTTATACGGATCACAAGAGTCTTAAGTATATTTTCACACAAACGGATCTGAATTTGAGGCAACGGAGATGGTTGGAGCTCATCAAAGATTATGATTTGGGGATCAACTATCATCCGGGGAAAGCCAATATAGTGGCCGATGCTTTGAGTAGAAAAGGAGTAATTCATCAACTCACAGTTCGAGAGTTACCATCCGAGTTATGTAAGGAGTTTGAACGGTTGAACCACGGATTCGTAAATGAGATGGAGATGATGAAGTTAAACCCAACCTTGGAGCAAGTAATTCGAGAGGCACAAACCGCAGATGAAGAGATCAAGGAAATCAAGCAAAGGACCGAAGAAGGGAGATAATTCAGATTTGATGAGGATGAACATGGCACTCTATGGCTTGGTAAGAGGATTGTTGTACCTAATGTAAATCATATTCGGGAGACGATATTAAAAGAGGCACATGACTCACCATACTCAATTCATCCTGGTTGTACAAAGATGTACAAAGACTTGAGGACTTGCTATTGGTGGGATAGCATGAAAAAGGACATAGCTGAATACGTAGCATTGTGTGATGTGTGCCAACGAGTCAATGCGGAACATCAAAGGCCAGCTGGACTATTACAACCATTAAAGATTCCAGAATGGAAGTGGGAAGAAATCGGTATGGACTTCATAGTTGGTTTACCACGTACTCAGTCCGGTTACGACTCAATTTGGGTAATTGTGGATCGGTTAACTAAGTCAGCTCACTTTATTCCCATCAAGACCACCTATAATAGAGAGAAGTTGGCGGAACTGTACATGGGAAGAATAGTATGTTTGCATGGAGTTCCGAAAAAGATAGTCTTGGATAGAGGTTCTCAATTTACCTCCAGGTTTTGGCAAAATTTGCATGAAGCTTTGGGAATGAGGTTGAATTTTAGTTCAGCATATCACCCTCAAACGGATGGACAAACCGAGAGGACCAATCAGATTTTAGAGGACATTTTAAGAGCTTGTGCTTTAAAGCATGGGAAAAGTTGGGACAAAAGCTTGCCATATGCAGAATTTTCATACAACAATAGCTATCAAGCAAGTTTGAAGATGTCACCATGTGAAGCGCTTTATGGAAGGAAGTGTAGGACACCTTTATTTTGGAATGAGGCAGGAGAAACTCAAGTATTTGGTCCGGATGTGTTGCAAGAAGCCGAAAAGAAAGTCCAAATAATTCGTGAAAACTTGAGGGCTGCGCAATCAAGACAAAAAGGCTATGCGAACAATAGGAGAAGGAAATTAGCCTTTGAAACAGGAGACTACGTTTACCTTAAGGTGTCGCTGATGAGAGGTCATAAGAGGTTTAATATAAGAGGCAAGCTAGCACCTCGTTATATTGGACAATTCAAGATTTTGGACAAAAGAGGAGAAGTAGCGTATAAGTTGGAGATGCCAGCTCATCTTTCGGACATCCATGATGTCTTTCATGTTTCCCAGCTCAAGAAGTGCTTGAGAGTACCGAAAGAACAAGTACCAATGGAAGAATTGGAACTAGAGGAAGATTTGACTTATGCTGAGCAACCGGTCAAAATCTTGGAAATCAAGGAGAGAGTCACAAGGAACAAGGTGATTCAATGGTGTAAAGTTCGATGGAAGCACCACACAGAAAAAGAAGCAACGTGAGAATTGGAGGATGATCTCAAGAAGGAATTTCCCTATCTCTTCTCTTCCGCGTCGAATCTCGAGGGCGAGATTCTTTTTAAGGGGGGTAGGTTTGTAACACCCTCATTTTCATGCATCATGCCTTGCATGCACTCATATACATGTTTAACATTAACCCACATAAAGAGGAACGAGTTTAAAATTGATTTGGGCATTTAAAATTGATGTGGAACAAAACCGCACTTAAAATGCAGGAAAGTGCGGACTAGTCCGATTTTACTGAGGACTAGTCCAATTTCTCTCTGACTAAAAAAGGACTTGTCCATTTTTGCTGCGGACTAGTCCAATTTTGCCTCTGGAAACTTTCAGACTTGTCCGATTTTGGGCGGACTAGTCCGATATTCCATGAATCCTTAAAAATTTGCTAAGTACCTGGACTTTTCCGAACTAGTCCGATGTCCCAGTGGACATGTCCATTTTACTCTCTGACTAAAGACGGACTTGTCCGATTTTTGACCAGACTTGTCCGATCTTCTCTCTGGACAACTTCGGACTAGTCCGGTCCTTTCCGGACTTGTCCGATATTTTGCGACTCTGAGTTGATCTTTTGTTTTACGACTTGTTTCTTGGGTTTCATGTTATGTGGGCCTAGGGACGTTGTGCCTAACTCTTTTATAGCCCATGTGGGACTCTAAACCGGCCTCTACTCATCCCAAACTCAAAATCCATCTAACCCTAGCCTCCACCTCTATATAAACAACCCCACCCCTTGGCTTGACATCTATTTGCCACTTTTCCACCCCACCCGAACCCTAGTTCGTAGAGAGCCACCATCAAGGAGGGAGGAGAAGATCCCAAGCAAGAAGAAGAAGAGGAGGAAATGAAAGAGGATCAAGATCTCCACCAAGTTTTCGTTCTTCATAACCAATTCATCTCCAAGTTCATCACCAACCCTAGATCACCAAGATCCAAGTGCTACCTCCAAGTTTCTTGATTCATTGGAGTCCTAAACACCTAGTATACCTTCTATTATCTTTTCCTTACATGAATTCAACACCTAATCTCCAAATTTATGTCGATCTAGAAAACCCTAATCTGCTGATCTCGCAAAGTGCGGACTTGTCCGGTCCCTAGTGGACTATTCTGATCTTCTTGGCTAAATTGCGTTGAATTGATTCTAAATTCTGATCTAATCACATCCAAACCTGTATAAACTTGTTAAAATCTATTAGAACTAGTTAGTGATCATTAAAAGCAATCTATTAACAAGTTCTACCTTGCTTTGCATTAATCATGCATGTCATGCCATGTTGAGTAATACTTGTGCACTCTTTGATTGTGTTTCTTGTCTTGTATGTTTATTGTGCGGATTAGACGGATTTGTGCTAGAGAGTGCCGCGGAGGATCTCCAGCACCAAGAGTTTGAAGGATTTGACCCTAATCAACTGCAAGAGCAAGGCAAGTGTCCTTGAAGCATATTGATCCAATTTTGAAATAAATATTTTGTTTGCAAAACTGCATGCTTGTGTGAATTTGATGGGAAATACTATGGTAGGAAGTTTACTAGTTTTGTTTGACCACCCTTGTCACCTGGAATATATGGTAGAGAGTCGGGAATGGCTTTTTACCTTTTTGCTTCGCTTAATCAACTGGGATGGGAAAACAACTATACCACTCAATTTAAATATGCATGAATGAGATTGTGGTTAACATGAACTGGTTAAATATGATATGATAATGGGTGATCTAAGCAAGCCTGGTATGTGGATGGGTTGGATGATATGGTGGTTGATTGTTTTAGATCTAAGGACCGCTTCATGCGAGAATAAGCCAGGACTACAGTGCCACCACGAGGCCAAGTATGGGTGCGGCGTAGCTGATTAACTAGGGCTTTGCTAGTGCTGTTTGGACCATTGTGGATGCTCGGGGAAGGGGTAGTCCGATTGGGTTTGTTGATGATTGGTGGGACTACCCTGGGATCAGAATGGCTCAAGAGGAGGCCCTTGGTTGAAGATGTGCTCAGTTGGAGGCATCGCCACCGGTGAATCCTCAGTGGGGTCTAAATAGGCTTGTTATCCCTTTGTAAAGGCTATTTTGTGATCCCTTGGCCACACACCGACGGAAGTGTGAGACGGCATAATAGAGATTCTAGTCATCGAAAGGTAATGAAATCACGAACACGTGGGTAAAGAGGTACAAACTCTGCAGAGTGTGTCTAAAACTATCATGATAGCTTTGCTCCCGGTTATGAGCACCTGGACAACTTCCATGATTAGAGGGAACTCAGTATTGGGATGGTTATGGTTTGGTAATGGTTATGGTTGGTTATGGATTAATTTCTGGTAGTGAATATGGTTATTGGCAAATGGTGAAATATGGAATTATTGATGAGGATGGTGAATTATGGACTGGTTATATGATATACTTATGATTATGATGGGTTTATTTCACATACATGTAATATATTGCTTTTCAAATGTTTTAATGTACTTTTCAGCACTTAGCCATTATTATTGTCGTCATTTGAATCGACCACATGTCATACTTCCCACACTTGCTGAGTACGACATGTACTCACTCTTGCAATCCCCCCAACAGTTGCAGGTGAGGATTGGGAGTTTAGTGGCGATAATGCGGAGTTCTAGGCCGTGTCTACTGTCAGCTTTGCCTATAGTGTTATTGGAGCTGTGCTATCCCTTATGCTTAGTTTGCTTAGTTGCTTAATTAGTTCATTTCCGCTGCATTAGTTGAACTTAACGTCAATATTCATTAGAGGTTGTACTCGAGGATAATATGGTTTGTGTAATAAAACTTGGTTAGTTAATCTTGTCTTGTGGTAATTTTTCTGTATACTCATTTGTGAATGCACTCGTGTATGCGTGTTAAACGTCCTGGGCACACATATGCGTTAGCTTGGTTCACTTTCCGAACTGGGTGTCACCGTACCGACATCTTCCAAGAAGGAGATTGTCAAGGGGTAGTAACCACCTTCTCAATCAGTCTACAAAGGAAATTCATTAATAAGAGGACGATAGTTATACTCATATGATTGTGCTTGTTCTTCATGACTTACCCCTTCTTTATTGAGGACAATGCACTACCACTTCAATAAATCTCTTGACTCAGGCTTCGCAGAGAAACCCTACACAGAGAAATTGGAAATACCAAAAACAAACAAGACAGAAAAACAAATCTACAGTTAAGTTCATCAGTCTATTGCAGAGCTACATATATACAACCATGCGACTGGTGTGCCATATGTACATACATGGAGATTCTTCTCGCGGCACACCAAGCGCTACTCCTCTAGTCGGCTACGCGCCAAGCCAATATCTAAGCTAGCCATGAACAGTGAGAACGACGACGAGGATGGCGACACGACGACAGCGATGGCGAACAAAGGCGACGATCACATTGGAGTTGGTCGAACAGAGGCGGCGGTCACACTGGAGTTGGTCGATTAGTAAAGGAGCCGTTAGTCGATTAGTAAAGGAGCACCGAAGGTGAAGATACGAGCGAGATAAACACGAGACGCACGAGACTAAAGCGAAACACACGAGAGACTAAAGCGAGACGCGTGAGATATGAAAGCGCATCTTCCATTGTTGAAAGAGAGACGCACGGCACGAGGACTGCGAAGAACTTAATTTCGGCAGCAGTGGTGCAAAGATGCGGGCGAGCAGTGTGCACAACCTTTCATTTCCCCGAGGCAGTATTGATGCGTCGCATCGTACCATCGTCGACTCTGCACATACCATATATAAGACGTGCCGTCACCCGTCAATTCTCCACAAGCGCGTCGCTCATTTTGCATCCACTTCTTCTTTGTCGTCTTCTCCGCGTCGATGACCCACCACCACCATGGTCAATGTTCTGCCTCCAAGCCGGCCGAGAGAGCCACCCTGCAAGAAACAGTGCTGCACCTCCACTGGGAGGTTCAACACTGAGCAATGCCTCCTTATGGCGCAAGAGGCGTACCACAATATGTCTCACGCCATGAGTTCCTTGGGTCTGGGTACCCTTCTACAGTTTACTAGAATGGGTACCCTCGGCCACTATCTCTACACCCTCACGGGTGTGGCCAATCGTCTCGACATTCTGTTCGAGATGATGGCCCAGGTGCTCGGCACCGAGGGCTGTAGAAACCTAGTGGCGGCGATGGAGGGCAACCTCGGTCTCGGGGTTGCACCGCCGGTGCAGCTGGAGCAACCGGCGCAGCCGGCCTAGGCTCCTGTTGCATTGGCACTGGAGGAGGAGGGGAGCAGGAGGAGGAGGAGGAGGAGCGAGGAGGAGGAGAAGGATTTAGTTTTTATTTGTTGTTTTTAGTTGATGTTTTTCTTTTCTTGTGTCTTCTTGTACTTTTTTCTTGTGTTATGTAATATATTGTGTTAATGAATAAAATTTATCTATGTTCAACTTTGTGTTCCACTGTTGTGAATGAATACTTTCTTGTGTGTTCAACTGTGTGAATGAATGAATGTGTGGTGTGTTCATTGTGTGGACAACTGACTGTGTGAAAGCAATTGCAAACATGAAGGGTTTTGATTATTTCCTGGACAAGTGAATGATTTAGTTATCAAGTGAATGTGCTCTAAGTTCAGTGATGTGTGATATCAATAGTGAACCGAAGCAAAATGGAGAAAGTCATGAAGCTAAAGGAGATGTGGGAAATAGGAGACGCGCTTTTCATAAGAGCGGGTCTCTCATTTAGCATAGGAGAGGGAGACCTCGAGCATAGGAGATGCACTTCGCCGCTAAGCGCGTCTCCATTTTGCGTCTCCGCACAAACCTTATATAAGGCGCCATTAGTCTCTCCTCTTATCTTCGTTTGTCTTCTCTGCGCAGACAACCCACCATGGCGAACGTTCTACCGCCAAGCTCGCCGAGGGAGCCACCCTGCAAGAAACAATGCTGCTGCTTCCCCGAGAGGCTCAACAACGAGCTGCTCGAGATGCTGTTCGACAAGCTGTTCGATCAGTTCCAAAGGCTGCTCGAGATGATGGCTGAGGTGCTCGTTGCTGAGGGCTGCAACATCCAAGTGGCGGCAATGGCGAGGAACCTCGGTCACGAGGTTGCACCGCCGAATCCGGATGGCTCCCGGAGGAGGAGTAGGAGGGGGAGGAGGAGTAGGATTTCAGTTTTCTTTTGTTGTTCTTAGTTGATGTTGTTTTTTCTTTTCTTGTGTCTTGTACTTTTATCTTGTGTTTTGTAATGTTAACAAATGCATGTGTTATCTGTGTTCATCTGTGTGATGAATATTATCTTGTGTGTTCAACTGTGAATGAATGAATGTGTTCATCGTTCAACGACGTGTTCATGTCTGTCTGTAACCGAAGACAAAGGAGACACGCTTTCTGTAAGCTACGTGTCATTTCTTTCGCAAATAGGAGACATGCTTTGTTACATGGCATCTCCCATTTGTCAGAGAGGGGGGTACGTCTCGGATACCTACTTAACTGAGATGGGTTCTATAGTAACGCGTCTCCGTGTAGGTTCAACCGAGCCATGTCAGATCCTCGCTGAAACGGGCTCGTCTCGCTTAACCTTATCAGAGGCGCTCGCCTTTGAGCGCATCGCCCCTCTTTGTCTCCTAGTTGGGTTTCTTACATAGTGAATAAAAATTAGAATATCATCTGAACCTAGATTTTTCATATTCTCATCCAACCATTAAAAAGGTTACCTATCTATCATTGGTTGAATACCGCAGTAGGACTCAGAGCAGAGCATCTCCCAACAGGATTTGATAAAATCACAAAAGTCTTGGTGCCACATCATTTCAGGAAGACTTTTAAGGGTGTGTTTGGTTCAGCTGTGAATTCATGAAAAGCTGATTCTAGCTGTGAGCTGTGGAAAAGTTGCTGTGAGCTGACAGCTATGGAGAAGTTGAAATACGTTTCACTGAAAATAACTGTAAACTGTGGATTCTGTAAGAAATGTCCGTTATACCTATGTAACTCTCTTTTGTATAGCTAATAGAAATATTAAAATCATTTCATATGCCGCTGCTGTTGTACCTATATGTCGCCGCTGCCGTTGAATATGGTACCACAGAGCATTGACGTTGCTGCTGAATACAAATCGCCCGCCGCCTCCGCTGAATACAAGTCGATGTCCACAAACATACGCTGCTGCCGACGACGCAAGTACCAATCCAATCGGAGGCGTACGTGCTCTTTTAGCAGGACCACTGCCACATGAAACATGATTGTTGTGTAGTTGAGCAGGATTGTAACAAAAGTTGTCTGCTTTTCTATTTTACTTTTTTCTGCTGTATAGTAACGGAGCTTGCAAGGATGCAGTCCAACGAGCTATGGCCATGATTCTTCCAGGGTCATGCATGGTACTGTACTGCTGCATGATGAGTCTGCGCTGTACACGATGAGCTCGACAACCTGTTGCAGCTGATATGGTCGCAGCTGCTGCTGAAAGAGATTGTACACAACACGTACGTGTACTCCTGGCGGCAGTGAATGTTCGGCGGGCAGCAGCTTGTGTATTCGACGGTGGCGTATGTTCGGCGGACAACTTGTATTCCACAGCGGTAGCAGTGATGGACAGGAGCTCTGTATTCAGCAGCGGCGGCGGCGGCGGCAGCACCGTGTTGAAAGATGAGGGAACAGGGTACTCAAACTCGAGATCCCCTATGCTGCGTGTTCATCAATTTATAGGAGGGCAAAGCTGCCGAGTACATAGTATTGGCTATTAGAGATAGATGCAATGATCCTATACAATCAGATTGATTTGATTCTATTCTATTCTACGTATGCCATGCTATCTCAATCATAACCAATCATGAAGATTACATTTGATCTCAATCCTACTATATCTCTAGCTACCGAATATTACTTGAGTCTTCAGCCTTGATTCTGTGCATCATCATATTTGACTGTTCTTGTAATATCCATTACCATATGTCACTGATTCTGAAATATCTTTTTCCAAAACCTCCTCTCAATCTAATTTTCCCATATTTAGGTTGAACAGGAAGTTAATATGTTTCTGCGTAGATAGCGGTTTTGTAAAACCATCCGCTACTTGATCTTTAGTAGAGACAAACTTGACCTGCAATGTTTTGTTATTAACTTTTTCTCTCACGTAATGATAGTCTATTTTAATGTGTTTTTTTCTAGCATGAAATACAGGATTAGCAGTCATGAAGGTAGCTCCCAAGTTGTCACACTATAAAGTTGCGCCTTCAACATATGTTATCCCCAGCTCTTTCATAATAGTCTGTACCCAAATAACCTCTGCTGTAACATTTGTCAGATATTTATATTCAGCCTCTGTTCTTGATCCTGATACAGTGGGTTGTTTTCGTGCACTCCACAAAATAATATTTGAGCCTAGATAAATAGCAAAACCTCCTGTTGATCTTCGATCATCCAAGCATCCTGCCTAGTCAGCATCAGAAAAGGCATTTATTTGCAAAGAGCTACCTTTGATAAATTTTATTCCATACTCTAGAGTTCCTTGTGTATATCTCAATATTCTCTTAACCATAATAATATGAATGGTAGTAGGAGCATGTAAATATTGACACGCTTTATTAACAAGAAATGCAATGTTAGGTCTTGTCAAAGTAAGATACTGCAAAGCTCCAACAACACTTCGGTATTTTGTTGCCTCTTCTATGTTGAGAGCTTCACCTGTATAGGATGAATACTCCTCTGTGCAAGAAAGAGGAGTAGAGACAACCTTATATTTCTCCATACCTGCCCTTTTAATTATACCTTCTGCGTACTTCTTCCGGTTTAGTAGAATTCCTTCTTTTATTTTAGATACCTTAATGCCCCCAAAAATAATGAAGATCTCCTAAGTCCTTTAGTGCAAAGTCTTCTTTAAGATCACTCAATGTTAATCTCACAGCCTGTTGAGAGGAACTAGCAACAATAATATCATCCACATAGATTAACAAGGAAATTGTGACAACTCCATTATGATAAATAAATAGAGAAGTATCTCCTTTCCAAGCCATAAACAAGCTGAATTAATTTAGTACTGAGTTTAGAATACCATGCTCTTGGTGCTTGTTTTAATCCATAAATGGCTTTATCAAGTTTGCACACATGATTTGGCCGATGTACATCTTCATATCATGGAGGCTGAGACATGTACACTTCTTCTAGATCTCCATGCAAAAAGGCATATTGTACATCTAATTGTTTCAAACACCAATTCTTAGTAATTGCAATTGATAGAAAATTCTAATAGTATCTGCTTTAAGAACTGGACTAAAAGTATCCTCATAGTCAATTCCGTACCTTTGTTTAAATTCTTTTGCCACTAATCTTGCTTTGTACCTGTTAATTGTACCATATGCATTTCTCTTAATTTTATATACCCATTTAGAGTCAATAACATTGCTCACCCCCTTTCTTGGTACAAGATGCCACATTCGATTTTTCTCCAAGGCTTGATATTCAAGATCCATCGCTTTTCTCCAGTTTTCATCTGCTAGTGCTCGTTCCAAGCTATATGGTTCTCCTGCAGATGCAAATAAGCAGACAAAATCATTACTGAATTTCTTTGGCTTGGAGATATTATTTTGTAGCTGAGTCCTGGGCGCATGGCACTTGCACGTTCTTCTGGTAGCCCTTGTCCTGATTGGTCAGTATCCTTGGACACAGCCTGCGGAGACACAGCCTGCGGAGATCCAGACACAGACGAAACTTGCGCCGAATCAGATGCATGCAGTGGATCATGCAACAAATTAGGGACAATCGTGGGGATTGAGGCTGACTCAGAAGCCAACACAGTCACGTCGAGCAGCACAGGCGCGCAGTTCTGCCCCGCATGGCATGTACGGACTGAGGATTCATGCCGCCTGTCCTTGGCCCGGCTGCATCCACTCTGGATCATGTGCTGCCAAGGATTATTTCAGGCACCTGATTAACCACCGAATCCTCATGGGAGTTGGCGCCCGGATTTTCGGCTTCATGTTCAATTGCATTTTCCTGTATAGAACCAACATCTCTAGACATATTATTAGATAAATCAGTTAGCTCATCAGGATTAGGAAAATCATTCTGCTGGTGATGCATATTATGATTCCCCATTGGCAGCAAAGTTGGATGAAGGAGTAAAATTTCAGAGCGGAGGCACGCTCCAGCATCGGGACGAAGATTTTTAAAGGAAAGACCGTCTCATCAAAAATAACATCCCGTGAAATATAGACTCTTCCACTAGCAACATCTAAGCATTTATATCCTTTGTGTAAAGGACTATATCCCAGGAACACACACTGTTTGGAGCGAAAAGCAAGTTTGTGTCGATTGTATGGACGAAGGTTGGGCCAACATGCATAATCAAATACCTTGAGCTGGGAATAATCTAAAGTTGTACGGACTGATTTCTCTATAGGGGTTGCATACCCTATGACCTTGGAGGGAGTTCTATTGATGAGATAAGCTGCAGTACAAAAAGCTTCATCCCAAAATTTTAATGGCATATATGCATGGACAAGAAGAGTAAGTCCAATTTCAACAATGTGCCGATGCTTCCGTTCTGCAACACCGTTTTGTTGGTGTTTGTGCGGGCAAGAGACAAGATGAGTGATTCCTATTTGATTAAAAAGGGAATCTAGCTATTGATACTCGCCTCACAATCAGTTTGCATAGTAATGATTTTCTTGTTATACAATCTTTCTACCATAGCACAAAAAAATGAAACATCTCCAATACTTCATATCTGTGTCGAATAAGGTAGATCCAAGTAAATTTACTAGAGTCATCAATAAAACTCACATAATAATTATTCCTTCCAATAGAGGTTGGAGCAGGACCCCATACATCAGAGAATATGAGTTCCAAAGGAAAACTCGACACACTATGTGATTTAGGAAATGGTAACTGATGACTCTTGCCCCATTGACATGCATCACACACCTGGACTTTACTAGATTCCAAAGAACATGGAAGATTATTCTTGCTAATAAATTTATTAACTATAATCATGGAGGGATGACCAAGCCTACTATGCCACTTATCTATAGTCGGCTTGGCCGTGAGGAAAGCACACTTGGACATGGTGGAGTGCTCAAGCAATGGCCAGGGATACAAGCCACCTCTACATGTGCCTCGTAGAAGTGTTCTCTTTGTAGTTTGACCCTTCACCAAAAATTAGCCAGGGTGATATTCAAGAAAGAAAAAAAATATTGGATGTGAGTCTATGAACGGAAAGAAGGTTTTTAGGTGCAGATGGGACTTGAAGAATGTTGTGGAGAAGGAACTTACGATCAGAGGTATTAAAAAATGAATCACCAACAAAATCAATTTTCATACCTGAGCCACTGGCTGTGTGTACTCTTTCTTGGCCATTATACTTCTCTTTTGTTGCTAATTTGTCTAGCTCTCCGGCTATGTGATCTGTGGCTCTTGTATCAATATACCAGTTTGTATCCACTCCATACAATGTAGTTGCATTGTCTGCTGATCTTTCATTTGGCTTGAAATCTCTGTCAAATCTCTTAGAGCATCTTGCCATCGTATGTCCAAACTTGTCACAAAGATGACATTGAGGTCGTGAGTCATTGACCCCACACCCTTGTCCTCTCTCTGGAAAATGTCCTCCACCTCCTTGGTTTGTTTATCCTCCGAGAGCCACCTCCTCGAGTAGCAGAGTTCGCACTATACTGTTGTTGATGTGGATTTTGCCTTTCCAAGCATGCTTCCGTGGCTAGAAGTTGCGTAAATAGATCTGAGAGTGAAATTGAATATGTTCTTGTACTTACGTTTTCAACGAGGGAATTGTAGTCAGCATCAAGGCCTGGCAAGATGTAGGACACTACAACATCATCTTCAAGTTTCTTTGCTGCCGCCGCCATCTCATCTGCATATTCTTTCATCTTTGCAAAGTATGTAGACGCAGTCATGTCACCTTTCCTTGTACTAGACAACTTTTCATGTAGATGCATCATACGTGTCCTTGATTGAGATGCAAAGCTTTCCTATACTGATCTCCACACATCAGCGGACGAGTAAAATGTTACTACTTGAGCAAGTACCTCATTGGAGAGAGTGGAGTTTAGGTAACTAAGAAGTTGTTGATCTTGCGTCAGCCACCCCAAATACTCCGGATTTGGTACCATCTTCTTGTCGTTGCTTGCATCTACAACCTCAATCTCTTCGACAGGCTTGATCTTGCTTCCATCTAGGAAGCCGTAGATTTGTGCTCCATGAATCGCAGGCAGTGTTGCGCCTTCCGCAAGAGATAATTATCTCTTGTGAGTTTCTCCACATGATGAGCCAGGGTGTTGAAACCAGATGGCGCACCAGCAGCAAAAGACGAGCTCATGCTGGACCCTCTCTGGTCGACAATACTTAGGTAGAGTTTTTCTCTCTCGGTCGATTGAAGTGACTCTCACGATCACGCTCTGGGTAAAAGCTGTATCAGTGGAACACGATGTGTCTCTCAGCGATCAACTTCCCCTCGGCACACGACGGTGTTTTTCTCATGGAGATTCAACTGGCTCTAGTTACCATGTTGAAAGATGAGGGAACCAGGGTACTCAAACTCGAGATCCCGTGTTCATCCATTTATAGGAGGGCAAAGCTGCCGAGTACATGGTATTGGCTATTAGAGATAGAGTCATGATCCTATACAATCAGATTGATTTGATTCTATTCTATTCTATGTATGCCATGCTATCTCAATCATAACCAATCATGAAGATTACATTTGATCTCAATCCCACTCTATCTCTAGCTACCGAATATTACTTGAGTCTTCAGCCTTGATTCTGTGCATCATCGTATTTGACTGATCTTGCAATATCCATTACCATATGTGACTGATCCTGCAATATCTTCTTTTCCAACACACCACACTGTGGCATCATCATATTGCGGCGGTGCACTGTGGCATCGTATTGCGGCCGGCCACAGCAGCGCGTGCGTAAGGGGTGAGGAAGCGCAAGGAAGGCTCGACAAGGAGACACACTCCATTGTGGATCCCGGAGCGGGAGGAAGGGAGGTGGGCGTCTCGGGAGGACACCGCAGCGGCGGGAGCGGGCATCCAACGACAGTCGCGAACGAAGAGGAGGGAAGAAACATAGAGACGTCAGGGTGGGAGAGAAAACAAAAAAAGTTTCCATTGTGTAATCGGTGGCACGGTTGGTAATTTTCTGCAAAAGTTGGAAGAGAAATCAGGAGAATCTGGTGTCATGGCTGATTTTCGTTTGCACTAGTAAAATCTCTAGATTTTGGAGAATCTGATTTCTGTGGACACCCCTTTGGTTAAGATTTTCGATTTTTGTAGAGAATATGGTTAGTGCATCTGAACCAAAGGGACCCTAAATCTGTCTATTTTCACGGTCTAGGGTCCTCATAGAAAATTATTGACTCTAAAGATATGTTATACCAATAAAAGCCTTTGCTCTTGGAATGTAGGAACACCTTAAGCCTTTATGTCAGTCTGTTCCCTAAGTAGGAGTCCATTGTAGTAGCACCTATTTCCTGAGTTAGAACTTTTTTTTTATTTTTCTTTCTCTCATCTCACAACAATGTTTTCACAGCTCACAGCTAAAATCAGATTGCAAAAATCCACAAGTAAACCAAACACAGCTAAATGTGTCACCAATCAAACTATAACACGAAGCACAACTTCTGTGTGCATTTGGTATTAGATGGGCTCAATTCATCGAGCGAGGCTGGTAGGGAGTGCTATGAGTTGGAGACTTTTCAGATGGGACTGACCAACAGTTGGGAGGCCCACGACCTGTGCAGGAATCAGCTCACCACGAGCTTCTTCTTCAACGTCTCGCTGCCACGCTGCTAGCTCCACCCGATCAAGTCCACCTCCCAACAACCTCACCTTCGCTGTCTCTAGCACAGATGCAGGGTTGGCAATAGACTAGGTCTACCCCTGAATCACCGGAATTGACGTATGAAAGTGAAAATTGAAAGGGATTGGAGCACAGAGGGAAGATCAGATGCAGAAAGAGATGGGGACACTAGATTGTGTACCCAACCAGAGATTGTCAAGGAAGATTAGGATTCACCATTGGCGCCAGAGCGAAGCCAAATCCTAGTCTAACCAACAGTAGTTGCCTTCCATTCCGAGTATGCTGGCAGTCTGCACTTGCACAAGGAAGAAGACGACAGTTAGCACCAGCTGTTGTTAGTAGCGTTCCCGGCGAGTTTATGTCACGGCGAGAAAGCAACTCTCGCCTGTGACCTAACCAAAGGAGTTTTCTGTGAATTAGGTTATTAAACATCTGTAGTTTTTTTAATACAAATTGGAATATCCTCCAACCCGAGATTTCTCATATTCCACTGCTACAATAAGCCTCATTTCAGACGGCTTCAAACGTATTATCACACGTGGTTTCTAAAACTACCTGAAATGAAGAGCCTGTGATAATCTGCAATTTCACAAGCGGAGAAGTGAAACCGCCTATGATAATGGTATAATCACAGGCGGTTCTTTACTTATGACTAGCCGCTTGTGAAGACACATTATCACAGGCGGCCGTGCAGTATATATAACCGCCTGTGATAACGGTGTTATCACAGGCGGAACTTTACCTATGAAAAGCCGCCTGTGGAGATAAATTATATCAGCCGGTTTGTATCATAACAATAACCACCTGTGATAATGAGGTTATCACAGATGGTTCTTTACTATATCTAGCCGCCTGTGATAATGATATTTCACAGGCAGGTCTAGCCGTATGTAAATAACTACCTGCGATAAGGTATACCATATGAAGTACTACATGCTGTTATTTCTAATTTTCAGGTCAATTCAATATAATCACAGAACTACACAATATAAGCACAAAAGTCATCTCACAAAAGTCAATTTCACTAAAACAATATACATATATACAAGTTACACATACAAGCCATCTCATAGTTTACAAGTTTCACTAAAAACTGTTTCTATTGTCATATTCGCAAAGTTCTAGCACATCAGCTATTGCACCATTATCATTAAAGAACTCCCCTCTTTTGTGCAAAATTTCGCGACGTACGAATTGACACAGTTCACCAGCAATCATGTCGGCTCCCCCACCAGGCATACTTCTACAAACCGGCCATTCTCCGTTCACATTCTTTGTGTGCTGCAATGAAACACATAACAAGGTTTAGAATGTGTTGGTTTGAACAATCTCAAAGTGTAGATCAAAGTGAGAGTATACATGAATTTATTTGGTATTTTGGAGCAGTTGTACTATGAGCAATTGATTTTTGAAGTTGGAATCAAAATCTGAAAATAATGTTTCTGGTAATATTGAACAACAGAGAATATAAGTATTAAAATACGCTAGTTACAATGAAAATGAAACTCAAAAGTAAGAAAATAAGATATCGACATTAAGGATAACTTACATCCCCACGATTCACTCTATATTTGCTGGCGGTCTGAAGATGTTCGCATACATAGTACCCGCATAAGACACTTCTAGGAGGCTACTTCGGACAAGAATAATATGTTTTAATGTCCACTGCATTCATATTAGGAGGTATCTGACCAGTAAGCTGTTTCGCGTAAAACCGCCAAGCGCTGTAATGCAAGAAATGTCATATAAAACTTATCAACACATTCTAACTGTGTGCAAATGAAAAGTATTGGATAAACATACAGTTTCAAAATGGAAAGGAAATGGTAATCGACCGAGTCCAAGACTGTTGCCAATCCATGCGTTGGCTTGATGAAGATCATTATGTAGTGTTTACTGCACACGTACAAACACACGTGTTAAGTTAACAATTAGCAATAATTGCTATTTCAATGTCATGTGTCGAACTTAATCAAAGTGGTACGGAGCCTTTACAACGTCCTTGTCGTCTCTGACTAAGTTAAACATTGCATGTCCTATGTAAGCTGCAACTCTTGTCCTTCTATCCTTCTTAAGTTTTGCGATTGTTTTTTCAATTTTTTTTCATGTGCTTCTACCTGAGTCTCGATCCGCCTTAACATCGAATAGTGTCTTTGCAATCCTTGTAGGGTCAAGGATACCTGTCTTGTGTTTCATCTTCTCATTATCCATGTATTGCATCCTATTGAAGAAATCCAAAATTATTATAATCTCATGAAATGTTTATGCGTCAAGTAAGAAAAGCAAATGCAAAATATTAGAGGCACTTACAAGAACCAGATGAATAGTAGGTTGATTTTGAGCATGCCCCGATGGAAAAGGGAATGCAACTCTTCAAATAAAATGACTCGTTTATTTTCTCCAGTGCTCCAGAATGCATCTTTTGGAACACGAAATGTGATGCAAGAAAGATCATATTTTGTGCTTGTAGTGATGTACCACTCGTGCATTCTTTTGAGCGGTACGATTTGTTTGCTAAGTTGTACGGATGTCATGAACGGCTTCCCATTCTAAAATTCAGAAGGAACATCCTCAAGCTTGTATATTAGAACTCCTGGTTTAACTAAAGCGGTCTGCCGATTATACATGACACCATCTTCTTCTCACTCCTCGATATCTTCTAATGCTGGCTCATTAGAAGAACGAGATGCACTCGATTTTCTAATATTTTCCTTCATATTTTCCAAATACTTTGACACTTTTGATGAAGGTTTCTTAATTTCATATGAGCTAACTTTGATAGGCACTGATGATCGAGGAGTAGTCGTCGAAAGTTGGACACTGGCTTGTTGTTCAATCTGTTGTTCAACCGATTGCTCTTTACTCCCAGCAGTTCGCTCTAGTACTACTTCAAGCTATTGCTCAACTAGTTGCTCTTTACTAGCAACAACTTGCTCTGGTACTGCTTGAAGCTGTTGTCCAACTTGTTGCTCTTGGTTATCTTTACTAGCAAGGTTACTATCATCCTTTGTAGGATCGAATAGCACGTGAAAAGCTACCAGAGGAGGGGGGGTGAATGGTAGATTTAAAAAATCTTACGCAGCAGAAACAATAAAACCCCAAACCCTTCTGGCAGAAAAATGATCTGTTAAAGAAATCGTGTGTGAGACTAATCTAAACGTGTTTCACCATGACAAAAGTGATAGATATCATAGAGAATCAAGTCATGAAGTCAACACAAGAAGAATCACTCAAATCCGTCGAGAAAAACTCAAGTTATGATCGAAAGATCAGACTATGGTCAATCTGTCCTACCCGAGAAAAATAGTTTCTGGAATGCTGCAAAGAAACTCGTGTAGCTCAGAAACCACAAATCCAATGACTGTGAAATTTTGATATATGATAGATAATCAAGTTGTGAAGACAACCCAAAAAGAATCACGTCAATTGGATCGGTAAAACTCGAGTTATGATAAAACCACCGATGAAAGGTAGTGCTGTCCAGAAACTCGACGAGTAAAACTTGTCTGGAACAAGTCGGATGAACAAGGCGCAAAAGTTCCTTCAAACTACGAATTTTATTCAATAGAACACAAGAGTAACAGCCCCTAAAGTCGTCTCCACGAGCTTTGGCCTTCCCTTGCTTATATAGCCCTTAGGCCATCCCAATCTCAACTAGGACTCCAATCCTAATCCGATCACAATCGGAACTTTCCATAAATGCTTAGGACTCTTCTATACGCAAATAGAAGCAATCTTAAGACTTCCAAACACCTTAGGAATGTATCCCACATTCCTAAATAACTCAAATTCGTGACACACACGAAATCCTAACATAACCAACTCGATACTTTCCATACCAAGCCATAACCGACTCCGCCGCAGCCAAAGTCATCAACCGGTACGATCCGATCCTTCCAATAAGATCTTCCTTCCATAATCTGTCTCTAGAAGCATATTGCCACGTCATGCACCTCATGCATACGTGCGAACACCTTACTTTGACCTTCATATGCAATGCCCTTGATTCAATCATCCTGCGCTACCTCCTGACCCGCTCGACCACAGTTCCTCCCGAACTTGGTATTTGGAACCTCATCTCCTCCCTGAGACTAGTCCAATGGATCCTGTCACCAGCCATGACTTGAACTCAAGCAACACCTGCACATGAATAAACAACCAACCCATACGAGCCCAAGTCCTCGACTTGACTCAAGTTAGTTCCGAACACAACACCTTACGTGAGAACCTCACATAAGAATGTTGCAAAACCATAGTAACACGATATCATACATATCATCCAAAACGCACCAAAAACTTAGTAAATGAATACTAAGCAATCTTTCCAACAATGTAAAGCAAGTATGAAACATTGCAAATGAAAAGCAGAAGCACTGCGGTCAAGTTTCGGACCTTGCCAGAGCATCCCGGAGCTTGAGCCGGAGCTAACAAAGCCAGTACAACCTAGCGCCGGAGCTTACCAAAACTAGTAGATCCTAGCTCCGGAGCTTACCAAAAACTAGTCAAACCAAAACTGGAGCTAGACAAAGTACGTCAGAGCTTAGCAAAAGCATGCTGGAGCTATCAAGTATATGCCAGAGCTATCAAAGACATGCCGGAGCTAACAAAGACATGCCGGAGCTAACAAAGACATGCCGGAGCTAACAAGGACATGCCGGAGTTAACAAAGACATGCCGGAGCTAAAGATAAAGCTCATCGGAGCTAACCAAAGCTAGTCAGACCTTACCATGAAGCCGAACCTAGCATCTAACGTAGCCGGAGCTACCCAAAACAAGCCGGACCTACCGTCGGACCTTGCTGTAGCTCAGAGCTAGAGTCGGACCTTGATAAAAAGGTGTTTTGGTGATATTCAAAATATTTATCATCAAAGCCAAGTGTATTCACTACAAGCCAATGTATTCAGCACACATAGGTCTTACAATCTCCCCCTTGATGAATGCATTGGAAACACTATTTAAAATCCAAACATTGGCTTATTCACATAAAAGTTTTGAAAGCAATTTCTCCCCTTTTTAAATCAAAAGTAAAATGAGAAGAAAATGAAAATCTCTCCCCCTTTATTATCTCTCCTTATGCCCATATTCTCTTTCTCTTCATGCTTATCTCTCCCCCTTTGACAATGTATTCAGCAATTCATGAGCATGTAAACAAAATATCTCTCCCTCTTTAGTTATTATGAGCATATTATAACATATTCATATAAACAAAGCTCATCCAAGTCATACTATCAATTACCTTACATTGTCACATCAATGAAATACATAAAGTAGTGTAAGCCATACTAGAGATCAAATGTAATTTTCAATTTAAGCAAGTCATGATCTCACAAACTTAACTATTTAAAAACCTGAAAGCATGACACTGGTTGCTGCATTTGATTATTTTTGAAAGCATAAATTTAGATCATATGATATTTGCAAGAGATTATATGCGCATCTGCCTTATTTAGATCATACACAACTTCTTCCAAGTTCATATCTAAGTGCAATGACAAGCCATCTCAAAAGAAGAAGTGCGATGTATGCATATTCTCTTGATCTTTTCTCAATTTATATTTGTTCATAAAAACTCAACATGTGAGTTGATTACTTGATTAATTCTTAATGATTAAAAGCACTTGTGAGCATGCAACAAGTTCAAAACAGCAAGAAAGTTCGACCATGACCAGATTTAGTGTAAGTAATTATTCCAATTACTAGACATGGCAAAAACTACAAAATGTATAACACGAGTAATATAGTAAGAACTTTCAGCATGTAAAAGGAATCACAAAGTCATATATGTATGAAATACTATGCTCATATTATCTTAATTTCAGATTCACACATAGACTTCCCAAGTTTCAAAAAACTCCCCCTCAATTTAAGCCATGAGGATGCATAACCCCTATTTCACTACGAATGAAACAAAAACGAGTGAAATCTAAAGGTTTTGTAAAAATGTCAGCCAATTGTTGTTCGATATCTACATGGTGAAGCACAATGTTTCCATTTTCAACATTATCACGGAGAAAGTGATACCTAATATCAATGTGCTTAGTTCTAGAATGTTGCACGGGGTTTTTGGCAATGCAAATAGCACTAGTGTTATCACAAAACAGTGGAACACTATATAGATCAACCCCATAGTCCTTAAGTGTTTGAACAATCCAAAGAATTTGTGAGCAAGCACTAGCAGCAGCTACATATTCAGATTCGGCTGTGGATTATGCAATTGAATTTTGTTTTCTAGAGGACCAAGCAATAAGAGAATTACCAAGAAAATGACAAGCACCGGAAGTACTTTTCCTATCAATCCTACAACCCCCAAAATCAGCATCTGAAAAAGCTTTCAAAGTAACGGTTGAGGAAGAAGGAAGAAATATGCCAAATTCTTGGGTTCCATGTAAGTAACTGAGAATCCTTTTGACGGCTTGATGATTCGAAACACGTGGGGAAGCTTGAAACCGTGCACAAAGACATACGCTGAATTATATGTCCGGTCTTGATGCCGTGAGGTACAAAAGTGATCCGATCATTCTTCTATATTCTTTTTGATCCACGGATTCACCATCTTCATCAAGTTCAAGTGTTGTTGCTGTTCCCATTGGTGTTCGAAGAGGCTTGCTTTTGTCCATGTTGAAGCGCCTTAGGAGGTCTTTGGTATACTTCGTTTGATGCACAAAAGTACCCTCCTTGGTTTGCTTGATTTGCAACCCCAAAAAGTAAGTGAGTTCACCCATCATACTCACTTCGAGTTCGGAACTCATCATTGCTGAAAACTTGGACACAAGATCATGAGAAGCACAATCAAAAATAATATCATCCACATACACTTGAACGAATAATGAGTCATTGCCATGTTTAAGCACAAAAAGAGTTTTATCAACCTTGCCCATGGTAAACCCCTTTTCAAGTAAGAGTGTTTTTAACCTGTCATACCATGCTCTAGGGTCTTGTTTGAGACCGTATAAGGCTTTGGACAGTTTGTAAACATGATTAGGAAAATCTGGATTTTCAAAACCTGGTGGTTGTTTGACATAAACCTCCTCATCTATGTAGCCACTAAGAAAAGCACTTTTAACATCCATTTGAAATAGCTTAAAACCTTTAGATGCTGCAAAAGCTAACAAAATTCTTATGGCTTCTAATCTAGCGACAGGAGCAAAAGTTTCATCAAAATCTAGACCTTCAACTTGAGTGAAACCTTGAGCAACCAACCTAGCCTTATTCCTAATCACAACCCCATCCTCACTTTGTTTATTTTTATATACCCATTTAGTTCCAATTAAGGTGTGGCCTTGAGGTGGAGGTACAAGTTTCCAAACATTATTTCTTTCAAAATTTTCTAACTCTTCTTGCATGGCAATAATCTAAGATTCATTAGTGAGAGCATGTGATATATTTTGGGTTCAAAAGAAGCAACAAAAGCAGAATGAGCATGAGAGTTTGGATCGCAAAACCTGGACCGTGTGACTCGTTCGTGCAAGCTTCCAATCATCTGTTGTGGGGGATGATCTTTGTAAAGCCGTAGGGGAACAGATGTCTCACAAGCTTCTTCTTCATTAGGTTCATCGTAGATTGATGAGCTTGTGACTTGTGGATGATCAGGACCAGCAGAGGTGATAGCCGGAGCTTGTTCAATGTCCGGAGCTGGATACGTGTCAACTTCGGAACTACCAGGCAGTATCACCGGCTCTTCTTCATCTTCGAAAATACCCTCCCCCTGAGGATACGGATCTGGTCCTGCAACACCGGAGCTAGTACCTGGGCTAGCTTCATCAAAAGACACTTCACAAGTCTCCACAATTTTGTTAGTGTCAAGTAAGAGCACACGGTAGCCTCTAGTATGAGATGGATAACCAAGAAACATGCCATCAATGGATCTAGGTTCAAATTTTTCAAGATTACCATGTTTCTTAACAAAGCATTTGCAACCAAAGATCCGAAAGTGTGTAACACTAGGCCTATGTCCAAACCGGAGCTCATATGGTGTTTTACCTAGCTTAGCACGCAAGAAAACACGATTCTAGACATAACAAGCGGTTGCTAACGCATCAGCCCAAAATTTCCTAGGAGTTTGATATTCATCAAGCATAGTTCTAGCCATCTCAACTAAGGTTCTGTTCTTTCTTTCTACAACACCGTTTTGTTGAGGTACATATGGTGAAGAAAATTGATGATTTATTCCATTTTCAGCACAAAAGTGATCAAAAGATTGATTTTTAAATTCAGTTCCGTTATCACTTCTAATTGCCTTTAAAGATCCTGGGTGATCAATTGATAATCTAAGAAATAAAGTCCTAAAGTGACTAAAAGCTTCATTCTTAGACGCCATAAAGTAAACCCAAGAGTATTTAGAATAATCATCAACAATAACAAGAACATACCATTTCACTGCGAAGGATTAAACACGTGAAGGTCCTACGATGTCAAGATGCAAAAGTTGACATGGTTCAGTTGTCATGATCATTGTGAGAGGAGTATGTGAACCTGCAACCATCTTAGCATGTCTACAAGAAGAGCACACAATTTCTTTGTCCCCTTTAAGCTTAGGCAACCCACGTATGCGATCAAGAGCACTAACACGCGTTAGGTGATCAAAGCCCACGTGACCAAGTCTACGATGCCAAAAATATAAGTCCTTTGAATCATTAGCAACTAGACACCTATGCTTAGAGGAAGACATATCAAAATCAGCTTTAAAAACTCTTCCAAACCGAGACATGTTAAAAATAAGCTCACTATTTGAACCTACAACTTTGCAGTAGTTTTTATTGAATAATTTCTAGATTTTCATCTAGCAATTGTGCAACAGAAAGCAAGTTGTATTTCAAATTTTTTACTAGTGCCACATCCTTCAAAGTGTAGTGATCATTTACTCTAACCGTACCCTTAGCAATTATAGGAGTTGAAGAATTATCGGCAATACATTCTCTACACGTGACACAAAAGAGAGGGAGGAGAATCAATCTTTGTTACCGGTCATGTGGCGTGAGCAACTTGAATCCACAATCCAAATATTCTCCTTCCTCAAACGTATATCCTACATAAAAGCATAATACGTCGATGACTCAATACTGGGGTTAGTCAAAAGGCATTTAGGTATCCAGTACTGAGTTATACGACGTGCAGTAGGAAAAACACGCGAAAGCTGAGATAAAACAGCAGGTTTATGAGTCGAAGTTTGAGGTTTTCTATTCTTAATTCTTTTAGCACAAAAACAAGTAGCTCCGGAGGTAAAAGCAGTAGTTCCGAAAGACAAGGCTGAAGCTCCGGAAACTAAGGCTGAAGTTTTGAAGGAAACAACTGAAGGTCCAGGAGCTCTCGGAGCTATCGGAACTATCAGAGCTGCTTTTGCGGATTTTTTACCAGAAGGTCCGGAAGCTATGTTTTCAAATTTCTGACTCACTAAAGCAGGTTGTGTTTTTCTAATTGCATGAAAGTTATAAGATCTAGCAATTTTTCTTTCCCTTTTTTGTTGTTTAGCTAGTATATAACAAAAATCTATGACATGACCATCTCTACCATAGAAGGTACAATGAAATTTAACTTTGTGTTCATGTCTAGATGAGCAAGCAATATTTTTATTTGAAATTGAATGAGACAACACTCCTGCAGATTTGAAAACCACTCCTTTTTGTTTAGGAACTGTTTGAATCAAACCACTTCCTCATGACTTTACAATTTTAGGTGGATGTGCCTTATCATGATCATGAGAATCAAAACCTAAACCAGTTTTATCATTGCAAGACTTGGAAGAATTCAGCAGCAAGTTTAGGTTCTTATTCCCATTACAAAACCGATCTAATGTCCTATGCATGTTGTCAAGTTTAATGGACAGATCAAGGCAATTTTCACATGAAGTTTTTCCTTTTAGTTTGCAATTGGAACAAAATTTAACTTCATAAGAACGTAAAACATTGTTCAATATAGAAATTTCATTCATAGCATCTTGCAGTTTTTTATCGAGATCATCACAACTAGAACAATGCAAATCAATTGTAGAACAAGAAGCATCTTTCAAGTTTTTATCATTAAGTGCAGCAAGCTCTTTGTTCTTTTCAATTTCTAACTCAAGTTTATCAAGCGTGGAGGTGTGCACACTTCTTAATGAGGACAATTGTTCATATATTAAATCACATGAGGGAATGCATCATCACTAGGAATCAAAGTTTTTAAACGGTTAATTTCAGATTCTAGTGATTCAATTTTAGCAGCATTATCCCTAAGCTTTTTGTCCTTTTTCTTGACAATAATAGTTGCACGAGAAATAGCATTACACATTTCATCGCAGGTAGAACATACCTCATTGTCTTCACTGTTGTGTTCTGCATCCTCCTGACTTGATCTTGATCTTGTTTTGCCCGCCATGAAGCATAAGTTGGCCAGATCATCATCATCTTCATTATTTTCAAAGCCTACATCACTTGAACTAAGTTCTTGAAGTGCGGTGATGAAGCTGTTAATCATCTTGAGTCCTATGGTACCCTTCTTTTTCTTCGTATCTTTTGCAGAGGGGTGCTTCGTTCTTGTTTTCTTTTCATCCTGGGAAGTAGGACCTGAAAGGTTAGGACAATCTGAATGAAAATGTCTTGTCTTACCACATTCGAAGCACCGTTGAGGTTCGAAGCTTCCCCTCCTTCTAGTTCTCACATTTTGCAATGCTTTTGAGAACCTCGTAGAAAGAAGTGCTAGCTCCTCCTCTGGAAAATCCTCAATCTGTTCAAGGGTTAGAGAGGACAACAAAGCAAGTGTACTACAAGATGAAGATTGGCCGGAGCTAGGCATATCACGTTGAGAAACAAAAGCAATAGACTCGTTGGGGTTCTTACGTGATATTATATCAATTTCATGAGTGTTTAGCTTGGAATAAAGTACATCTAATGTAAGAGAACTCATGACAGTTGATTCACGAATAGATGTTACTTTCATCTCCTAAATTGACATGTCTAATGCACTAAGAAGTTGCCTAGTGTTCTCAGCATCAGAAAAATTTACATTGACACTACGTAAGTTGCTGAGAATTTTATTGAAACGAGCAAAGAGGTCATCGATAGACTCACCTGGTTGCATCTCAAAACGCATATATTCCTTTTTGAGCATATCTTGTTTTACCTCCTTGATTGTGTTGGAGCCTTCATGGTAATCACAGAGAGCTCTCCAAACATCGTATGCTGATCGGAGGTGCGCGACACGATCAAAGTCGCTTTGAGTGAGTCCTTGGATGATCAAGTTTCGGGCTTTGTTGTTGTTGTCGACGTCCCGTAGGTTTGTGGCCGTGACTTGATCATTGGGTGGCACTTCATAAGGCTTATACACCTTCTCCCATACTGCAAATCCTTGTGCCTGGATGAAAGCCTCCATGCGTGCCTTCCAAACCTGAAAATCAATACCAGCAAACACACAAGGTTTGGCAGAGTACTTCTCCATGATGATTAGTCAAAACACGCGCAAATCACAAATATTAGAGCACCGTGGCTCTGATACCAATTGTAGGATCGAAGAGCACATGAAAAGCTACTAGAGGGGGGGTGAATGGTAGATTTAAAAAATCTTACGCAGCGGAAACAATAAAACCCCAAACCCTTCCAGCAGAAAAACGATCTGTTAAAGAAATCGTGTGTGAGACTAATATAAACGTGTTTCACCATGACAAAAGTGATAGATATCAGAGAGAATCAAGTCACGATGTCAACACAAGAAGAATCACTCAAATCCGTCGAGAAAAAACTCAAGTTATGATCGAAAGATCAGACTATGGTCAATCTGTCCTACCCGAGAAAAACAGTTTCTGGAATGCTGCAAAGAAACTCGTGTAGCTCAGAAACCACAAATCCAATGACTGTGAAATTTTGACAGATGATAGATAATCAAGTTGTGAAGACAACACAAAAAGAATCACGTCAATTGGATCAGTAAAACTCGAGTTATGATAAAACCACCGATGAAAGGTTGTGCTGTCCAGAAACTCGACGAGTAAAACTTGTCTGGAACAAGTCGGACGAACAAGGCACAAAAGTTCCTTCAAACTACGAATTTTATTCAATAGAACACAAGAGGAACAGCCCCTAAAGTCGTCTCCACGAGCTTTGGCCTTCCCTTGCTTATATAACAAGCCCTTAGGCCATCCCAATCTCAACTAGGACTCCAATCCTAATCCGATTACAATCGGAACTTTCCATAAATGCTTAGGACTCTTCTATACGCAGACAGAAGCAATCTTAAGACTTCCAAACACCTTAGGAATGTATCCCACATTCCTAAACAACTCAAATTCGTGACACACACGAAATCCTAACATAACCAACTGGATACTTTCCATACCGAGCCATAACCGACTCTGCCGCAGCCAAAGTCATCAACCGGTACGATCCAATCCTTCCAATCAGATCTTCCTTCCATAATCCGTCTCTAGAAGCATATTGCCACGTCATGCACCTCATGCATACGTGCGAACACCTTCCTTTGACCTTCATATGCACTGCCCTGGATTCAATCATCCTGCGCTACCTCCTGACCCGCTCAACCACAGTTCCTCCCGAACTTGGTTGTTGGAACCTCATCTCCTTCCTGAGACTAGTCCAATGGATCCTGTCACCAGCCATGACTTGAACTCAAGCAACACCTGTACATGAATAAACAACCAACCCATACGAGACCAAGTCCTCGACTTGACTCAAGTTAGTTCCGAACACAACACCTTACGTGAGAACCTCACATAAGCATGTTGCAAAACCATAGTAACACGATATCATCCATATCATCCAAAACGCACCAAAAACTTAGTAAATGAATACTAAGCAATCTTTCCAACAATGTAAAGCAAGTATGAAACATTGCAAATGAAAAGCAGAAGCACAGCGGTCAAGTTCCGGACCTTGCCAGAGCATCCCGGAGCTTGAGCCGGAGCTAACAAAGCTAGTACAACCTAGCGCCGGAGCTTACCAAAACTAGTAGATCCTAGCTCCGGAGCTTACCAAAAACTAGTCAAACCAAAACCGGAGCTAGACAAAGTACGTCGGAGCTTAGCAAAAGCATGCTGGAGCTATCAAGTATATGCCGGAGCTATCAAAGACATGCCGGAGCTAACAAAGACATGCCGGAGCTAACAAGGACATGTCGGAGCTAACAAGGACATGCCGGAGCTAACAAAGACATGCCGGAGCTAAATATAAAGCTCACCGGAGCTAACCAAAGCTAGTCGGACCTTACCATGAAGCCGGACCTAGCATCTAACGTTGCTAGAGCTACCCAAAACAAGCTGGACCTACCGTCGGACCTTGCTGTAGCTCAGAGCTAGAGTCAGACCTTGATAAAAAGGTGTTTTGGTGATATTCCAAACTTTTATCATCAAATCCAAGTGTATTCACTACAAGCCAATGTATTCAGCACACATAGGTCATACAATCTCCCCCTTGATGAATGCATTGGCAACACCATTTAAAATCCGAACATTGGCTTATTCACATAAATGTTTTGAAAGCAATTTCTCCCCTTTTTAAATCAAAATTAAAATGAGAAGAAAATGAAAATCTCTCCCCCTTTATTATCTCTCCTTATGCCCATATTCTCTTTCTCTTCATGCTTATCTCTCCCCCTTTGACAATGTATTCAGCAAGTCATGAGCATGTAAACAAAATATCTCTCCCTCTTTAGCTGTTATGAGCATATTATAACATATTCATATAAACAAAGCTCATCCAAGTCATACTATCAATTACCTTACATTATCACATCAATGAAATACATAAAGTAGTGTAAGCCATGCTAGAGATCAAATGTAATTTTCAATTTAAGCAAGTCATGATCTCACAAACTTAACTATTTAAAAACCTGAAAGCATGACACTGGTTGCTGCATTTGATTATTTTTGAAAGCATAAATTTAGATCATATGATATTTGCAAGAGATTATATGCGCATCTGCCTTATTCTAACCAACCAAGCCAAGCCTATGTCATTTGACAATCAGAAGCTTAAGGACATGGTTTTAGTCATACACAACTTCTTCCAAGTTCATATCTAAGTGCAATGACAAGCCATCTCAAAAGAAGAAGTGCGATATATGCATATTCTCTTGATCTTTTCTCAATTTATATTTGTTCATAAAAACTCAACATGTGAGTTGATTACTTGATTAATTCTTAATGATTAAAAGCACTTGTGAGCATGCAACAAGTTCAAAACAGCAAGAAAGTTCGACCATGACCAGATTTAGTGTAAGTAATTATTCCAATTACTAGACATGGCAAATATTACAAAATGTATAACACGAGTAATATAGTAAGAACTTTCAGCATGTAAAAGGAATCACAAAGTCATATATGTATTGGCATCCGAGCAGCGCAAGAAGAATGAAAAACATATTCGACACCCTGGTGATGCAACACAGTGGAAAAATTTTGATATCCAGTATCCAGAATTTGCAATGGAAATCAGAAATATAAGATTTTCCTTGGGTACAGACGAAATGAATCCGTTTGGTGAAAAAGGAACATACATAGCACATGGCCCGTGGTCTTTACGATGTACAACCTACCGACGTGGTTGTGTCACAAAAGGAAACATATCTTGTTATTTGTTCTTATCCAAGGTACGAAACAACCCGACATCAGAATTGATGTGTTCTCGAAACCTCTAATGGAAGATATGGCAAAATTGTGGAATGAAGTTGTACGTACATGTGATGAGTACGAGCGGGAGTATTTCACGCTAAGAGCAATGGTATTCGTTACCGTGCATGATTATCTCGGACTGTTTACATTATCGAGACAAATGAAACGGAAGAAAGGTTGTGTAAGGTGCATGGATAGAACTGGATTTCTATGCCTCATTTCATCCAGCCAGCTACAACTTGACACTGGAAGAGAAAAAAGCAATTTGCGAATTCTTGCATGGGACCAAAGTGCCCACGAGTTTCTCATCCAATATCCGCAAACTAGTCTCGATGAAAGACTTGTCTTCATTCGGCTATAATTCTCACGACTGTCACATGATGATGACAGTGTTCCTTTCCATTGCAATAAGAGTCATCAAATCTGAGCATATAAAAGTTGTCATCACATGTTTTTGTTACTTCTTCAATGCAGTATCACAAAAGGTGATAGCATGTGAAGATTAAGACTATCTGAAAACATACATCGTCGAGACTAAGGGCAAGCATGAGATGTGTTTCCCACCATCCTTTTTTGGTAGGCAAGTACACCTAATCATACATCTTGTTGATCAGATAAAAGCATTGGGGCCACTATATTTACATCATATGTTTTTGTTGGAGAGATATTTAGAAGTGTTAAAAGGTTATGTGTGGAACCGTGCTCACCCAGAGGGTTCAATTATGGAAGGATACACCACTAAAGAAGTGCTCAAGGGTTGCGCTGATTACATCAAAGATGGAAAATTGATAGGTGTGCCTATACCGGTACATGAGGGTAGACTACGTGGGAGAGACAAAGTGAAACTTTTATCGTTAAAGATTACAAGAATGTACATCGTGCACATTTTGATGTACTACAACAGCTTGCAATAGCTGAGTCATACATCAGGAACACCAAATTGAGCTTCATGAAAAAACCAAGACCACACAAATGACTTGATCATGAAAGAGCACAGAAGATGTTTCACTGAATGGTTAATGGACAAAAATATACCATACGAAAACTCTATAGAAGAGGCAACAATGAAGAAGTTAGCTTCTGGCCCATTCGCTTTGGTGACATCATTGCAAGCATATGACATCAATGGTTACACATTTTACACTAAAGAAAATGACTATAAGAGTGTTGCACAAAATAGTGGTGTTTGTATTGAGGCTTATGATTCACAAGGGCAGAAGACCACATACTTCAGGTTCATAGAGGAAATATGGGAACTTGATTATGGAGAATGAATGGTAATGCCCGTATTTAAGTGCCAATGGGTCAAACATCCTGATGGTGTGAAAGTGGAAAATTACAGGTTGACACTGGTAGACTTGAATAAAGTGGGTTATAAAGATGTACAAGATCTAGAGACTGAGAAGATGCACGTAGTTGTTTCTGGAAAGCAAAATATTGTTAGGGTTGAGAATGTGGGAGATAATGAAGAGGAATATAATCAATATGAAGAGATGTACCTTTTCATCGAACCAAAAGACATCAAGCGCCTAGAGAGAAGCATTAAAAAGGATTTGAAACCCTATATGCGACAAGATGTCAATGCCGGAAAAAATGTATGATATATATTGTATATATTTGTATCCTTTGAAATCAACTTAGAACAATGCTCTATATCAACTTTAGATAGCATGTTTCGAATATTATTAAATTCAACTTCTGTAGAGAAGACTAATTTGGACAAGTGATCCTTTTTGGCTTGTTGACTATCATATTTATCATCTTCACTTGTTCCATAAGTTATCAAATTGTATGTGTATATAAATTTCTCCTGACCTATGATGATCAGGCTTGCCTTCCATCACTTTGGTTCCAAACAACATCTAGAAGCACAACTCTTGAAGCTCCTGTCAAGCTAATCCCTTCATAGCAAGCTCTTGTAGATGCAAGTAACACTCGAGACTCATCATTTGGATTATTAAAAGCTTCAATTGAATTCTGACGATACTTCCCATCCATTTGAGGGCTTGTTTGGACAGGAGTGGATCCACTGCAATATAAGTGGATTGAGGAGGAAATTAGTTCATTCTTCACTCCAATCCACTTCAATCTAATTAGATTGAGTACACCCAAACAAGCCCAAAAAGATTTCTTTCTCTTCTCTCCATTTTAAAAATTTATGAAGATGCTACTTTATCATATCTAATGGCTGAATATATTGACTACAAATCAGTACCATCTCTCTTAGTGCTTCACACAAGCGATGAAGCGAACAACTTCAATCACTAATCTTTTTTTACCCTTTTCATAGGAATTTGACCTTAATCTTTCAAGCATGGATTTATCAATAAGTGAAACTTCCTCATCAGACATATTAATGGCAGTTACAAGTGAAGGGTGTGTCAAAGCTAACAAAATCTCAACGGGACGGAAGACAAAGAGATGCTGCATATGAGTGACAATGTCCAGGTTAGACAACATAAAACTATGATGGCAGCCTTCAACAACATGAAAAGTGATGCCAAGGTTATGCTTGCATCAACCAAGGCATGTTGTGAGGGCATAACACTTGTTGGAGCATCACAGTTATGCTTGCCCCAACAAGTGTTATACCCTCACAACATGCCTTGTTGATGCAAGCATAACCTTAACATCACTTTTCATATTGTTGAAGGTTGCCATCATAGCTTCACGCCGTCTAACCTGGACATTGCCACTCATATGCAGAATCTCTTTATCTTCAGTCCAATTTAGATTTCATTAGCTTCGACACATCCTTCACTTATAACTACCATTAACATGACATTGCCACTCATATACAGAATCTCTTTATCTTCAGTCCAATTTAGATTTCATTAGCTTCGACACATCCTTCACTTATAACTACCATTAACATGTGTGATAAGAAAGCTTCACTTATTGATAAATCTATGCTTGAAAGATTGAGGTCAAATTCCTTGGTAAAAACAAGATTTGTGATTGAAGTTGTTCACTTCCTCGCTTGTGTGAAACACTAAGAGAGTAGGTACTAATTTTTAGTCAATATATTTAGGCATTAAAACTGAGAAAGGAGCATCTTCCTAAGTTTCCAAATGGACGGGAGGGAAAGGAATCCTTCAAATGGATGGGAAATCCTTCCAAGGATCGTCAGTCTTCAACTGAGGCTTTCAACAATCCAAATGATGAGCCATGGGTGTTACTTGCATCTACAAGAGCTTGCTGTGCAGGGTTTAGCTCGACAGGAGCTTATCAGCATCACAGGCGTTCTTAACTAACAAGCAATCTGTGAAAACAATGACTTTCCCCAAGCAATTCTTCAACAAAAACCGCTTGTGATGATTGAACAAGTACATACGATTCTTAAACAATGACCGCCTGTGAAAATAATATATTTACCCAGGCGGTGGTTAACTAAGAACCGTCTGTGAAGTTGGCTAGAGTACAAGCGATTCTTAATTAATAGCCGCCTGAGAAAATCATGTATTTACATAGGCGGTTGTTTTTTAAAATCCGCTTGTGATGTTCTGTCATCACAGGCGGTTATTGTATCATTCGTCATCACAGTCTGGTTTTTTTACGAGCCACCTGTGTTTGAAAAATCAAGGCGCCTGTGAAAATGCTTTTTTTAGTAGTGTTCCCGTCCAACCTTTAAAGAAGTTAACTATCTATCATTTGCTCTTGAATGGTAGGAACCACTACAGGAAACCCGATGGTTTAAGATGGACGATCATTGCAAATTGGGTAACTTGCGACGGCCCGCATGACCATCACAAGTTACTACGCTGTCGCAAATAGAAGACCAGTTTGCGATGGCAAGCCCAAACACCGTCGCAAATAAGGGGACTGTTGCAAATAGAGGACTAACTTGCGATGGCCAAGCGTAGTACCATCGCAAGTTTGTTAACTTGCGACAGCTAACCCTAGGGCCGTCACACTTTATGGGGATATACCCCGGCCCACAGGCCCGAGTCACCATTTCGCCCTAACCTCCGCTCCCACCAGCTGCCACCGAGACCCGACGCCGCCGATAACCCACACCACCGCCCACCGCTCTCACCCATAACCCTCCTCACCCGCCGCGATCCCGTGCGCCCGCCACCGCCTGCCGAGCTCTTGGCCGCCACGCTCGTGTCAGCCGCCTAGCTCCTGCTGACGTAGCCTCGAGCCATCGCCCGCGACTGTGCTCCTCCACGGCCTCCTTGTGCTCCTGCCCCATTGAGATGAGTACTTGATGGGAAACCAACACGACGTGCGACACTTCTGACAGGAGAACGAGAGGCACCTGACAGAGGAGGAGTACGCACAAGTACGTTGGTTGTTGTAATTATTATTTTTGATAACTTTGTTAACAGTATTTTAATGACCAACAAATATGCGTGGGGCCATGTGAGCTGGTTGCAAGGTCGGCCCGATGCATATCGGGCCCTTTGTAGGTACTGGACTTGTGATATGTTCAAAGCTAAGTCCAACAGGGCTCGGGGGTGCAGAGGGGTCGACGAGAAGCACAACCACGACCAAGATAACCGCTTGAATTTAGCTAAATGCATGGTAAGTGTGTCTAACTTATGTTTATTTATTCATAATATACTGTTTGTACAAGCACGTATTGATAGGAGCGCGAGTTGGGGGTGGCACTGACCTCAGGTCTAGAAGAGAGGTCACAGGGACCCTTCTCAGCCTGAGGGGTTGTTGATGTTTCTAACGTCACAGATAAAAATCCGCAAGGGCACGCAAACTATTGTGTAACACTTCCCCTTAACAGTATTCCCAAGGGTATCGAATCCAAAGAACGTGTGTGCTAATCTTACGAACTAATTCATACAAGGACACAAAGTTGTTTGATAGGCAAGGAAGAGAGAGGAATTCAAAGTATTGATTCTAATTTAAAGCAATTTGCGGCAGCTGCTTGCTTTGAGCACGAGTTTATCTCTAGCAACACTAGGACGACTCCCGCCAAGAGCCTATAGCATAGCTAAACATGGAGGATTAGTAAGGACAGATAGAGCTGTCACCACCTACTGCCTACCTCTTCAATCCGTGGGTCTACGAGATAATCACCGGTGATTTCTAACCTAAGCACCATGCTTACGTTCTAAATCACAACTCTAGTTGTTTCGAACACAAAGGTACAACTAGAGCCTCTAATAAATTAAAGCAATGAACCCACATGTAACTACTTGTGCAAACTACAATGAATTGAGAATCAAACTTGAATTGAATTCACAAGTGGCTTACTTGATTTGAATAACACCTTTGTAGGGGTACAAGTGTAGAAGAGGTATTGACAAGCCCAAACCTCCTTCTCCTAGACTCTGACATCACTCTCCTTCTACTTGGCAGCCTCTAGGACTACTCTAAACCTTAGGAGTGATATTCTATTCTCAACTTTTGGTGTGTGTGTAAAGTGAGGTGTGGGGTGCTATTTATAGGTGGAGAAGGGCCGGTTCCCACCACCAAATGCGCGTGAATCAGTCACCACTGACTTCTGCCAAGAGGAGCCAACATGTGGCATTTGACGGGGTTTGGCATCAGAACTGATAACATTTCATATTATGCAGGATTATACACGAAAGATCTTTTTTTTGCTCCCTCTTTAGCCCTATGTCTCTTATCCCTAGGAGGCCTTCCTCCACTAGCAGGTTTCTTCGGAAAACTCTATCTATCCTGGTGTGGATGGCAAGTATGCCTATATTTCTTAGTTTCAATAGGACTCCTTACGAGGGTTCTTTCTATCTACTATTATCTAAAAATAATCAAGTTTCTCCCTAGTCGGCCGACTAGGGAGGTCAGCCAACCTGGTCACAACTTCGTTGGGGCTCTGCTTTCTCCAAGTCTCTGCCAGGTGGGTCCCATACCTTCATATGGGTGCTACACCATTGGATGGCCTCGGATACTTCTTTTTGTGGGCTATTTGATCCATGTGATGACACGTGGTGCCGCTTAATTCCCTGCATGTATTGGTATTTTTGGGTCCAAATTCACCTGCATGTATTGGTATTTTTGGGTCCAAATTCACTTGCATACAAATAAACACCAACAGATGTGGAATTGGTTAGTTTTTAACACTACCACTATGTTGTGTTTCTCTTTGTGTAGATTATGAGGTGAATTGACAGTCTAAATATGGCACTTAAGGACCGTCAACAAACTCCCCTACACTTAGTCTCTTGCTCGTCCTCGAGTGAAGGCAAGAAAAAGAAATAAGGTGTTGTCATAAATTTGCTATAAGTTAGAAAATGAGGATACTAGATATTTCAACTCATACCTCAATTCATGAATTCCCTTTTTGGAATGTGGCTACCACATCAATCTTAGGTGTTTGAAAAGTGGAATGGTTGGCATGTAGTTCTCTTGGATCTTCCCCTGTTGAAATGTTCTGATGATTTGCAATATTCAAAATATTCAAAGAAACATTTGCCCTTATCTTTCATTCGGAAGCTCTCAAATCTCTCAAAGTGTTTTGAACCTCACCTTGGCATGTTGTGCCAATTTTGTACCAATACTAAATATGGCTATATCTGGAGCTTGGTAGGGATAAATGTGGCACACATTGCAAGTCATATATTACTAAGTCAAAAACTTGATCCTATGAGACACTTATGCAACAAACAAATTGACAAAGAAAATCCTTATGAACATGAATTGAATGGATAAAATGTGGACTCCATGGTTTTCTCTCTTTAAGGATGAAACATGGCTACTTCCTTCTTCTTTTTTTTGGAATACTTCCTCTTATGAAGAGTATATGCTTTTCTCTCTCTCTCACTCATTTTTTTCATAGCCATGTCTTCTACTCCTTTTTTTTTCTAGAGAGATTTTGATGACCAAAATGTATGGAGTTTCTTTATTGGATGTATGAATGGTGGATGCAAATTTTCAATGTGAGATAGTTTGCATGAATGGGGTGCACAACAATTTCTAAGCCAAAAAGTTCATGCATGCCACTCAATTGGATCACGAGTTTGACAAAGTTCAATGAAAAACAAGGTGGCATATGCACGTGGTTTTCAAGAATTTGTATTATATGGCCGTGGTGGGTATTTAAATTTCCAATGAGAGAATCAGGCAAAGTTCAAGACTCCAAATTGTGCAAACATCAAAATCAATTTCAAGCAAGGAGATATCTCCTCGAATAACTCATTTACCATATCGCACTAGTCAGATACTTAGATGACGTGTTGTTCCTATTTTATTTGTGGGAATCACAAACAAGTTAATAAATCAAAATATAAAATATTCAAATTTTCAGCTCAAGCAAATTTTAACTACCAAGTTTTCAATTTTCAATTGTTGAGTTGAATTGTTTTCAAATATTTAGTATTAAATACTAAATCAACTCAAACAGTAACGTAGCATGCATATCAGGGGTAGGAGATCCAAACCGAATTTGTGGAGTGAAACGGAGCCGTGTGGGGCCCACACCAGGTAGGTCGACTAGGGGGTTCGGCCGACCCCCTTCTGGCCTCTCCGTTGCTCTGTTTCAACATGTCGAGTTGCATATTTGGTTGCGAAGAGTTTCGAGATGAAACACTATTCTTACACATCGGGATTTCGCGAATTTGGGGTGCCCCCCGACACTTGTTCCCTGAATTCTTTATTCATCAAAAATAAACTAAAGATGGAACTTTATTGGGTTAGATGAACTGGTAAGTTCACTTTGTTGAACTCAAAATATTGGGGATGCTTACATTATTCAATCTAAATTTAATGAATAAAAATTTGGAATAAAACTAAACTAAACCAACCTATGCGGTTAGGACATCTAAACTATGGAGCGTTGTAGATGTCGGGCTTCCCGATGGCATTGCACAAGCACCGCAGCTTGGCGCCCATGCCATGGTGAACACCATCAATATCCTCCTTACGGTACATGAGCTCATCCTTCCGATGGAAGGTGGCAAGAGGTGACACCTAATTTTGGTGGGTGATGAGCCCGTCAATTCCTCCATCACCAAATTATCCACCTGCATGAAAAAGCCTTTTGCATAGCCTTCTTTAGGCTTGCGCACCCCATGGATAATGAGGCGATCTCCCACACGCTCAGGCGAGGTACGCGTAGGTGACTTGTAGTGGTGGCTCACTATGTCACCATCCTTAGTCTTTAGAGTGTACATGAACTCCTCGCCAGGCTGCAACTTTGGGAGAGACCCATCTTTTTCAGAAAAAAGATGGGTCTTGACTAATTTAAGGCCAGCCGTAGTTGGATGAAGTGCAGGTGTGACATCATGGGCGTCCTCCGAGGGGAGAGCGATCGTGCAATACCACGAGGCGTGGTGCTATGCCCACACATAGTCGTCGTTGATGGCGGGATCATGGTGAGAGGTATGGAATCTGATGCCATGACAGACTCCAAAGCGAGGGTGGACTTGTCATTGGCCGGTGCGATGTCTCTGCTCAGGTTGAAGGTTTAGCTAGAGGAGGCATGAGACACAATTTTCTTGTTGGCGATGACTTGGATGGGAGGAACAAGAGATGGATTTTTCTGGATGGTGCAAGGTTCCCCTCTCTGTTCCTATCAATAAATAAGCGGGGAAAGTACAATAGCACCAAGAGTCTTTTTGGGATACGTCAAGAGAGTCCGCACGAGAAAACAGAACACCGACAGTGCATGGTAGGCGTCGGCCGACCCTAGGGTTCAGCCAAACCCTTCCTGACTCCGTTCGGGCTAGGTTTTCGTGGGTTGGCGTAATGGGGCCCATCAATGATTAATTGGATGGTCCCATTATTTGTATGCGGAGAATTTAGATAGAATTTAAATAAACAGTGTGAATCAATAAGATTTATCACGTCAATTTCTTTTTCTGCCTCCTCCTCCCGGGATTCAAGAAATAATTTGAGTCGGTGCCCATTCACATTAAATAGCTGATCATCATCACCTTGGAGTGTGATTGCTCCATGTGATGAGGTTTCTAGTACAGTGAAGAGTCTTTCCATTTTACTTCTAAGCTTCCCATGTCCAAAAAGTTTAACCCTAGAGTTGAAGAGTAGAACTTTATCTCCAGGTTTGAACTCTTTAGGCGTAATCCTCTTATCGTGCCATATTTGGTTCTTTACTTGTAGATTTTGGCACTATGGTACGCCTTATCTCTCCACTCTTCCAACTTGGAAATTTGTCTCAGTCGATGTTTTTCTGCTTCGTGAAGGTCCATGTTCCACCACTTGATGGCCCAATAGGCTCTATGTTCCAACTCTACAGGAAGATGGCAAGTCTTCCCATAGACAAGTTGGAAAGGAGACATGTCAATGGGAGTTTTGTAAGCAGTGCGATATGCCCACAATGCGTTGGGTATCTTATGTTTCCACCCCGTTCCCATTTCCAAGACAGTCTTTTGCAGAAAATTCTTAATTTGCTTATTAGATGTTTTTGCTTGACCACTTGTTTGTGGGTGGTAAGGAGTAGCAATATTATGCTGGACACCGAGCTCCATCAAAAAGTTCCGGAAGGTCTTATCTATGAAATGAGACCCCCCCCATCACTAATGACCACACGGGGAGTGCCAAAGCAAGCCAACTCCCTCAAAAAGTTTTGGAAGGTCTTATCTATGAAATGAGACCCCCCCATCACTAATGACCACACGGGGGGGGGGGGGGGGGGAGTGCCAAAGCAAGGGAAAATGATCTCATGGATCATTTTCCTAGATTGCTTGGAATCAACATTTTTGCATGGCAAAGCTTCTACCCATTTTGACGCATAATCTACAGCCAGCGGGACATAATCACAATCTTAGGACCTAGGGAAAGGTCCCATGAAATCAATACCCCACACATCAAATAATTCCACTTGGAGGTTATATGTTAGGGGCATTTCATTGCGAGCAAAAATTCCTCCATGCTTCTGGCGTTTCCAACATCTGCCAATGAATTCTTTTGTGTCTTCATACATAGAAGGCCAATAGAATCCACTTTGCCAGATCTTTTTCTGGGTACGGTAAACACCATAATGACACCATAGGGGCTAGCATGGCATTTCTCAATAATCTTGGTTCATTCGATTGATGGGACACACCTTCTAGGATGGCCATCAGCACAAACTCGATAAAGGTATGGGTCTGTAGGATCGAAGATCACGTGAAAAGCTACCAAAGAGGGGGGGGGGATGGTAGATTACAACTTTTTCAGCGGAAGCAAAGAAAACCCCTCGGTAGAAAATTGATCTGTTAAAGAAATTGTGTGTGCAACTAATCTAATCATCATCAATTGTGACAAAACCAATATATATTGTGGAGTATCAAGTCATAAAGAGAGTACAACAAGAATCATGAGAAACCATCGAGTAAAACTCAAGTTATGATTGAGGATCGAACAAAGGTTCTTCCGTTCTACCGAGTAAAAACATATCTTCAACACTATAAAGAAACTCGTGTAGGTCAGAAACCACAAATCCAATGACTGTGAAATTTTCATAGATGATAAATAATCAATTTGTGAAGAAAATCCAAAAATAATCACGTCAATTGGATCTGTAAAACTCGAGTTATGATAAAACCACTGAAGCAAGGTAGTGCTGTGCAGAAACTCAACGAGAAAAACTTGTTTGAAACAAGTCGAATGAACAAGGCACAAAAGTTCCTTTAAACTATGATATTTATTCAATATAACACAAGAGGAACAGACAAAATACGTGCACCACGATCTCTGGCTGCCCTTACTTATATAACCAGCCATGAGGCCAACTCAAACCAACCTAGGACTCGTATCCTACTCAGTTTCGACCGAAACTTTCCATAACTGTTCAAGACTCTTCTATACGTAGATAGAAGCATTCTTAAGACTTCCAAACTCCTTAGGAACGTATCCCACATTCCTAAAAACAATTCAACTTCATGACCCGCACAAAATCCTATCATAACCAACTCAAATCTTTCCATATTTGAGTCAAACCCAACTCAACCGCAGCCAGAGTGCATAACTTAGTTAGTTGGACCTTTTTGACCAATTCTTTACTTCCACTTCTCTTCATCACGCCTTGGAACCATGCAGCCACGTCCATGCACTCCATTCACACGTGCAAACATCTTCCAACAACGTCCACGATACTTTCATATGCATAGTTCTTGATTCAAATGTGCCGTGCAACCTCCCGATCAACTCAACCACAATTCCTTCCGAACTTGGTTGTTTGAACCTCGTCTTCTCCCTAAGACTAGTTCAATGGATCCCGTCATCAGCCATGTACTAAACTCAAGCAACCCCTGCAATGAATAAACCACCGATACTTCCGAGCACAAGTCGTCGACTTGACTCACGTTAGTTATGAAACCACAACACCTTATGTGAGCACCTCACATAAGCATGTTGCAAACCATAGCAAAAACAATAACCACCATGATCAGACAAAACACATCAAAACTTAATAAAATAATACTAAGCAATCTTTCCATAAGTGTTAAGCAAGTACAAAACATTGCAAGTTAAAAGCAAAACCATTGCAATTCAGCACCAGACCTTGCCAGAGCTAACCGGACCTTGAACTGGAGCTTACCAAAGCTAGCAGAACCTAGTGCCAGAGCTATCCAAAGCTAGTCAGACCTAGCGCCGGAGCTAACCAAAGCTAGTCGGACCTAGCGCCGGAGCTAGCAAAAACATGTCGGACCTAGCCATAGCATGTCGGACCTAGACAAAGAAGCCAGACCTTACGTCTGACCTTGCCGGAGCTACCCAAAACAAGTCGAACCTATCGTTGGACCTTGCAGGAGCTCGGACCAAGATTCAGACCTTGTTAATAGGGTATTTTTGCAGCATTCAAAACTTTTATCATCATAGGCAATGTATTCAGCACACATAGGTCTCACAATCTCCCCCTTGATGAATGCATTGGCAACACCACTTAAAATCTGAACATTTGCTTATTTACATGAAAAGTTTTGAAAACAATTTCTCCTAGAACTATTTCTCCCCCTTTGTAAATCAGAAATAAAATGAGAAGAAAAACAAAAATTCCCCCCTAGGGATGTACACTGCCCCTGAGAAGAATCGTGCCAAAGTACTTGCGAATGTTTGTAATGTGTGATCAATTTCTCCCCATTTGACAATGTATCCAACAAGGTAAAAAAGAGAAATTTTAATTTGAAATGAGCATAATTTGACATATACATATAAAATAAAGCTCATCCAAGTCATACTATCAAGTAACTTACACTATCACATCAATAAATACATAAAGTAGTGTAGGCCATGCTAGAGATCAAATGTAATTTTCAATTTAAGCAAGTCATGATCTCAGAAACTTAACTATTTTAAAACCTAAAAGCATGACTCTTGTTGCTACATTTTTATTTTTTTCAAAGCACAAATTTAGATAATATGACATTTGCAAGAGATTATATGCCGCATCTGCCTTATTCTAACCAACCAAGCGAAGCCTATGTCATTTGACAATTAGAAGCTTTAGGACATGGTTTTAGTCATACACAACTTCTTCCAAGTTCATATCTAAGTGCAATGATAAGCTATCTCAAAAGAAGAAGTGCGATGCATGCATATTCTCTTGATCTTTTCTTATTTTATTTGATCATAAAAGCTCAACATGTGGATAGTTGATTGATTATTTTTTCATTATTAAAAGCACTTGTGAGCATGCAACAAGTTCAAAACAGCAAGAAAGTTCGATCATGACCAGATTTAGTGTAAGTAATTATTCCAATTACTAGTCATGGCAAAAATTACAAAATGTATAACATGAGTAATGTAGTAAGATCTTTCAACATGTAAAAGGAATCATAAAGTCATATATGTATGAAATACTATGCTCATATTATTTTAAATTCAGGTTCACAAATAGACTTCCCAAGTTTCAAAACTTCCCCTCAATTTAAGACATGAGGATGCATAACCTCTATTTCACTACAAATGTAACAAAACGAATAAAATCCAAAGGTTTTGTAAAAATGTTAGCCAATTGTTGTTCGGTATCTACATGGTTGATAAGATCATGCACATTATCATTGCACAAATAAATTTGGCACACTGTTTATTTGTTTGGGATACTGGCTCAAGTGAATGGTCATGCTTATTTGATGGAGAACATGGAGATGGTGCACTATATCGTCCACCACCCTGGTCTCCTCCTTTGATGCACACAAGAGGATTTGATGGTGTTGCACATATGGACCAACACATGAGAGAAGATGAACTTGAGTCGAGGACGACTCCAATTCAAGAAGGGGATGATGATGAGGACATCACTCCTATGGATATACACAACACTCCATTCAACATACAAGATGCAATAATTAGAATTTACACACACCAATTAATTTCAGAGGTGAGCTCGTTCTTATATGTTTCCTTATATATTATTGAGAATAGATTGCTAACTAATAAATTAATTGTGATTAGGATCCATGGAGAAGTTCAAGGAGTAATTGGAGGAAGATTTAGGGGCATGGAGGACCAGATATTACGTTCAAATAAGATGGAAACCGACCCCAACTCAAATTCGTGTCCAACTCGTAGTTCAGGAGCAGTTCGCACTAAAACGGACGCCCAGGACGCATACGAACTCCGTTTTGAACGTTCTACATATGAACAGAAAGGAGAGAGGATAAACATTTTAATGGCACTCGTCCCATATCAAAATTCTTCTGGAGTGGACGGGAATCATCAAAACAAAATCGACTTCAGAATCTATCAGGGTGCTGCACTACCATATTGAGTCATTGGGCCTTGTATCATGTCAACATCTCTTATTTTTGTGTCTTAAGGTTAGGTCACGATCCCAACACCCCCTTGAACGTCCTCCCACCTATATACACTCTGTAGTAGCTGCCACAAACAATTGGGTTTTGCTTAGATCAATAATATCACCATTCTACAGTTTGTGAAACCCCTACTTCGCGATTTCAGATCGTGTCTTCTACGTTCTTGCTTGTGTTCTCAGTTACACTTACAGGATTAGCCGTCTTAGCGAGGTTAGTCATGTGAAGCATGGTTGATAACCAATGGAGCGGTGGTTTAGTGATTGCAATGGCATTCTAGCTACTCGAGTGCCACAGATCATCAACGTCGACATCTCCACATCAATCGACTTATCCATTACCTTTCGGAAGATCATTCCTAAACTTTCTTATCAATTGGTATCAGATTTCCAGATTTCCCATTAGGTGATTCATCTATCCATTACATTAGTTCTGTTTTTCATACCTAGAGTCCACAAAAAAGCCACAAAAAACTTGCAGTTTAGTAGATCTGTTCACTACTTTGTCCAAACCACCATTGAGCCTTTGCAACTTTCATTTTTAGTTTGGTTTTGTTGAGTTTGTGTCCGTTGTTGAGTCACAAACTGGTTTAAAAAGTGTTTTTGGCATTAGTTTGAGTTTTGCATTGTGTCAATTCACCTTTTTGAATCGTGTCATCACGTCTAGATTAGATTCATCTCTGTCCAATTCGGTATTTTGATCATATCTCACACATACGAACTTGGAATTTGGAGTTCTTATACTTTATGGAAATCTTAAGAAGTTCTCTACAACATTCATATTCATAGGTTTTCCAGAAAACGGAGTTATCGTGGTCAAAAGTGCATTAGATATAAATCGATTCTCGACCTAGAATTTCTGAACAGTCTGTGTTTCGGGGGCAATATCTCCTATTGTTTTTGTCCAAAATATTTCTTCCATATATTGAAATTAAATAGGAGAGATATATATACAATCTTTCTGTTGTACGTTTTTCTATTTGGAGCCTCTAAGTATGTCTATTTATCCTTGGACGATTGAGCAGAAAATCTGTGATAGACTCACGAGATATCTTTGATTGCTTTTTATTGTGTTCTTCTTTTGCAGCATATTCTGAAAAAAAGGAAGAAAAAAGAAAAAGGCAAGTGCAAAACAAGATACAAAAGCCGCACAAAAAACAGAGAAAAAACAACAAAAAACAGAAGTTCTGGCATTCTTTGTGTCATCTAGTTTTGTCTCATGTCTTGCTAGCTTGAACTACTATGAACACATTTAGGCCAACAACTTTGACAAGTACTTTGGACACTTATTCAACTTTACTATCTGATTGCATTGTTGCTAATCATTGCTACATATAAAGTGACATCCAAACTACACTTTACTCTTGAGCAGAATCGATACACCTTTGCAATCATCCCACACTTCATTGGTTTCTTCATACCGGCCACCGTTTTCCACCTGCAGTGTCGGTAAGAACACTTGTAAGAGCGTGGTAAGAAGCTTGAGAGTGTGTGATTCCACTTCCACATTGCCATTATCCTTTGTAGTTGACAGGGAAAACATATTTTTTTGTTATCTTCTGTTTGCTACTAACAATGTCAAGTAAAAGCAAGAATTATGCATTATATGCTGAGATGATTGACATGATGAAGACGGCGACGGAGTTGATCGCTGAGAATAAAAAATCAACAAAGGTTTCACATGACATTCATACCATCTTTACAGCTCCTTCCATAGAAAGTAATTACATTCTCCCATCTCTTCCTTCTTATGATGGTTTTGGTTACAATAAATATATTGCTTGGGAAATAGAGTTGGATAAAATTTTTGGACAATGTCATATGTGTAATAGGAGAAAGATTAGAAATGTTGTAAGTGCATTAGTAGGTTTTGCATTAACTTGGTGGAACAATTTAAATGATTTAGAAAAACCTCGAACATGGAAGGATATGAAAATTTGTATGCGAGAAACTTTTATGAATGTATCTAATTGCAAAGATGAAGTGCATCAATTTGAGGAGAAATTTCTTGTTGTACCTCCTTTTGTGTCTAACGTTTTGCAGGACAATATAGAAAATAATACAGATGATGCAAAAGAGAATGAGGCTTTCGACATTACTTGTGAAATTTTAGATGGATCAACTCATAATGCACTCAAAATCACTGCTAAAAATGGTAAGGCAAAACATTCTATAAATACAGAAGGTGAGAAGTTTTTGGATGTTATGAATTTTTCCACCAATCATGCTATTTTCGAGGAGCAACTATTAGAATCGTTTATTTATACACCATTGTCATATGTTGATTTTCCTGCTGATCGTTGCGCTAAGAAAGAGTTGCGTGCTGATAACTCTATTATACCTATGCGAAAACAAGTTAATGTACTAGATGATTGTGTTTTGGATTCACTTGTGCTGAAATTCATAATTTGATAACCGCTACTGCTGAATATGATGAGCTGAAATTTTTGTCTTCTCTAAATACTCTAGGTTATATTTATTTTGACACTCTTTATGATCTAAATATTATAAAGAGGAAAATATTTTTCCAATCTGAATTGCCATTGTTAAGTAGAAATATTTTTCATGCTATAGGCAACTATGAAGATAGTGGTGAATTTATGGTGCATAAAGCCTACATATGATCAAATGAGAAATCCAATTTTGTGCTGCAACAACATGGTGAAACGAATGCATGCACTAAGACTAATAATTCTTTGTCAAGTTTTTCTAGTATTTTTTCTTGCAGCACGGACAACATTTAATAGAGGAGCATTGTTCGCTGCGGTTGTGCAATATGGACAATGCTCATTCTGCCCCCAAAGCAGGTCTCTTTGCTAGACATATGAGCAAGCCGAGGACAGCTTGTCATAAAGAAGGAGATAATGATAAGATCATGCACATTATTATTGCACAAATAAACATGGCACAATGTTTATTTGTTTGGGATCCTGGCTCAAGTGAATGGTCATGCTTATTTGACGGAGAAATGGAGATGGTGCACCATATCGTCCACCACCTTGGCCTCCTCCTTTGATGCACACAAGAGGATTTGATGGCTTTGCACATATAGACCAACACATGAGAGAAGATAAACTTGAGTCGAGGACGACTCCAATTCAAGAAGGGGAGGATGATGAGGACATCACTCCTATGGATATACACAACACTCCATTCAACATACAAGATGCAATCAATAGAATTCACACACACCAATTAATTTCAAAAGTGAGCTCATTCTTACATGTTTCCTTATATATTTTTGAGAATAGATTGCTACCTAAATATTAATTGTGATTATGATCCATGGAGAAGTTCAAGTAGTAACTGGAGGAAGATTTATGGGCGTGGAGGACCAGATATTATATTCAAAGAAGATGGAAACTAACCCCAACTCAAATTCGTATCCAACTCGGAGTCCAGGAGCAGTTTGCACTAAAACGGATGGCCAGGACGCATACAGACTCCGTTTTGTACGTTCTACATATGAATGGAAAGGGGAGAGGATAAACATTCCAATGGCTCTGGTCCCATATCAAAATTTTTTTGGAGTCGACGGGAATCATCAAAACAAAATCGACTTCAGAATATGTCAGGGTGCTGAGCCACCATATTGGGCCATTGGGCCTTGTATCAAGTCTACATCTCTTATTTTCGTATGTTAGGGTTAGTTCATGACCCCAACACCCCCTTAGACGTCTTACCACCTATATATACTCCTTAGTAGCCGCCACAAACAATTGAGTTTTGCTTAGATCAATAATATCACTATTCTACAGTTTGTGAAACCCCAACTTTGCGATTTCAAATCGTGTCTTCTACGTTCTTGCTTGTGTTCTTGGTAGCACTTGCAGGGATTAACCTTCTTGGCGAGGTCAATCGTGTGAAGCATGGTTGGTAACACCCGGAGCAATGGTGTAGTGATTGTAGGGTTATTCGAGCTGCTCGAGTGCCGCGAATCATCAATGTCGAGATCTCCACATCAATCGACTTAACCATTACCTTTCGGAAGATCGGTCATAATCTACTCATCAATGGTGAAGCACAATCTTTCCTTTTTCATTATTATCACGGAGAAAGTGATACCTAATGTCAATGTGCTTTGTTCTCGAATGTTGCACGGGGTTTTTAGCAATACAAATGACACTAGTGTTATTATAAAACAGTAGAACACTATCTAGATCTACCCCATAGTCCTTAAATGTTTGAAAAATCCAAAAAATTTGTGAGCAAGCGCTAGCAACGTCTACATAATCAGATCGGTTGTAGATTGTGCAACTAAGTTTTGTTTTCTAGTGGACCAAGCAAGAAGTGAATTACCAAGAAAACGACAAACACTCGATGTACTTTTCCTATCAATCCAACAACCCCCAAATTCAGCATCTGAATAGACTTTCAAAGTAATAGTTGAGGAAGAAGGAAGAAAAATGCCAAATTCTTGAGTTCCATGTAAGTACTTGAGAATTCTTTTGATGGTTTGACGATGTGAAGCATGTGGGGAAGCTTGAAACCGTGCATAAAGGCATGAGCTGAATTGTATATCAGGTCTTGATGTCATGAGGTACAAAAGTGATCCAATCATGCTTCGATATTCTTTTTGATCAACTGGTCACCATCTTCATCAAGTTCAAGTGTCATTGTTGTACCCATTGGTGTCCGAAGATGCTTGCTTTTGTCCATGTTGAAGCGCTTGAGACGGTCTCCTGTATACTTCGTTTGATGCACAAAGGTACCTTCCTTGGTTTGCTTGATTTGCAGCCCCAAAAGTATGTGAGTTCTCCCATCATACTCATTTAAAATTCTGAAATCATCATAGCTGAAAACTTGGACACAAGATCATGAGAAGCACAACCAAAGATAGTATCATCCACATACACTTGAACAAATAATGAGTCATTGCCATGCTTAAGCACAAAAAAAGTTTTATCCACCTTGCCCATGGTAAACCCCTTTTCAAGTCAAAATATTTTAACCTATCATACCATGCTCTAAGGGCTTTTTTGAGACCGTACAAGGCTTTGGACAGTTTGAAAACATGATTAGGAAAATATGGATTTTAAAAACCCGGTGGTTGCTTGACATAAACCTCATCTATATAGCCATTAAGAAAAGCACTTTTAACATCCATTTCATATAACTTGAAACCTTTAGATGCAGCAAAAGCTAACAAAATTCTTATGGCTTATAATCTAGCAACGGGAGCAAAAGTTTCATCAAAATCTAGACCTTCAATTTGTGTGAAACCTTGAGCAGCCAACCTAGCCTTATTCCTAACCACAACCCCATCCTTACTTTGTTTATTTTTAAACACCCATTTAGTTCCAATTAAAGTGTGACCATGAGGTGGAGGTACAAGTTTCCAAACATTATTTCCTTGAAATTTTCTAAATCTTATTGCGAAATAATACAAGATTTATTAGTGATGCGTGTGATATATCTTTGGGTTCAAAAGAAGCAACAAAAGCAGAATGAGCGTGAGAGTTTGGATCGCAAAACCTGGACCGTGTGACTCGTTCGTGCAAGCTTCCAATAATTTGTTGTGGAGGATGACTTTTGAGGATTTGGAGGGGAGTAGACACTTCACAAGCTCCTTGTTCTTCATGTTCATCACAGATCGAAGACCTTGTGGCTTGACGATGATCTGTACCAGCTGCAGTAGTTGTTGGTTCTGTTTGTGGTGCAAAATCAGCAGCGTGATCAACGTCACTTGCTTCTGAATTTTTGGGCAGCTGCACCACTTCTTCGTCTTCTTCGATGAAAATACTCTTCCCCTACGGATATGGATCCAAACCTGCAATATTGGAGCTAGTACCTGGGCTAGCTTCATTAAAAGAAACCTCACAAGTCTCCACAATTTTGTTAGTGTCATATAAAAGCACACGGTAGACTCTAGTATGAGATGGATAACCAAGAAACACGCCGTCAACTGATCTAGGTTCAAATTTATCAAGATTATTATGTTTCTTAACAAAGCATTTACAATCAAAGACTCGAAAGTGTGTGACACTAGGCCTATGACCAAACCAAAGTTCATATGGTGTTTTTCCTAGCTTAGCACGCAGGAAAACACAATTTGAGACATAACAAGCAGTTGCAATTGCATCTGCCCAAAATTTTCTAGGAGTTTGATATTCATCAAGCATAGTCCTAGCAATCTCAATTAAGGTTCTGTTCTTTCTTTCTACAACACCGTTTTGTTGAGGTACATATGGTGAAGAAAATTGATGATCTATTCCATTTTCAGCCCAAAATTGGTCAAACGATTGATTTTTAAATTCGGTTCCCTTATCACTTCTAATTGCTTTTAAAGATCCTGGGTGATCAATTGATAATCTAAGAAATAAAGTTCTAAAGTGACTAAGAACTTCATTCTTAGATTCCATAAAGTAAACCCAAGAGTATCTAGAATAATCATCAACAATCACAAGAACATACCATTTACCTCCGAATGATTGAACACGTGAAGGTCCTACGGTGTCAAGGTGCAAAAGTTGACCCGGTTCAGTTGTCATGATCATTGTAAAAGGAGTATGTGAACCTGCAACCATCTTAGCATGTCTACAAGAAGAGCACACAATTTCTTTGTCCCCTTTAAGCTTACGCAACCCACATATGCGATCAAGAGCACTAACACGTGTTAGATGATCAAAGCCTACGTGACCAAGTCTACGATGCCAAAAATATAAGTCATTTGAATCATTAGCAACTAGACACCTATGCTTAGAGGAAGACATATCAAAATCAGCTTTAAACACTCTTCCAAACTGAGACATGTTAAAAATCAGCTCACTATTTGAATTTACAACTTTGCAGTAATTTTTAGTGAAAATAATTTCCAGATTTTCATCTAGCAGTTGTGAAATAGAAAGCAAGTTGTATTTCAAATTTTTAACAAGTGCCACATACTTCAAAGTGTAGTGATCATTTACTCTAACCGAACCCTTAGAAATTATTGGAGTTGAAGAATTATCGGCAAAAGTAACATTCTCTACACGTGACACAAAAGAGAGGGAGGAAAACCATTCTTTGTTACCAGTCATGTGACGTGAGCAACCTGAATCCACAATCCAAATGTTCTCCTTCCTCAAGTGTGTAACCTACATAGAAGAATAATACATCGAGGACTCAATACTGAGGTTAGTCAAAAGGCATTTAGAAATCTAGTACCGAGTCACACGACGTGCAGCAGGAAAAACACGTAAAATCTGAGATAAAATAGCAGGTTTGTGAGTCAAAGTTTGAGATTTTTTGTTCTTAAATACTGACCTATAAGGTGTTACTTGTGTAGCACAAAAATTAGTAGCCCCGGAGGCAAAAACAGAAGGTCTAGAGGTAACAACAGGAGGTCCGGAGGCAAAAACTGAAGCTCCAAAAGTAAAGTTTGAATGTTTTTGACTCATAATAGCAGTTTGCATGTTCCTGACATTCGATTTAGTATGTACAGCAAATTTTGCATGAGAGTTATAAGATCTTGCTTGCATTCATTCCTTTTTATCTTGTTTAGCTAGTCTATAACAAAAATCTATGACATGACCATCTCTTCCACAATAGGTACAATGAAATTTAACTTTGTGTTCATGTCTAGATGAGCATGCAATATGTTTATTTGAATCCGAATGTGACAACACTCCTGCAGATTTAAAAACCACCTCTTTTGGTTTAGGAACTGTTTTAGTCAAACCACTTCCTAGTGACTTTACAATTTTAGGTGGATGTGCTTTAGCATGAGCATGAGAATCAAAACCTAAACTAATTTATTTTTGCAAGATTTGTATGAATTCAGTAGCAAGTTTAGATTTTTTTTCCCAATACAAAACTGATCTAGTGTCCTATTCATGTCATCAAGTTTCTTAGACAATTCTAGTCAGTTTTCACATGAAGTTTTTCCTTTTAATTTGCAATTAGAACAATATTTAACTTCATAAGCACGTAAAGCATTGTTCAATGTTGAAATTTCATTCATAGTATCTTTTAGTTTCTTTTCAAGATCATTACAGGTAGAGCAATGCAAATCAATTGTAGAACAAGAAGCGTCGTTTAAGTTTCTGTCATTAAGTGTAGCAAGCTTTTTGTTCTTTTCAATCTCTAACTCATGTTTATCAAGAGTGGAGGAGTGTGCACTTCTTAAGGAGGACACTTGTTAATATATTAAATCACATGAGGAACAAGAATCATCACTAGGAATCAAGATTTTCAAATGATTAATTTCAGATTCTAGTGACTCAATTTTAACAGCATTGTCCCTAATCTTTTTATCCTTTTTCTTAACAATAACAGTTGCACGGGAAATAGCATCACCCATTTCATCACAAGTAGGACATACCTCTTCGTTGTCACTGTTGTGTTCTGGATCCTCCATACTTGATCTTGATTTACCCGCCATGAAACAAAAGTTTCCCAAATCATCTTCATCTTCATCACTTCCAATTTCTACATCACTCGAGCCAAGTTCTTGAAGTGCGGTGATGAAACTGTTTATTAGTTTGTGTCTTGTAAAACCCTTCTTTTTCTTGTTGATGTTTCCAGGAGAGGACTTGACTTTATTCTGCTTTTCATCACGGGTAGAAGGACCTAAAAGGTTAGGGCATGAAAGGTTAGGCCAATCTATATGAAAGTGTCCTGTCTTACCACATTCAAAGTGTCGGTATCCTGGGTACCGTATACCCCTTGAGATTGCAAAGATCTCAAGGAAAGGTCATCTACTTGATTTGAAGACCTTCGGAGGCCCACATGTCAGACATAACCGGACCCGCTTCCCCAATATGGTTAGTCTCAGGGTCGTCACGCGTACCATCAAACCGGAGCTACCGCCCACAAGGGGGAAGCTCCAGGCTATGTACCATAATGGCACCCCCGGACCTAACCCCAGACCGAGGGAAGCTCCGGAACTGACACGTGTCTGGTGGCACCGGACCTATCTGTTCCTCACAGCATGCTCCGGAGCTGTCACGTGTCCTACTGTCGGATCTTCAGCCTCAAACCTCCGGTAGACTCCACAACGGCTCTGAATCTTCAAAGGGGAATCAAGGACTTCAAGACCCAATTAAGTGTTATTAATACTATGTTAATGACACACGATCGAACGACCCTTATTACCAGTAACGGCGCTGTCAAAGCCCGTAACTCGGTCATTAAGGGTAAGTAAGTGCATCAAATGTGTATTAATATTAGTAACCGCCGGGGCCACATGTCGGGCCAGGCCAACTTGTAACGGCATGTCCTTGTACTATAAAAGGACAGACCAACGATACATAGGCAGCTCTGGCTCTCTTGGCCCTGCTCGGATCTCTCAGCTCTGATCCGATCTGGTCGGATTGGCTCACACACGCTCTCAACTCACCTGAGTTGAGTTCATACATCCAATACAACACCAACACACCCCGTGGAGTAGGGTATTACGCTCAGGCGGCCATAACCACATAAATCCTCGTGTCTCCTGTGTCATTTTACATTTCACCTTCTTGAATCTCCGCGCGCCCACGCTGAACTTGAAACTCCGCAAACACTTTAGTGGTGTCGGGAGATCTGCCGGAACAAAACCACCGACAGTTGGCGCGCCAGGAAGGGGCGCGTGAGATTTCAAGAATGGTGAACACAGCTGCAGAATCATCCAATGGTCATCCCGCTGTTCAAGCTGCTGGGGGCAATCCCTCCAATATGCAGCCACCAGCAGGAACCTCAGTTCCAGTAGGAGTCACACTTCCACCACCGCCGCCTCCACCAGCAAATCAAGCTGGGAAGCGCGATGGTGCACCGGCGTCAATCACTGCATCGGTGAATCATGACAACCCAGAACATGCGCTCCATGCAGCACGTGCTCTTCTTCAGTGCCCACCACCTCCAGACGAATCCCGGGATGCAATGGAGCAGTGGAGGGCTAATGTGGAACACTTGGTTGTAGCAACAGCTGACCGCATCAGTAACTAGGGTCCTCCTCCTTCAGGACGGGCCCCATCACAGTGATGGACCTTTTCTGGCACACTTGGTCCGCATGTTTCCAACAACAGGAGACGTGCTGCATCACAGCAAGTGACGTCGTTGCCCTACGGGGCGCGACACACTCACACGATATCAAGGCTTTCAACTCATGACCTCCGGGTGGAGCTTGATCGCGGATACCGTCAACAAGACGGCCGAGTCCATATCGAGCATGCTCGTGAAAGACGAGAAGCTCAGGACATTCCTGCTCCTGAAGGAGTAGGAGGAGGCTGTTCAGCCCTGGCCATGCATCTACGTATGGTTAGGTGGCCACAGAAATTCCGGCCTCACCTGCCGGAGAAGTTTGACGGGACCGTTAATCCCGTCAAATTTCTTCAGATTTACTCCACTGCAATCCTGGTAGCTGGAGGGAATGAGGCCGTAATGGCCAACTATTTTCTAGTGTCTTTAACTGGGACCGGCCGATCCTGGTTTATGAGCCTTCCACCGAACTCCATCAACAGTTCGGAGGAGTTGTGCCAGCAGTTCACCGCCAACTTCGGGAGTTCATACTCCCGACCAGGCACCGAACTGGACCTTTTTGCAGTCGTGCAAAAAGGGGGAGAATCCCTGCGATCATTCATCCCGAGATTCTCTCAGGTACGAAACACTATCCCTTCTATCTATAGCACTTCTGTCATTGTGGCATTTAGACAGGGCGTACGGGATAAGAAGATGTTGGAGAAACTGGCGATCAAGGAGATCACTTGTGTCACGGAACTCTTCAGCTTGGCTGACAAATGTGCCAGAGCTGCGGAGAGCCATGAAATGCACTCCAAACCACCTCCGGAGGACCACAAGAAATCCTCCAAAGGAGAAGCCACCACTTCCGGGAGTGGCAAAAAGAAGAAAAAGACCAACAGCAAGAAGAAGCCGTCGGCCGGCGCATCTAATGCTGCAGCTGCTGCAGCTCCAGGTGGCCAGGGGCCACGCCCTGAGAAGCGACCCCGAACGTCTTCTGAAGATGGTGGCAAACCCAAGGTGTGGTGTCCAATTCATAAGACGGGCAGACACAGTTTGGAAGACTGCCGAGAGGTCCAAAACCTTGCCGAGCGCTACAACAAGTGCCGGGAAGAAGTTCCTTTCCAACAGAGAGAAGGAAAACAAAAAGTTGACGAAGCTCCGGCCGAAGAGGAGTTAGGTTTTCAGGATCCTAAAAAGGTCCTGAAGGCCGTCTACACCTCCGTCGACGATGATTCTGACGTCTCTGACAACGAGCGTCGGAAGACCATGAACACCATTTTTGGTGGATCATGGGACATCACCTCCCGCCGCGTCCTCAAGACAATGCGTCGGGACATGGACGCTGTAGCTCCTACAGCCAGGGCGGAGCCTCATCGGAAGTGGATGGACACAACCATCACTTTTGATGCTTCGGACTGCCCTCGAAGCATGGTTGGAGCAGGCCATTTACCTTTGACGGTATCTCCTACCATCAATAACATTCAGCTCCACCATGTTATGGTAGACGGAGGTTCGATGCTGAACCTCATAAGCTTCAAGCTTTTACCAAGCTTCAGCTCCGACCTTCAGATCTTCATCCCTCCCGACCTTTCTTTGGAGTAGGTCCGGGAGCCATTACCCCACTCGGTGCTATTACCCTCCCCATTACCTTCGGGACCCGGGAGAAGTATCGCACTGAGTTGGTCTTTGACGTTGCTCAAATCAACTTACCTTTCAATGCCATCTTGGGTAGGCCTGCCTTGTACAAATTCATGGCAGCTGCTCATTATGGCTACCTGGTGTTAAAGATGCCAACACCAGTAGGCGTTCTCCGGATCCGCGGAGATTGCACCGCTGGAGTAACTGCTTTGTAAGAACTTCATGCGCTTACTACGGTGCAAGAGGAGGAGTCCAGACAGGAGCAAGCTCCAAAACCCCTGAGCATTCGTCAGCGAGGCTCGACTTCTGCACCTTGTGTGCAGCCAAGCGGCGACACCAACATTCCCGTCAAAGTCGTCCAAATCGGTTCTGATGCTGCTCAGACCACCCGCATATCGGGGGGACTGAATGACAAATAGGAACTCGCGCTCATCGCTTTCCTCCGGGCTAATGTCGATGTGTTTGCCTAGCAACCGTCACAAATGTCTGGGATCCCCAGGGAAGTGATTGAGCACAATCTAAAGATCTACCCTGACGCCCGGCCTGTGCATCAGAAGCCTCAGAAGCAATCTGTGGAGCAACAGAACTTCATTCGACAAGAAGTGAAGAAGTTGCTCGAAGCTGGATTCATCCGAGAAGTCTTCCATCCAAAATGGCTTGCAAACCCAGTCGTTGTGCCCAAGGCCGGCGGGAAGCTTCGGATGTGTCTTGACTACACAACACTAAATAAGGCATGTCCAAAAGATCCATTCCCACTACCTAGAATAGATCAGATAGTGGATTCCACCTCCGGGTGTGAATTACTGTGTTTCCTAGACGCATATTCTGGGTATCATCAAATTAGAATGTCTAGGGAAGATGAAGAGCATACTTCTTTCATCACAGTAGATGGATTGTACTGTTATACAGCCATGCCATTTGGTCTCAAGAATGCAGCTTCAACCTTTGTACGAGCTATGTACAAAACTTTTGAAGAACTCATTAGAGACATAGTGGAAGTGCACGTCGATGACATCGTGGTCAAGGTCAAGAACAAGGAGTCACTCCTTGACACCTTACAGGCTGTTTTCGACAAGCTGTGGGTCACCTGCACAAAGCTAAACCCAGACAAGTGTGTCTTCAGGGTTAGCTCCGGAAAACTTCTTGGTTTCCTGGTAAGTCACCAGGGCATAGAGGCTAATCCGGTGAAGATCAAAGCCATTGAAGACATGCGGCCACCAGCCCACATCAAGAATGTCCAAAAGCTGACTGGATGTCTAGCAGCCCTCAACCGGTTCATTTCAAGACTGGCGGAACGAGCACTTCCCTTCTTCAAGTTATTGAGGAAGTTCGGACCATTCCAATGGTCTGAAGAAGCAGAAAAGGCGTTCCAGGAGCTAAAACAGTTCCTCACCACCCTACCAACTGTGGTAGCTCCGAACCCTGTTGAGCCTTTGCTGCTTTACATTTCAGCAACTGACGAAGTCGTCAGTATGGTCCTAGTTGCAGAGAGACCAGAACTATCCCATGCTCAGGAATCTAGACCCCTCCGAGAGGGTCCGAAGGTTCCTCAAAGCGAGTCTGGGTCCCAGTTCCCAGACTTGAGTCCACAAGAACTTACTTTAGAAGACCCAGACCCCTCCGGGAGTGTCCAGGTCGCTTCTGAAGAAGCACCGGGTCCCTCCAGCAAGGACCCGGAGGTCCCCGAAGAAGGTCCGGATCCCTCTGGGAGGATCTGAGTCAATGAAGAGGAAGCTCCGGGCCCCTTCGGGAGGGTCCGGACCATCCAACGCCCAGTGTACTTCATCAGTGAAGTACTTCATGACGCCAAGACTCGATACCTAGAGGTGCATAAGCTACTCTATGCAGTTCTTATCGCCTCCAGGAAGCTTCGCCATTACTTCCAAGCTCACAAGATTTCAGTGGTGACTTCTTACCCGCTTCAAGCAATCTTGCATAATCCCAATTCAACTGGGAATATTGCAAAGTGGGCAGCGGAATTTGCCAAATTCGATCTCGAATTCATTCCAAGATAAGCAATCAAGAGTCAAGCATTGGCGGATTTCGTGGCGGAATGGACTCCCTCTCCATCAAACCCTGGGGGCCCCAGTGAGCAGAAGTCGGAACACAAGGCTCCGGTCTTCACCGAGCCTCACTGGACCCTCTACTTCGACGGCTCCATGCAAAAGCAGGGGGCCGGAGCTGGAATCCTTCTCCTCGCACCAACTGGGGAGAAGGTAAAATACATGGTACACCTTGACTTCAAGGTGACCAACAACATGGCGGAGTACGAAGAACTCATCTACGGACTAAAGGTGGCACTGTCATATGGTGTCAAGCAGCTGCTAGTCAAGGGAGATTCATAGCTCATCATTAAACAAGTGAAGGGTGAATGCTCCTGCAACAATATCCAACTAGTTCCTTAACTCCTTGAAGTCTAGAGGCTTCAGACGGACTTCGACGTCCTTGACCTCCACCACGTCCAGCGTGTCCACAATGCTGAAGCCGACGAACTCTCGACGAAAGCGTTAACCGGAGCTCCAGCTCCTGACGGAACTTTTGTCTCGAGGTTGTACAAACCCACAGCTCTGCCTACCGAACTAAGCGAAGGGGGCGAGATCAGCATCCCGAAGATGACGGTCCCGATGGCCCTGTTACCATGGCAGCCATGAAGGGCCGTAGGTGCTGCCGGAAGCTCCGAGCAACCCAGCACGCAAGACTCGAATGCTCAAGTTAGCTCCGATGCATGGATCTCGGAGATCCGGAGCTACTTGAAAGACAATATCCTTCCCGACGATGATGTATCCGCTGACCGGATAGTCAGATTGGCTAAAAGATACACGTTGGTAGAAGGGGATCTCTATCGGTGCGGTGCCAACAACGTCCTAATGCAGTGCATCACAAGGGAAGAAGGCTGCGAGCTCCTCGCAGAAATCAATGGAGGCGAATGTGGGAACCACGCATCTTCCCGCACGTTGGTCGGTTAAGCCTTTCGGCATGGCTTCTACTGGCCTACAGCACTCCAGGATGCAACTGAGCTGGTGAAGAAATGCAAAGCATGCCAATTTCATGCAAAGCAAATTCACACACCGGCTCAGCCTCTACAAATGATACCTCCTACATGGCCCTTCGCTGTGTGGGGGATGGACATCTTGGGACCTTTCCCAAGAGGCGTCGGAGGTTACAAGTTCCTGTATGTCGCCATTGACAAGTTCACCAAGTGGCCGAAAGCAACTCCAGTTGTGACAATAAACAAGCAATCTGCTATCAACTTTTTGCAATCCATTGTATGCAGATTTGGAGTCCCAAACAAAATCATTACCGATAACGGGACCCAATTCACAAGCTCTGCATTTCAAGGATATTGCGAAGACCTCAGCATTCAAGTTTGCTACGCCTCCGTAGCACACCGGACAAGCAATGGCCAGGCCGAGAGAGCAAATGCTGAAATCTTGAAAGGACTCAAAACGCACACCTATGAGCGCTTGAAAAAACACGGAGCCAACTAGATTGAAGAGCTTCCGCCCACTCTATGGGCCAACAGGACAACTCCAAACCGGTCAACTAGAGAGACACCCTTCTTCCTGGTGTACGGAGTTGAAGCAATCCTTCCACCAGAAATCACCTTGGGGTCACTCCGGGTCCGGACCTTCGACGAAGCCACGCAGGACCAGCTCCAGCGTGAAGACCTAGACCTCCTGAGGAGGGAAGGTGCCAAGCAGCTGTTCAGAATGCCCGATACCGCCAAGCCCTTCGGCGCTATCATCAGCGGCATGTACACAACCGACAGCTCGAGGAAGGCGATCTGGTGCTATGGAGAATACAATCCAGAGAAGGGTTAAACAAACTCTCCCCCATCTAGGAGGGACCCTTCCGAGTGATTAAAGTATCCCGTCTCGGAAGCGTTCGCTTGGCTACCGAGGATGGGACACCTCTCCCAAATCCTTGGAATATTGAGCACCTCCGTAAGTTCTACACTTAATATCACGGAGGTGAGTCTGTAGTAACTTGAGGTGTATGTTATAGAGTCATTGTACAAAGTCGGGTAGTTCCTCCGGGAGAACAATCGGACCGTTCCCGGAAGGTCCCAAAGTTCATGCAACACTTGTCACAGTCTCAGGACTAAAAGTGTGGCTAGCTACCCTGGGTCAAACGAGAAATTAAACACGCTTAGCCTGGTTCCATACCCTAAGAGTTTACTTGTTTCCCCTGTACTCCAGACCTATAATGAAAGACATCTTCATGTGAAACGGACTCCACGTGCATTTATTTTGTACAAGCTCAACATTTTTTATTTTTCTCTTTCTTGTCTATAACAAAGTTGTGCAATTCTTAAGAAATTTTAGTTCGACCAGTTCATGTACAATTCGAGCTGTATTGTCAATTCTTTTGGATTCAAATATTGTTCATGGCCCACTCGCCTGAATGCCGCCAAGCCAATTTAGGGCCGGAGTGTGCTATCGACTTAGCCTGGTCAAGCACCCTAAGTACGCCACTCTACCTATACCGCGGCAGGCCGAAGTAAGGCGGGTCCAAGTACAATTGGATCTGGAAGAAAGAAGGCAACACATTCGGTTGTATTCAGAATCGTGTTTGACCTAAAACTTTCTTGGGAATCGTAAGCCGCGACGAAGTTATAGGCAAGGAGCGGATTTTACTATTTTTCTTGGCTTCAGTGTGCAGGAAAAATAAAGAATCCACGTTAATGGAGAAAAGCCAGAGCTAACAAAGCTCCGACTCCCCCTAGGTAGCTTGTGATCGATGTTAAAAAATGAAAACGAGCATTACCGGAGCAACCAAGCTCCAGCAAAGCTAGGGGGGCCACCCGTCGACGCAAAATAAAAGATGGTGAGAAGACCCCACAAGCGGAGTCTGCTGTCAACAAGCTATGCGTTGGCAAAAGGTCACTGCCAGAGATGCTAAGCCCCGACACCCCGGAGGGCTAACTATCGATGCTCTACGCGTTGATAGGGACTATTGCCAGAGCTACTAAGCTGCGACGGTAGTCAATGCCGGAGCTTCTGAGCTCTGACAACCTCATGGGGCCTTCACTATCGAAGACTTCAGACCTACACTCTACAAGTTCGAAGCAAACGAGTCTTCAAAAAAATACAATATCCTCTTGGTACATGTTCACAATCAAATTGTGTACATCTACCAGGGGGCCAAGTGAAGACAGAAGTGTTGAAGACAAAAAATGAAATTCATTAACAAATTGTGGATTTCATTCATTTGGAGACAAGGGATTACAAAATTGGGGAAGAAAAAGAGAAAATACAAGTGGGAGCTACAGAGATGGTCCTAGACCCTATGGAAGAACTGGCTGACCTTCTGTGCAACCTCCGACACGTTGGCTCGGGTGGCTTCACCTTCTCCTTCGATGGGACCCTCAAGCACTGGGTCCAGAGGAAATTGGTGATCCCGGCTGGTGTAGCACGTCAGCACATACTCCGCGACGTTCTTCGCCCGGGACTGCCCCTCAACCTCCAACTAGTCCGCGATGACGTCACCCACCTTGGAGAGTTTTCCACCCGCCGAGCTCAACACTTGCAACGTCAGGTCCGGCTCCGGCTCCAGATCATCCGGACGCACGGGACTGAAGCCCATTGGTGTCAGCGTGTCGTTGGCTTTGCTCAGGAACTCCTAAACCTGTAGGGACTCCGCAGTCCTCAAGCCCTTCAGTTCCTCCAAGGATCTTTTGGCCGCCGCCAGTTCAGAATTCTCACGAGCAAGGCGCTCAACCTCTTTGGCATTTTGCTGAATCTTTTCAGCAACCTGCTTCTCGAGTTTTTCGAGCTCCTCCTCCCGGAGGTGAATCTTGTTCCGGCGGTCAACCAGGTCCTTCTCCTGGCCCCTAACTTTCTTCTCCCTGGCAGCGATGGCACACTCTTGCTTGTAGAGTTCCTGCCCTCGCACCCAGGCCTTCTCCTCCTCCTCAACGCAACGCTCCTCCAATTTCTTGGTGCATTCCTCGAGGCCCTTGTCAGCCAGAGCCACCTTTTCGGCGAGCTCCTCCTCCCTCTTCAAGACATCATCCCGCAGCTCTAGGAGTTTTTGCTCTTCGTCTTCGAGCTTCTTCTCCCTTTCCTCAAGTGCCTCCTGGTGCTTGATGAGAGTAGTGTTAATGGCTTCAAGCCTTTCTTGGCGATCATCAGCCGCACTATTAGCTGCCTTGGTCTGCTCGTAAATGGCCCGGGATTGAGCGTCGAGGGCACGAGTCAAGCTCTCCCTATCATCCAATAATTTGCCCCAGTATTCCAGGCGGACCTTCTCCTGTTTGATCTACTCATTGTCGTCTGCCAGCCTCAACTGCGCCAGCTTGGTCTCGAAGTAGAGCCGGTTACGCCACCGCCTAAGGGTTTGGCGCTCCTATTCAAGAGCCTTGCTGTCGTGGTAGAACACCAGCTGGACTTGACGCAGACTGGAGCAAGCGTTGTCAATGGACAACAACAGGGGAATAGGGTCTGGACCTGCTGGGGTCTCCTCCGCTGGTTCCAGCGGGTTCTCGCTTACAAAAATTGGGTCCCACTCCACAAGAGTGGTCCCCTAAGCCTCCACGGCACTAGGGCCGTCATCTGGGATAGCCTCAGTCGCCACCGAGGAGGGTCCCGCAGAAGAAGTTTCGACCTCTGGAAGTGGTTCCGAAGGCCCTTCCGCCAGGTCTTCATTTGCCCCCTCAGACAGGGGGCCAGCGACTTCAATAGGGCACCCTGGCTCAGTAGCAGGTACCTCCGCCGTCATCATTTCCGGGGCAGAGGCTACTTCCGGCTCCGGCCTGGGCTCCTCCTACGCTGGTGGCTCAGGCGTTGGCACCTCAACCATCATAGGTTCGAGTGTTGATGCCTCCGCAACGACCGGCTCGGGCGCCGGAAGGTCAACCGCAACCGGCCCTGTAGCCGGAGCTTCAGTGGCGACCGGCTCTAAGGCCGGAGCTTCGGAGGTAGCCGACTCAACCGCCCGGACTTCCTCAACATCCGGCTCACTCGCCGGGACTTCAATAAACTCCGGCTCAACCGCCGGGGCTCCAACAATTTCCGGCTTTGGGGCCGGAATCACTGCTTCCTCCGGCTCAACGGCCGAAGCTTCCAACATCTCAACATCAAGACCCGGGGCTTCAACCTCTGGGGCAGGTGCCGCTGGCGCATCTTCTCTCCCGTGGTCCGGCGCTACCACGGGAGTCTCGGGGGAAGAGTCGAGGTCCATGACCACGACAGCTGGCGCTGGAGCTGCTGTAGCTTCAGCCACCACTTGGGGCGGCACCGGGACAGGAGCAGAAGCCTCCGCCCTCACAGCTTCAGCTGCTGTGGATGAGGGTGGAGCCTCACTTCGCTTCTTGGGGACGCTGCAGATGATGGATGAAAAAACTTAAAAAACAGTTACTACAACAAAACAACTGTCCGAGGTAAAGATTAAAAATTACCTCGGAAGGCTTCCGCACCAGCTTGCAAGGAATCTCTTTCTCGGGCGTTCTGGACTGACCATAGTCGCCACTGGCGTGGTAGCTCCGGAAGGCCCCCCGGAACTTGTTACAGCCGCGGCCATTTCCTTAGTCGAGGCCCCCCTCGACCAGGAAGGACCTCCGGACCCAGAGGCCTCAACTGGCCCTTGTGCTGGAGTCACATACCCAGAGCTAGCACCCCAGGAAGATACTGCTGCAGGTATAGTCGCTGCAGTTGTAGAAGACCTCCCCCTCCAGGGAGAAGGAGCTGCTGCAGAGGATGCAGACCTGACAGACCTTCCATCGGCATGCTTTAGTTTCCTCTTCCGGCTCGAGGGTTCGGCCGCCGGCTCCTTGCCCTTGCCGACGACTTCGGTCCTTGGCTTCGGGGCAGGGTCGGAGCCACCTTCAGAAGCCCCAGGGATCACCACCCTGGAAGTCGATCTTCTCTCGACGACACCAAGGTCAACAAGCACCGGCATCGTCCGCCGGAGCTCCCTACTGAACTCTACTTCCACGTTCAAAGGGAGGAAAGCTGGTGGCGGGGTCAAGTCATCACCCGCGTTGTCGATGCCGTGCTGGAACTTATTGAGATGAAACTCCAATGTCACCCCCTCCATGTTGGACTTCAGCCTGGTCTCGACCCGGTCGTCGTCCATCACACTGTTGAGGGACCAAGTGAGTTTTTCTCTCCTCTTCAGTGGAGCCCACCTGTTGACCAGGAAATTGCAAAATACCGCCTGAGGAGTTAATCCTCCCTCCACACAATGGCGGATCCTGGTTAGAGCAGGGTTGAAGGCATCCGATAGCACTGGAGCTTCACTCCAGACTGCAAAGTCGATGTTGGGGAGGCCTTCGGGTAGCTCCAGCTTCTCGTGCTCCTCCACCCGGATGACTATCCAGTCTTTCTTCCAATCGTCCCACTTTCTAGAGGGAAACGACCGGAGGTACTTGAATGGGCACTTCTTGTGCTTCATAAAGTAGTAGAAGCCAAGGTACTCATCACCCCTCCCGGTGGTATGGACGGTGAAGAAGGTCCAGAATAGCTCAATGCAGGGGGGAATGCCCACCCACAATTCACAGAAGTGGACGAAGACAGACACTAGAAAAATGGAGTGGGGGCCAAGGTGATACAGCTGCAGACCATAGAAGTCTAGCAGGATCAAGAAAAAGGAGGAAAAAGGTGGGGTCAACCCCACCATGGCGTACGCAGAGAAGTACACCATCTCGCCGGTGTGCTCCTTCTCGAACGGGAGCTCCCTACCGGTACGGACCAGGTGGTTGAAGAAGTCCGAGGACCACCCCATGAGGGCCCGGACCTTCTTCAGGTCACCTTCAGTCTTCAAGCGGCTCTTGCGGAGACCCAACTCCATCGCAGCACAGCGAGGCAAGGGAGGAAAAGCAAGCGCAAGTTTGGGAGTTCGAGCGCAAGTTTAGATGAGAGGCGTAAAGAGCCCCAGACGGTGCGCGCTTTCCTTCTTAAGTAAGCCCCCGTAACGCTTGGATGGAAACCGCAGGGAAATCGAAGATACTATTCAAAAATTTCACCCTGCCGATGACAAGAGGGCCCGGGGCCACGCCGACGATCAAGTCGAGGTTCTTACCCAGGCGAACGGTTGTCATCATGAAAGGCGGGAAGCCTGAAGGCGGTGGCCTGACAAGGCGCGCGAAACGGATACGATTTTCGTATTGGGAACCGGCGACCTTCAATTGCGTGAGATCTGCACGCCAAAGATCTCATTTGCCGCACCCGAGATATGCCACACGGCGAGGATTTAGGATTTAACTCCAAAACTATCGCCAACGGCACATCTGGAGACCTTTGAAGACTTGGCTCAAACGTCGAAGGATGGACCCACCTCCGGCGGAATGACTTCATCCAAGGGGTCTTCCCCAGAGGTGGGCCCAGGGGGCCGCTGTCGGTATCCTGGGTACCGTATACCCCTTAAGATTGCAAAGATCTCAAGGAAAGGTCATCTACTTGATTTGAAGACCTTCGGAGGCCCACATGTCAGACATAACCGGACCCGCTTCCCCAATATGGTTAGTCTCAGGGTCGCCACGTGTACCATCAAACCTGAGCTACCGCCCACAAGGGGGAAGCTCCGTGCTATGTACCATAACGGCACCCCCGGACCTAACCCCAGACCGAGGGAAGCTCCAGAACTGACACGTGTCTGGTGGCACCGGACCTATCTGTTCCTCACAGCATGCTCCGGAGCTGCCACGTGTCCTACCATCGGATCTTCAGCCTCAAACCTCCGGTAGACTCCACAACGGCTCCGAATCTTCAAAGGGGAATCAAGGACTTCAGGACCCGATTAAGTGTCATTAATACTATGTTAATGACACACGATTGGACGACCCTTATTACCAGTAACGGTGCTGTCAAAGCCCGTAACTCAGTCATTAAGGGTAATTAAGCGCATCAAATGTGTATTAATATTAGTAACCACTAGGGCCACATGTCGAGCCAGGCCAACTTGTAACGGCCTGTCCTTGTACTATAAAACGACAAGCGGACGATACATAGGCGGCTCTGGCTCTCTCGGCCCTGCTCGGATCTCTCAACTCTGATCTGATCTGGTCGGATTGGCTCACACAGGCTCTCAACTCACCTGAGTTGAGTTCATACATCCAATACAACACCAACACACCCCGTGGAGTAGGGTATTACGCTCAAGCGGCCCGAACCACGTAAATCCTCGTGTCTCCTGTGTCATTTTACATTTCACCTTCTTGAATCTCCGCGCGCCCACACTGAACTTCAAACTCCGCAAACACTTTAGTGGTGTCGGGAGATCTGCCGGATCAAAACCACCGACACAAAGCATCGTTGAGGTCTGGAGCTTCCTCTCGTTCTAGTTCTCACATTTTGCATGCTTTTGAGAACCGAGTAGAGATGAGTGCTAGCTCCTCTTCTGGAAATTCTTCAATCTGTTCCAAGGTTAGTGAAGACAGCAAAGCAAGTGTATTGCTACATGAAGATTCGCCGGAGCTAGACATATCACATTGAGAAACAAATGCAAGAAACTTGTTGTGGTTCTTACCTGAGATTATGTCAATTTGATGAGTTTTAAATTTAGAATATAGCACATCTAATATAAGTTTACTCATGACAGTAGATTCATGAAAAGATGTGACTTTCATCTCCAAAATTGACATATCTAATGCACTTAACAATTGCCTAGCATTTTTAGCATTTGAAAAATTAACATTGACACTACTCAAGTTGCTGAGAATTTTATTAAAGCTAGCAAAAAGGTCATCAATGGACTCACCGGGTTGCATCTCGAAGCGCATGTATTCTTTCTTTAAGATATCTTGCTTTACCTCGTTGATCGTGTTGGATCCTTAGTGGTAGTCACAAAGTGCTCTCCATGCATCGTACGCTGATCGAAGGTGTGCAACACGGTCAAAGTCGCTCTGAGTTAGTCCTTGGATTATCAAGTTCTGGCCTTGTTGTTGTTGTCGACATTTCTTAAGTTTATAGTCGTGACTTGATCGTTCGGCGGCACGTCGTAAGGCTTGTACAAATTTTCCCATATCGCGAAGCCTTCCACCTGGATAAAAGCTTCCTTGCATGCCTTCCAAACCTGAAAATCAATAGCAACAAACACACAAGGTTTTGCCGAGTATTTCTCTATGAGGATTAGTCAAAAACACGTGCAAATCTCAAAGATTAGAGCACTGTGGCTCTGGTACCAATTGTAGGATCGAAGATCTCGTGTAATGCTAGCAAAGGTGGGTGAATGGTAGATTAAAACTTTTCAGTGGAAGTAACAAAACACCCCTCGGTAGAAAACTGATGTTTTAAAGAAACCAAGTGTGTGACTAATCGAAATGTTTTCAACTGTGACAAAACTAGTATAGATTGTAGAGAATTAAGTCACGAAGACGTCACAACAATAATCACGAAAATCCATCGAGAGAAACTCAAGTTACGATCGAAAGATCGAACAAAGGTCAATCTGTCCTACCCGAGAAAAACATTCTAGAACACTGCAAAACAACTCGTGTAGATCCGAAACCACAAATTCAATGACCATGAAATTTTCACAGATGATAGAAAATTTGTGAAGACAAACCAAAAAGAATCACGTCAATCGGATCTATAAAACTCGAGTTATGATAAAACCACCAAATCAAGGTAGTGCTGTACCGAAACTCAACGAGAAAGACTTGAAGAAAACAAGTCGGACAAACAAGGCAAGGTCCTTTAGACTACGAATTTTATTGATCAAATCTCACAAGGAACAACCTCCAAGTCATGCACCACGAGGTCTGGCCTCCCTTGTTTATATAACCAGCTTTTAGGCCAACCCAAACCTAACTAGGACTCTAATCCTACTCAATTCACGAATCGAAACTTTCCATAACTGCTCAAGACTCTTTTATACACAGATAGAAGCAATCTTAAGACTTCCAAACACTTTAGGAATGTATCCCACATTCCTAAATCAACTCAAATTCATGACCCACACGAAATTCTATCATAACCAAATCAAAACTTTCCTTATTTGAGTCAAACCCGACTCAGCCGCAACCTAAGTCCATAACCTAGTCGGTTGGACCTTTCCAACCAGTTTTTACGTCCGCTTCTCTTCATCACGCCTTGGAACCATGTAGCCACGTCCATGCACTCCTTGCATACGTGCAAACACCTTCAAATGACATCCACGTTACCTTCATATGCATTGTTCTTGATTCAATCATGTTGCGCGACCTCCCGATCAACTCAACCACAATTCCTCCCGAACTTGGTTGTTGAAGCTCATCTTTTCCCTAAGACTAGTTCAATGGATCCCGTCGCCAGCCATGTATTGAACTCAAGCAACACCTGCACATGAATAAACAACCAATACTTCAGAGCACAAGTCCTCGACTTGACTCTCGTTAGTTCTGATAACCACAACACCTTACGTGAGCACCTCACATAAGTATGTTGCAAACCTTAGAAATAAAAAGATCAGCAATTTCCACCAAAACACACCAAAAAATTAGTAAAAGAATACAAAGCAAACTTTCCATAGATGTAAAACAAGTTTGAAATATTTCAAATTAAAAGCAGAACCATTGCAACCTAGCTCCGGACCTTGAGCTGGAGCTTACCAAAGCTAGAATGACCTAGCGCCGGAGCAAACCAAAGCTAGTCAGACCTAGAGCCCGAGCTAACCAAGGCTAGTCGGACCTAGACAAATAAGTAGGACCTATCCAAGATATGTCGGACCTTACATCGGACCTTGCCGGAGCTCGAACCTAGAGTCGGACCTTGATGATAAAGGTGTTTTGGTAGTATTCAAAACTTTTATCGCTATAGCCAATGTATTTAGCACGCATAGGTCTCACAGAAGACAAACAATCTGATTACCTCATCAAAACAAAGATTCCAACTTCGAGAAGCTTGTTTTAGCCTGTATATAGACTTCCTAAGTCTACATACTTTTCTAGCATTTTGTTGGTCGACAAAACCTTCAGGTTGTGACATGTACACATCCTCACTTAGGTTTCACTAAGGAAAGCCTTTTTGACATCCATTTTCCATATTTCATAATCATAGTACGCGACCATCGCTAGAAGGATCCGAATAGACTTTAGCATTGTGACAGGTGAAAATGTTTTGTCATAATCAACACCTTGAATTTGACGGAAACCATTGGCTACTAGTCATGCTTTATGGATGTGAAAATTTCCATCAGTGTCCATCTTTTTCTTGAAAATCCATTTACACTCAATTGGTCTCACACCATTGGGTGGATCAATCAGGTTCCAAACCTGATTTTCTTTTATGGATTCCATTTTGGATCGCATGGCCTCAAGCCATATATCATATTCTAGTCCCATCAACGCCTTCATATAAGTGGTCGACTCTTTGTTGTCCAACATGTAAGATCTATGTGTGCTGAATATATTGGCTTGTAGTGAATACACTTGGGTTTGATGATAAAAGTTTTTAATATCACCAAAACACTTTTTTATCAAGGTCCGACTCTAGCTCTGAGCTACAGCAAGGTCCGACGGTAGGTCCGGCTTGTTTTGGTTAGCTCCGGCTATGTTTGAAGCTAGGTCCTACTTCTTGGTAAGGTCCGACTAGCATTGGTTAGCTCCTGTGAGCTTTATCTTTAGCTCCGACATGTCTTTGATAGCTCCGGCATATATTTGATAGCTCCGGAGCTTTTGCTAAGCTCCGACGTACTTTGTCTAGCTCCGGTTTTGGGTTGACTAGTTTTGACTAGTTTTTGGTAAGCTCCGGTGCTAGGATCTACTAGTTTTGGTAAGCTCCGACAGGTGCTTCATTGTACTAGTTTTGGTAAGCTTCGGCTTGCTGTGGGATGGTCCGGAACTTGACCGCAATACTTCTGTTTTTCATTTGCAAAGTTTTGTACTTCCTTTATATTCTTGGAAAGATTGCTTAGTATTCATTTGCTAAGTTTTTGGTGTGTTTTGGTTGATATGGATGATATCGTGTTACTGTGGTTTTGCAACATGCTTATGTGAGGTTCTCACGTAGGGTGTTGTGTTCGGAACTAACTTGAGTCAAGTCGAGGACTTGGGCTCGTATGGATTGGTTGTTTATTCATGTGCAGGTGTTGCTTGAGTTCAAGACATGGCTGGTGACAGGATCCGTTTGACTAGTCTTAGGGAGGAGATGAGGTTCCAACAACCAAATTCAGGAGGAGTTGTGGTTGAGCTCATCAGGAGGTTGCGCAGCATGATTGAATCAAGAACAATGCATATGAAGGTATCGTGGACATCATTGGAAGATGTTTGCACGTGTGAAAGGAGTGCATGGATGTGGCTACATGGTTCCGAGACGTGATTAAGAGATGTGGATGTAAAGAGTTGGTCGGAAAGGTCCAACCGACTAGGTTATGGACTCAGGCTGCGGCTGAGTCAGGGTTGACTCAAATATGGAAAGATTTGAGTTCGTTATGATAGGATTTCGTGTGGGTCACGAATTTGAGTTTTTTAGGAATGTGAGATACGTTCCTAAGGTGTTTGGAAGTCTTAAGATTGCTTCTATCTGCGTATAGAAGAATCTTGAGCAGTTATGGAAAGTTACGATTCATGATCTGAGTAGGATTGGAGTCCTAGTTGATATTGGGTTGGCCTAAGGGCTGGTTATATAAGCAAGGGAGCCCAGAGCTCGTGGTGCACGACTTTGGTGCTGTTCCTCTTGTGTTCTATTGAATAAAATTCGTAGTTTGAAGGAACTTTTGTGCCTTGTTCGTTCGACTTGTTCCAGACAAGTTTTACTCATCGAGTTTCTGGACAGCACTACCTTTCGTCGGTGTTTTTATCATAACTCCAGTTTTACAGATCCAATTGACGTGATTCTTTTTGGGTTGTCTTCACAACCTGATTTTCTATCATATGTCAAAAGTTCACGGTCATTGGATTTGTGTTCTATGATCTACACGAGTTTCTTTGCAGCATTCCAGAACTGTTTTTTCTCGGGTAGGACAGATTGACCATTGTTTGATCTTTCGATCATAACTTGCGTTTTTCTCAACGGAATTGAGTGATTCCTTTTGTGTTGTCTTAGTGACTTGATTCTCTCTTATATCCATCACTTTTGTCACGGTGAATCACGTTTAGATTAGTCCCACACACGATTTCTTCAACAGACCGTTTTTCTACCGAAAGGGTTTGGGGTTTAATTGTTTCCGCTGCGTAAGATTTTTAAATCTACCATTCACCCCCCCTCTGGTAGCTTTTCACGTGCTCTTTGATCCTACAATTGGTATCAGAGCCACGGTGCTCTAATCATTGTGATTTGCACGTGTTTTTGACTAATCATCATGGAGAAGTACTCCGCCAAACCTTGTGTGTTTGCTGGTATTGATTTTCCGGTTTGGAAGGCACACATGGAGGCTTTCATCCAGGCAGAAGGCTTTGCAATATGGGAGAAGGTATACAAGCCTTACGAAGTGCCATCAAACGATCAAGTTACAGCTACAAATCTGAGAGATGTCGACAACAACAACAAGGCTCGAAACTTGATCATACAAGGATTGACACAAAGCGACTTCGACCGTGTTGCACACCTCCGATCTGCATACGATGTGTGGAAAGCACTTTGTGACTACCACGAAGGATCCAATACGATCAAGGAGGTAAGGAAAGACATGTTCAAGAAAGAATACATGCACTTCGAGATGCAACCCGGTGAGTCAATTGATGATCTCTTTGCTCGCTTTAATAAAATTCTCAGCAACTTGCGTAGCGTCAATGTTAATTTTTCAGATGCTGAAAATGCTAGGCAATTATTAAGTGCATTAGACATGTCAATTTGGGAGATGAAAGTTACATCTATTCGTGAATCTACTGTCATGAGTACACTTACTTTAGATGTGCTATATTCCAAGCTAAAAACTCACGAAATTGATGTAATATCACATAAGAACCCCAACAAGTCTATTGCTTTTTTTTTCTCAACGTGATATGCCTAGCTCCGGCCAATCTTCATCTTGTAGTACACTTGCTTTGTTGTCCTCTCTAACCCTTGAATAGATTGAGGATTTTCCAGAGGAGGAGCTAGCACTTCTCTCTACGAGGTTCTCAAAAGCATTGCAAAATGTGAGAACTAGAAGGAGAGGAAGCTCTGAACCTCAACGGTGCTTCAAATGTGGTAAGACATGACATTTTCGTTCAGATTGCCCTAACCTTTCAGGTCCTACTTCCCGGGATGAAAAGAAAACAAGAACAAAGCACTCCTCTGCAAAAGATACGAAGAAAAAGAAGGGTACCATAGGAAGCAAGATGATTAACAGCTTCATCACCGCACTTCAAGAACTTAGTTCAAGTGATGTAGACTTTGAAAGTGATGAAGATGATGACGATATGGCCAACTTATGCTTCACGGCGGGCAAAACAAGATCAAGATCAAGTCAGGAGGATGCAGAACACAACAGTGAAGACGATGAGGTATGTTCTACCTATAATGAAATGTGTGATGCTATTTCTCGTGCAACTATTATTGTCAAGAAAAAGGACAAAAAGCTTAGGGATAATGCTTCTAAAATTGAATCACTAGAATCTGAAATTAACCGTTTAAAAACTTTGATTCCTAGTGATGATGCATGTCCCTCATGTGACTTAATCTATGAACAATCGTCCACATTAATAAGTGCACACTCCTCCACTCTAGATAGGCTTGATGAAGAAATTGAAAAGAACAAAGAGCTTGCTGCAACTTAATGATAAAAACTTGAAAGATGCTAGCTGTTCTACAATTGATTTGCATTGTTCTACTTATGAGGATCTTGATAAGAAACTACAGGATGCTATGAATGAAATTTCTATATTGAACAATGCTTTACGTTCTCATCAAGTTAAATTTTGTTCAAATTGCAAACTAAAAGGAAAAACTTCATATGAAAATTGCCTTGATCTGTCCTGTAAACTTGATGACATGCATAGGACATTAGATCGGTTTTGTAATGGGAATAAGAACCTAAACTTTCTGCTGAATTCTTCCAAGTCTTGCAATAATAAAACTGGTTTAGGTTTTGATTCTCATGCTCATGCTAAGGCACATCCACCTAAAACTGTAAAGTCATTAGGAAGTGGTTTGATTCAAACAGTTCCTAAACAAAAAGGAGTGGTTTTCAAATCTGCAGGAGTGTTGCCTCATTCGGTTTCAAATAAAAATATTGCTTGCTCATCTAGACATGAACACAAAGTTAAATTTCATTGTACCTTCTGTGGTAGAGATGGTCATGTCATAGATTTTTGTTATAGACTAGCTAAACAACAGAAAAGGGAAAGAATGGTTGCTAGATCTTATAACTTTCATGCAATTAGAAAAACACAACCTGCTTTAATGAGTCAGAAATTTGAAAAGGTAGCTTCCGGAACTTTTGGCAAGAAATTTACAAAGGCAGCTCCGGTAGTTCTGATAGCTCCGAGAGCTCCGGGATCTTCTGCTGTTCCCTTCAAAGCTTTAGTTTTTGCCTCCAGACCTTCTGCTTTTACCTCCGGAGCTACTGGTTTTCACTCTAAACAAGTAACAACTTCTAAATCAAATGTTAAGAACAAAAAACCTCAATCTTTGACTCATAAACCTGTTGTTTTATCTCAGCTTTCGTGTGTTTTTCCTACTGCACGTCGTGTGACTCAGTACTGGATACCTAAATACCTTTTGACTAACCCCAGTATTGAGTCATCAACGTATTGTGCTTTTATGTAGGTTACACGTTTGAGGAAGGAGAACATTTGGATTGTGGATTTAGGTTGCTCACGCCACATGACCGGTAACAAAGATTGGTTCTCCTCTCTCTCTTTTGTGTCACGTGTAGAGAATGTTACTTTTGCCGATAATTCTTCAACTCCTATAATTGCTAAGGGTTCGGTTAGAGTAAATGATCACTACACTTTGAAGGATGTGGCACTTGTCAAAAATTTGAAATACAACTTGCTTTCTGTTTCACAATTGCTAGATGAAAATCTAGAAATTATTTTCAATAAAAACTGCTGCAAAGTTGTAGGTTCAAATAGTGAGCTTATTTTTAACATGTCTCGGTTTGGAAGAGTTTTTAAAGCTGAATTTGATATGTCTTCCTCTAAGCATAGGTGTCTAGTTGCTAATGATTCAAAGGACTTATATTTTTGGCATCGTAGACTTGGTCACGTAGGCTTTGATCACCTAACGCGTGTTAGTGCTCTTGATCGCATACGTGGGATGCCTAAGCTTAAAGGGGACAAAGAAATTGTGTGCTCTTCTTGTAGACATGCTAAGATGGTTGCAGGTTCACATACTCCTCTCACAATTATCATGACAACTGAACCATGTCAACTTTTGCATCTTGACACCGTAGGACCTTCACGTGTTCAATCCTTCGGAGGTAAATGGTATGTTCTTGTTATTGTTGATGATTATTCTAGATACTATTGGGTTTACTTTATGTCGTCTAAGAATGAAGCTTTTAGTCACTTTAGGACTTTATTTCTTAGATTATCAATTGATCACCCAGGATCTTTAAAGGCAATTAGAAGTGATAACGGAACTGAATTTAAAAATCAATCTTTTGATAACTTTTGTGCTGAAAATGGAATAGATCATCAACTTTCTTCCCCATATGTACCTCAACAAAATGGTGTTGTAGAAAGAAAGAACAGAACCTTAGTTGAGATGGCTAGGACTATGCTTGATGAATATCAAACTCCTAGGAAATTTTGGGCTGATGCGTTAGCAACTGCTTGTTATGTCTCAAATCGTGTTTTCTTGCGTGCTAAGCTAGGTAAAACACCATATGAGCTCCGGTTTGGACATAGGCCTAGTGTTACACACTTTCGGGTCTTTGGTTGCAAATGCTTTGTTAAGAAACATGGTAATCTTGATAAATTTGAACCTAGATCCATTGATGGCATGTTTCTTGGTTATCCATCTCATACTAGAGGCTACCGTGCGCTTTTACTTGACACTAACAAAATTGTGGAGACTTGTGAAGTGTTTTTTTGATTAAGCTAGCCCAGGTACTAGCTCTGGTGTTGCAGGACCAGTTTCGTATCCTCAGGGGGAGGGTATTTTCGAAGATGAAGAAGAGCCGGTGATACCGCCTGGTAGTTCTGAAGTTGACACGTGTCCAGCTCCGGACATTGAACAAGCTCCGACTATCACCTATGCTGGTCCTGATCGTCCACAAGTCACAAGCTAATCAATCTACGATGAACCTAATGAAGAAGAATCTTGTGAGACATCTGTTCCCCTACGTTTTTACAAAGATCATCCTCCACAACAGATGATTGGAAGCTTGCACGAACGAGTCACACGGTCCAGGTTTTGTGATCCAAACTCTTATGCTCATTATGTTTTTGTTGCTTCTTTTGAACCCAAAGATATATCACACGCACTCACTAATGAATCTTGGATTATTGCCATGCAAGAAGAGTTAGAAAATTTTGAAAGAAATAATGTTTGGAAACTTGTACCTCCACCTCAATGTCACACTTTAATTGGAACTAAATGGGTATATAAAAATAAACAAAGTGAGGATGGGGTTGTGGTTAGGAATAAAGCTAGGTTGGTTGCTCAAGGTTTCACTCAAGTTGAAGGTCTAGATTTTGATGAAACTTTTGCTCCTGTCGCTAGATTAGAAGCCATAAGAATCTTGTTAGATTTTGCAGCATCTAAAGGTTTTAAGCTATATCAAATGGATGTTAAAAGTGCTTTTCTTAATGGCTACATAGATGAGGAGGTTTATGTCAAACAACCACCGGGTTTTGAAAATCCAGATTTTCCTAATCATGTTTCCAAATTGTCCAAAGCCTTATACGGTCTCAAACAAGCCCCTAGAGCATGGTATGATAGGTTAAAAACATTCTTACTTGAAAAGGGGTTTACCATGGGCAAGGTTGATACAACTCTTTTTGTGCTTAAGCATGGCAATGACTCGTTATTTGTTCAAGTGTATGTGGATGATATTATCTTTGGTTGTGCTTCTCATGATCTTGTCTCCAAGTTTTCAGCAATGATGAGTTCCGAATTTGAAATGAGTATGATGGGTGAACTCACTTACTTTTTGGGGCTGCAAATCAAGCAAACCAAGGAGGGTACCTTTGTGCATCAAACGAAGAATACCAAAGACCTCCTAAGGCGCTTCAACATGGACAATAGCAAGCCTCTTCGGACACCAATGGGAACAGCAACAACACTTGAACTTGATGAAGATGGTGAATCCGTGGATCAAAAAGAATATAGAAGCATGATCGGATGACTTTTGTACCTCACGGCATCTGGACCGGACATACAATTTAGCGTATGTCTTTGTGCACGGTTTCAAGCTTCCCCACGTGCTTCACATCGTCAAGCCGTCAAAAGGATTCTCAGGTACTTACATGGAACTCAAGAATTTGGCATTTTTCTTCCTTCTTCCTCAACCGTTACTTTGAAAGCTTTTTCGGATGCTGATTTTGGGGGTTGTAGGATTGATAGGAAAAGTACTTCTGGTGCTTGTCATTTTCTTGGTAATTCTCTTGTTGCTTGGTCCTCTAGAAAACAAAATTCAGTTGCACAATCCACAGCCAAATCTGAATATGTAGCTGCTGCTAGTGCTTGCTCACAAACGCTTTGGATTGTTCAAACACTTAAGGACTATGGGGTTGATCTAGATAGTGTTGCACTGTTTTGTGATAACACTAGTGCTATTTGCATTGCCAAAAACCTCGTGCAACATTCTAGAACTAAGCACATTGACATTAGGTATCACTTTCTCCGAGCTAACGTTGAAAAAGGAAACATTGTGCTTCACCATGTAGATACCGAACAACAATTGGCTGACATTTTTACAAAACCTTTGGATTTCACTCGTTTTTGTTACATTCGTAGTGAAATAGGAGTTATGCATCCTCATGGCTTAAATTGAGGGGGAGTTTTGAAACTTGGGAAGTCTATGTGTGAATCTGAAATTAAAATAATATGAGCATAGTATTTCATTCATATATGACTTTGTGATTTTTTTTACATGCTGAAAGTTCTTACTACATTACTCGTGTTATACATTTTGTAGTTTTTGCCATGTCTAGTAATTGGAATAATTACTTACACTAAAACTGGTCATGGTCGAACTTTCTTGCTGTTTTGAACTTGTTACATGTTCACAAGTGCTTTTAATCATTAAGAATTCATCAAGTAATCAACTCACATGATTGAGTTTTTATGAACAAATATAAATTGAGAAAAGATCAAGAGAATATGCATGCATCGCACTTCTTCTTTTGAGATGGCTTGTCATTGCACTTAGATATGAACTTGGAAGAAGTTATGTATGACTAAAACCATGTCCTTAAGCTTCAGATTGTCAAATGACATAGGCTTGGCTTGGTTGGTTAGAATAAGGCAGATGCACATATAATCTCTTGCAAATATTATATGATCTAAATTTATGCTTTGAAAAATAATAAGATGCAGCAACTAGTGTCATGCTTTCAGGTTTTGAAATAGTTAAGTTTGTGAGATCATAACTTGCTTAAATTGAAAATTACATTTGATCTCTAGCATGGCTTACACTACTTTATGTATTTCATTGATGTGATAATGTAAGATACTTGATAGTATGACTTGGATGAGCTTTGTTTATATGTATATGTTATAATATGCTCATAGCAACTAAAGGGGGAGAGACAAATTGTTTATATGCTCATGACTTGCTGAATACATTGTCAAAGAGGGAGAGATAATTTGTTTATATGCTCATGACTTGCTGAATACATTGTCAAAGGGGGAGAGATAAGCATGAAGAGAAAGAGAATATGTGCACAAGGAGAGATAATAAAGGGAGAGATAATATGTGAATTTTTGTTCTTATTTTACTTTTGATTTACAAAAGGGGAGAAATTGTCTTCAAAACTTTTATGTGAATAAGCCAACGTTCGGATTTTAATGGTGTTGCCAATGCATTCATCAAGGGGGAGATTGTAAGATCTATGTGTGCTGAATACATTGGCTTGTAGTGAATACACTTGGCTTTGATGATAAAAGTTTTTAATATCACCAAAACACTTTTTTATCAAGGTCCGACTCTAGCTCTGAGCTACAGCAAGGTCCGACGGTAGGTCCGGCTTGTTTTGGGTAGCTCCGGCTATGTTTGAAGCTAGGTCCGACTTCTTGGTAAGGTCCGACTAGCATTGGTTAGCTCCGGTGAGCTTTATCTTTAGCTCTGGCATGTCTTTGATAGCTCCGGCATATATTTTATAGCTCCGGAATGCTTTTGCTAAGCTCCGACGTACTTTGTCTAGCTCCAGTTTTGGGTTGACTAGTTTTGACTAGTTTTTGGTAAGCTCCGGTGCTAGGATCTACTAGTTTTGGTAAGCTCCGGCAGGTGCTTCATTGTACTAGTTTTGGTAAGCTCCGGCTCAAGCTCCGGCTTGCTGTGGGATGGTCCGGAACTTGACCGCAATACTTCTGTTTTTCATTTGCAAAGTTTTGTACTTGCTTTATATTCTTGGAAAGATTGCTTAGTATTCATTTGCTAAGTTTTTGGTGTGTTTTGGTTGATATGGATGATATTGTGTTACTGTGGTTTTGCAACATGCTTATGTGAGGTTCTCACGTAGGGTGTTGTGTTCGGAACTAACTTGAGTCAAGTCGAGGACTTGGGCTCGTATGGATTGGTTGTTTATTCATGTGCAGGTGTTGCTTGAGTTCAATACATGGCTGGTGACAGGATCCATTGACTAGTCTCAGGGAGGAGATGAGGTTCCAACAACCAAATTCAGGAGGAATTGTGGTTGAGCTGATCAGGAGGTTGCGCTGCATGATTGAATCAAGAACAATGCATATGAAGGTATCGTGGACGTCATTGGAAGATGTTTGCACGTGTGCAAGGAGTGCATGGACGTGGATACATGGTTCCGAGACGTGATGAAGAGATGTGGACGTAAAGAGTTGGTCGGAAAGGTCCAACCGACTAGGTTATGGACTCAGGCTGCGGCTGAGTCGGGGTTGACTCAAATATGGAAAGATTTGAGTCCGTTATGATAGGATTTCGTGTGGGTCACGAATTTGAGTTGTTTAGGAATGTGGGATACGTTCCTAAGGTGTTTGGAAGTCTTAAGATTGCTTCTATCTACGTATAGAAGAATCTTGAGCAGTTATGGAAAGTTACGATTCGTGATCTGAGTAGGATTGGAGTCATAGTTGATATTGGGTTGGCCTAAGGGCTGGTTATATAAGCAAGGGATCCCAGAGCTCGTGGTGCACGACTTTGGGGCTGTTCCTCTTGTGTTCTATTGAATAAAATTCATAGTTTGAAGGAACTTTTGTGTCTTGTTCGTCCGACTTGTTCCAGACAAGTTTTACTCATCGAGTTTCTGGACAGCACTACCTTTCGTCGGTGTTTTTATCATAACTCATGTTTTACAGATCCAATTGACGTGATTCTTTTTGGGTTGTCTTCAAAACTTGATTTTCTATCATATATCAAAATTTCACGGTAATTGGATTTGTGGTATATGATCTACACAAGTTTCTTTGCAGCATTCCAGAACTGTTTTTTCTCGGATAGGACAGATTGACCATTGTTTGATCTTTCGATCATAACTTGAGTTTTTCACGACGGAATTGAGTGATTCCTTTTGTGTTGTCTTCGTGACTTGATTCTCTCTGATATCCATCACTTTTGTCATGGTGAATCACGTTTAGATTAGTCTCACACACGATTTCTTCAACAATCGTTTTTCTGCCGAAAGGGTTTGGGGTTTAATTGTTTCCGCTGCGTAAGATTTTTAAATATACCATTCACCCCCCCTCTGGTAGCTTTTCACGTGCTCTTCGATCCTACACAACAACAAGATGTCATGTTGTTATGTGGTAAGTAACGTGTACTTCACTGTTGGATAACGAGGCCGTATTTATCTTAGTGGTTGAGGTTCAACATTTTGATCTGTGAACATCACGGGCTCATCTTGTTGTTCCTCATCAGTGAAGATTGGAACATCATGTGCTTCTCAAACTTCTTCGAGTTGCACTGTGCTCCCACTGACTTCTTTCAAGAGAAACTCTTTTCTCAAGATACACCACATTTTGAGCAATCAACACTTTGTTCTCTTGTCGGTTATAAAAATAGTATCCTTTGGTTTCCCTTGGATACCCCACAAAGACACAAATATCAGATTTGGGTTCAAGCTTAGTTGGCATCAAACGCTTCACATAAGCATCGCATCCCCAAATCTTTAAGAACGACAAACTAGGACGCTTCACAGTCTATATCTCATATGGCATTCTCTCCACAAATTTAGATGGAACACGGTTTAGTGTGAAAACAATCGTCTCTAGCGCATAACCCCAAAAGTACATTGGAAGATTTGCATGACTCATCATCGACCTCACCATGTCCAACAGAGTTCGATTTCTCTGCCCAGACACACCATTCCACCTATGGTGTTCCAGGTGGAGTAAGTTATGGAGCAATTCCACAACTTTTCAGATGATCGCTAAACTCATGGCTCAAATATTCCCCACCACGATCAGATTGCAGGAATTTAATTGTCTTGCCAGTGTGATTTTGTACTTCATTTTGGAATTCCTTGAACGTTTCAAAGGACTCAGCATTATTTCTCATCAAATCGATATAACCATATCTACTTAAAACATCAGTGATGGTAATGAAGTATTGATAACCACCTCTTGCGGCTGAGTTCATTGGACCACATACATCAGTATGTATTAGTTTCAACAACTCACTAGCTCTCTCAATTTGTCCAACAAAGGGAGACTTAGTCATTTTACCAAGAAGGTATGACTCGCATGTCTCAATTGATTCATAATCAAAAGAGTCGAGAAACCATTTTTATGGAGTTTTTCTATGCGTTTCTTGCCTTTATGGCCTATACGACAATGCCACATGTATGTAGGATTTGAGACATTTGTGCGATTCTCTTAGCATTCACATTATTAACTTCAGAACTCTCTAGATCAAGAACATAAAGCCCATGCACAACGGGGCAACTGCCATAATACATCCCATTCATAAAAATGGAACAACATTTATTCTTTATTATGAAATCGTAGCCTTCTTCTTCCAACCATGAAGAAGAAATAATGTTCTTATTGAGTGCAGGAACACAATAACAATTATTTAATTCTAGCACCAATCCAGAGGGTAATATGAGTGGGTAAACGCCAACGGCCAATGCAGCAACCTTTGCTCCATTTCCAACACATATATCCATCTCCTCTCTTGCGAATTGTTTAATTCTTTCCAGTGCTTGCAACGATTTGCAAGTGTGAATCATGACACCAGTATCAAATACCCATGCATCATTAGAACACATTGCAAGATTAATTTCAATAATGTTAATACCTTGAGCAGAGGTCCCACCTCTCTCTTTCCTGATTTCTTTCAAGTACTTCTCACAATTCCTCGACCAATGTCCACTAGCATTGCAATGCCAATAGACATCATCATAAGAGGGGCCATCCCTTTTCTTAGCCATAGAAACTTGCCCAGATGTCTTACTTTTGGTGGTCTTAGCCTTGGCAGGGCGCTTATGCTTTTTATCCTTTTGTAACGTCATCACATGACTAGGAGTCTTCTTAAGACTCACCTCTACCGTCTTTAGCTTCCCATGCAATTCAGTTAGTGTCTTTTTCAAGCCATTCATGTGATAGTTCACGTGAAAGGCTCGAAACTAGACAGTAAGGACTGCAGTATCACATCAACAACAAGCTCGTCATTTAGTGGAAAACCCAATCTCTCCAAGCTCTCAATGTAACCAATCATTTTGATTACATGAGGACTAGCTGGAGCGCATCAGCAAGCTTGCAACCAAATAGGGCCTTTGAGGTGTTAAATTTGTTGACCCTCGCTTGGTTCTCAAACATGCAATGCAATCCCACGATCATATTGTATGGATTGGTGCTCTCATATTGCTTTTAGCTAAGTGTTCATGCAAGCAAGCATCAGACATTACACATCCAATAAATCATCAACGTGCTTCACATAAGCACGATGTACATTGGAGTTGTGCCCGACATCCTGAGGCTCATCGGGGTAAGGCGTATGGATAACATACTGTTTCTTTTCCTGTCTGAGAACAATTCCTAGATTTCGGTTCCAATCAACAAAATTAGTTCCACTTAGCTTTTCTTTGTCTGGCATTGACTGAATATTAAAATTCGAGGAGCTCGACATTTTCTACAACAACAAATATATGCAATAGTTAGCACTACTTTCTTAAAACAATTTTATCGAAAAACCCCACTATGTTTTGCTAACGTCCCTTCGACGTTGCATAGTGGGACGAGATCCAACATTTTCTATGAAACTAGTGAACTTTGGCATCACCGCTAGCATCATAGTGAACGAGGTAGGCAACCATTGCCAATCGCATCCTATGCGAATCTTGTTTGTTGGGTGACATCCTATGTCCCAACATCCAACGTTTATGCCCCAGAGCCCAAGTCAGACTTGATAGCTCTGTCAAGCAAACAATTACTATGCTGTGGTGTCCAACACCACCCTATAGGTCAAGGTAGAAAATGACACCCTGCTTTGGCAGACCCATCATCAACTAACATGACCCATTAGGTGCAGCTTTTGGAAGGGCATCAAAAACTTATTCTTTCATGAGGGATTTCTCACATTCATCACAGGCAGTGCATAAATATGAATATCACAAATAATAAAATTATTGTGACAACATGACCTTTTTTTTCGTCCAACGTAAATCAGCACATGAAAACATCCTCAACATAGGCGTCTACTCCTTAGACGTCACCGCTCGTTCGTCTGGTGGTAGTCATGCCATCTCGTGCTCACCTTATGTCGATGAATTACATCATTTATTCGGCTATTACACACTAATAGCAATAAAAATAAAATTACATCACATGGGCACTCCACAGACTGACACACAGACTGAATACAATATGTGAAAAGCCTCAACCCAGCTATAATTAACTTGTGTCACACATGATACATAAATAGTTACACATATCATCTCACATGATTTTAAGGCCATATTTTCACATCATTTTCTACAAAAACAAGCTAGGCGTTTCTACTGAATGCATGTAACATGTATTTTCGCAAAACACATGTTTAACCCCGTTAGCCAGTGATGGATAGAATAGACTGTTCACATGCTTTTACATGCTAATAGACATGGCGTTTCAATTGATATAGCAGTTCACGCCATGCATCAAACTAATATGCAATCGCAACCTCGTGGTCAGTCGCGTAACACTTACGCGCCGTCATGAAGACGACCATTTAGCCAGTCACTTTATGAGGTGGCAATAACGGAATAAAATAGTTTGATTTACGCGTAATGCTATAAATCAAAACGATCTATTCTACAACCAAACATGCAATTTTAATCTTGATCAAAAACATCGGAAGCATGACTTTGATGCCATTGTTAGGAAATACGCGGGATGCTACTCGCTAGCACACTATAAAATTAACCGCGTAAAACAGAAACACTTAGATGTGGATGATCATATATATACCTTACCATCGAAAGAATAGCAGAAGACTCGTAGTCGATGGGGAGTTAGTCGATCGGCAGGACGAAGTGCGCAACACAGCAACACCTCTACGAACGTCCACACATACGGAGAGAAAAACCACGCATTGAAACGTGCTAGCGTTCATGGCACATATGTGTATCCACGATCAACCCTTGATGCGGAAGGAGATGTGGAGCGGATGCTCCTCGCAGTAGCAACCTCACACGTCTCACACATGACGGATGACAGCTTGTGTGCGGCGGCTGCTATGGTGGAGGCTCTCTTAGGATTAAGGTTAGCAGGCAGCCATCTATGATTTATATTGTAAATAATGGGCCTTCCCACATGGGCCTTTGTTCAATCTTGGGCAGACCTAACAATAGTAAAAGAGGAAGCACCACCACTGACATCGTAGGGGAGGAAGCACCACTCGTTGCAGCCATCAGATCCACCGCCACCCTCTTTGCCACAAAATCCACAAACATCCACTGCCGTGCGAAAGGACATGCCTCATGGCAGAACGAAGTGCACAATACAGCAGCACCTCTATGAACGTCCACACATACGGAGAGACAATCCCCACACTAAAACGTGCTAGCGTTCATGGCACAGATGTGGATCCACGATCAACCCTTCATGCAGAAGGAGATGTGGAGTGGATGCTCCTCGCAGTAGCAACCTCACACGTCTCACACATGAGAGACGAAAGCTTGTGTGCGGCGGCTGCTATGGTAGAGGCTCTCTTAGGAGTAAGGTTAGCGGGCAGCCATCTATGATTTATATTGTAAATAATGGGCCTTCCCACATGGGCTTTTGTTCAATCTTGGGCAGACCTAACAATAGTAAAAGAGGAAGCACCACCACTGACATCGTAGGGGAGGAAGCACCACTCGTTTCAGCCATCAGATCCACCGCCACCTCCTTGCCACAAAATCCGCAAACATCCACCGCCGTGCGAAAGGACATGCCTCATGGCAATGCCACTGCATCACCATTCACAACACTTGAGCCTGTAGTCCACTGTGGCACCACCATCGAATGACATAATGCAGCTAACAGACCCTAGAGCCGCTGACGAGGGGATGCGCAAATCCCATGCGGAGAGAATGTGGAGGGGAGTAGGAAGAGAAACCCTAAACCGTAGTCAGAGGAGATGGAGAGTGGGAGGAAGAGATTCCAGCATGTGATGGGTGTCGTGGTGATAACCTTGGGGTTATAGAGTCTATTTCATAATCGATTTTCAGTGGTGGGTCACTTAAGAATCCGCCACCTATAATAGGATTCTATTGGTGGAGCCTTAGGTCTGCTACTGGAAGAACAACAATAGTGCCATAAGCGTAAGGGTGAGTTTTGGTTTGAGGGATATTCTGGGATGGGACAGGGCGATCCATGTTTTGCAGTTGTTTGATTCGGAGGCCTAGTGGTATGGGACGAACCCGCTGGACAATATTCCACCCGAAACCTGTCGGACCAATTGTCACGCCCTGTATGCGACCGAGTCTGTGGGTCATGCGTGTGTGTTGTGTGGGCAATAGGGCCGAGGTGTAATGGACTGGTGGGATAGTACTGTAAGGGGTTATGATGAGGACATCACAACAGCGGACACGCACATTGAACGGGAAGGACCAATCACAAGAGCACGAGCACGGTTAATAAATCAGCAGGTGAACTCGTTCCTAACTTCCTTTGCATGTGAGTTTGAGAATAGATTGCTATGTGATGATTTAATTGTTATTAGGAACAATGGAGAATATCAAAAAATGAAGGGAAGAGGCTTTGGGAATGTGGAGAACCAGCTGGGACGTCCACGAGTTAATGGAATCAATTTACAACTTGGGCTCGAGTTCAACTCAGAGTCCAGAAGCAGTCTAACTTAAAACGGATGCCCAGGATGCATACGTACTCCGTTTTCGACGTTCTACATATGCACGGAAAGAGGAGAAGATAATATTTCCAATGGATCTGGTCCCACCTCAAAATTATTCGGGTGTCATTGGTAATCCTCAAAATAAGTCGAGTCCAGATTTCTGTCCACTACTGCGCCACCGAATCTGGCCTTTGGGCCTTGTATCCCATATGAGTCCATTAGGGACGCGTCTAAGAGTGTTTTGGCCGAACCCTAGCCTTTAAATATTGCAGACACCGGTCATATTTGGTGGGTTTTGCTTAGATTAATAATATCACCGTCATACGGTTTGTGAGACCCCAACTTCTTGATTTCAGATTGTGCCTTCTATGTTTTTGCTTGTGTTCTCGGTTGCACTTGCAGGAATTAGCCTTCTTGGCGAGGTCAAGCGTGTGCAGCACGGTTGATAACTAATAGAGTAGTGGTGTAGTGATTGCAGGGGTATTCGAACTGCTCGAGTGCCACAGATCATCAATGTCATGTTCTCCATCCCAATTGACTTACCTTTCGAAAGATCGGGCCTAAACCTACTCATCAATTGGTATCCGTCGAAGTGTTTTTGCGACACTTCCCCCGGACCTGCTAAGGAGCAGCCCACGAAGGTTCATTTTAGGAGAGGCGAATTTCTTGGAACTACAAGCTAGATGAACACAAAGGATTTTTACGTGCTTCGGGCCGTCGCGAGGCGTAATACCCTACATCCACGGTGGGTTGTGTTGTATTGTATGAGCGAGGAGTGAGAGAGCACTCCCCTTCTGTTGTGGCTGCCTGGTCCTTTTATAGGTGAAAGGCCGACATGTTACATTATAATCGGGGCCCGACAGGTGGTCCCAGGTTAATTAGTCATAAAAGTGTATTAACATGCCTTAATGACACATTAATGGTGCACTTACATGTCCTGATGACACGTTAATGGTCTTGATGGGTCTTCATGGAGTATTAATGTGTCTTAATGCTGCGTTATTGATGACGCACTAATGCTGTCTTGAGTGCACATGTTGTCTTCATGATCCGCGGGACGCGTGGCAGCACCGGACCTCTCCTCAGCGGGGAGGTTAGGTCCGGAGCCGCGGGTTGCATGGCAGCACCGAAGGTCCAGAGCTACGGGGCATGTGGCAGCACCAAAGCCACCCTTAGTAGGGAGGCAGTTTCGGAGCTACGGGACACGTGGAAGCACTGGAGCCACCTTTAGTAGAGAGGCAGGTCCGGAGCTACAGGGCACGTAGAAGCACCGGAGCCACTCTTATTGGGGAGGCAGGTTCGGAGCTATGGGACACGTGGCAGCACCAGAGCCACCTTTAGTAGGGAGGCAGGTCTGAAGTTGTAGGACACGTGGTAGCTTCTGGGTACTTCCCCTCTTGGGAGGTGGAACCCAACGTCTTGTCTTCCTTGTATGCGGGGGTACCATTTCTACAGGGTACCGACAGTGGCCCCCAGGCCCACCTTGGGAGAGGCGACGATCCCGTAGGTGGGGCCACCATCATCAACATTGAAGGCGGGCTTCCTCGGAGGTGCCAAAATTTGGTGAAGGTGCAGGAACGTCCACCATCAACGCTAAGAACGTCAACGGCAAGCCCCCCTGGGAGGTGCTGGTGTCGGAGCTTGACGAAGGTTGAAGTCTTGCACAAGAGTGACAGCATAAAGAGTAATAGTGCTCATTGGTTACAATCTTCCTGCCCTCTGTTTTGTTGTGGCTTATGGTCCTTAGCCAGGCTACGGGACCTGAGTAATTCAGTGCGATAGTATTCGGGTACTGGTTGCCACCTCACCTAGGAACGTGTGCTGTCCGGACCCTCCTTACTTTGACGCAACAGCAAAATAGGCAGAGTGGCGTACTTAGGGTGCTGGACCAGGCTAAGTCTTTAGCCGACTCCAGACCTATCATTGGCGTTGTATTTCAGGCGAGTAGGCAATTCAGCAGGCACGAGATCTTAAATGAGAAATTACCAAAAATACCCAAAGAAATCACAAGTACTTCAGGATGCCCGTCTGCAACAGGATAGCACAACTTTCACTGTGGGCAAATAGAAAGATGTAATAGAGCGAAAAGAGGGAATAATATGCATAATATTTAAGCATAATTATGTGAACATGGTGATAGTATCCGAATTTTGGTCATTTCTTTATCCAGGAGCACGTGCCTTTCAGTCCCCAGTACTAAACCACAATGCTAAGAAGGAAGAGTGTGCTGGCTTAGGGTCACAGGGCACGACTTTGGGTGCACGACCAGGCTAAGCAGTCTGCACACTCTTGACCTCCCGCTAATCTTAGTCTTTCGAGAGATGTTCGACCAGTAGTACTCAGCCGTAGCGTTGGAAAGGTAGAGTGTGCATGCTTAGGGTGCAGGACCAGGCTAAGCAGGTAGCACACTCCGACCCCCAGTATTCAGCCGCAAGAAAGGTAGAGTGTGCATGCTTAGGGTGCAGGACCAAGCTAAGCAGACAGCGCACTCCGGACCCTCTATTGGCAATAGCTTTTCATGGGGAAGGCCGTTCAACGCCATGGGACTCCAAACAGGAAAATAACCAAGGAGACCGGATACGTCACAAATACCTGGTGGTGTCATTGTTGCCATGGTCGCACGTAGTCATTGTGTTGTGGCAGAAGTAGCCATGAGGCAAAGTGTACATGCTTAGGGTCACAGGGCACCAGCTTATGGTGCAAGACCTGGCTAAGCAGGCTGTATACTTTGGACCTCCCACTGGCGGCAGTGGCAGTAGAAATGCTATCATGTGGTGACAGCAATAGCCACCAGAACACAGAGCGTGTGTCCGCCAGGTCAGTCTGCTATGGAGCGGGAAGTGGCACCGTCTTCCCTGCTCCCTTCCTGGTGCAAAGGTCAAGAAGAGCCGACAATGGACTGAAGATTCACCATCGAGGTGAGGCTCGTCGATCCAAAAAAGTGCCCCCCTACCTGGCACGCCAAAATTTTGAAGTTTTTTTGCTACACTTCCATCGGACCTGCTAAGGAGCAGCCCACAGAGGTTCGTTTTAGGGGGGGGGGGCAAAATTCTTGGAACTACAAGCTAGATGAACATAGAGGATTTTTACGTGGTTCGGCCCGCCGGGAGCCGTAATACCCTACATCCACAGTGGGTTGTGTTGTATTTTATGAGCGAGGAGTGAGAGATACCTCCCCTTCTATCGTGGCTGCCTAGTCCTTTTATAGGTGAAAGGCTAGCAGGTTACATTATGACTGGAGCCTGACAGGTGGTCCCAGGTTAATTAGTCATAAAAGTGTATTAACATGCCTTAATGACACATTAATGGTGCTTGATGGTGCACTAACATGTCCTGATGACACGTTAATGGTCTTGATGGGTCTTCATGGTGTATTAATGTGTCTTGATGTCGCGTTCTTGATGATGCACTAATGCTGTCTTGAGTGCACACGTCGTCCTCATGATCCGCGGGATGCATGGCAGCACCAGACCTTTCCTCAGCGGGGAGGCTGGGTACGGAGCCGCGAGAGGCGTGGCAGCACCGGACCTCTCCTCGGCGGGGTGGTTAGGTCCGGAGCCACGGGTTGCATGGCAGCACTGAAGCTCCGAAGCTACGGGGCACGTGGCAGCACCGGAGCCACCCTTAGTAGGGAGGCAGGTCTGGAGCTACGGGACACGTGGCAGCACCGGAGCCACCTTTAGTAGGGAGGTAGGTCCGGAGCTACAGGGCATGTGGCAGCACCGGAGCCACCCTTAGTAGGGAGGAAAGTCCGGAGCTACGGGACACCAACACCGGAGCCACCTTTAGTATGGAGGCAGGTCCGGAGCTGCAGAACACGTGGTAGCTTCTGGGTACTTCCCCTCTTGGGAGGTGGAACCCAACGTCTTGTGTTCCTTGTATGCGGGGGTACCCGGTGTGCAGGGTACCGACAATATTAGTTTTCCAGGTTGCCCGTGAGGTATCTACATTTTCCTTGCATTAGATCAGTTTTTTGTTTTGTACCTAGAGTCCACAGAAAATCCACAAAAAATCGTTGTTACTGATCCCTAGACTATAGTGTCTGCAGTTTCGTTTTTTAGTTTGTATTGTTGAGTTTGCAATCGTGTGGTCAAGTCTTATTGCTGGTTTAGCTTTGTGTTTTAGGTCCTAGTTATTGTGGTTCGTCCTTGTTTTCATGCCGCTTGACACCTATTCCACAATCCCTAAACAACAAACCGATCCACTACATTCATCAGTTTGCCCTAGCTAGCCTCCTTGCGTGAACTCCCGCATCGCCAGCCCTAGATTAGGTGACGAACCTTTGTGTCAGTCATCCTTGACTCATCACACACCATCCCATAAGTTGCTGTGCAAGTTCCTGATCGTTTTCATATACGATTGCGAGTTCTGTTCTCAAACCGAGTTGGAATCAACATCAAAAAAGCGTAACTCGGAGAGCCTACCTTAAAACGGCCATACTTTCGCATATGAACTTGAAATCGGGCGAATTTTTTTCAAATTGATCTATGCAAAATTTTGCATCTGGTTTTCCTCCAATTTGCGGCATTCGGAGGAATTAGATTTCCCAAATTCCCTTCGGAAGATAGGCTATCCGGCCTCCGAAGTTTCAGCACGAATTTTAAAGAATCTTCTTGATTTTTTATAGGCCGCATATTACATTCAATTGAGCTGCAAATTTGTGTGCTTCATATTTTCGTGCTCCTGAGTAAAGAAAAAATATCAAAAAAATAATACAAAAAAGAAAAAAATAGTGAAGAGCACGCACATTAAAGCAATTTGCCTATACTACTTGTGCTGTGATTGTTGGTTATATCATTCTGTCTTCCTTTTGCCTTTCTACTTCCTTGTGTCGTGCTAGGCTCTAGAGCACTTGGTTTATTAGCAAAAGTTTCCTACATTGAATACTTATTCAATTTTGTTTACCGGTTAACGCTTTCTGCACATTAGCCACCATATTGTGCCATCCAAGCTCCACCTTTCTCTTGAGCATAACAGGTACCTTTGCAATCACCCCACGCTTCATTGGTTCACCTCGTCGTCCACACCACCTGCTGTGTCAGTAAAAACACTTGTAAGAGCGTGGTAAGATGCTTGAGCGAGAGAGATTGTTTTCTTCCACCTTTCACATTGTCGCTGCAGTTGATAGGGATAACATCTTTTTGTTGTCTTTTGTTTCCTACTAACAATGGTAGGAGAAAACAATGATGACGAATATGTTCAACATGTTGAGTTACGTGATATGATGAAGGTGATGACATATATGTTCACCAAAAGCAACGCATCAACGGAGGAGTCATTGGCGAACTTGACTCGCCAACTTGATGACCTTGCTCTTTGTATGAATACTCTTGAGGCTCGGTTGCCCCTAGCTGAAAGACATGAAGACAATGCTTATGATAATTTGGAAGATCACAACAATCCGCCAAAACTTCCACTCTATCGTCGAGCTATGGGAGGTAATAATCATCATAACAGTTATAATCATCCTCCCGATGATCCTTTTTCTAAAGTGAAATTTATTATACCCTGTTTTTCTGGTGCTTATGATGCTGAGGCTTATCTTGATTGGGAGATGACAGTAGAGCAAAAATTTAATGCCCATCTTGTTCCTAAACAACATAGAGTTCGTCAAGCCACTAGTGAGTTTAAAGATTTTGCTATCATATGGTGGAATGAACTTGTTAAAACTAGAACTGATCCTCCAACATGGGATAGATTAAAAGAGGTTATGCATGTTCGATTTGTTCCTCCTTTTCAGCTGGACCCTCACAAAAAATTGCAGCGCTTCGACCAAGGTAACTTGTCTGTAGAGGAGTATTATCAAGAGTTACAAAATGGTATGCTGCGTTGTGGGGTAGTAGAGGACATGGATAATAAAATAGCTCGTTTTTATGGGGGGGTTGAGGCATGAAATTCAGGACATTGTTGATTACAAGGAATATGATACTGTTAACAGATTGTTTCAGCTTGCTATGTTGGCAGAAAAAGAATTGCAGGGCCAACAACAATAGCAACAATGCACGAGGAGAAACTTCACACCGCGTTTGACGTCTATACCATCCAAAACAGCACCATCTTCGACCTTCCGTGCAGCGACTAAACCATCCAATGGCGGCCAACGAACTACACCTGCTGCTCCACCTTCTTGCATGCCGAAGGGCAGCAAGACAACATCATTCAAGCCTTCATCATCCACTCCTTCTACAAGTCGTACTTCCGACATTAAGTGTTACTACTGCCAGGGACATGGTCACATGATGAGATATTGCCCGAGCAAACGAGCATACATAGCATGCGACGATGGCGTGTATGATAGTACTTCGGATGTTGAAGATGAATATTCTCTTGCTACTAACATTGCAGATCCAAATGACGAACACAATGATGAAGAGGTACTTGGTACAGCGGCGACGAAGAACTATGGGAGCATCATTGTGCTGCGTGCTTTGAGCTCCAAAGTGGAGGCCAACAACAAACTACAACGACACAACCTCTTTCACATGTTGCTCGTCGTCAAGGACTGCTGTGTACACACTATAATTGATGGTGGAAACTGCAATAACTTGGTGAACACGGATGTCGTCAAGAAACTTGGTTTGACAACAAGAGCACACTCTCATCCATACCACATTCAATGGTTCAACAACAGCGGTAAGGTTTGGGTAACACAAACAGCGAGAATACATTTTTCAATTGATTCTTACAATGATTTTGCTGATTTTGATGTCATGCCTATGGATGCTTGTTCTCTTTTATTGGGTTGTCGTTGGGAATCGGATATAGATGCTATTCATCATGGTAGAACTAATAAATATACTCTCATGCATAAAGGAAAGAAAATCACTTTGCTTCCCATGACTCCTGCTGAAATTGTACATTTTGAGAAGAGTAAAATTCGTAATGGCATAGCAACAAAACTAGAATCTGAAAATAAGCAAGTCATCAAGTTAAAATCACCATCGTTGCTCACAACTAAATCTGACCTTGCTAATTAGCTCGATGCTAAGGGGAATTGTTATGCTTTAGTATGCAAAGAAGTCATGTTTTCACTTCATGAATTGTCTATTGCATTGCCCCCTACTGTTGCTAACCTTTTGCGGGAGTTTGAGGATGTGTTTCCCTCCGAGATACCTCCTGGTTTACAACCCATGAGAGGCATTGAACACAAGATCGATTTGATTCTAGGAGCAAGTTTGCCAAATTGTGCAGCGTACAGGGCGAATCCAGAAGAAACTAAGGAAATTCAGCGACAAGTCCAAGATCTTTTGGACCGCGGGTACATTTGTGAAAGCCTTATCCCTTGCTCTGTTCCTGTTCTTTTGGTTCCTAAGAAAGATGGTAGTTGGCGCATGTGTGTTGATTGTCGAGTGATTAATAACACCATCATTCGATATCATTATCCTATTCCTCGCTTAGATGATATGCTTGATGCATTGAGTGGTGCTATCATCTTCACAAAAATTGACTAGCATAGTGGTTACCACCAAATTAGAATGGCACTAGGAGATGAATGGAAAACTGCATTTAAAACCATGTTTGGAATTTATGAGTGGTTAGTCATGCCTTTTGGTTTAACTAATGCACCTAGCACCTTTATGCGGTTAATGAACAAGGTTTTTCGTGATTTCATTGGACAAATTGTTGTGGTTTACTTCGATGATATCCTCATTTACAGCAAGTCATATGATGAACATCTTGATCATTTACATGCTGTTTTTACTGTTTTGAGAGATGCACACTTGTTTGGTAACCTCGAAAAGTGCGTCTTTTGTACCAATCGAGTCTCGTTTCTTGGCTATGTAATTTCCTCGTAGGGAATTGAGATTTATGAAGAAAAAATTGAAGCCATCACTAGCTGGCCAGCCCCAACAACTGTCACGCATGTTCATAGTTTTGTTGGTCTTGCAGGTTTTTATCGCTGCTTTGTGCAGGATTTCAGCACTATTGCAGCACCTCTACATGAGCTAACGAAGAAAGGAGTGCCGTTTCGATGGGGCGAGCTGCAGCAACAAACTTTTGATGCTCTCAAATCGAAGCTTACACAAGCACACCATTGCTACAAATTCCAGATTTTGACAAGACCTTTGAGCTAGAATGCGATGCAAGCGACATTGGTATTGGAGGTGTTCTCATACAAGGAGCTAAACCCGTTGCTTTATTTAGTGAAAAAATTCATGGTCCTTATCTGAATTATTCTACTTATGATAAGAAATTGTATGCCTTTGTGCGAGTATTACAAACTTGGCAACATTATCTTTTGGTCTAAGGAGTTTGTCATACATTCCGATCATGAATCGTTGAAATATCTTAAGTGTCAAACCAATCTGAATAAACAACATGCTAAATGGATTGAGTTCATAAAGTCGTTTCCATACATAATTAAGCATAAGAAAGGGAAGGAAAATGTCATTGCCGATGCATTATCTCGACGTTATACCATGCTGTCCCAACTTGACCATAAAATCTTTAGTTTGGAAACAATAAAAACATTATATCCTACTGATTTGGACTTCAAAAATGCTTTTGAAAATTGTATAGAAGGAAGAACATGGAATAAATATGTGCTGCGAGAGGGTTACCTCTATCGTGCTAACAAGCTATGCGTTCTAGCTAGCTCCGTTCGTCTATTACTTTTGCAGGAAGCACATGGAGGAGGTTTGATGGGACGTTTTGGAGTGAAGAAAACTGAGGATGTGCTGTCCACACACCTCTTTTGGCCGAGTATGAGGCGTGATGTCGAGCGCTACGTGTCACGATGCACTACTTGCAATAAAACTAAGTCTGACCTTAATCCACATGGTCTTTATATGCCTCTTCGTGTTCCTAGTGTACCTTGGGAGGATATTTCTATGGACTTTGTTTTGGGATTGCCTAGGACTAAGAGGGGGAGGGATAGTATTTTTGTAGTTGTTGATCGTTTCTCCAAAATTGCACACTTTATACCTTGTCATAAGAATGATAATGCCTCACACATTGCTGAAAATTGTTCGTTTACATGGTGTGCCAAATACCATTGTTTCTGATCGTGATGAAGAACTTTGTGGTATAAATTGGGAACCAAGTTACTGTTTTCAACTACATGTCATCTACAAACGGATGGACAAACCAAGGTAGTTAATCGTATTTTGTCCAATATGTTGCGGGTTGTTTTGAAAACAAATTTAAAGTTGTGGGAGGAGTGTTTACCACATATAGAATTTGCTTACAACAAATCCATTCACTCCATGATGAAGGTAAGTCCATTTCAGGTAGTGTATGGTTTCAATCCCCGTGCTCCTATTGATTTACTACCTTTGCCTCCTTCTGAAACTATAAATTTGGATGCTACACAATGATCTGAATTCATTCTTAAGATGCATGAAACTACAAAGAAAAATATTCAAAAGATGAATGAGAAGTATAGGATTGAAGGTAGTAAAGGTAGAAAAGAAGTAAAACTTGAATTGGGTGATTTGGTATGGTTACATTTGATAAAAGAGCAATTTCCTCACCTAAGAAAATCTAAACTTATGTCATGGGCTGCTGGTCCTTTTAAGATTGTTGAAAAGATTAATGATAATGCATATAAGATTGAGTTGCCTCCCGATTTTGGGGTTAGCCCCACTTTTAACATTTATGATTTGCGACCGTACTTGGGAGAAGGAGATGAACTTGAGTCGAGGATGACTCTGATTCAAGAGGGGGAGGATGATGAGGACATCACAACAGCGGACACGCACATTGAACTGCAAGGACCAATCACAAGAGCACGAGCACAGTTAATAAATCAGTAGGTGAACTCGTTCCTAACTTCCTTTGCAAGTGAGTTTGAGAATAGATTGCTATGTGATGATTTAATTGTTATTAGGAACAATGGAGAAGATCAACAAGTGAAGAGAAGAGGCCTTGGGAACGTGGAGAACCAGCTGGGACGTCCACGAGTTGATGGAATCAGTTTACAACTCAGGCTCGAGTTCTACTCAGAGTCCAGGAGTTGTCCACCTTAAAACGGACGCCCAAGATGCATACGGACTCTGTTTTCGATGTTCTAGATATGCACATAAAGAGGAGAAGATAAAATTTCCAATGGCTCTGGTTCCACCTCAAAATACTATCAGAGTCATTGGGAATCGTCGAAACAAGTTGAGTTCAGATTTTTGTCCGGTGCTGTGCCACCGAATCGGACCTTTGGGCCTTGTATTCCATATGAGTCCATTTGGGACGCGTCTAAGAGTGTTTTTGGCCGAACCCTAGCCTTTAAATACTGCAGCCGCTAGTCATATTTGGTTTGTTTTGCTTATATTAATAATATCACCGTCATACGGTTTGTGAGACCCAACTTCACGAGTACAGATCTTGTCTTCTACGTTCTTGCTTGTGTTCTCGGTTGCAGTTGCAAGGATTAGTCTTCTTGGCGAGGTCAAGCGTGTGCAACATGGTTGATAACCAACAGAGCAGTGGTGTAGTGATTGCAGGAGTATTCAAACTGCTCGAGTGTCGCGGATCATCAATGTCGAGTTCTCCATCCCAATCGACTTACCTTTCGAAAGATCGGGCCTAAACCTACTCATCTGGTTAAGACCCTGATGGTTGGAATGGAAAAACAAGGAATAGAAACAGAAGACGGAGTTAATCTCTCTCTCTCTCTCTCTCTCTCTCTCTCGCACGGGCTAGACGTGCTCATGCCCCGGCGATGGCGCGCCGGCGGCCACGGGTCGTCACAGTGGTATCAGAGCAAGGCCTTCCTCGATGATGTGGTGGTCGGGCTTCTCCTTCGGCGTCCGCGAGCCTTCGAGTTTGTCAACTATGTAAGAAACACAAATTGGAGACAAAGATGGACAATGTGCTCAAAGGAGAACGTCTCTGATAAGGTTAAGTGAGACGAGCCTGCTTCAGCAAGGACCTGACATGGCTCGGCTGAATGTACAAGGAGATGCATTACAATAAATCCATCTTAGTTAAATAGGTATCCGAGACACACCATCCTCTCTGACAAACGGGAAATGCGCGTCAAACAAAGTGAGTCTCCAATATGCGCAAGAAATGAGACGTACTCTACACAAAGTGCATCTCCTTTGTCTTTGCTTACAGACTGTCGTCGCCAAACTTTTAATTCATTCATCAATTCACAATTGAACACATATAACATAGATGAACACACAAAATATTCATCACCAAGATAAACACAAATGACATTCATTAACAAATATATTACAAAACATAAAAAAGTACAAGACACAAGAAAATAAAAACAACATCAACAAAAAACAACAAAAGAAAACCTAAATCCTACTCCTCCCCCCCTTCCTTGTCCTCCGGCTGCTCCGCCGATTGCTCCGGCGGGTTCAGATCCGGTGGTGCAACCTCGCAACCGAGGTTCCTCGCCATCGCTGCCACCAGGATACTGCGGCCCTCAGCACCGAGTACCCCGGTCATCGTCTCGAGCAGCCTCTGGAACCGGTCGAAAAACCTATCAAACAACATATTGAGCAGCTCTTTGTTGAGCCTCTAGGGCGAGCGGCAACAATATTTCTTGCAGGGTGGCTCCCTCAATGGGTTTGGCGGCAGAACGTTGGTCATGGTGGGTTGTCTGCACGGAGAAGACGAACGAAGAGAAGAGACTGATGGCGTCTTATATAATGTCCGTGTAGAGAAGCAAAATGGAGATGCACTTTTAGAAAGAGCGCGTCTTCGATTCCACACGTCACCTTTATCTTCGTGATTTTCTCCATTTTCTTGGTTCTTTGTTGATATCACACATCACCGAACATAGAGCACATTCACTTGATAACTAAATCATACACTTGTCCAGAAAATAATCAAATCCTTCCTTATGATTCCTGAGGAACACGATGAACACACTGCATATTCACTCGTTCACACAGTTGTTGAACACACAAGATAATATTTAATCATATAGATGAACAAAGATAGATTTCATTCATTAACACAATATATTACAAAGCATAATCAACTAAAAACAACAAAGAAAAACTAGATCCTACTCCTACTACTACTCCTCCTCCTCTTCCTCCTCCTCCTCCTCCTCCTCCTCCTCCTCCTCCTCGTGCGGTGACTCTGGCGCCGGTGCAACAGGAGCCTGAGCCAGCTACGCCGGCTGTGCCAGCTGCACCGGCGGTGCAACCCCGAGAACGAGGTTGCTCTCCTTCGCCTCCACCAGGTTCCTGTGACCCTCGGGGCCAAGCACCTGGGCCATCGTCTCGAACAAAATGTCGAGATGATTGACAACCCCCGTGAGGGTGAAGAGGTAGTGGTTGATGGTACCCACTCCAGTAAACTGGGGAAGGCTATCCGGAACCAAGGAACTAATGGCACGAGATGTATTGTTATACGCCTCATGTGCCATAAGGAGGTGCTGCTCGGTGTTGAACCTCTCGGGGGAGCTGCAACACAGTTTCTTGCATGGTGGCTCCCTTGGAGGGATTGGCGGTGGAAGGTCGGCCATGGTGGTGGTGCATCATCGGCGCGGAGAAGATGATGAAAAGAAGAAACAGATTCAAAGTGATCGACACGCTTCTGGAGAAATCATGGGTGATGGCATGTTTTAAATAAGGTCTGCGCGGAGTCGATGATGGAGTGGATGGTTTACCGTGCATTGATGGAATGATGAGACGCATCGATACTGCCTCGGGGAAACGAAAGGTCGCGCACGACGAACGTTGCACGCGTCTCTGCACCACGCCGCCGAAATTAAGTTCTCCACAGTCCTCATACCACACGTCTCTCTTTCGACAATGAAAGACACGCTTTAACGTAAAGCGCGTCTGTCATTGTTCTTGCTCATCTCACATTTGTTTCCCTCATCTCTTTGCCTCTGGGGTTCCTTTACTAATCAACCAACTGTCCTTTACTAATCGACCAACTCCAGTTTGATCGCCGCCTCTGTTTGCCATGGCTGTTGTCGTCGTCATCGTCGTCCTTGTCATTGTCACCGTCGCCATCCTCCTCCTCGTCGTCGTCGTCGTCGTCCTCTTCGTCGTCGTCGTCACCGTCCTCATCGTCGGCGTCACTGTTCATGGTTGGGTTAGATATCGGCTTGGCTCGTAGCCTACTAAAGGAGGAGCACTTGGCGTGGCGCAAGAACCATCCCCATGTATGTACATATGGCACACCAGTCGCATGGTTTTATATATGTAGATCTGCAATGGACTGATGAACTTAACTGTAGTTTTGGTTATCCGTCTTGTTTGTTTTGGGTATTTTCCAATTCTCTGCGTATGGTTTCTCTGCGAAGCCTGAATCGGGAGATTTATTGAAGTGGCAGTGCATCGTCCCCAGTAAACGAGGGGTAAGTCATGAAGAACAAACACAATATGAGTTTAACCATCATCCTTCTATTAATGAATTTCTTCTGTAGACTGACTGGGAAGGTGGTTACTGCCCCCTCACAATCTCCTTCCTAGAGGACTATCCATTGGTGCCTCCAAGATGGCTTAACACATGTTTTCTTCCACCCAAATGTCCATCACTCAGGAGCACTCTGCATTGGGATTCTTGATCAAGAGACTTTAAGATAGATCTATTTTGCTCATGTAATTAGTAATTGTTGCCGAACTTATTTGAATTGGTTTCTTATGTTGCTTAAATTGATATTTCACATGGGTGGTGGATTGTTTTTACAATCAAAACTATACTACTTGAACTTCAACATTTGCTGCATCAGCCAAATGCGTCTGATGTTGAAAATGATTGCTTTTATCTACTTATCAAGGTTAGAAACTTTGTTTTAGTGACCAACATAGGTTATTCATTCCTCCTTCGACATTAGTTAATTTAAAGAATGTCAATATTTTCAGGATCCAGGGGAATAGAGACATGTTCGGGAGCAAGCTGGACGGCACAATTTAGATTGATTGATGGGAGCTTTAGGAATAAGTTTAGATTTGAAATTAGTTTAGAGGGCACGCAATGTATGAACTATGAAATTCATTGAGTTGCAAATTATCTCTAAATTGCAATGTCATTTCGTTTGTTTATCCCTGAATTCCAATTAATCCATTAATTGCAATATCATTGCATTAGTTTATCCCTGCAACGGATGCTCACGATGTTGTGCGAGTGGCAATAGGGTGAAGAGTGCATGAGAGACACACTTTAGAAAGGCGCATCTCAAATATGTGAGATCCAACAAAAGGGAGACGCACCTTACTCTAGCACGTTTCCGATTTGTGCCGAAGATTTTTGTCCCACCTCGGAAAGTTGTGCGCGTTGCAACGATCATATTAGGAATTGCGCAGAGATGCTAATGGGACATGCCCGGATGCCAAAAGATGTTCCCGGCTTCAACACACTGTGGCGCATCTTTTGGTATAACGGGTGTCGGTTCGACAAAAAATAATGTGAGGCGCGCCTGACCTGAGCTCGTCTCTAATTCATGCTGAAGATCTTTTGTCCCACCTCGGAAATCTGAACGTGTTGCAACGACCATATAAGGCATTGCACACAGTTTCCAATCGACATGTCAGCATGCAAAAGTTGTTGGTCGTGGGAACAATAGCTTTCGCATGTTGCGTGTCCGTTCGGCCACAAAATAATGAGAAACGCGCCTTATCTATGCGCGTCTCCGATTTACGACAAAGATCTTTTCTCCCACCTCAGAAAGCTGAGCGCAATGCAACGAAAATATAAGGCATTGCGCACAGTTCCCAGTGGTACATCTTCGAATGCGAAAGATGTTCCTGGCTTCAGCACACCGTTGCTCATCTTTCGCATGCGGGAAAATGCCCTGATGCGAAAGATGATAATGCGAGATGTGCGTTATATATGTCCGTCTCCGAGCATTACTTTAAGCTATCGCGTGCTCTATGACAAAAATTTTCTCGCCCTCTCTCGACCAAAGGACACTGAAATGAGAGACGGGTGTTATACAAACACATTCTGAGCTTTGCTATTTTTATGCATTGCGCACTCTCTCCCAACATTTAGCAAAAAATTTTAGCTCTCGCACGCTCTCTCGACCTAGAAAACGCAGCTCCTGAGCACACCGCCGCCGTCCCGTCATCGTCAACATCGCGCTGCCGCCGTCGACCCCGACCTTCGTCATCAGAGAGTTGAGCATGCTGGAGCATGCCGCCTCGTCCCCTGTCCCCGGAGCATGCCGCCGCCTGGACCCTGACCTCGGTAATCGGTATGAGCACGCCGCCACCTTCACATAAGTGGAAATGTTCTCCCTGTCCCCACAGCACGCTAGCCTGCTGTGAGCAGAGAGTTGAGGAACCGCCACTCTGGCGCCTCCGCCAGCTCATCCTGGAGCACGCCGCCGCCTTGACCCTGCCCTCAGAGCGTGCATTCTAGTGATTTTATTGAATTTGAGGATACCCAATGAAGGCTCATCATTAATGAAGTCATTGATCCAAAGGGAGAATTTTCATTACGGTATACATTCATCTTCCTTGTTTATGTCCAAGGCAGAAGTAATGTATTTGTTTTACTATCAATGTATATAGTGAATTTTATTTTGCAAGCCCTTGAAACTGCAGGAACTGTGGTTGACACTAGCATTTGCCATCCCAGTGAGTTTGATTTCTACCTCTGCAGCCATGCTGAAATTAAGGTACCTATGCATAATTGGTGTTTCTCTCACGAGTTTTTGATATCAGGCTATAAATGCATCAGTGGAATGTAATTTGTTTATTTTTTCAGGGGACAAGCACACCAGCTCACTACCATGTCCTTTACCATGAGAACAATTTCTCTGTTGATGCTTTGCAGATGCTCACCAACTGCCTGTGCTACAAGTAAGCTCGGTTCTCCATTCACTAACAGATATTTGCTACCTAATGTGACTGGTTAAGCGAATGTGACTGCAAATTGATAATGCTTTATACGATTTTAGTGATTTTATTGAATTTGAGGATGTCTCAGTTGGAGTATTAGAGGCTATGAAGGCTCATCGTTAATGAAGTCATTGATCGCGAGAATTTTCATTACGGTATACAGAATTAGATGATGACAGTTATGATGTGTATAATTAGTTATATTGTAATCAGGATGAATAGCCTTTGTTGTGTAATTAGTATACTTGATAATCACGATTGACACTTTGTCAATATTTGATTGGTCAATATAATTTAAGGTGTAATTTTTTTGGCTATACATATGTTCGTGTATGTGTATGTTGCTGACACCGGTAATATGGCTGCCAAATTCCGGCTAGCTCCAGGATGCAGCCAACAATCAGGATAATCAGGAGTAGGGGACACCTAATAGGAGACACTGCCTGTAAACAATCCGCGATGAGCTGTAACAGAGAATGTCTCGGATAACCTACATAAAGGAGACAAGCTTCCATAAAGCCCGTCTCAGATCAGTGAACAAATCTGTGACGTCTTACAATATAGATAGTCTCGGAACAGTCAATATATCAGCGACGTGCTTTGTTAGGGCTTGTCACGCATGTATGCTAATGGGCGACGTGCGCCACCCGAGTCTCCAATGACACAGTAAAGACCGTCTGTTATGACACAAAGAATGGAGACACACTTCTTTTAAGCATGTCTCACACTTAGGATGATCGGCGACGCGCCATAAGCACGTCTCTGATGATAACGTAATGCAAGACGTGATGACGACGACACACAGTTTGTTCGTCTCCCTTCTTCGTTAGGGCACATCTCGGATGAGCCTTTCTTACGTAGTGGTCGGAGCAGAGTGAGTTGTGGGGGGCTTCTCCTTCGGCTCTGGCAGCTGCAACGACGACACCATCTTTGCGGGGAAACTTCTCGTCCCCTTAGTGTTCGGCAACCGCATCGCTTCCATCAACTTTGCCGTGTCTTCCTCGAGCGACTCCCTCCTCGACGGTGGTTTCACGTCGTGCCTCTTCGACGAGGGGCGTCTGAGCTTGGCGGAGAAGAAGTTGTCTTGTTCAGTGGAGACCTGTGGTGCTACATCGGCAAAGTTCTACAGATGGATTTGGTTTCCTCTCCGGTTATGGTTGCGGCTAGAGGCAGAGGCTCGGCTTCTACGTTGCTAACTCCAAATCCATGAAGGTGAGCCCCTAACCCTGAAGTGGGGGTGGAATCGTGGATTGCTCGACAAGATTGGAAACTTCTCAAAATATTGGAGGTGGTGACCGTTTAGGTTGTGAATCCAGTACATTGGAAGTGTGGTGGTGACTTGTTATTAGCTGTGCTCGTTGATTTGCTGGTGATGTTAACGGCGCAGCAGAATGCAGGTGAGCAGTGGGAGAAGTGATTCAGTACCCTTTATTCGATATTGTGACAGTCTAGCGTGGTGTGTGTTGTGCAGAAGCAAGAGGCCAAAACCGGCAAAACATGGGTGTTGTTGGCTGATAGGAGAGATGATGATCGGTGGAATCGTTATGGAAGAGAAGAGCATAGAAGTTGGGAGGAGAGACATGATGTTCAGCATCTGGATGATTCTGAAGGTGGCAGGCCACCACATGGCAAGGGTGTTGGCAGGGATGTTGGCTATGATTTCAACAGATCCAAAAGAGATGCAGGAGTCACACTATCATTTCCCAAGTTTTCTGCTAGACATCCTTCGATGTGGATCGATAAATGTGTTGAGTATTTTACAACTTACAATGTTCATGAGTGCATTTGGGTGAGAGCAGCATCAATACATATGGAGGGCATTGCACATCATTGGTGACAGGATTACAGGATCACAAAGAGGGTTGGTTCCTGGAATCAATTTGTGATTCACGTTCAGCGGAAATTCGGCAACAGTAATGTGGGGCGGAACAGCGGGAGAGCAGGATTCAGCAGTGCTCAGGAGTTCATGGGGGTGAGGCAAGCAAGAAGGGAGATATCTGCTACTCATAGAGATCCGTACGATGGGGCAGGTAGGAGAGATAAGTATGATGATCGGAGGAATCATTATAGAGTTGATGATCGTTATGGAGATTTATCGGAGGCACTTAAGGAAGCATCTAACCATCAAATCTCCTTGAACTATCATAGTAACACAGGGATTCATGCATTTTACCGAAGAATCAAGGTATGGTTCTACTGGCAGAGGCATAATGTTAAAATGGAGCAGCAGTTAGCAGTGGCGGAGAGTAAAATGATGCATAAAGTAGAGTATATCACTAAAGCTTTTGAGGTCGTTCTTCACAGACGTCACTGGTACATTGAGAAGCAAGTCTGGTATATGTTTGTTAATCTGGGGGGCCTCCGAGGATGTGTTTTCAAGACTGAATGCTTCTTCTCTTGCTGGCTTCATTGGTGGTCAGCTACAGATTCTTGCACTTGACCAAAGGATCAATGAATTATTTGAGTGGCAGAGACATAAGGTGAAAATGAATAAGTCTGATCTTGATACAGTTGTAGAGGCTGCAGTCCAATTGTTGCACGTTAAGTCAAGTATATTGTTGAACCACACTATCATCACTAATGACCTTGCTTTGGCCATGACATCTAAAGATGAGACCTGGGGCAAGCGTAGGGCTGTCAATGAAGCTCGAGGCTCATGAGCTACTCGAGTTCCGCTCGTTAGAAGCTCGATTCGAGGCTCGTGAGCTACCCGAGTTCGGCTCGTTAGAAGCTCGATTTGAGCTCGGCTCGACAGATAAACGAGCCGAACTCGAGCTTCATCTCAAGCTTGCGAGCAGCTTGAGCTCGTTAAGCTTGATAAGTCTCATTTAGATAAATTATATTTTATAAATATTATTTGTTAATATTTCTCTATTAAAATTATTTATTTTTATTGCGTAAATGAGCTTCTAGAACTCGAGCTTTTACGAGCTTCAACCGAGCCTAATTATTTAAACGAGCCTTATCGAGCCGAGCTCGATCTTGACTGTAGGATCGACCGGATTTCAGACTCGACTAGAGTTCGGTTCGAATTCTAACGAGCTCAAGCCTCGGAGGGTAAGCTCGCTCGAGTTTGGGTCGTTGACAGCCTTAGGTAGGCACAAGGAGGCTGAGCAGGCTGCTTTTTGACGAGTCTATGAAAAGAAGAAAGATGATGAGCTGCCGAGGAAGCAACCATGCAAGATTGGCATTGATTGTCAGCAGAAGTTACCTGAAGCCAGGAGCTTGAGGACAAGCTCCATTTCAAGAGGGGCAGATGTCACGCCCTGTATGAGACCGAGTCTGTGGGTCGTGCGTGTGTGTTGTGTGGCCATCGGGCCGAGGTGTAATGGACTGGTGGGCCAGTACTGTAAGGGGTTAAGACTCTGGTGGTTGGAACGGGGAAGCAAGGAATAAAAACAGAATTCGGAGTTAATCTCTCTCTCTCTCTCTCTCTATCTCTATCTCTCTCGCACGGGCCTGTCCTTTATCTGCCGTGCCGGCGTGCTCCCGGCAAACCTGCAACGCGCTTGTTGAAGATATTCGACCACATGAAATTGTTGAAGTACCGGCTGATCACTACAGGAATCCCGACGATTTGCGACGGCCGCGGCCGTCGCAAATAAGCCAGATGCCGTCGCAAATAAGCTATTTGCGACGGCTTTCTTTATTTGCGACGGCTTTCGGCCGTCGCAAATATGGCGTCGCAAATAAGCTAATTTGCGACGGCCACCGTCGCAAATAAGCTTATTTGCGACGGCTAGGAGAGGCCGTCGCAACTTATTGCTGCGGGCTGGTGAGCCCCGCTAACTTATTTGCGACGGCTGTGCCGTCGCAATTAAAGCTTATTTGCGACAGCACAGCCGTCGCAATTAAGGGCCACTATTTGCGACGGCCTGGCCGTCGCAAATAAGTTCAGAGGGCAGGGCCCACGTGTCCTCCGGGACCAACGACTCTATTTGCGACGGCCAGGCCGTCGCAATTAATGCTTATTTGCGACGGCCAGGCCGTCGCAAATAACTGTGGCTTAATTGCGACGGCTCGTACACTTATTTGCGACGGTACTGTATAAAAAGCCGTCGCAAATAAGGTTTTTTATTTTTTTTTAAAAAACAGAAAACTCTAACTGGCTCGATGGCCAGATTCACAACAAACACAATATACACAGCATACACAATATATACACAGCATACACAAAGATCATCACAATCACAAACTAAAATTTCGATACATCTCACATTGTCATCAACAAAGTAAATAAAAGGGCTCACTCGCCCATCTAACCTCCGAAGCCACCTCCGAAGTCGAAGTCGTCGTCGTCGCGCCTCAATCCAGGCGGCGGTAGTGAAGGCGACGGCATTTGTGCAGCCGTCGCGGATCCCTGCAATTAATAAAACTTAGAGTTAGAATATATGCATCAACATCTCTCTCCCTCCCTCTCCCTCTATCTTCATCTAGATCACCCTCTCTTCCTCTCTCTTTTCATTTCTCTCTTTGTCTCTCACTCTATCTTTCTTGCTCACTCTATCTCTCTATTGCTATCCTTTTCCCTCTATCTTCCTCCCTCTATCTCCATCTACATCTCCCTCCCTCTATCTTCCCCTCTCTCTATCTCCATCTACATCTTACTCTCTCTTCATTCCCATCCTACTCTATCTATCTTTCACTCTTTCTTCTGTCTCCCTTTCTTCTATCTCTTTCTTTCTTCTATCTCAATCATTTTCTTCTATCTAACTATCTTTCTCTTTCATCTATCTCAATCTTATTACTCTGGAGAAGAAGGATTACATAGAGACTTACCTGACCCGCTGAAGAAGGATCGCCTGGGAGGACCGGTGGTAGTACCGGTAGCTGGATTCCCAGACCCTGCGCCCGAGCGATGGCCTGTCATTGCAAACATTAAATGCTACCTATTAGTAAGTCATTTAAGCTGAATTAATGAGAATTTTAATTTTTAGATTGTTACCTCCATTGCTTCCCGCATCTGCGCCAACGCTGCTGCCTGGGTTTGGATCGTGGCCTCCATCGCCCTCCTTTCCTCCTCATGTCGCCTTTCATTTTCTTCTACAGTTTCTCGGAGGGACTGCATCTCAATGTCCCTCTGCGACACGCGGCGACCTCCCGTACCCGAAGCCTGCGTGGAGCTGCCTCTCGCAGGTCTACCCGCCCTCGAGTCGACAACTCCGTCGAATATGGCGAGCCTATAAAAAAGAGAGTCAGTAATATGAAATTAAAATATCTTGAATACTTTGAATTGAAAACGATAAAATGACTTGCAAACTCACCTTCCGTGTGCTTTTCCACCACCGGTTGCATACGCGGCTTGAGGATCGATCGGTTGACGTTCCCAATCGAAATCCTCGCCGTGTATCTTCCTAGCCTCCTCCCCGTACTTAGCCTGCAAAACAATAAAATCGTGTAAGTTCAACAATCTATATAGTTATATTTAATATGAATGATTTCTAAACTTACCAAACGCTCGGCTGCAGCCTGACTGCACCCCGTCGGCTGAGAAGGGTCCCTGTGACCTCTCTTCCAAACCTCAACAGGGGTGGGCGGCATCCCCGTCTCGCGCTCCTGTCAATACGTGTTAGTACGAACAATATATTATTAATATATAAACATAAGTTACACACACTTACCATGCGTTTAGCTAAACGCAAGTGGTTATCTTGCCCGTGCCTGCTCTTCCCCTCCACCCCTCTGCAGTCTCGAGCCTTCTCAGACTTAGCTTTAAACTCGTCGCTAGCCCAGTAGCGACAAAGGGCCCGAAATGCATCGGTCCGACCCTGCAACCAGCTCACGTGGCCCTGCACATAGTTCGAAGTCGTTAAAAGTACCATCGAGGACATTATCAGAAAAAAATACTTACTACACTACACGTACCTGCGCGTACTCCTCCTCAGTCAGGTGCCTCTCGCTCTCTTGTCGGAAGTGTAACACGTGCTGCTGGTTCGCCTTCAAGTGCTCATTAATGATTTGAACACGGGCGTTCGACAAAGCTTGTCGAAGCGCCTTGGCAGCGTTGAAGTGAAACACTCGCCTCGCATCCTCAAACATGCGACGGTCGTTCGGGTCCTCTAAAGTATATCTTGCCTGCGATAAAGAATATATTGAAGAGATGTTCACTAAAAGAGTTTAAGAGTTGTAACTTAGAAACTTTTTTAACATACTTACCATAAAATCGGCCCATACGGCCTCCTGAAGGCTGCCGTGCTCCTGGTGATGGACGCGTGCGTAGTCCTCCCACGAAAGAGCAGGCACCCCGTCGATGACCCCGGGATAGTGCAAACGCACTATAGACCCGAGGACACCGTTCACTGGTCTTTGGTGTTTCTCACCGGTGAAAGACAAGTCGTCCCAAGCCCTGTAAGATATTTATTCATTCATTCATTACTTAAGTAATCAAAAGAAACTAAAATTGAAAACTATAATTTTTATTACCTGTCTCCGACTGGACGAATCACGGTCCTCTGTGAAGGGACCGCGGGAGGACTAACAAAGTGAGTCCTCCTCGTCCTCCGCGTCTGCTCGGGCGCCACGTCAGGTGACCCAGACGACTCCTCACCAGCCGAGTCAAAGGCCTCAGGAACAAACTCATCGTCAGCCGGGGGCTGGCTGGCCGAGGGCTGGCTCGCCGAGGGCTGACTCGCCGAGGGCTGCCTCGCCGAGGGCTGGCTGGCCGAGGGCTGCCTCGCCGAGGGCTGCCTCGCCGAGGGCTGGCTCACCGAAGGCGCCGCAGCCTCTGAGTCAGCCGGTGAGGACTACAACATTCAAATGATTCATAAGTAAGTTTAATGTGAATTTGAATTTAAAGAATTTGTCAAAAACGAGTGACATTTACCTGTGACGAAGCTCTAGAGCTGGTCTGAACGTGCCCCAGCAGCTGAGAGCGTCTGCTGCCAGTCGACGAGGCACCAACGAAAGCGTCCTCAGGTCTAGAGGGGTAGAACCCCCTCTTCGGCGGCACCTTCTTACCCTTCTTTGACGCCATCCTATTATAATTAGATAATTAGTAAATATGCAAATAAAATATATAAAATTCATGTTACTATCTTCAAGAAAACATTACTTGTAGTCACTTTCAAAATTCATCAACATCATTGTCATGTGCCTGTGCCCTACTCCTTAAACCAGCCCAACGATCTTCCATCGTAGCCTGTTCTAATTTTCGTTTTCGCGTATCATCTGCCTCTACATCTTCAACGTCTTCAACATCTCCAACTAATTGATCGAGTCCTGCACCAAGCTCGACGATAAAAGTGTCTGGCAATTCTTCTTCTTGGTACACTTCTTCAACGTCTTCGCTATCATGGTAACCATCATCCCCAGGAGTATATAGCCGCTCACGAGGATTCACCTTATATACCACCCACCAAGCACTGAGCTTCGTGCATGGATAAGGTAGATAATACACTTGTTCAACTTGATGCGCAAGAACAAATGTATCGTAACCTCGTAGTCGGTCGTTATGTTTCACTTCCACCATTCCAAATTGGTTTTCTCGAGTTCCATGAGTACGATCAAACCAGTCACAGTCAAAGAAGACAACTCGAAGGGTCTTATTTCCGGTAAAAGTAAATTCAAGGATTTTGTTAATGATACCATAATAATCGGTTAAATTCCCTTGAGTGTCCATTGCTCTCGTCACAACACCGGAATTTGATGTTGCCGCAAGAGGACGATGAGCTTCAAAATGAGTTGTACGGAATCGGAAGCCATTTACGTCATATCGACCATAGCTTCTAACATTCACCAATCCATAAGATAGCTGCCGCAAATCTTCATGGACATTGTGAGTCCGACACTGTTATAAAAGACGAGAGAATATTACATAATACTTCTTTAATAATAGTAATTTATAATACATAGAAGACGAGAGAATATTACATATTCTCGAAACCAAGATAGAAAACTCTGCCCCCCATTTATTCCTTCCTTTCGCATCGCTTCTACTTGTTTGGCCGTAGGTTGATGCCTATGTGGCCAATATTGTCTGTGGAACTCGCTGAACATGAAAAAACATCTTTTAGAGTACATGTGTAGCAAAATATGTAGATTAACATAAACATAGGAGAAACACTTACTCGAAGTATTCCTGCATGCCTTCTATATTCGCGTACATGTAGAGTAAAGCAACAGTCCTTTCCTATTCGGATAGCTCGTAGGTCGTGTAGCTACCAACGGTGGCACCTCTCGTTTGAAAAATGGAAAGGTCGTTTAGGGGGGGTGTTTCGTCCACATTGTACCGCATCGCCTAAGTATTGATATTGTTTTCTTCCGCAAAGTAGACACTTGAAAAGTATCCAACTTCCTTAAGAGCATATGCTTCAGCGATGCACCCTTCCACCCTTGCCCTATTGCCAACCATTGGTTTCAGATATCGTAGCGCTCTTTCAATGTGATACATCCACCTATATTGCACAGGACCGCCAACTTTAGCTTCGAATGGAAGATGGATAAGTAGATGTTGCATTGGATTGAAGAAACCCGGTGGAAAATTTTTTTCCATCTTACATAAAAGTATGGGTACCTCCTTCTCTAACTTATCCATCATACCGATCTTGATTTCTTTAGCACAAAGCTGTCTATAAAAATAGCTGAGCTCAGCTAAAACCTTCCACACCGCATCATCTAGATAGCCTTGGAACATAACAGGTAGGAGTCTTTCCATTATAATGTGATAATCATGACTCTTCAACCCAGTGAGGTTTCCTGTGTTAACATTTACGGCTCGTTTCAGGCTATCTGCGTAACCATCTGGGAATTTCAAAGTTTTCATCCATTTCATAACTTCTTTCTTTTCTTTCGATCGAAGACAGAAAGAAGCACGTGGCTTTCCACCACTTTCAGAGAATTCAAGAGTTGGACGGTGACAAATGTCTGCCAAATCTAGTCTAGCTTTGTAATTGTCTTTCGTTTTGCCAGGCATATCCATGCAAGTGCTTATGATACTTTCGCTCATATTACGCTCCTGATGCATGACATCAATGTTGTGCATTAGAATCAACGACTTCACATATGGTAGCTCCCAAAGTCCACATATGTGAGTCCAATTGTGTTCCTCTCCATAACCTACGAAATATCCAGGACGACCTTCATCAGGCACCAGTTTGTCCAACATATCAGAAATTTCTGACCCGTTGAGATGCTTCGGTGGTCCTTTAGTGACAACAGTGTTCTTTCGAAAGACATGCCTCTGCTGCCTAAATATATGATTCGAGGGCAGCCAACGTCTGTGACAATCGAAGTAAGATATTTTGCCTCCATGAGTTAGTCGAAAGCAATCCGTGTCTGAAGCACATATCGGACACGTCAGACGACCGTGAGTGCTCCATCCGGAAAACATGCCGTATGCCGGCAAATCATGGACGGACCACAAATAAGCAGCTCGAAGGTTGAATTTCTGCTTCTTGTAACTGTCGTACGCTTCGACTCCTGTCCACAAGACTTTCAATTCTTCGATCAGCGGTTTTAACATCACGTTGAGACGTGACCCGGGGTGATCAGGTCCAGGTACAATGAGGCTGAGAAACATGAACTCGTTCCTCATACAAAAAGCAGGTGGCAGGTTGTACAGAATGACAAAGACAGGCCAACATGAGTATGGCGTGGCATTCGTACTGAACGGTGAGAATCCGTCTGTGACTAATCCGATGCGAACATTCCTCGCATCATGAGAAAAGTCTGGATCGAAACGGTCTAGTGCCTTCCATGCATCACCGTCGGACGGATGCGTCAAGAATTCTTTGTTCTCACGTTTACCTTCTTTGTGCCATCTCATGTGTCTTGCGGTTCTTTTTGAAAGAAACATCCGCTTCAACCGAGGTGTCACAGGCAAGTAACGAAGCTGCTTATGTGCGACATCTGTCATCACATTATCGCCATCGTCATTAACAACTTCGACATACCTCAATTTACCACATTTCAAGCACATCTTCTCATTGGCGTGCTCTTTCCAGAATAGCATGTAGTTGTCTGGGCACACATCAATTTTCTCATACTTCATACCGAGACCAGATATCTTGATCTTTGACTGATACATATCTGGTGGCGCTTTGTGAGGTTGTGGAAGGATATCGCAGATCAATTTCATGAGATCATTGTAGCAGTTGATGGAAAAAAAGTACTTGGACTTAATTGCCATAAATCTGGTCAAGAAAGCAAGTACGGTCACAGCCGTGTGTTCATGCAACGGCTCTTGTGATTTCTTCAGCTCCTCGAAGAACTTCTCTGCCTCATTTGTAAGAGGATCCTCCGCTTCAAGAGCTTCTAGCATCTCATCCATCCTATCAACCTCTGTTATATCATCATCCTCATCCACTTCGGCTATGACTCGAGAATTAGTCTCGCCGTGAAAGGTCCACACTTCATAATGTGGAGTGAAACCGTTTCGACATAAGTGAAACGAAAGCTCCAATCTTCTCAAAAACTTGGTGTTCCGGCACTTTGTACATGGGCACCGCACCATATCTTCCGTTGACAACGAAAATGCTCGATCCAAAAATTGATCTAACTTGATAAACCACTCATCGGAATGACCACCAGTTCTGCTCTTCCAGCCAGTATACATCCAACTGCGGTCTTCACCCATGTTTGACTCTGCATTTTAACGAGAAAGAAATTGTCGTTAATGTATTGTGGTGTTATGTCACGGCCCTACAACCTAGCCAGATAGATCCTAAACCCACCCAAGAGTGACCGAGCGGAGCGTGCCCATGACGAGACGCGTGATCCAGATTCGAACGAAATTTTGGCAGCATAACCCCGCTGTTCTCCACTACACGCCCAAAAATGGTGCAGCAGAGAACAACAGGGTTACACCACCGAAATCTCGTCCAAATCCGGACCCGCGTCTCGTCACAAGCCACGCCCCCTCGGTCACTCCGAGGCTGTCCAAAAAGGGACAATTCCGAACCTGCACGTCTCACATGCCAATGGCATGTGAGACGTGCCGATCCGAAACGGGTAATACATTGCTATAGGTTACGTTGCTCATTTTCATTTTCAGGTCATTTAAGAGAGAGGAAAGAACTAGAGAAAGAGTGAGAGGAAAGTTGGTCTTAGATGACAATTCCACATCAATTTCCACCGTCCACGCAATCGCGGGTCATTGACGTCCTTACCAACCCGTTCGCTTCCATGTCGACTTGACGCATACGGTACCACTACAATGGTCTACACGGCACGATCACACTTATTACGTGTCGTGTCCTTCCGGGTTGGTCCGAGCCGACCTAAAACCCCTTTATTTATATATATTAAGTAGTCACTCAAGAACATTATATGAATGCACTAAAGTCCAAACATACACTAAACAGAATAGAAATTCAGAATGACAGACCAAGCTATAGACAAAAATATATAAAGCATATAAAGCATTTACAAAATCTAATTATGCATTTACTACAAAATCTGAATAAAAAACATATTAGCCACAATGGACAAGTGTGAAATCACAAGTGTAATACAAGAGAGCATATAAAGCATATTAGTCAATTATGCAAGACAAAAAACATATTAGCAAAAAAGATAGCCTAAAATCCAATCCATTTTTCAAGATGCTGTTCATCCTTACATTATGGCGTGGCCATCTTCTTTAGTCGGTAACTATGGGTTTGAATTGGTTTATCAGTGACCATTGAGGAACCTGGCACTTCTTGTCATATCCGTTTATTATTTCTGAACCTGTTTAATTTCTTGCTTATTGACTGCATCTATTTTCTGGGTCTTGTGGTGTGACTTTGTTAGTGTCTCTTATGGTGTGCAGTTTTATAATTCCCCCTTGGGTGACATGCATGGCTCGTGAAATAAAGGCCGAACCTGTCCATACGTACACGTAGTGGATCATACCAGAAGATAGATTTGCGTGAGGGAAGCATATATATGTCGGCAGCTAGAGATCGAGTTCATGCATGGCAGAGAGGAAGAGGACACGTCGGTTGTTGCTGAATGCATGGCAGCAGAGATCGATGCATACAGATCGATAGATAACGATCGATGCAAGATCGCTCAGCTTTAATTTGGATAACACACGCGAAAATATTAAGGTCGTCCATGGCTCCGCATGACCGTTGCCGCGACGTGACGGCGCGGCGATCGCGACGGGCCGACGGAGGCGGTGCGGGCTGGGCGCTTGCGGAGAGGACAGAGAGGTGTAGCAGCATCTTTTCGCGTCTTCAACACAAAATCCACGCCAAAAGATGCACATTCAACATGACGCAAGCAATTGGTTAGGATATACTGTACTGTATACCTTTATATCGAATGAAATGGAGGACAGTTCTAGGCGTTGATCCCATCCCAGAACGTACGTGTGGTGGTGCTGACTCAAAGACAGCCTGTGTTCATGGAGCTTCGACCGCAGAGTCGTGTGTGCAGCGCCAGCCTTCCAATTCGTTAACAATGAGAACCACCCACTACTACCCGTATCGAGCCTTGTTAGCCCATGACATTTTTTAACTATAATTAGTTCAAATTTTTTATTTATTTGACGATGTAAGGAGTAAATGTTACTGCTTCCATTCTGAAATAATTGTCGTTTCAAACAATAAATAAATTAAAAATAAACTAATGAAGGTTGTCCTAATAACAAATAAATTAAATGGAGTATCTCTCTAATACTCCCCCTATTTATTTTTATTTATCACCAACTAGTTTATTTTTAACTAACCATACAGAAAAAGAAAAAACAAGATCTACCGTGTATTAACAAGGCTTCTTCTTCAGATGCTGATCTTTTGTCGTTTACAACATTTTTTGTTTGTTTGTCCAGTTATAGATTTGAGCGGACGGAGCAAATGAATTTGCCTCAGAACTCTAGCTCGATTCATTCACTCGGTGCATGTGGTACGTTTCCCCGAGCACAAACAACAATATCACCTACGTATAACATGGCCCAACTTTCTGGCTTCATTCATCGATCTCTGCAGCCAGTACCCAACCTAGCTATGCAATCATGGAGCGGGCAACCAATGATTGGAGAGAGATATTCCAACAAAAGGGAAAACTTGACACCTATACGAGCTCATCACCATAGGGGTTAGGTTGCAGCAGTTCACAGAACCTGTTCTCACAAAAAGCAAATACGCAGGGGTTAGGGTTTAGGGGGCCTCACCTCGGAGGCGTTGGGGGCCGGGGGCGGCGGGGGCGCAACGGGGACGCGGAGCTCCGGGGCCGGCGAGGCCGGCGGCGGCGACGCCGGGGGCGCGGCGGGCCGGGGCGGCGGGGGCGCAGCGGGCCGGGGCGCGGCGACCCGAGGCCAGGGGCGGCAACTCCGGGGCCGCGACGGACCTGGGGCGGTGAGCCGGGGCGGCGGCGGGGCGGCGACGGTGTGGCGGCGGCGGGGCGACGACGGCGGGCGCAGCGATGGTGAGTGAACGAGTGAACGAGAATGAACCGTCGGGTCAGGATAAAGGCCCTTATTTGCGACGGCACCCTAAATTGCGACGGCCTGACAATACGGCCGTCGCAATTAATGTTACTTGCGATGGCCTTTTTGGCAGCCGTCGCAAATAAACCTTTATTTGCGACGGCTACCTTATTTGCGACGGCTCTAGGGTTGGCCGTCGCAAATAAGTCGTTATTTGCGACGGCTCGGTGGCGGACCATCGCAAATAAGCAGTTATTTGCGACGTCTTTTTTATTTGCGATGGCCAGAAGCGTGCCGTTGCAATTTAATCTATTTGCGACGGCTGGCCGTCGCAAATAAATCTAGCCGTCGCAAATGATCGCTTTTCCTGTAGTGGATAGAACAAGTTGATTGTAATCTTCTATATGCGGCACAACAGATTTAAGAACAGGATCAGATCATGTATAGATAGAATATATTCTTTAGAGATCAAATCTGTTAGTATAATATCTATCACTTCCATACCTGTTGATGCTGCACTCCCTGTAAGTTTTCCTATTAATCAACACGGATCCTGTGCGGCTAGGCCAATGCACAGTTTACCCGATATTTTATATATGGTAACCAAAGCCAGGCTTCTCCCCTGAGACATGGCGACTTCAGGAAGCTCCTCCATGGCGACGACAGGAGGCTTCAACACTCTCTCACACCATGTTGAGAGACTTACAAGGGGGAATTTTCTCATTTGGAAGGCCCAAGTTATCCCTGCTATCAAGGATGCACAACTCTTTGGTCTTCTTGACGGGACCAGGAAGAAGCCTGACGAAGATCTGATCGTGCAGAAGGCTTATCAGACTACTGAAAAAATTCCAAACCCGGAGTATCTCTCATCGGTTGTACAAGACCAACAACTTCTCAGCTACTTGAATTCGACTCTGTCGAGAGGTTCTAGCACAAGTAGCGATGTATTGTTCCGCTGCTGAGGTATGAAAAGCAATCCAAGAAAGCTTTGCGTCACAGTCCAGGGCATGCATAATGCATTTGCATGCAAAACTGTCAAGTACACGCAAGGTGGATATGTCCGTAGCGACATACTTCGCGAAGATGAAGGAATATGCCGATGAGATGGCGGCGGCTGGTAAGAAACTAGATGACGGTGATGTCGTTTCTTACATACTAACTGGTCTGGATGCAGAATATAATTCCTTGGTAGAGAATGTGAACACGTGAACAGTGGCTATCTCACCTCCAGATCTGTTCGCAGAGCTACTGTCCACTAAAGCAAGGCTTGAGCGCCATAAGTCCACAGACCAGTACAACATCAATGCTAATGCTGCCTCCCGTGGAAGAAGTGGAGGGAGGACAGGACATGGTGGACGCGGCAGAGGTCGAGGAGGAGAAGGTCGCACGGTGTGCCAGCTATGCGATAAAGTCGGACACACTGTGATCCGGTGTTACAAAAGATTTGATCGCAACATTAAGACTGAAGAGAAGACTGTGAACATCACCACTACAAATTACATGGTTGGCACCAACTGGTACTACGGACACAGGGGCGATAGATCATATTACTAGGGAGCTAGAAAAGATGACAATCAAGGAGACATATGGTGGACAAGAAAAGGTGCATACTGCGAATAGGTCAGGTATGAGAATTCAATTTGTTGGTAACTGTACATTGTATACTCCTGCTCGGCAACCCCATCTGTCTAAAATTTGTCATGTCCCCTCCACAACAAAAAATCTCATCTCCGTTCACAAGCTCACTTCAGATAATTCTGTTTTTCTTTAATATCACCCACACTATTTTTTGGTGAAGGACCAGGCTACGAAGAGAGTTATTATTTGTGACAGATGTGAGAAGGGTCTATACCCATGGCCCTCCATAGATAATTCTTCATCTAAACAAGCTCTCATAGCCAGAGCACCCTCCATTTAAAGGTGCCATGATAGACTAGGACATCCCTCTACGGTGATAGTGAATAAAGTTGTTAGTCATAATAATTTGCCTTGTTCATCACAAGAAGAGAGTAGAGTGTGTGATGCGTGTCAACAAGGCAAGAGTCATCAGCTACCCTTTCCAATTTCAGTTAGTATGTCCCAAGCTCCTCTTGAGTTAATATTCTCTTATGTATGGGGTCCAGCACCTACCTCTGTGGGAAGAAACAATTATTATATGAGCTTTATCAATGATTATAGTAAATTTAGTTGGAATTATTTAATTATATACAAAGCAGATGTATTTCACAAATTTCGTGAGTTTCAGGCTCGAGTTGAGAGACTCTTCAACAAAAAAGTAATAGCCGTCCAAACAGACTGGGGTGGTGAGTACCAAAGACTTCATACTTTCTTCAATCAGATAGGTATATACCACCATGTGTCTTGCCCTCATACACAGCAGCAAAATTGATCTGCCGAGCGTAAACAATGCTACATCGTTGAGGTAGGCCTCTCACTCCTAGCATGAGCCTTCATTCCTTTGAAGTTCTGGCATGAGGCATTTGCTGCTGTTGCCTACTTGATTAATAGGATGCCATCCAGAATTCTGTCATACAAAATACCCCTAGAAAAGCTACTAGATACAAAACCAGATTATACCTCACTCAAAGTCTTTGGTTGCGCATGCTGGCCCAACCTAAGAGCATACAACTCTCACAAACTTTCTATTTGATCAAAGAGGTGTGTGTTCTTAGGCTATAGTACAATTCATAAGGGCTATAAGTGCCTATCACACCACTGGTCGCATATACAACTCCTGAGATGTTGTGTTTGATGAGACTGTTTTCTCGTTTGAACGCCCAAATCCAAATGCCGGTGCACGCCTACAATCTGAGCTTTGCCTCCTTCATCCCACATTACTCAACCCTGCAGGACAGCATGAAGGAAACAACCAGCAAGTTGATTCTCTAAATCTGTCTAATTACGGTAATTTATCTGATCAAGAAAGTGGAGGAGATTTGCTGTGTAAGCAGGATACAGAAGAAACAGAAAATCCGGGCGCAGCTATCGGAGGAGATTCGGCAGAACAGCAGGGTTCTGGTACACCGCAGGCAGACAATGCTCCCTTGGATCACACGCTGATAGCAGGTGGATCCCCCTTGGATCACGGGGCAGAAGATTCCAACCGCAGCACCAATCAACGCGGGCGTGAGCGAAATAATTATGTCAGCCTAGCGCGCGTAGCACCGGACAGATCGGTCTTAGGATCTGATCCGCGACAAGATATGCATGGTGGATCTTCTATGGCTGGAAGCGGGTCTCCTGTGGCATCATCTACTGGGTCAGAGGATCTTGCCGCAAGGGGGGCTCCTACAGCAGACTTGCCTACTGATCAAACTGCTCCATTGCGCTACAATATTCCTGCTCGACCTGTAACTCGGTCACAAAATAACATCTCCAAACCAAAACAATTTTGTGATGACTTTGTCTGTTTATTCAATGCAACAGCTGAACCAACGAACATACAAGAAGCCTCGGAAGATGAGAGGTGGAAGAAGGCCGTGGATGTGGAGTTTCAGGCACTTGAGAAGAATATAACATGGCACTTGGTCCCCGGAAAAGGTATAAACAATGTGATTGATTCTAAGTGGGTGTACAAAATTAAGAGAAATGCAGATGGAACTATTGATAGATACAAAGCTCGTCTAGTTGCAAAAGGATTCAAACAGAGATAAGGGATTGATTATGAGGACACTATTGTCCTGTTGTCAAGGCTGCTAATATCAAAATTATTTTATCGGCGGTTGTCTCTAAAAAGAGGTGCTTAAGACAACTGGACGTCGAAAATGCTTTTCTTCATGGAGTCTTGGAAGCGGAGGTCTTCATGAATCAACCTCCCGGGTATGAAAATCCTACTTGTCCTAATTATTTATGTAAATTAGACAAGGCTATATATGGTTTAAAGCAGGCACCAAGCTCTTGGTATTCTAAATTAAATACACAACTCATAAAGCTGGGATTCACTACATCTAAGGGAGACATGTCACTGTTTATATACAATAAAGCTGGAGTTACAATTTTCTTGTTGATCTATGTCGATGACATAATAGTTGCAAGCTCCTCAAATGAAGCTGTCGAAGCCCCGCTGCCTGACTTGAGGAAGGATTTTGCTTTAAAAGATTGAGGCTCACTACACTATTTTTTGGGCATTGAGGTGTTGAACAACAGTGAGGGCATTCGGCTGTGCCAGAGAAAATACGCAGCAGAGATTCTGAAAAAGGTGGGAATGAGTAACTAAAAGTCGGTGGGCATGCCTCTGGCCACATCCGAAAAGTACTCACTGGACGAAGGCAAAGCTTTAACTGCCGATGAAGCAATGAAATATTGAAGTCTTTTGGGGGCTCTCCAATATCTTACTCTAACGAGACCCGACTTGGCCTTTTCTGTAAACAAGGTCTGTCAGTTCCTTCATGCCCCGACGACAGCACACATGATTGCAGTCAAAAGGATACTAAGGTATGTGAAAGGTACTATTGATCTTGGTATAAGATTTTTGAAAAATAGCTCCTAGCCTATAAATGCCTATTCGGACGCCGATTGGGCAGGCTGTCCAGATGATAGAAAATCTACCGAAGGATTCACAATATTCTTGGGGACAAATCTGATCTCTTGAAATGCAAGGGAACAACCTACAGTATCCAGATCGAGCACATAGGCCGAGTATAAATCTATTGCATACGCCACTGCAGAAGTCATTTGGGTGCAAACCATTTTAAAAGAATTGGGCGCTGCTCAACAGGGAATAGCAAAAAGCTATGGTGGGATAATTTGGTGCCACGTATTTAACTGTGAATCCAGTATTTCATGCTCGTACCAAGCATATAAAAATTGATTACCACTTTGTGCCGCAGAGAGTGGCAAACAAGTTGCTGCAGCTTAAGTTCATCGGAACTAGGGACCAGGTGGCCGACGGATTTACTAAGTCTTTACCAGAGTGAAGACTTATAGAGTTCCGTTGCAATCTTAACATGTGACGTTGAGGTTGAGGGGAGGTGTCGAAGATATTCGACCACATGAAATTGTTGAAGTACCGGCTGATAGAATAAGTTGATTGTAATCTTCTATATGCGGCACAACAGATTTAAGAATAGGATCAGATCATTTATAGATAAAATATATTCTTTAGAGATCAATCTATTAGTATAATATCTATCCTTTCCATATCTATTGATGTTGCACCCCTATAAGTTTCCCTATAAATCAACACAGAACAAGTGCGGCTAGGTTAATGCACAGTTTACCCCATATTTTCTACAGTGCTCACGCCCCAGCGACGGCGCGCCAGAGGCCACGGGTTGTCACACCAATACATCCCACCTCCACCATGCCTCACATGAGCCGCACTTGTGGCCATCGGTCACAGGGCCCGTCTGTTTACCACCCCCTTTCCCTTCAGCAGAAAAAAAAAGAACTCAGCTCCCCACTCGAGGGCGATGACGAATCGATGTAACACCCCAACCTCTACGGGCCTGGCGATCGTTACTTCTGGCAGCTTTCTAGGATCACAGACTAGCCCCACAGACCAACACTAGTCTTTATTGCCCATTTTGTCCTCACTCGTGCGCACCTGGGAAGACTTCCCGGTCGGTCACCTATCCGTAAATTGCTCCAAGCCAGGCATACTTACCTCAAAGTTCTTACAGGTGGGCTCCCAGAAAAGAAGGTATACCTTAGTGGTATGAGTATTCTATCAATCCTATTAAGCCTTGAGTCAGGACGTCACAATCCAGCCCCCTTAGAAGACCGACGTCCTAGTCGGTCAACTCTCAAGCTAGGAATGTTCCCTCTTGGCCATGTCCATACGTTCAGTACAGGCATACGTACCATACCATGTCCCCCCTAGAGGACCCACACGTCATGCGTACGTACCCACGTCCCTGGCAAGTATGCACCCATGAAACTACGAGGGTCGGCTCTGATACCATTTGTAACACCCCAGCCACTACGGGCTTGGCAGTCGTTACTTCTGACAGCTCTCTAGGATCACAGACTAGCCCCACAGACCAACCCTAGTCTTTCCTGCTTATTTTGTCCTCACTCGTGCGCACCCGGAAAGACTTTCAGGTCAGTCGCCCATCCGTAAATTGCTCTGGGCCAAGCATGCTTAACATCAGAGTTCTTTCCAGGTGGGCTCCCAGAAAATAAGGTATACCTTGGTGGTATGAGTATTCTATGAATCCTATTAAGCCTTGAGCCAGGATGTCACAATCGAACAAGGGAAGCAGCGGTCGCTCAAGCGGAGGGCGAGGCTATTCCCTCTGGCGGCAGATAGCGAGCAATGGTGATTCTTCCTCAATGCTGCTCGATCTGGTGTTGGCTGAGGTTATTCATCCTCGGGGCGACCGCGATTCTTCCTTATCCCTGATCGATCTTCGTGATTTTCCCCTGCTTGATCCCTTCAGTCCCATGACTCAAATTTGGGTTCAGCTCAATTTGTGTCCATGGGATTTTGGTACGTTTCTAGTGTGTTAATGCAATAGTGGTGGTTGATAGGCTGGTTATTTTGTTTTGTGTTTTTCAAGAATTCATAAACTGAAGCATCTGAGTCTTAAAATTAGTTGGGAGTTGTAATGGTTATCAATAATTGTCATTCAATAATACTACCAAGTATTTGCTGCGACAATGGATTCTGATGTAACTTTGTTTGCAACTTTCTCTAGAATAAGAATATGGTCATTCTGGCAATCTAAAGCAGAAAATGAGATCGTACTCCGGATGATACCTTGGAGGTTGGATGTACTTTATTTTCGTGATTGAAGATTACCAAGGTTGATTGCAATATTTCTGCTTCCCTTTGCCTTGATGTACAAATGAAGACAATTGCACCCTGCTATATGTGATTTATGTGAGGATAGGATTTATGTATGTAATTTATCTATGTTCTTTTTTCATTCATTTCCATAATAACTCTTCTAACCATGTGATGCATTCTTTTCATAGTGATAGTGTTTTTGTCTGGAATAGTTAACATCACCAAACTCATGACAAGGTAACTGTATCCATATGTATCTGTCCCATTACTACAAAAAGCTTTATCTCAAACGGCTTTAAACATATTATCACAAATTGTTTTCAAAACTGCCTGTAACAAAGCACCTATGAAAATCGGCCATTTCCACCGGTGGTTGCTAGAAACCGCATGTGATAATGATTGTCCACATGCAGTTCTTTAAGTATAACGTGCCACCTGTAATAAATCATTATTTCTAATTTCTGCTTGTGATAAGATATGAACCTATACAGACCTAATTAAACGCTATTATTTCTAAATCCTGCTCAATTTGAAATAACAACAATCACAATATATTCAAGGCAATTCATAGTTTATACATTGCAATTCATAGTTGATACATTGCAAATTATAGCTGATACATTGTAAATTATAGTTTCTAAAATGCAATATATAGTTTATACATAGCAATTCAAAGTTAATACAATGCAATTCATAGTTTCTTTCAGGCTCACATGGAATATACACATCGATCTTGCTCTCCCTAACATTGCAATGAATAGGAAACGACTGTGCTTCTTTAATCTAGATTGAGCTGCAATTATTTTACCGAGCTTTCCAAATTGCAATTTGAGTCCTTAATATTGCTGGTTCGAATCAAACTCTGGAAGACATAATTCCAAATATAAGTTACCTATCATGAAGGACTACATACAACCAAATCGTGAATACCCACTCAATATACTAGCTCTGACCTTATTGTTGAAGTTCCACCTTCCATTTTCAGGCAAAATGACTTTTCTATTTTCAGCTTTAAGCTTCAAAAAGAAGGTATAATTAAATTAGTATTATCAATGGTTTCTTTAAGAAACTATCAAATTACCATTCAAAAACAGTATATAAAACACACAAACAAAGTACTAAGCTGAAACTACTGAGACACTCACATCAGGAAGTAGTAGTGACCAAATTAAGGTTGTGTCATTTAGTCTAGATCGAGCTGCAATCATTTCAAGCTTTCAAAACTGTAATCTGAGTTCTCCAAATGAATTGAATGCTAGATTATTGCAGGGCCGAGACAAAAAAATTGGCCATGAAGACAAAGATGGAAGTCACTACTTCCACACAATCATAACCATCAAGGATGACTGATAAATTATCCATAGTCTGCTCTACGAGATAACACATATGAACATTCTGAGAGAAGTTACACAAAATAAAAAACTAATGTAAAATAAAATACCTCACGATTGTTGAGCCAAACATATGAAAGTACGACAAAATGTCATTAATTGCCTTTATTTTTAGAGATAATTTAGCATATGTATCGGCATTCCATAAACCGACTAGTACAGATTTATTAAATCACGTTCGTCTCTGTATGGCTAGCCTGCAAAGAACAAGAGATTTATCCTAGTTCGGGCAAAAAAGGCCCTACATCCAGCGGAAGTCTTTCGTGATCTTTGTTAGCTCAAAAGGCAAGAGACAAATTACAAGCATGCCTTGCCCGAGTATATAAACTCTAAGAATGTAAGAACAACAATGAAAGTAATTCGTAAAAGTAATCGCACATAGGCGTAAGAAAGTAAAACATGAACGCAAGTGCGTCAAAGGAAAGGGTGCAAGAGCACCAAAGGGGAAAGTGCACAAGTAAATGCATAAGCAAATGAGGGAAGTAAAATGTGTATAGTAACTGCGAATACAGAGTGAATTTGCCCCCTTGGTTGAAGGCCTTGGGGGTCCTTTTATACGGAGGCGAGGCGACCCTATCTACCCGACATTCCTCATAGTGGGGCTGGTTTTATAGTTTGTTCTACGTATCCATTCTGTCGAAAGCTTCCATTTTGGCTTCTTTGTGATCTCCAAGGTACCATCTTGTGGGTGAAGTTACTGCCCTTCTGACAAAATATTGAACATATGTCATGCTGATCCTGCAGTGGGTCACATCATGTGTGCTTCACCCCTGCTGAATTTACCATGCCCATCGTCCATCATAAGTGCCCCCAACTACCCGCCTCTCCCGGGCTCGATCCCAAGAGGAATCGTCTGCCCGACCTCTAGGTCGGGACTCAGGTGGGTGAACTACCCCGACCATGCGTGGCTGTGGTGTTGGTGGCGCGTCCCTCCTCGATCGGAGGGTAGCTTGAGTCTGTAGTTGCGTTGTGGTCAAGTACCTTCGGGTCCAGTATGTTTGGTACCCCGAGTACAGAACTCCGCCAGTAGCCCTCAAGCGTTTGTCTGAGTCTTCGTGGAGTGGATCATAAGCTGAACTTGCCCTCGTGCCGAGGAACCTGAAAAACAAGAGCTCAAAAACATATAAGTATTCATTCAATTACACGCCTGACCACTAGCAGCTCGAACCAATTAGGGCGAGGCACAGGTACCCCATCACCGTTAGTCGAGAATGCATGGTGGACTCTGAGCCTCTCACAGGGTCAGGTTGTTAGCCGCAAAAAATGCGCCCCACTGGCGAGCCGTTCGTGTGCCCTGAGGGGTGAGCTGACCAGGAAGTCTCAAGGTAGGATGAAAAATCTTGTGCTCAGTAATTTATTAATGAGCAATCCAGGTAAAACCCGGTCGATCCAATTCTATTGGAGCAATCGAAATACATCCACCGCTTGATAGTCAATGGTGGTCATGCATCATATCATGAATTCTCGAATTTATTAATCCGTCCGGGGACACTGACTTAGCTCTTGGGTGATGAGTAGACTCAGGTGGCTGAGAGCCACCCCATCACTGGAAAACTATGGGTCACGGGACTAAGACCTAGACACGAGTAGATGGAGATGTCGGGGGAGCAAGACCATTGAGTATGCACTTACGCCAGCCATCTCAAGTCATTCATCCCTTACTCTATGTTTTTGTTTGGGGTAGGAACACAACGACCTGATGGACAGGTAGGCACCCCAACTTAACATTAACCACAAAAGTGAGCTAGAAAACTTATCCATATTACCTGGGCCCGCTGGCCTATGGGTGTAGCGTTGCAGCAGATGAGGAGGCGCAACACTACTTGGAGTCGGTGCCGGTATGACTTAGAATAAACGTGGGCCGCCAGGCCAATTCAATTGGTCGCTTGTTTCCGAAGACATGATTCATTTGAAACAGCGCCGGTTACGAGGAGTTGGAGGCCCGCAGCATGCTCTGCGATGCTTCTGTCCGCAGGTCCACCATGACATGGATGCCGAGGCGACGCGTCCTAATGGCCACGATTGTCTCGGCGACTGCATGCATTCCGAAACGCTTGCTCGCAACCTCCCTGATGGGTGCTAAAAAAGGTCCTGACATTAATAACTCTTACCTTCTCAGTGTTTCCATTTTGTCTCCCAATCCTCTCATTCGTGCTACTCTCCTTGCAACATCGATGAGATAGAGTTGCGTTGCTAAGAGAGAAAAGAGAAAGAAGACACTTCCCCTGTCGCCATCCTTGGCCGCATTGGTGCTTGCTCGATGGTGTGTTGGAGTCCATCCTCCGTGTGCCTGGGGAAGCTTGGCGAGTTGTTTTCCCAGGGTCTGATGTCTTCTGATGATCGCTAGTGTGCATGTTGTCCTGGTGGTAGGGATGAAAATGGATCGGATATTTTCTGATTCGTCTGGGTTCCGTATCCGAAAACATCCGATCCATATCTGTTTTTGTCGGATCATAATTGGATATGGATCGGATATCGGATATTGAGTTTCAGATATCGGATCCTTAATGGTATGGCATAATATTCGTCCGAATGGTCGGATATACATATTGCATCAGATATATCTGACTAGTACGCGAATTAGGCCCCGTTTGGTATGGTTCCAGATTCACTAAGAATCAGAAACATTTCAGTTTCAATCCAAAAAACTATTCTCAATATGAAACAAAATCACTTTATAAATCGTTTGGTTATTTTTTTTATTTCAGTTTCACTTTAGAAGAAGAAGGTATTAATTGACATATATACCCTTGGTTGTTTTACTAGAAAGGAGCAGTTAAAATAAGCCAATGCCAGGGCGCTGCCGGTGAGCAGCAGTTGGGCTCTATGTATCGAGTAACCATGTCAGTGACTTGGTCCGGTTCCTGTATCCGCCGGCTGGAAGATGCAAGCGTTGCTTCGGGTGAAGTTGCAGAGCTCATCTAAAGGGCCATAAAAATGTTAGAAGTTGAACCCGGATTAAGTTAATTAATCACATGTCCTAATTCTAGGGACACAACCCAACCAAATGGGCGCGTCCCTGATCGGGGGACACCATTGTGGCAGTTGGGAGGCCCCCTCTTGTGCCCCTCTACTAAGTATAAATATAGGATGATTTTCGGATCAAATCATTCAATCACATTGATTAAAAACCGATCAATTAAGAGGGGAAACAAGGGGAGAAAAGCCTCGCACGCTCTTCAGTGGCCATCGCCGTATTGGCTAGATGGCCGCTTCTTCATAGAGACACAAAAAGAGAGAAAGAAGGTGTGCCATCAACATATTCATGTGCTAATCAAAACGATTAGCACTCGTGTTCCTTTTTATTTGGATCTTTTTGTACCCGAAAGATTTATTAGTGACTATGTATGATTATGGCATCACAGTTTCTTTCAATGGTATCATGAGCCCACTTAGTCACTAAATCTTTTTGGAATTTTTTTTAGTAAGTAATCCGCAGCATATTAAAAACATAAAGGAAATCAAACCGTTTTGATTTCGGATCTGTGAAGGCCATAAAAAAACAGTAAGGGATTTCTTGAATCCAAAATGGTAAGATCATATATATCAAAGTAAGTAAGAAAATCGGAAATCAAATCAGAGTTTGATTTTGGATCTAAGAACGCGTATAATAATAAAACACGTACGGTACGTAAAATATGGATCCGTCAAAAATAAAAAAATGAAACGGCAGATCCAGTGTTTGTAAGGGCGTCGCTGAAACCAACCTCGACGGCGGCGCGCGAACGCACGCGCCAGCGAAGAAGGCGGCAGCTACGACATGGGTAAGGCTGTTTCCGGCGAAAACGGCTCGTAGGCGCCGGAGCAACGGACGGCGTGGGGCACAGTGCCGCCACAACCTCTCTCTCTCTCTCTGTTATCTATCTGGTGTCGTGGGTGAAGGAGGGAGGAAGAGAAACGTTGTTTGTGGAGAGCCTTCGTTGCTCTTCGGAAAGAGCTGCAGCTGGGAGGAGAAAAAAAATGATTTTTTAGGGTTTCTTCTCAAAGCCATGGGTATTCTTACCAGGGACTAGGGTGGCGACCGTTGGATTCCAATCCGACGGTGCGCGTTGGCTGTTGCGGCAAAGGCCAGCGCGGCCCAGGCGGGATGAAAATGGGCCGTCGGGCTGCCCTTTTATTTTTGGTCATTTATCTGTTTTTAAGTGAGCTGGCAGCCCAGGTGGCTTATGGGATTTTTTCCTGGCTTAGTTTCATTTATGTATCATCTGATTTGTCTTAACAGGCTCAGGCCCAATATGGTAAGAGCGCCCACATCCTGATATGTGCACACTCGTCCTGTTAAGGATTTTTTTGGGCCAAATCGGGCAATGGGCTTTGCGCCTAAACACATATTCTTCTTCTGGAATTGAGGATTTCAGCCTTGGGCTAATTTTAAGATGTGGGCTCTTTTAAGTTATTTTCTGTTACTCAGAAAAAAAATAATGGGCACCTAAAAATTAGTGGGGCCCACTGATTAAATTATTTTTGCTGAGAATTAATTAGTATTTTTTGTTCGACATAACATTCATGTTTTATTGCAATGTTGGATATTTTTTCCGAAATTAAGAGAATTCTCAGCAAAATAATTTAATTATGCTGTGGAATATTAAGTAATGAAGATATTGTATGCCCATTTTTATGCTTCTGTTGATATTAAAATGTCATAGCAATTTGGTCGAGTAACCAAAGCAAAAGATAAATTGCTATGCCATTTAAAAAAATTAAAATGCATGCAATTTTGATTGAGTAATCAAAGTGAAAAATAAGATTGCATGTTATTTAGTATTTTTATGTCATTATTGGCTGAGTAGCCAAAGCAAAAGGCACTAGAGACATTATTCTTCTTTTGAAGAACTAAGTTTATAGTAATTTGGTTGAGTAACCAAAGTGAAAGTTAAACTACTACAATTTTAGTTATTTTATAATATTTTCTATGCATTCACTTATGATTCTTTTGTGATTCTGTTATGAAGGTTCCTCCAGTGCTAATGTTGCACTGGATTTTATCGGTTCCATTGAGCCACTCAATGGAAGCAATTATGGAAGATGGAGGGAGAAGTTGGAGATTGCGTTGGCAGTCTCCGAGATAGATTTGGCTCTCACTACTCCATATTCTGTTGCACCCATGGAGCCAGTGCAAGAAGCTGATGAAACTCAAGAGTCCTTTGCTGAGAGGATGAAGGACTATACTAATGAGTTATTAGCTTATGATATTGATTGTTATAAGTGGAAGATATCAAACATGAAGTGTTTGATGGTAATTAAGAGCACTATCATTGAGGCCATTCGGGGAGCAATCCCTGAATGTGACACTGACGTTGAGTACCTCCAAAGGATAGAGAATCAGTTCACTGGTTCTTCTAAGGCCACAACAAGCACTCTTATCAAGAGGCTTGTTACTGGAAAGTATTATGGAGGTGGTGTGCGAGAATACATCTTAAGGATGACAAATATGGCTGCAAAGCTTAAGCCTATGGATTTGGGAATCAAAGATGAGTTCATTGTGCATCTCATCATTGCCTCACTTCCTAAGGAATTTGAGACATTTTTCATCAACTACAACTGTCAACCTGAACTATGGAACATAGAAAAACTCATCGCTATGTGTGTTCAGGAGGAAGAGAAGATTAAGGCCCTTCATGGTAATGATGCTATTAATTATGTGAAGGGAAAAGGTAAGGCTCAGAGGAATTATTCTTCTAAGCAATCTACTAAGAATCATGGTCCTTTTCACCATGATAAAGGTAAGGGTAAGGCTCCACAAAAACACCCATACAGAAAGGATGTGAAAGTGGATAAAGATCAGTGCCATTTTTGTTTAGACAAAGGCCACCATCAAAAGGATTGTGTAGGCTTCCTTAAATGGTGTTGCAGAAATGGTAATGATTTTGTTACCTTTATTGATGAATCCCTGTATTTAGATTATAATTTATCCACTTGGTGGATTGACTCAGGTGCCACTGTGCATGTTTGTAATTCCGTGCAGGGGTTAAATATGAGGAGGACCCTAGAAAGAGGGAAAAGGGCAATTAAAGTTGCCAATGGATATGAAGCAGAAGTTGAAGCCATAGGAGATTATCCATTAGAATTAAGAAATGACTTTGTATTTACACTTCATGATGTATTATATTTACCCTCATTAAGTAGAAATCTAATATCAGTTTCATGTTTAGACAATGATGGTTATGTATTCCAATTTGGCAAAGATAAGTGTATAATTAAGTATGATAATAAGATTGTTGGTATTGCTATGAGACAAGGCATGCTATACCTATTGTCTATACGTGATTATGTTAATGTTGTAAGCGACGATCAGATTTCCTCTCATAAGAATAAGCGCAAAAGAATCGATTCTGAAATGTCTTCCAAATTATGGCATTGTCGCTTAGGCCATATTTCGAGGGGGAGAATTGAAAAATTGATTTCACAATCGATTCTTCCTCAATTGGATTTTTCGGATTCAGAGGAATGCATAGATTGCATTAAAGGCAAATTTATTAAGAAAATTAAGAAAGGTGCCATACGTAGTACGGGAATTTTGGAATTAATCCACACGGATATTTGTGGTCCATTTCCCGTAGTATCTGTTGATGGTTTTGATTCGTTCTTAACCCTAACAGATGACTACTCTCGCTGTGGCTATATTTATCCAATTAAAAAAATACTCCAAAGCGTTGGATAAATTTAAGATATTCAAGGCCGAAGTTGAAAATCAGCACAATATTAAGATAAAAGTGGTAAGATCCGATCGTGGTGGTGAGTATTACGGTCGGCATACCCCATATGGCCAAGTTCCTGGACCATTTGCACGGTTTCTACAGGAAAATGGCATAGTCGCCCAATATTTTACACTGGGTGAGCCTCAGCAAAATGGAGTAGCAGAATGATGAAACCGTACATTAATGGATATGGTTAGATCCATGTTAAGTCAATCAGAATTGCCAGTTAGTTTGTGGATGGAGGCATTAAAAACCGCCATTCACGTGTTAAATCGGGTTCCTACTAAGTCGGTGTCAAAAATACCGTATGAGTTATGGACGAGACATAAGCCCTCATTAAGTCATATGCATGTGTGGGGCTGCCCCGCTGAGGCAAAAATATTTAACCCAAACATTGGTAAGTTGGATGCCAAGACAATAAGTTGTCATTTTATTGGCTATGAAGAAAAGTGTAAGGTATCATTTCCACTATCCGGAAAGATTTACTAAGTTTGTAGAAACAAGACATGCCATCTTTTCAGAGCATGCTATAATCAAGGGGAGTACGGTAAGATGAGAAATTGATCTTGAAGAGAAGCGGGTTTATGTACCCACTCATATAATTCAAGAACCACATTTCTCATTATCTACTGCTGTTGAAAATTCAGCACCTGTTATTTGTTCTCCATTGGCAACAGAATTAGTAAGAGAGGTTCAAGATTATGAACCTGTTGCCATTAATAATGAAGAGCAACAACCACCCCAAAATGATGATAATGTGCAATTAAGAAGATTTCAAAGAGAAAGAAGATCGGCCATTCTGGACGATTATGAAATCTACATGAGTGAAGCAATTCAAATGGAGAGTGATCCCACCACATAGAAGCTATGAGAAGTCCTCAATCATCTGAATGGCGTAAAGCCATGGAGGATGAAATGAGGTCCATGGATGCTAATAAAGTCTGGGATTTAGTTGACATTCCTAATGGAGCCAAAACAGTAGACTGTAAATGGGTCTACAAAATCAAACGTGACTCCAAAGGGAATATTGATAAGTTTAAAGCCAGACTGGTGGCAAAAGGTTTTACTCAAAGAGAAGGCATAGATTACAATGAGACATTCTCACCCGTCTCATGTAATGATTCTTTTAGAATCATTGTGGCTTTGGTAGCACATTATGATTTAGAATTACATCAGATGGATGTAAAAACAACTTTTCTCAATGGGGATCATTATGGGAACGTCTATATGACACAACCGAAAGGTTTTGTCGTTATGGGTAAAGAACATATGGGATGCCATTTAAAGAAGTCCATTTATGGACTTAAACAAACATCAAGGCAGTGGTATCTCAAGTTCGACGAGACAATAAGAAAGTTTGGGTTTAAAGAGAATGAGGAGGATAAATGCATTTATGCAAAGTTTAAGAATGGGAAATTTATTTTCCTCATGCTCTATGTGGATGACATACTACTGGCAAGTAGTGATGTCAATCTACTATCAGAAACTAAGAAGTTTTTATCCTCTAATTTTGATATGAATGATCTTGGTGAAGCATCCTATGTGTTGGGCATATAAATTCACCGAGATAGACATAAAGGGGTATTAGGCTTATCACAAAAGGCATACTTAGAAAATGTACTGAGAAAATACAATATGCATAAGAGCAAGCCTTCGCCATTGTCAAGGGTGATAAGTTTGGGAACTTTCAGTGTCCCAGGAACCAATATGAGATCGATCAAATGAAGTCAGTTCCATATGCTTCTGCTGTCGGAAGTCTTATGTATGCTCAAGTTTGTACTCGCCCTGACTTAGCATTTGTGATCGGAATGCTTGGCAGATATCAGGCTAATCCAAGGATTGATCACTGTAAGGCAGTTAATAAAGCATTAAGATATGTGCAAGGCAAAAAAGGCCTCATATTAACGTATAGTAAGTCAGATCCACTTGAAGTAGTAGGATATTCAGATGCAGATTTTGCGGGTTGTGTGGATACTAAGAAATCCATGTCAGGTTATATATTCACCCTCGCGAATGGAGCTATATCGTGGAAAATCTCCAAACAAACCATTATGGCATCATCTACGATGTATGCTGAGTTTGTTGCATGTTATGAGGCCACCGGGCAGGCTGTTTGGTTTAAGAAATTTTTACCCGGTCTTAAAGTGGTCAACAACATTGAAAAACCACTTAAGTTATACTGCGATAATGAGCCTGCAGTATTTTACTCTCACAACAATAAGTCGAGTGATGCTGCCAAACACATCGACATTAAGCTTTATATTGTGAAAGACAGAATCCAGGATCATACCAAAAGTCTTGAGCATATTAGTACCAAGCATATGCTTGCGGATCCGCTAACAAAAGGTCTCTCACCCAACGTGTTCAGTGAACACGTGGCTAGCATGGGTTCAAGGGAAAACCTATGATCACTGGATACTTAGGGGCCAAATTAAGAGTAAGGTCATTTTCTGAATGTAAGATTTATTATGGTCTTCAAGTCAAACAGTACGTAAATGGCTATTTCGATGCGTCATGCCCTATATGTCAAGTATAAGGAGAATGACACTAAGTTTAGTAAGCGGGTAAGTTTTAAGATCCGAGTTCAAAGGGGGGAATGTTAGAAGTTGAACCCGAATTAAGTTAATTAATCACATGTCCTAATTCTAGGGACACAACCCAACCAAATGGGTGCGTCCCTGATCGGGGGACACCATTGTGGTAGTTGGGATGCCCCCTCTTGTGCCCCTCTACTAAGTATAAATATGGGATGATTTTCGGATCAAATCATTCAATCACATTGATTAAAAACCGATCAACTAAGAGGGGAAACAAGGGGAGAAAAGCCTCGCACGCTCTTCAGTGGCCATTGCCATATTGGCTAGATGGCCGCTTGTTCAAGCAAACATAGAGACACAAAAAGAGAGCAAGAAGGTGCGCCATCAACATATTCATGTGCTAAACAAAACAATTAGCACTCGCTGTGTTCCTTTTTATTTGGATCTTTTTGTACCCAAAAGATTTATTAGTGACTAAGTATGATTATGGCATCACAGTTTATTTCAAAAAAAGCATTATACTTTATGTGTTGATACGTGTTAAAAAAACAGAGATTACTCTAAAGGAAATCAAATTTAGAGGAAATACAGCATCAACAATTTTGCTCATAAAAAATGAGAGCACGGCACAAAGGGCAAAAGGAAGCAATTTTGCTCATCAGGAAGGGGCGGAACGAAAGCTTTGAACAAGACCTGCTCGCTGTGACTGCGACAAGTAGACCACGAGGCTAGTCGCCGACGGCAGCGCCACGAGCGGCCCTGCGCACACGTACCACAACTCCTCAACCGGCTGCCAATCTCACAACCTCAACCCACCCCTGCTGCCCCAAGCGTCGCTGCTGAGCGGGATTTGAGGGGCAGCTCCCAGGAAAAGAAAAGACCCGGCCGCAGCGAAGCACACAACAATAGTGAGAAGCCCCTTCATGTATGTGGACGGGGCTCCGGAGTGGGCGCGCGCGGGAAGACGCTGAGCCGAGGATCATGGCGGCGGAGGGCAGAGCAGGAAGAAGAGGCCCTGCTAAGCGTTTCACTCTGTAGAACACCTTTTCGACGGATTCAACATCGTAGTACAAAAGTTCGAATCGATTCCTTCCGATTCGGTACATAAACGATTCGTAGTTTTAGCGTTTAGTATGGTTTCATGCGTTTCTGAGCAGAAACAGAATCGCTTCGGTCTTCCAAATGCACCCTTAATATCCGACTCATATTTGACCCATTAACCATGTCGTAGCCAACCCGTTCGCCGTTCCAACTGACATTAAAGCATCTGGGGAGTTGTCCCACCCTTGTTCCGTGCTTCTTGCTTTAATGTTAGTTGACTTGGATCCCTCCACTGAGGTTGGCGCGGCTGGCGGCCGAGATACTGTGTCTGCTTTGTGAAGCCCATGATAGTCGGAGCTCCTTCGAGTCCGAACTCCGAGCAGCGTAGGAGCAGCTTGAGCAGGGCCAGCCAGATGCCTCAGCGGCCCAGTCAGAGGTGGTCGCTGCTCATGCTGAGGCTGACGAGGCAGGTGAATGCTTGGGCAGGTGTTGATTGTTCAGGACCTTTCTCTAAAGGAGGTAGAAGAGTCAGGCACATTGCTGTCCACAGGTCAAGACGAGCTCGACCGACTAGCGTAGGCGGTAGAAAGGTTCGCCGCTGAGCTGTCCAAAGTTTGCGCCGAGGCTGACACCGCCCGGGCCATGGTCGAAGGTGAGCTTCCTGACTCCTCTTTCTCTACACATGGGTAAACGGATGTCGCATGGTACCTCGTGTGTTTTAATGCCTAGGTGTTTTGCAGAGCTCCGGGAGGCAGGGCACACGGTCTGGGCCCTCCATGCTTGGTCCGCCCAGAGGATGATCAGAGCTGTTTTCACAGCTTCAAGAATGTGGTCGGGTGCTCGAAGCCTTGGAGCGGAGGGAGCGTGCCATATAGGAGGTGGCGGCAGCGACCTGCGATGCAGCGCTCGGACCTCCCGCGCCTAATTTCAGCTGCCCGTTCGCAGTGAATCGAGAATCAATGTTGCTGATGATGGGGCTGCCCTGGTGTCCCGACTGGGCAAGGCCCGGTAGAGGTTCGAGGTGGTTCGGGGAGAGTTGAGCGCACTTTGTGGGGCTACTCAATCTATTTACCACTCCGTGGGCCTTCCGGACATGCCTCGTGGTGATCGACTAGCTGAGGTCCTAGGTCAGATCGATGATCGTCTGCGATCAGCAACCTTTGCTAGCATGGAGATGGGCCCTAGGGCTGCGCTGGCAATCGCAGTTTTGCACTACGACATCAACCTCTAGGCTATTGGGGAGGGTTTTGCAGCCAATTGGTAGGGGCTGAGATCGCCGCTATTGAAGATGTAGTCGAGCGCTTCGTTGCATCGATGGCAGCTGAGATGGACCTCCCCGACGATGTCATTTGCTGGGCGGAGTCGCGGCAGGGCCTGGTCAAGGCATTAGTGTCGAGCGTCGGGCCTTCACAACTCTTCATATAATTTTTTTCCATACAACCGTCTAAATCGTGACATATCATGAATCCTTTATTATAATTTTTTTGGGTACTTTTTTGGCATGACTGGCTTCCCGTCCCTTCTCATCCGATGCTTGGAATGTTCATAGTTCGTGGGTCGGGGCGCGCAAGATGCGCGGGGAAATGCTCTTGGGCAAGATATTTCCACGCAGACCAATGGTTTCAGCTAGGCCTGTGATGGGGCAGCAGCCCCTGAGCACAGGCGTCATGACCGCAATTCTGGTTTCGACCATAGATTCGCCCGTAGTGGTTCTAATACCCCAAGCAGTGCGTTCAAGGTGATCTGTGTCGACCATCCCACCTGAATCTTGAAGCGGTGCACTATGCTGAGCCTGGGCGAATGAAGTGTCACGTGGATCTTGGTTGATGGCGCGGTGGTGCCCTGGTGCGGGCTTTCTGTGGATTGGTTTGGGGAGTCCCCCCGTGCGGGGCATTGAGGTTGCCTCCCGCCGTTCAATGTGTATTCGGGCCACGAACGCAGCCATCACGACCGGGTCGATCATCAGGGGGCGTCTGCTTCTTAAGTCGTGGGGTAACCTCTGTATTGTCTTAGGTCGGGCTCCTCCAGCCCGGAGTCTTGGATGGTCAACCTTTTCCTCTTCCATCCTATTATGCCAATCTTCCTGTCGAGAAAACATCGAAGGAAGATGCACTCTTTCAGTGCGTGCTTGAGCGGGAAGGCGTGATGGATGCAGGGAGCCTCGAGCATCTTCTTGAAGTGGCTGGTCAGCATTTCAGACGCTCTCGTGTCCTGGAGTTGGCCGACGGCCGCATTTGTCTTGGAGCTGGATCATCGCTCTTTTTTCTTTTGGTGGGGTGTCGGGCCTTTTTGGATCCCGGGGCCATTGGATTTGGTCCTCGGCACGCCGTGGTCGCCTACGGTCGTTCCCGGGCCTGGGGAGGAGAGGGAGGTGTGGTCGAGCGTTCAGCCAGCGTGCCCCGACTTAGCGCGAGCAGGATTGTTTGTCGATGGGTAATGGGCAATCCCCGAGAGAAGGGCTTTGATGACGTCTATTTCGTCAGTGGGCAGCCCGCTGAGACTCTAAGAGGAGCACCGCACATACCCGAGGAAGGTCTCGTCGGACCCCCATTGGTATACCTCGAAATACCGTGGCTTGTCTGGGCGCTCATGTGCCTCCTAGAGGTTTCTGCAGCCGAGGGTAGCTTCGAGCTTGACCTCGTCCCTTGCGTAGATCGAACTTCGACCCCCGTCATGGTCGAAGCGGCCTCGGGAGAGTTTCCGAGCGCTGAGGGTCAAGTGAACGTCGGTGATCGTTCTTCGCATCTTGGCCAGAGAGGGCGAGCGGGTGGAGAACGTGATCTCGTCGACCCTCTCTGTCCTTGCTGAAGCATAATTCCATGACCGTCTTGAGTCTTTTTAATGAAGCACTGTTAGAGATGTCCATCCATGCATTTCGGATGGCGTGGTCCGCCGTAGGACGTGGGCTCTGATGGATTGGGCCGAACCTAATCACGCCCGACACGAGCGTGGAACCCCACGAGGAGGTTTGTGTCGTGATGCTCTGGCTCACCCGCTCGCAGCGCGGTGTGCTAGTGTTACTAGTGGTGTTATTGGTCCAAGCGATACATGCGTGAAGACGCGTTGCGTCATGGTTGGTGTGGTGCTGGAACTGGGTTCAGGATGGGGCCCTGCCCTGTTTTGAGCGCATCTGCTTGGAACTAGGCGCAACGCGTACTGGTTGGAAGTTGTTGCTGTGGACATGACCGCGTGTAGATTCCATGCGCCACATCAGATGCTGTAGAGACGCGACTTGTGGGTGTGCGGGCACAACAGTATGGTCGTCCATGGTGTTCTGGCCTACCCGCTCAGTGTGAGGGGCGTAGGCGATGCTAGTGGTGACATCGGTCTAGGCGGAGAGCATGGGGTTGCATTGCGTCTGGATCGACGTGGTTGTTGAGTTGGTCCAGAATGCGGCCTCGCCAATTTTTGGGCATGTCTGCTCGAAATCGAGCGAGTGCATCCTTGCGAAAGGTGGTAATTTCGGATGGGACTGCGTGCAGGTTCCTTTCCAAGCTCTCGACGCCGCATCCTCTGTTGCAGGGACACAACTCATGAAAATGTATGTACGCTGCCACCAATGTTCATGGCCGCATTTCCCACAAAAATCATCGCTTACCTCGGTACCGGAGTCGGAGCTGAGATAGCAACCGACACCATCTTCTAGTTCCCAAAGTGGGACAGCAACACGTCATCGTCCATTTCTCGGGAGGGCGCTTTTCGATTGTTGCCGGCGATGACGATGCTGTTGAGCCCCCGAGGACAGTTGGCGACGCCTCACGTTGTCGATGAAGCCATACAAAGCTGTGAGAATGCGCAATTGCGTTCCCCTACCTGGAACGCGAACTAACGACGTTTCATAACCAATTTTGTAGGATCGAAGAGCACGTGAAAAGATACCAGAGGGGGGGGTGAATGGAAGATTTAAAAATCTTACGCAGCGGAAACAAATAAGTCCCAACCCCCTCGGCAGAAAAATGATCTGCTAAAGAAATCGTGTGTGAGACTAATCTAAACGTGTTTCACCGTGATAAAAGTGATAGATATCAGACAGAATCAAGTCACGAATATGGCACAAGAAGAATCACTCAAATCCGTCGAGAGAAACTCAAGTTATGATCAAAAGATCGAACAAAGGTCAATCTGTCCTACCCGAGAAAAACAGTTCTGGAACGCTGAAAAGAAACTTATGTAGATCAGAAACCACAAATGCAATGACCGTGAAGTTTTGACAGATGATAGATAATAAAGTTGTGAAGACAACCCAAAAAGAATCACGTAAATTGGATCTGTAAAACTCGAGTTATGATAAAATCATCGACGAAAGGTAGTGCTGTCCAGAAACCCGACGAGTAAAACTTGTCTGGAACAAGTCGGACAAACGAGGCACAAAAGTTCCTTCTAACTACAAATTTTATTCAATGGAACACAAGAGGAACCGCCCCCTAAGTCATTCACCACGAGCTATGGACTCCCTTGCTTATATAATCATCCCTTAGGCCAACCCAATCTCAACTAGGACTCTAATCCTATTCAAATCATGAATCGAAACTTTCCATAACTGTTTAGGACTCTTCTATACGCAGATAGAAGCAATATTAAGACTTACAAACACCTTAGGAACATATCCCACATTCCTAAAACAACTCAAATTCGTGACGCATACAAAATCCTAACATAACCAACTCGATACTTTCATACCGAGCCATAACCGACTCCGCTGCAGCCAAAGTCTTCAACCGATATGATCCGATCCTTCCAAACAGATCTTCTCATCCATAAAACATCTTCGGAACCATGTTGCCACGTCATGCAGGGCATGCATACGTGCAAACACCTTCCTTCGATGTTCAGTAACCTTCATATGCACTGTCGTTGATTCAATCATCCTGCACGACCTCCTGACCCGCTCAACCACAATTCCTCCTGGATTTGGTTGTTGGAACCTCACTCCTCCCTGAGACTAGTCCAAAGGATCCTGTCACCAGCCATGACTTGAACTCAAGCAACACCTGCACATGAACAAACAACCAATCCGTACGAGCCCAAGTCCGCGACTTGACTCAAGTCAGTTCCAAACACAACACCTTACGTGAGCACCTCACATAAGCATGTTGCAAAGCATAGCAAAAAGATATCAGCCATATCAACCAAAACGCACCAAAAACTTAGTAAAAGAATACTAAACAATCTTTCCAACAATGTAAAACAAGTTTGAAACTTTGCAAATGAAAAGCAAAAACACTGCGGTCAATCTCCGGTTCTTGCCAAAGCTAACATGACCTTGAGCTAGAGCTTACCAAAGCTAGTAGAACTTAGTGTTGGATCTTACCAAAGCTAGCAGGTCTAGTCAACCCACAAACCGGAGCTAGAAAAAGCAACTCGGAGCTTAGCAAAAACATGTCGGAGCTATCAAAAACATGCCGGAGCTAAAGACAAAACTCACCAGAGCTAACCAAAAGCTAGTCGGACTTTGCTAAAAAGGTGTTTTAGCAGAATTCAAAACTTTTATCGCCATAGCCAATGTATTCAGCACACATAGGTCTCACAATCTGCCCCTTGATAAATGCATTGACAACACCATCCGAACATTGGCTTATTCACATTAAAAGTTTTGAAAACAATTTCTCTTTTTTTGAAAATCAAAGCCCTCCCCATGCACATTATCTCTCCCCATTTGACAATATATTTAGCAAGGTTAAAGAGAGAAATTTTAATTGTTATGAGCATATTATATATATAAAACAAAGCTCATCCAAGTCATACTATCAAGTAACTTACACTATCACAACAATGAGATACATAAAGTACTGTAAGCCATGCTAGAGATCAAATGTAATTTTCAATTTAAGCAAATCATGATCTCACAAACTTAACTATTTTAATACCTGTAAGCATGACACTTGTTGCTGCATTTTATTATTTTTCAAAGCACAAATTTAGATCATATGATATTTGCAAGAGATTATATGTGCATCTGCCTTATTCTAACCAACCAAGCCAAGCCTATGTGATTTGACAACCAGAAGCTTAAGGACATGGTTTTAGTCATACACAACTTCTTCCAAGTTCATATCTAAGTGCAATGATAAGCCATCTCAAAAGAAGAAGTGCGATGCCTGCATATTCTCTTGATCTTTTCTCAACTTATATTTGTTCACAAAATCTCAACATGTGAGTTGATTACTTGATTAATTCTTTATGATTAAAAGCACTTGTGAGCATGCAACAAGTTCAAAACAGCAAGAAGGTTCAACCATGACCAGATTTAGTGTAAGTGATTATTCCAATTACTAGACATGGCAAAAACTACAAAATGTATAATATGAGTAATGTAGTAAGAACTTTCAGCATGTAAAAGGAATCACAAAGTCATATATGTATGAAATACTATGCTCATATTATTTTAAGTTCAGATTCACACATAGACTTTCCATGTTTGAAAACTCCCCCTCAATTTAAGCCATGAGGATGCATAACCCCTATTACACTACGAATGAAACAAAAACGAGCGAAATCCAAAGGTTTTGTAAAAATGTCAGCCAATTGTTGTTCGATATCTACATGGTGAAGCACAATGTTTCCTTTTTCAACCTTATCATAGAGAAAGTGATACCTAATATCAATGTGCTTAGTTCTAGAATGTTGCACGGGGTTTTTAGCAATGCAAATGGCACTAGTGTTATCACAAAATAGTGGAACACTATCTAGATCAAACCCATAGTCCTTAAGTGTTTGAACAATCCAAAGAATTTGTGAGCAAGCACTAGCAGCAGCTACATATCCAGATTCGGCTGTGGAATGTGCAACTGAATTTTTTTTTCCAGAGGACCAAGCAACAAGTGAGTTACCAAGAAATGACAAGCACCAGAAGTACTTTTCCTATCAATCCTACAACCTCGAAAATCAGCATCGGAAAAAGCTTTCAAATTAACGGTTGAGGAAGAAGAAAGAAAAATGCCAAATTCTTGAGTTCCATGTAAGTACCTGAGAATCCTTTTGACGGCTTGACGATGTGAAGTACGTGGGGAGGCTTGAAACCGTGCACAAAGACATACGCTGAATTGTATGTCCAGTCTTGATGTCGTGAGATAGAAAAGTGACCCGATCATGCTTCTATATTCCTTTTGGTCCACGGGTTCACCATCTTCATCAAGTTCAAATGTTGTTGTTGTTCCCATTGGTGTCCGAAGAGGCTTGCTTTTGTCCATTTCAAAGCACTTTAGGAGGTCTTTTGTATACTTCGTTTGATGTACAAAGGTACCCTCCTTGGTTTACTTGATTTGCAGCCCCAAAAAGTACGTGAGTTCTCCCATCATACTCATCTCAAATTCTGAACTCATCATAGCTGAAAACTCGGACACAAGATCATGAGAAGCAAAACCAAAGATAATATCATCCACATACACTTGAACGAATAATGAGTCATTGCCATGCTTAAGCACAAAAAGAGTTTTATCAACCTTGCCCATGGCAAACACCTTTTCAAGTAAGAATGTTTTTAACCTATCATACCATGCCCTAGAGGCTTGTTTGAGACCGTACAAGGCTTTAGACAGTTTGTAAACATGATTAGGAAAATCTGAATTTTCAAAACCCGGTGGTTGTTTGACATAAACCTCCTCATCTATGTAGCCATTTAGAAAAGCACTTTTAACATCCATTTGATATAGCTTAAAGTCTTTAGATGTAGCAAAAGCTAAAAAAATTCTTATGGCTTCTAATCTAGCAACTGGAGCAAAAGTTTCATCAAAATCTAGACCTTCAACTTGAGTGAAACCTTGAGCAACCAACCTAGCCTTATTCCTAACCACAACCCCATCCTCACTTTGTTTATTTTTAAACACCCATTTAGTTCCAATTAAAGTGTGACCTTGAGGAGGAGGTACAAGATTCCAAACATTATTTCTTCCAAAATTTTCTAACTCTTCTTGCTTGGCAATAATCCAAGATTCATTAGTGAGTGCGTGTGATGTATCTTTGGGTTCAAAAGAAGCAACAAAAGCAGAATGGGCTTGAGTGTTTGGATCACAAAACCTGGACCGTGTGACTCGTCCGTGCAAGCTTCCAATTATCTGTTGCGGGGGATGATCTTTGTAAAATCGTAGAGGAACAGATGTCTCACAAGCTTCTTCTTTATCAGGTTCATCGCAGATTGATGAGCTTGTGGCTTGTGGACATTCAGGACAAGCAGAGGTGGTAGTCGGAGCTTGTTCACAGTTCGGAGCTGGACACGTGTCAGCTTCGGAACTATCAGGCAGTATCATGATCTCTTCTTCATCTTCGAAAATACCCTCCCCCTGAGGATATGGATCTGGTCCTGCAATACCGGAGCTAGTACCTGGGCTAGCTTCATCAAAAGACACCTAACAAGTCTCCACAATTTTGTTAGTGTCAAGCAAGAACACACGGTAGCTTCTAGTATGAGATGGATAACCAAAAAACATGCCATCAATAGATCTAGGTTCAAATTTATCAAGATTACCATGTTTCTTAACAAAGCATTTGCAACCAAAGACCCGAAAGTGCGTAACACTAGGCCTATGTCCAAACCGGAGCTCATATGGTGTTTTACCTAGCTTAGCACGCAAGAAAACATGATTTGAGACATAACAAGCGGTTGCAATCGCATCAGCCCAAAATTTCCTAGGAGTTTGACATTCATCAAGCATAGTCCTAGCCATCTCAACTAAGGTTTTGTTCTTTCTTTCAACAACACCGTTTTGTTGAGGTACATATGGCGAAGAAAATTGATGATCTATTCCATTTTCAGCATAAAAATGATCAAAAGATTGATTTTTAAATTCAGTTCCGTTATCACTTCTAATTGCTTTTAAAGATCCTGGGTGATCAATTGATAATCTAAGAAATAAAGTTCTAAAATGACTAAAAGCTTCATTCTTAGATGCCATAAAGTAAACCCAAGAGTATCTAGAATAATCATCAACAATAACAAGAACGTACAATTTACCTCCGAAGGATTGAACACGTGAAGGTCCTACGGTGTCAAGGTGCAAAAGTTGACCCGGTTCAGTTGCCATGATCATTGTGAGAGGAGTATGTGAACCTGCAACCATCTTAGCATGTCTACAAGAAGAGCACACAATTTCTTTGTCCCCTTTAAGCTTAGGCACCCACGTATGCGATCAAGAGTACTAACACGCGTTAGGTGACCAAACCTACGTGACCAAGTCTATGATGCCAAAAATATAAGTCCTTTGAATCATTAGCAACTAAACACCTATGCTTAGAGGAAGACATATCAAAATCAGCTTTAAAAACTCTTACAAACCGAGACATTTTAAAAATAAGCTCACTATTTGAACCTACAACTTTGTAGTAGTTTTTATTGAAAATAATTTCCAGATTTTCATCTAGCAATTGTGAAACAGAAAGCAAGTTGTATTTCAAATTTTTGACAAGTGCCACATCCTTCAAAGTGTAGTGATCATTTACTCTAACTGAACCTTTAGCAATAATTTGAGTTGAAGAATTATCGGCAAAAGTAACATTTTCTACACGTGACAAAAAGGAGAGGGAGGAGAACCATTCTCTGTTACCGGTCATGTGGCGTGAGCATCCTGAATCCACAATCCATGTGTTCTCCTTCCTCAAATGTGTAACCTACATAGAAGCACAATACGTCGATGACTCAATACTGGGATTAGTCAATAAGCATTTTGGGATCCAGTACTGAGCCATGCGACGTCCAGTAGGGGCAACACGTGAAAGCTGAGACAAAACAATAGGTTTATGAATCAAGGGTTGAGGTTTTCTGTTCTTAACAATTGATTTAGATGTTGTTACTCGTTTAGAGCGAAAACCAGTAGCTTCGGAGATAAAAACAGAAGGTCCGGAGGCAAAAACTGAAGCTTCAGAGGGAACAACAGAAGGCCCGGGAGCTCACGGAGCTATCGGAACTACCGAAGCTGCCTTTGTAGATTTCTTGCCCGAAGGTCCGGAAGCTACCTTTTCAAATTTCTGACTCATTAAAGCAGGTTGCATGTTTCTAATTTTAGGTTTAGCATGAAAATTATGAGATCTAGCAAACATTCTATCCTTTTTAATTTGTTTAGCTAGTCTATAACAAAAATCTACATCATGACCATCTTTATCACAATAAATACAATGAAACTTTTATTTGTAATCATGTCTAGATGAGCACTCAACATTAGAAACAGAATTAGAAAGCACTCCCACATATTTGAAAACCACTTCTTTTTGTTTAGGAACTATTTGAATCAAACCACTTCCTAATGACTTTACAATTTCAGGTGGATGTGCCTTAGCATGAGCATGAGAATCAAAACCCAAACCAGTTTTATCATTGCAAGACTTGGAAGAATTCAGCAGCAGGTTTAGGTTCTTATTCCCATTACAAAACCGATCTAATGTACTATGGATGTTATCAAGTTTATTGGACAGATCAAGTAAATTTTCACATGAAGTTTTTCCTTTTAATTTGCAGTTGGAACAATATTTAACTTCATGACAACGTAAAGCATTGTTCAATATAGAAATTTAATTCATAGCATTTTGTAGTTTCTTATCAAGATCATCACAAGTAGAACAATGCAAATCAATTGTAGAACAACTAGCATTTTTCATGTTTTTATCATTAAGTGCAGCAAGCTCTCTGTTCTTTTTAATTTCTTCATCAAGTCTGTCTAGAGTGGAGGAGTGTGCGTTTCTTAATGTGGACAATTTTTCATAGATTAAGTCACATGAGGGACATGCATCATCACTAGGAATCAAAATTTTTAAACGATTGATTTCAGATTCTAGTGTTTCAATTTTAGCAACATTATCCCTAAGCTTTTTGTCCTTTTTCTTGATAATAATAGTTGCACGAGAAATAACATTACATATTTCATTGCAAGTAGAACATACCTCATCATCGTCATTGTTGTGTTCTGCATCCTCCTGACTTGATCTTGATCTTGTTTTGCCTGCCATGAAGCATAAGTTGGCCAAATCGTCATCATATTCATCACTTTCAAAGTCTACATTACTTGAACTGAGTTCTTGAAGTGCGGTGGTTAATCATCTTGCGTCGTATGGTGCCCTTCTTTTTCTCGTTGGGATTTCCAGAGGTGGTCTTGACCTTGTTTTGTTTTTCTTCATGGGTAGTAGGACCTGAAAGGTTGGGACATTTTGTACATAAGTGTCCCGTTTTACCACATTCAAAATAGCGTTGAGGTCCGGAGCTTCCTCTCCTTCTAGTTCTCACATTTTGCAATGCTTTTGAGAATCTAGTAGAGATGAGTGCTAACTCCTCTTCTAGAAATTTCTCGATCTGCTCCAGGGTTAGTGAGGACAACAAAGCAAGAGTATTGCAAGATCATGATTGGCTGGAGCTAGGCATATCACGTTGTGAGACAAATGCAATAGACTTATTTTGGTTCTTACGTGCTAAGATGTCAATTTCATGAGTTTTTAGTTTAGAATAAAGTACATCTAATGTAAGAGAATTCATGACAGTTGATTCACGAATATATGTTACTTTCATCTCCCAAATAGACATGTCTAATGCACTAAGAAGTTGCCTAGCATTCTCAGCATCAGAAAAGTTAACATTGACACTACGTAAGTTGCTGAGAATTTTATTGAAGCGAGCAAAGAGGTCATCGATGGACTCACCGGGTTGCATCTAGAAACGCATATATTACTTTTTGAACATATCTTGTTTTACCTCCTTGATTGTGTTGGAGCCTTCATGATAATCACAGAGTGCTCTCCAAACATCGTATGCTGATCGGAGGTGCGCGACACGATCAAAGTCGCTTTGAGTGAGTCCTTGGATGATCAAGTTTTGGGCTTTGTTGTTGTTGTCGACGTCCCGTAGATTTGTAGCCGTAACTTGATCGTTTGGTGGCACTTCGTAAGGCTTGTACACCTTCTCCCATATTGCGAAGCCTTGCGCCTGGATGAAAGCCTCCATACGTGCCTTCCAAACCCGAAAAATCAATACTAGCAAACACACAAGGTTTGGCGGAGTATTTCTCCATGATGATTAGTCAAAAGCATGTGCAAATCACAATGATTAGAGAACCATGGCTCTGATACAAATCGTAGGATCAAAGAGCACATGAAAAGCTACCAGAGGGGGGGTGAATGGTAGATTTAAAAATCTTACGCAGCGGAAACAATTAAATCCCAACCCCTTCGGCAGAAAAATGATCTGTTAAAGAAATGGTGTGTGAGACTAATCTAAATGTGTTTCACCATGACAAAAGTGATATATATCAGATAGAATCAAGTCACGAAGATGACACAAGAATAATCACTCAAATCCGTCGAGAGAAACTCAAGTTATGATCCAAAGATCGAACAAAGGTCAATCTGTCCTACCCGAGAAAAACGGTTCTGGAATGCTGGAAAGAAACTCGTGTGGATCAGAAACCACAAATCCAATGACCGTGAAGTTTTTACAGATGATATATAATAAAGTTGTGAAGACAACCCAAAAAAAGTCACGTCAATTGGATCTGTAAAACTCGAGTTATGATAAAACCATCGACGAAAGGTTGTGCTGTCCAGAAACTTGACGACTAAAACTTGTCTGGAACAAGTCGGACAAACAAGGCACAAAAGTTCCTTCTAACTACAAATTTTATTCAATGGAACACAATAGGAACCGCCCCCAAAGTCATGCACCACGAGCTTTGGCCTCCCTTGCTTATATAACCAGCCCTTAGGCCAACCCAATCTCAACTAGGACTCTAATCCTACTCAAATCATGAATCGAAACTTTCCATAACTGCTTAGGACTCTTCTATACGCAGATAGAAGCAATCTTAAGACTTCCAAACACCTTAGGAACATATCCCACATTCCTAAAACAACTCAAATTCATGACCCATACAAAATCCTAACATAACCAACTTGATACTTTCCATACCGAGCCATAACCGACTCCGCCGCAGCCAAAGTCATCAACCGATACGATTCGATCCTTCCAACCAGATCTTCTTATCCATAAACTATCTTCGGAACCATGTTGCCACGTCATGCAGCGCATGCATACGTGCAAACACCTTCCTTCGATGTTCAGTAAACTTCATATACATTGCCCTTGATTCAATCATCCTGCGCGACCTCCTGACCCGCTCAACCACAATTCCTCCTGGATTTTGTTGTTGGAACCTCATCTCCTCTCTCAGACTAGTCCAAAGGATCCTGTCACCAGCCATGACTTAAACTCAAGCAACACCTGCACATGAACAAACACCAATCCGTATGAGCCCAAGTCCTTGACTTGACGCAAGTCAGTTCCGAACAGAACACCTTACGTGAGCACCTCACATAAGCATGTTGCAAAGCATAGCAAAAAGATATCAGCCATATCAACCAAAACGCACCAAAAACTTAGTAAAAGAATACTAAGCAATCTTTCTAACAATGTAAAACAAGTTTGAAACTTTGCAAATGAAAAGCAGAAACACTACGGTCAAGCTCCAGTTCTTGCCAAAGCTAACCGGACCTTGAGCTGGAGCTTACCAAAGCTAGTAGAACTTAGTGCCGGAGCTTACCAAAGCTAGCAGGGCTAGTCAACCCACAAACCGGAGCCAGAAAAAGCAACTCAGAGCTTAGCAAAAACATGTCGGAGCTATCAAAAACATGCCAGAGCTAAAGACAAAACTCACCGGAGCTAACCAAAAGCTAGTCGAACTTTGCTAAAAAGGTGTTTTAGCAGAATTCAAAACTTTTATCGCCATAGCCAATGTATTTAGCACACATAGGTCTCACAGATTTGTACAAATTCATTGAATGACATTCGTCTCCATTCGGCTAGCCTATAAAGAACAAGAGATTTATCTTTGGTCGGGCAAAAAAGGCCCTACGTCCAGCGAGAGTCTTCTGTGATCTTCAAAAGGCAAGAGAACAGATTGCAAGTGGGTCTTGCTTGAGTATATGAACTCTAAGAATGTAAGAACATCTACAAAAGTAATGCGTAAAAGTAATCACACACGAGCCTAAGAAAGTAAAACAAGAACGCAAGTGCATCAAAGGAAAAGGGTGCAAGAGCACCGTCGATACCCTGCATACCATGTGTCCCTTCGTACCAGAAGAAGACGTGTGCAACACGTGTCCGGCAGTGCCGGATCTGCCTCCCTCCTTAGGGTGGCTCTGGTGCTTCCACTTGTCCCCCAGAGCCGGACCTGCCTCCCTCCTCAGGGTGGCTTGAGTGCTGGCACGTGTACCTGGGTACCAGATCTGCCTCCCCCAAAGGGAAGTTTCGGTGCTGCCACATGTCCAGTAGCTCTGGACCTACCTGGCCGTAGAGGGAAGCTCCAGAGCTACCACGTGTCACACGTCTGGATCAATGTTTGCAATGGGAAGACACCAAGATCTCCAACGGCGCGGACATTCAAGGGCTATCAATCGGCCATTACAAGATATGGTTAATGCGTTACTAATGCTATATTAATGACGCACGACCAGAGCACTGTCAAGACCAGTAACACTGCCGTTAAGGCATGTTATCACACTATTAACTTTGCTTAACACCCATAGATTGTGTATAGGGCGGTTATTACAGCCAGGACCACCTGTCGAAATAGGGCACATACTATGAAAGCCAGTCCTTAGCATATAAAAGGGTTGCGCTACACGGTAGAAAACATGTCATCCATACTCGCGTACTACAAAGCTCAGGCTTACGCATTCTCATAAAAAACAATACACATCCCGTGGAGTAGGGTATTATGCTCGGGCAACCCGAACCACGTAAAACTCCTTGTGTCACCTCGCTCTTGGATCTTGATTTTGCTCCCTACACAAATACGAATCTCCGAGGACTACTTCTTAGTAGTATTGGGGGAAGTGTCTTTGGCACACTTCGACAATTGGCGCGCCAGGTAGGGGCGACGCTCAAGATCTTCAAGATGGTAAACTCTGCTACCGCTTTTGAATCGATCAGCTACACAAGCAGTTGGTGGAAATCTCTCCAATGCTCAGCAGCCGCCCAACGTTGTCCCGACGAACATCGTTCCACCACCACCACCATCTGCTGCAGCAGCGAGCATTGGACATCAGGATGGTCACTTTGCGTCGGTCACCTACTGCAACATCGTTCAACCAACAACCTAGAGAATGCGCTGAACGTAGCGTAGACTCTTCTTCAACGTCCTCCAGCGTCGGGAGCTCCTCCGGCTGCGCTGGAATAATGGCGTGCTCACGTTGAGCATCTGGATGCAACTGCAGCTACTGTGCTCAACAACCAGGGTCTACCCCATGCAGGGCAAGCACCTTCCTATAATAGTATCTTGTCTGGAAGACTTGGTCCTTTGGCACCGAAGCTCAGAAGATGTGTGCCCTCTCAGCATGTGATGTCTTTACCCTCAGGGGCTCATCGTAATCATACGGCGTTGAGGCTCCCGACTAAAGACCTCCGGTCGAAGCTCGATCGTCGGTACATGAGGCAGGATGGTCGTGCCAACATTGAGCGTAGTCGCGAGAGGCGACATGCTCGTGAAAACCCTTCACCTCTGGGATTTGGAGGCGGCTGTTCGGCCCTCACCTTACATCTCCGCATAGTGGAGTGGCCACCTAAGTTCCAGACTCATTTGCCAGAAAAACATGATGGGATAGTCAACCTCATTGAATTTCTTCAAATCTACTCCACCGCTATACTTGCAGAAGGAGGGATTGAGGCTGTCATGGCCAATTACTTCTCAGTGGCTTTGACCGGGACCGCTAGGTCTTGGTTTATGAGCTTACCCCCTGACTCCATCTACAGTTTGGGGGAATTATGTCGCAAATTCTTTGCCAACGTTGGGAGCTCGTACACCCGGCCTGGCACCAAGCTTGACCTTTTTGCCGTACAACAAAAGTCAGGAGAGTCACTACGTCATTTGATTCATCAATTCTCTCAGGTACAGAACACTATACCTTTTATCTCTGATGCTTCTATTGTTGTTGCATTCTGACAGGGTGTTCGAGACAAGAAGATATTGGAGAAGCTGGCAACTAAGGACATCAGCAGTGTCATGGAACTCTTCAGTCTGGCTAACATATGTGCCAGAGCTGCGGATGGCCGTGAGATGCAATCCAAACCAGCTGTGAAGGCTGGGCAATCTACCTCCAAAGCTGGAGCTACTTCCAACACCAGTGGCAAATAGAAAAAAAAAGTCAAGTGGCATGAAGAAGTCCCTTGCCGGCACACCTACATCTGTCGCTGCTGCAGCACCAGGTGGCCAGGGGCCACGCCTCGACAAGTGACCTCGACAATCATCTGAAGATGGCGACAAGATGTATTGTCAGATCCAAAATTCTATGGCCCACAAGCTTGAAGACTGTCGCGAGGTCAAGATGCTTGCTGAACGCAACAACAAGCGTCAAGATGAAACACCTTTCCGCCAGCAGGAAGAAAAAAAATCGACGAAGCTCTGATCATGAGCTAGGCTTCCAAGACTCCAAGAAGGTGTTAAAGGCTGTCTACAACACCGTCGACGACTCTGACACCAACTACGACAATGAATGTTGGAAGATTCTCCATATGATGTATGGAGGGTTCTGGGACATCACCTCTCGACGCATGGTGAAAACTTTGCTTCGGGAGTGTAACAACCCAGCCACTACGGGTCTAATGGTCGTTACTTCTGACAGCTCTCTAGGATCACAGACTAGCCGCACAGAGCAACTCTAGTCTTTTTTTCGCATTTTATCCTCACACATGCGCACCCGAGAAGACTTCCCGATCGGTCACCCATCCACAAATTGCTCCGAGCCAAGCACGCTTAACCTCGGAGTTCTTTGCAGGTGGGCTCCTGGAGAAGGTATACCTTGGTGGTATGAAGTTATTCTATCAATCCTATTAAGCCTTGAGCCAGAATGTCACAATCCACCCCCCTTAGAAGACCGACGTCCTGGTCGGTCAACTGCCAAGCCAGGGACGTCCCCTCTTGGCCATGTCCATACGTTCAATACTGGCATACGTTCCATACTGTGTCTCTCCTAGAGGACCCACGCGTCATGCATACATACCCACATCCCTGACCCGTACGCACCCATGAAACCGCGAGGGTCGGCTCTGATACCATTTTGTAACACCCCAACCACTACAGGCCAGGCGGTCGTTACTTCTGGCAGCTCTATAGGATCACAGACTAGCCCCATAGACCAACACTAGTCTTTTCTACGCATGTTGTCCTCACTCGTGCGCACCCGGGAAGACTTCCCAGTCGGTCACTCATCCGTAAATTGCTACGTGCCAAGCATGCTTAACCTCGGAGTTCTTTGCAGGTGGGCTCCCGGAAAAGAAGGTATACCTTAGGGGTATGAGTTATTCTATCAATTCTATTAAGCGTTGAGCTAGGATGTCACAATTGGTGTGGGGACCGGGGTCCCGACATCCAAGGATCTCATCGGGTGGTGTCATGCGATGTGACACCCAACAACATAAATGAAAAGAACGAGAATAAAACACAACACAAGTCTTTTATTTATAAACATAGCGGAAGTTTTACAATATATAATGTAGGAAAGTAGTCTATACATCATACTACGCTCTCAACATCAGCTATGCATGTGTAAAGTTGTCCATGCCCTCGGACGCTTTACACTAGCAGCACTCACAGATATCAGCAGCGTGCAGGGCTTCCACTCAGCCGTGAACCCTAAAGGGGTAAGGCATCGTCGTCAAGCCCGTCATCAAACGTATATCCTGCAAAAATTTGTTAACTGCAAACATGAGCATAAAGCTCAGCAAGACTGACCCGTCTCACTTAAACATGCGACTCTATATGCAAGGTAAGCAACTAAACATAGGTAGGATATTGCATAAATAAACTCGCCTACAAGTGGATCCTTAGCTTTTGAGTTATTAGCAACAATTTAATGGTTCAAAAAGATAACTTTAATAAGCATCTACTGCAGCACATAAGGTTACTAGGCAAATAAATCATCAAGATCATATATCATATTCTCATGGCATTCCAGTTATTTACTACGTCACAACAGCGACGGACAAGTGATACTCAAATAACCGCGAGGGACGGTGATTGAAATCAGTAGACACCCGGTTACACGACACGCACACCCGCGTGGGAGACACATACGTGCTCTCCGCCCCGCGTCATACGTGGCCACCTTTCACCCAAGACCCGAATGCCTACAAACCTCTTCATCCCGAGCAAAAGGTCCCCTACACGGACACGTCGAAGTTGCCCGCTAGAAGATTTACATCTTTGTGCCTTCGCATCTTCATTCAAGGACAACAAAGGAGTTTCCACACTACAGTCTGGAGTTACATCAGTTTATTGGGCCCATATCCCATTATGCAACCGGTATAGTTCAAGCCTGCCCAACGGTGACACCCGGTTCCGAAAATGAACCAAGTGCAGTATATGTGTGTCTAGGATGTTTAACACACATATACAAGTGAATCACAAACGATATACAGATAATTACCACAACACAAGTAAATAAATAAGTACTTTTATTACACAATTCATAATATCCTCGAATACAAACTCTAATAAATATTAATGACAAGTTCAACTAATGTAGCGGAAATAAACTAATAAGCAACTAAGCAAAAGGGATAGCGCAGGTCCAATAACACCACAGGCAAAGCTGACGGTAGACACGGCCTAGAACTCCGCATTATCCTCAAGACACTCCCAACCATCACCTGAAACTATTGGTGGGGGAGGGGATTGCAAGAGTGAGTACATGTCGTACTTAGCAAGTGTGGAAAGTATGACATGTTGCTGATTCAAATGACGAATGTAATAATGGTTGAGTGCTGAAAAGTACAGTAAAACATTTGAAAAGCAATATGTTATGCGTATGTGAAGTATTCCCATCATAAACCATAATTAATAACATAACACCAATTCATATTCCATATCCATCACCATCATACCATTAACCATATTCAATGCCAGTATTTAATTCATAACCATCCATAACCATAACCAAATTATCAACCATAACCATTACCAATACCAAACCATCCCAAAAACCATCTCAATATCAAATTCCCTCTAATCATGGAAGTTGTCCAGGTGCTCATAACCGGGAGCACGGCTATCATGATAGTTTTAGACTCTGCAGAGTTTGTACCACTTTACCCACGTGTTTGTGATTTCATCACCTGTCGGCGACTAAAGAATCTCCCTTATGCCAATTACCCTTCCTTTGGTGTATGGCCAAGAGATCACAAAATAGCCTTTACAAAGGGATTACTAGCCTATTTAGACCCCACTGAGGTTTTACCGGTGGCGATGTCTCCAACTGAGCACATCTTCAAACAAGGGCCCCCTCTTGAGCCATTCGGATCCTAGAGTAGTCCCACCAATCACCAACAAACCCAATCCGAATACCCCTTCCCCGAGCATCCATAATGGTCCAAATAGAACTAGCAAAGCCCTAATTAATTAGCTACGCCGCACCCATACTTGGCCTCGTGGTGGCACTGTAGTCCTGGCTTATTCTCGCATGAACCGGTCCTTAGATCTAAAGCAAGCAAACCACCATGACATCCAACCCATCCACATACCAGGCTTGCTTAGATCACCCATTACCATATCATATTGACCAGTTTATGTTAATCCATATACCATTAATGCATAATTAAATAATATAGTGGTTCCCATCCCAATTAATTAAGTAATGCAAAAGGTAAAAAGCCCTTCCCGACTCTCTACCATAAATTCCAGGTGACAAGGGTGGTTAAACAAATCTAGTAAACTTCCTATCATAGGATTCGCATCAAATTGACACAAGCATGCAGTTTTGCAAACAAAACATTTATTTTAAAACAGGATCAATATGCTTCAAGGACACTTGCCTTGATCCAACGAATAGGATTTGTTGGTACCCTGGAAACTGTACACCCCTTGAGGTTATAAAGATCTTAAAGAAAAGTCATCCACTTGATTTGAAGACCTTCGGAGGCCCACATATCAGATACAACCGGACCCGCTTCTCCAGCATGGTTAATCCTAGGGTTGCCACGTGTACTATAAAACTGGAGCTACCACCCACAAGGGGGAAGCTCCGGGCCATGTACCGAAATGGAACCTCCGGACATAACACCAGACCGAGAGAAGCTCCGGACCTGACACATGTCAGGTAGCTCCGGAGCTGCCTGTTTCCCACAGTATGCTCCGGAGCCGCCACGTGTCCAACCATCGGAGCTTCAGCCACTGATCTCCGGAAGACTCCATAACGGCTCCGGATCTTCACAGGGGAATCAAGGACTTCATGACACGATTAAGTGTCATTAATACCATATTAATGACACACGATCGGATGACCTTAATTACCAGTAACGATGCTGTCAAAGCCCATTACCCGGTCGTTAAGGACAATTAAATGTGTTGAATAAGTGTCAATACTAGTAACCGCTGGGGCCACATGTCGGGCCAGGCTAACTTGTAACAGCCTGCCCTTGTACTATAAAAGGACAGGCTGACGACGGATTCTACAGGTGAAGTGAGGCCAGAGACACACGCGCCATAGATGCTCAACACAAGCTCATACAGCTAATACAACACCAACACACCCGTGGAGTAGAGTATTACGCTCAGGCGGCCCGAACCACGGAAACTCTTGTGTCTCCTGCGTCATTTACTATTCACCTTCTTGAATCTCCGCGCGCCCATACCGAACATCAAACTCCTTTAACACTTTAGTAGTGTCGGGAGATCGGTTCCAAACCACCGACGGGATTGCTCAAGTGCTTCGAAGTCTTGGTTCTGGAAATCCTCATACACGACCTCTTGAGCACTTCCCTCTACTCGTGATCACACATACAAGAAAATACATACAAATCAACATGATGCACACATATTAATCAACATGCGATGACATGCATGCATGCAAAGTTCAATTATTAATTAACTACAGTTGTTTATTAGCTAGATGCAACTAGTTCATACGTGTTCATACGAGTTTACGGGGGTTTTAGCGAGAATTAATGCTGCTGAAGATAATTTTATGGTGCAACTACGATTAAATTACGTCTATTAGATCTAATACGTCGCTAAAACTTGCATCGGAAAAACGAATCCTACCATAGATGTGACGGCTTCGACGATTGCAGGACGAAGGCGACGTGTAAACAAAGTGGATGGCGCAACGGTCCTCCGGCGGCACGACGACGACAACATGACAACGACGACGATCTCCGGCGGATGACGACACCCTCCTCTTTTTCTTCCTCTTCCTTCCCCTTTTTTCTTCCCGGGCGGTGCCTCTGGTCTCCTCTATTTTTTCTATAGTGGCTAGGGCTTCTGCAGACCTTCTGGCGATAAAACACGGAGCTTCACTCCTTTTATAGCCGCAGCGGGAGTCCTCTGGGCGTCGACTCGACCACGGGGCTGGCGGCACTGGGGCGCTCGGCCAGGGCGCAGGGTGGCGCGTGGACCGGGCGGCTTGGGTGCGTAGCATGCGCGAGTGGGCAGGTGGGGTCGCGTAGCGGGGCGTCAGGGCGCGCTGGCTGGCCCAGCAGGCACTGGATGGGTCGGGCGGCGGGGCGAGCAGGGTTGCGCTGGGTCGCGGGACACGTGGCTCGGGCGTGCGGCGGGGCCAGGCGTGGGGGCGAGGCTAGCGCGCGCTGGGTGCGTTGATCGGCGGCGCGCGGGAGCGGGGCCAGGCACACTGGCCGGGTCGGCTTGGCCTGGCCGGTCGTGCTGGGTTTTCCTTTTTTTCTTTTTTATTTATACTTTCTTTTATTCATTATTATTATTTTATTATTGTTATATATTCATTATATATAATTTATATATTATATATATATTATTTGGTTCTTTAGGTTTCACAAATATATATATATTTTTATATATATTATTATTTTTATTTTTATATTTATTCCCTAATACATGTTTTATTTTTCTTCTTATTTTGCTACACATATTTGTATATGTATGTTTTATGTTTCATTATTTTTTCTTTTATTCTACTAATGTTTAATGCATGAACAGTATGCAATGCATGATGCAAAAATTGAGGGTGTTACAAACCTACCACCCTTAAAGTGAATCTCGCCCTCGAGATTCGATAGCGTGGAGAAAAGATGAGGGAATTGAGCCTTCAAGTCTTCTTCACGTTCCCACGTATCTTCGGCTTCCATGTGGTGGTTCCATTGCACTTTGCATCAACGGACCCTCTTATTCCTCATGACCCTTTCCTTCACGTCCAAGATCTTGATAGGTTGCTCGACATAGGACAAATCCTCCTGAAGTTCTAACTCATCCATCGGCACCTGTTCTTCCGGCACCCTGAGACACTTCTTGAGTTGAGATACGTGAAACACGTCGTGTACATCGGAGAGATACACCGGCAGCTCAAGTCGATAAGCTACTTCTCCTCACTTGTCCAGAATCTTAAATGGCCCGATATAGCAAGGTGCCAGTTTTCCTTTGACGCTAAACCGGCGTTGCCCTCGGATAGGTGACACTTTGAGGTATACAAAATCTCCAACTTCAAATACCAGATTCCTTCGCCGATTATCCGCATAACCTTTTTGCCGTGACTGAGCAGCCCTTAGGTTTTCACGAACTATTTTAACTTGCCTTTCAGCATCTTGTAACACATCAGGACGAAATACTTGGTTCTCTCCTGTTTCATTCCAAAACAAAGGTGTCCTACACTTCCTTCCATATAGTGCTTCATAGGGTGACATTTTCAAACTTTCTTGGTAACTATTGTTGTATGAAAATTCTGCATATGGCAAGCTCTTGTCCCAACTTTTCCCATGCTTCAAAGCACAAGCTCTGAACATGTCTTCCAAAATTTGATTGGTCCTCTCGGTTTGTCCATCCGTTTGAGGGTGATATGCCAAACTGAAGTTCAACCTTGTTCCCAATGCTTCATGCAATTTCTGCCAAAATATGGAGGTAAACTGAGAACCTTGGTCCGAGACTATTTTCTTTGGAACTCCATGTCGGCACAAAATATGCTTCATATACAATTCTGCTAGCTTCGTGGTGGTATATGTGGTCTTGACAGGAATGAAGTGAGCTGATTTTGTCAACCGATCTACAATAGCCCATATTGAATCATAGTTGGACTGGGTACGTGGTAAGCTAACTATAAAGTCCATACCAATCTCTTCCCACTCCCACTCTGGAATCTTTAATGGCTGCAATAATCCCGCTGGCATTTGATGTTCAGCTTTAACTCGTTGGCACACATCACACAATGCAATATATTCGGCTATGTCCTTTTTTCATGCTGGCCCACCAATAGCATGTCTTCAAGTCCTTGTACATTTTTGTACAACCAGGATGAATTGAGTACGGCGAGTCATGTGCCTCCTTTAATATTGTCTCCCGAATATGCTTTACATTAGGCACAATGATTCTCTTTCCAAGCCATAATGTACCATGTTCGTCTTCATCAAATCTGAATTCTCTCCCTTCTTCGTTCCTTTCCTTGATTTCCTTGATCTCCTCATCCGTGGTTTGTGCTTCTCGAATTTCTCGCTCCAAGGTTGAATTTAACTCCATTATTCCCATCTCATTCACAAATCCAAGATTCAACCGTTCAAACTCCTTGCATAACTTGGATGGCAATTCTCGAACCGTGAGTTGATTAGTTACTCCTTTTTGACTCAAGGCATCGGCCACTACATTAGCCTTCCCCGGATGGTAGTTGATTCCCACATCATAATCCTAGATAAGCTCCAGCCATCTTCGTTGCCTCAAATTCAGATTTGTTTGCTTGAATATGTACTTGAGACTCTTGTGATCCGTATAAATTTCACACCTATGACCAAGAATGTAGTGTCTGCAAATCTTCAATGCATGTACCACGGCTGCTAGTTCAAGATCATGTGTAGGATAATTCTGCTCATGTTTCTTCAATTGTCTCGTAGCATATTTAACCACTTGACCTTCTTGCATAAGCACGCATTCGATTCCTTGTCTTGATGCGTCACAATAAATATCAAAATTCTTGCTCACGTCCGACAATATTAAGACTAGGGCTGTTGTTAACCTTTTCTTCAACTCGTGAAAACTCTCTTGACAAACTTGAGTCCATTGGAAAGCCTTCCCCTTCATTAGCAATTCCGTCTTGGGCTTGGCTATCTTGGAAAAGTCCTTGATGAATCAACGGTAATATCCAGCCACTCCAAGAAAACTCCTTATTTCCTTTACATTTTGCGGTGGCTCCCACTTCAAGATGTCCCTCACTTTTCCGAGGTCGACCGATACTCCTCATCTTGAGATGATATGACCCAAAAATGGCACATCTTTCAACCAAAACTGACACTTGTTGAACTTGGCATACAATTGATGCTCCCTCAATTTCAGCAACATGAGCCTCAAGTGTTCCTCATGTTCTTTCTCATCCTTCGAGTAGATCATAATATCATCAATAAACACCACAACGAACTTGTCCATGTACTCCATGAAGACTTTATTCATGAGGTACATAAAGTAGGCAGGTGCATTGGTCAATCCAAAGGACATCACGGTGTACTCATAAGATCCATATTGTGTCCTAAAAGCTGTCTTGGGTATGTCCGATGGTCTAATCTTCATTTGAAAGTATCCTGACCTTAAATCAATCTTAGAGAAGACACAAGCACCCTTCATCTGATCAAACAAGTCTTCTATGCGGCGCAAGGTGTACTTGTTCTTGATGGTCACCTCGTTGAGATCTCGGTAATCCACACACATCCTATGCGTTCCATCCTTCTTGTCCACAAATAGAACGAGCGCTCCCCAAGGTGAAGAGCTTGGGCGAATAAAACCCTTCTCTAACTGCTCTTGAATCTGTTTATTGAGCTCCGCTAATTCCATAGGGGGCATCCTATACGGCCTCTTAGCTATAGGTGCAGTTCCAGGTATTAAATCAATAACAAACTCAATGTCTCGATTGGGTGGCATACCTGGCAACACGTCTGGGAACACGTCCAAAAACTCACACACCACCGGAATTTCCTTAATTGCAGTACCATCCATGTGATTCAGCTCCAATTTCTTCGGTGCATGTTGAGTTGCTTCAAATTCTATGGTGATCCCCTCCTCATTGGTCAACTTCACCGTCTTTGTGGCACATTCAATAACTCCATTGTGCTTCCTCAACTAGTCCATACCAAGTATAATGTCCAATCCTTGGGAATCCAAAACAATGAGGTTGGCGGAGAAGTCTACCCCCCTTATTCTAAGGCTTACTTTTGGACATACTATATTTGTCCTCATCTCTCCTCCAGTAGACTTAACCAATAGAGTAAACTTCATATGAGAGGTAGGCAAAATATACTTGGCGACATATTTCGATGCAATGAATGAATGCGATGCTCCAAAATCATATAACATAGTCGCGGGGTTGGAGTTTGCGAGAAACATACCAATGACCACGTCATCCGCTTGTTGAGCATCCTCTATAGAGACATGGTTCACGTTGCCATGAGCAAAATTCTGCTGTCCACGGTTCCCTTGTGGCGCTCCTCGATTAGGTCTTGGGTTTTGCCTCAACGCATTGCTTCCTTGACCAAGGCCTGACTTAGGACATTGATGCGCAAAGTGTCCAGCTTCTCCACATGTATAGCACTTCTTAACTCCACCAGAATTATTGGGGCGAGCTTGGTTCTGAACATTTGCACCAGAAAAGTTGGCGCGAGGTGCATAAGGCATTGGAGGCCTAGGTGCTTGCATGACAGGGCGCTGCTGCACAAACTGAGTTGGGCGTGGTGCATAACTAGGGCGCTGTAGAGGAGCAGAGGAGCTGTAGTATGGCGCATTAGGAGGCGCAAACTGAGGGCACACATTACTTTCTTGTTGCTGTCCTTGATATGGCGCCTTCCTCTTATTGTCTTGCTCCATCTCACGGACCTTATTTTCCAACACAATTGCTTTGTCCACAAGCTTCTGGAAGTTGGCATAATCGTAGTTGAGCAGTTGCACTTGGATCTCATTGTTGAGGCCTCTCATGAACAAATATTGCTTCCGGCTGTCCTGACTAACATCCTCAGGTGCATATCTTGAGAGTTGAGTGAATTTGTTGAGATATTCACCCACGCTCGATCTTCCTTGCCTCAAGTTCTCAAATTCTTGCCTCTCCAAGATCATAACTCTCTCGGGCACATAATGAGAATGAAAGTTATCCTTGAATTCCGCCCAAGTGATCCTCTCTTCATTCTCATGAGCATTGCAATAAGCATCCCACCAATCCGCAGCTGCTCCAACGAGTTGATGAGAAGCAAATAGCACCTTCTCCCGGTCACTGCATTGGACAATAGCAAGTTTCTTCTCCACGAACTTGAGCCAATCATCGGCATCCATAGGGTCGGCAGCTTGAGCAAATGTCGGTGGCTTAGTCCTCATAAACTCTCCTAATCGGTTATGAGGAGGCAGGCATGGCGGTGGAGGCATGTGGGGTTGATTGTTGTTATTGCCAGCCTGCAACTGTCCCATAGTTTGTATCATGGTCTGCATGAGCTGGTTCTGCATAGCCAGTAGCTGCTCAATATTGATAGCTCCATGAGCAGGTCCTTGTCCGTTGTTGTTCTGAGGTACCCCATGGTTCTCCTCCTCATCATTGACATCCCTCTGGTTGCGAGTCCTCACCATCTGAAGAAAAGCAATAGGTATGAATTAGAAAATGTACCCAACTATATGCATCAACGGATATGAAACTAAACAACTAACTAGCCTAGGTGGACATGGCAATACTAAAGCATGCCAAAATCCTCTATTAAGCACACAAGCAAACAATATATATAGCAAACAACACTCCAACCAAAACCACATCGATTCCTAAGTGCTCCTATGTGCTCTAAAGTGTCCATTCTATCTAGGTTGCGTCCTACGGTCAACCTGTGGCTCTGATACCAATCTGTGACACCCGGTTCCGAAAATGAACCAAGTGCAGTATCTGTGTGCCCAGGATGTTTAACACACATATACAAGTGCATCATAAACGATACATAGATAATTACCACAACACAAGTTAATAAATAAGTACTTTTATTACACAATTCATAATATCCTCGAATACAAACTCTAATGAATATTAATGACAAGTTCAACTAATGCAGCGGAAATAAACTAATAAGTAACTAAGAGAAAGGGATAGTGTAGCTCCAATAACACCACAGGAAAAGCTGACAGTAGACACGGCCTAGAACTCCGCATTATCCTCAAGACACTCCCAACCATCACCTGAAACCGTTGGTGGGGGGATTGCAAGAGTGAGTACATGTCGTACTCAGCAAGTGCGGAAAGTATGATATGTAGCTGATTCAAATGACGAATGTAATAATGGTTGAGTACTGAAAAGTACAGTAAAACATTTGAAAAGCAATATGTTATACGCATGTGAAGTATTCCCATCATAAACTATAATTAATAACATAGCACCAATTCATATTCCATATCCATCACCATCATACCATTAACCATATTCAATGCCAGTATTTAATTCATAAGCATCCATAACCATAACCAAATTATCAACCATAACCATTAACAATACCAAACCATCACAAAAACCATCTCAATATCAAATTCCCTCTAATCATGAAAGTTGTCCAGGTGCTCATAACCGGGAGCACGGCTATCATGATAGTTTTATTAGACCTGCAGAGTTTGTACCACTTTACCCACATGTTTGTGATTTCATCACCCGTCGGTGGCTAAAGAATATCCCTTATGCGAATTACACTTCCTTTGGTGTATGGCCAAGAGATCACAAAATAGTCGGGCAGTGCCGCATACGGCACGGTCCTCAAGCGACATAGGCAGGGCTATGCGCCCAAGACTCCATTTCGTCGACTCATACCGCCCTGCCAGGTATCATATTCATCTCGTAAGCCATTCTTTCATCTTCCATCCTCATATGAACTATCATTTCTATCTCGCGAGTAGATTCCAACTACTCGACTTCTATCGGTATATCTACAACATTAGCATGGCAGTTCTACATGTCAAGCTATAAACTTTTCCAACCCTCCAATAGGATTTGTGGATATGCAAGTGGAGTATCAAACACCTTATACATAATGCACATATCATATACAACATATAGACATAAGTGAATAAAACTTGAAAACTTTGAAAAGTTCTTAAATGCAAACTGGGGCTTTCCTTAGTTTGCGACTCGATTAAATTTTAATTGTTAGTGGTCCTCCTCTGAATACTCCGTGAAGGACATCAAGTGGACACCCTGGTCTTCTTCTCCAAGCAACACTCCTCGTCAATCTCGATCACTACATGACGTGCATATAGAACATATATGAATGCTAGTGAAATTATAATGCATATATAGTTCACAAGTTTCTAACTACAGTTATAGTGAGTGAATGAAAGGAAGACTTTGGAAGAAGATTGAAGATGATCAAGCAAGCATGCTATATTTAAAATTATAACAAGTAAAGAGATCCCCAGGTATTCATTATTATTATTTTAATATTATTATATATATTCATTATATATATAATTTATATATTATTATATATATATTATTTGTTTCTTTAGGTTTCACAAATATATATATATATTTTATATATATTATTATTTTTATTTTTATATTTATTCCCTAATACATGTTTTATTTTTCTTCTTATTCTGCTACACATATTTGTATATGTATGTTTTATGTTTCATTATTTTTTTCTTTTATACTACTAATGTTTAATGCATGAACAATATGCAATGCATGATGCAAAAATTGAGGGTGTTACAAACCTACCACCCTTAAAGTGAATCTCGCCCTCGAGATTCGATAGCGTGGAGAAAAGATGAGGGAATTCAGCCTTCAAGTCTTCTTTACGTTCTCACGTATCTTCGGCTTCCATGTGGTGGTTCCATTGCACTTTGCATCAACGGACCCTCTTATTCCTCATGACCCTTTCCTTCACGTCCAAGATCTTGATAGGTTGCTCGACATAGGACAAATCCTCCTGAAGTTCTAACTCATCCATCGGCACCTGTTCTTCCGGCACCCTCAGACACTTCTTGAGTTGAGATACGTGAAACACGTCGTGTACATCGGAGAGATACACCGGCAGCTCAAGTCGATAAGCTACTTCTCCTCACTTGTCCAGAATCTTAAATGGCCCGATATAGCAAGGTGCCAGTTTTCCTTTGACACTAAACCAACATTGCCCTCGGATAGGTGACACTTTGAGGTATAGAAAATCTCCAACTTCAAATACCAGATTCCTTCGCCGATTATCCGCATAACCTTTTTGCCGCGACTGAGCAGCCCTTAGGTTTTCACGAACTATTTTAACTTGCCTTTCAGCATCTTGTAACACATCAGGACGAAATACTTGGTTCTCTCCTGTTTCATTCCAAAACAAAGGTGTCCTACACTTCCTTCCATATAGTGCTTCATAGGGTGACATTTTCAAACTTTCTTGGTAACTATTGTTGTATGAAAATTCTGCATATGGCAAGCTCTTGTCCCAACTTTTCCCATGCTTCAAAGCACAAGCTCTGAACATGTCTTCCAAAATTTGATTGGTCCTCTCGGTTTGTCCATCCGTTTGAGGGTGATATGCCAAACTGAAGTTCAACCTTGTTCCCAATGCTTCATGCAATTTCTGCCAAAATATGGAGGTAAACTGAGAACATTGGTCCGAGAATATTTTCTTTGGAACTCCATGTCGGCACACAATATGCTCCATATACAGTTCTGCTAGCTTCGCGGTGGTATATGTGGTCTTGACAGGAATGAAGTGAGCTGATTTTGTCAACCGATCTACAATAACCCATATTGAATCATAGTCGGACTGGGTACGTGGTAAGCCAACTATAAAGTCCATACCAATCTCTTCCCACTCCCACTCTGGAATCTTTAATGGCTGCAATAATCCCGGTGGCATTTGATGTTCAGCTTTAACTCGTTGGCACACATCACACAATGAAATATATTCGGCTATGTCCTTTTTCATGCTGGCCCACCAATAGCATGTCTTCAAGTCCTTGTTCATTTTTGTACAACTGGGATGAATTGAGTACGGCGAGTCATGTGCCTCCTTTAATATTGTCTCCCGAATATGCTTTACATTAGGCACAACGATTCTCTTTCCAAGCCATAATGTACCATGTTCGTCTTCATCAAATCTGAATTCTCTCCCTTCTTCGTTCCTTTCCTTGATTTCCTTGATCTCCTCATCCGTGGTTTGTGCTTCTCGAATTTCTTGCTCCAAGGTTGGATTTAACTCCATTATTCCCATCTCATTCACAAATCCAAGATTCAACCGTTCAAACTCCTTGCATAACTCGGATGGCAATTCTCGAACCGTGAGTTGATTAGTTACTCCTTTTTGACTCAAGGCATCGGCCACTACATTAGCCTTCCCCGGATGGTAGTTGATTCCCACATCATAATCCTAGATAAGCTCCAGCCATCTTCGTTGCCTCAAATTCAGATCTATTTGCGTGAATATGTACTTGAGACTCTTGTGATCCGTATAAATTTCACACCTATGACCAAGAATGTAGTGTCTGCAAATCTTCAATGCATGTACCACGGCTGCTAGTTCAAGATCATGTGTAGGATAATTCTGCTCATGTTTCTTCAATTGTCTCGTAGCATATTTAACCACTTGACCTTCTTGCATAAGCACGCATTCGATTCCTTGTCTTGATGCGTCACAATAAATATCAAAACTCTTGCTCACGTCCGACAATATTAAGACTAGGGCTGTTGTTAACCTTTTCTTCAACTCGTGAAAACTCTCTTGACAAACTTGAGTCCATTGGAAAGCCTTCCCCTTCATTAGCAATTCCGTCTTGGGCTTGGCTATCTTGGAAAAGTCCTTGATGAATCAACGGTAATATCCAGTCATTCCAAGAAAACTCCTTATTTCCTTTACGTTTTGCGGTGGCTCCCACTTCAAGATGTCCCTCACTTTTCCGAGGTCGACCCATACTCCTCATCCTGAGATAATATGACCCAAAAATGGCACATCTTTCAACCAAAACTGACACTTGTTGAACTTGGCATACAATTGATGCTCCCTCAATTTCGGCAACATGAGCCTCAAGTGTTCCTCATGTTCTTTCTCATCCTTCGAGTAGATCATAATATCATCAATAAACACCACAACGAACTTGTCCATGTACTCCATGAAGATTTTATTCATGAGGTACATAAAGTAGGTAGGTGCATTGGTCAATCCAAAGGACATCACGGTGTACTCATAAGATCCATATTGTGTCCTAAAAGCTGTCTTGAGTATGTCCGATGGTCTAATCTTCATTTGAAAGTATCCCGACCTTAAATCAATCTTAGAGAAGACACAAGCACCCTTCATCTGATCAAACAAGTCTTCTATGCGGGGCAAGGTGTACTTGTTCTTGATGGTCACCTCGTTGAGATCTCGGTAATCCACACACATCCTATGCGTTCCATCCTTCTTGTCCACAAATAGAACGAGCGCTCCCCAAGGTGAAGAGCTTGGGCGAATAAAACCCTTCTCTAATTGCTCTAGAATCTGTTTATTGAGCTCCGCTAATTCCATGGGGGGCATCCTATACGGCCTCTTAGCTATAGGTGCAGTTCCAGGTATTAAATCAATAACAAACTCAATGTCTCGATTGGGTGGCATACCTGGCAACACGTCTGGGAACACGTCCAACAATTCACACACCACCGAAATTTCCTTAATTGCAGTACCATCCATGTGATTCAGCTCCAATTGCTTCGATACATGTTGAGTTGCTTCAAATTCTATGGTGATCCCCTCCTCGTTGGTCAACTTCACCATCTTTGTGGCATATTCAATAACTCCATTGTGCTTCCTCAACTAGTCCATACCAAGTATAATGTCCAATCCTTGGGAATCCAAAACAATGAGGTTGGCGGAGAAGTCTACCCCCCTTATTCTAAGGCTTACTTTTGGACATACTATATTTGTCCTCATCTCTCCTCCAGGAGACTTAACCAATAGAGTAAACTTCATATCAGAGGTAGGCAAACTATACTTGGCGACATATTTCGATGCAATGAATGAATGTGATGCTCTAGAGTCATATAACATAGTCGCGGGGTTGGAGTCTGCGAGAAACATACCAATGACCACGTCATCCGCTTGTTGAGCATCCTCTATAGAGACATGGTTCACGTTGCCACGAGCAAAATTCTGCTGTCCACAGTTCCCTTGTGGCGCTCCTCGATTAGGTCTTGGGTTTTGCCTCAACGCATTACTTCCTTGACCAAGGCCTAACTTAGGACATTGATGCGCAAAGTGTCCAGCTTCTCCACATGTATAGCACTTCTTAACTCCACCAGAATTATTGGGGCGAGCTTGGTTCTGAACATTTGCACCAGAAAAGTTGGCGCGAGGTGCATAAGGCATTGGAGGCCTAGGTGCTTGCATGACAGGGCGCTGCTGCACAAATTGAGTTGGGCGTGGTGCATAACTAGGGCGCTGTAGAGGAGCAGGGGAGCTGTAGTATGGCGCATTAGGAGGCGCAAACTGAGGGCACACATTACTTTCTTGTTGCTGTCCTTGATATGGCGCCTTCCTCTTATTGTCTTGTTACATCTCACGGACCTTATTTTCCAACACAATTGCTTTGTCCACAAGCTTCTGGAAGTTGGCATAATCGTAGTTGAGCAGTTGCACTTGGATCTCATTGTTGAGGCCTCTCATGAACAAATATTGCTTCCGGCTGTCCTGACTAACATCCTCAGGTGCATATCTTGAGAGTTGAGTGAATTTGTTGAGATATTCACCCACGCTCGATCTTCCTTGCCTCAAGTTCTCAAATTCTTGCCTCTCCAAGATCATAACTCTCTCGGGCACATAATGAGAATGAAAGTTATCCTTGAATTCCGCCCAAGTGATCCTCTCTTCATTCTCATGAGCATTGCAATAAGCATCCCACCAATCCGCAGCTGCTCCAACGAGTTGATGAGAAGCAAATAGCACCTTCTCCCGGTCACTGCATTGGACAATAGCAAGTTTCTTCTCCACGAACTTGAGCCAATCATCGGCATCCATAGGGTCGGCAGCTTGAGCAAATGTCGGTGGCTTAGTCCTCATAAACTCTCCTAATCGGTTATGAGGAGGCGGGCATGGCGGTGGAGGCATGTGGGGTTGATTGTTGTTATTGCCAGCCTGCAACTGTCCCATAGTTTGTATCATGGTCTGCATGAGCTGGTTCTGCATAGCCAGTAGCTGCTCAATATTGATAGCTCCATGAGCAGGTCCTTGTCCGTTGTTGTTCTGAGGTACCCCATGGTTCTCCTCCTCATCATTGACATCCCTCTGGTTGCGAGTCCTCACCATCTGAAGAAAAGCAATAGGTATGAATTAGAAAATGTCCCCAACTATATGCATCAATGGATATGAAACTAAACAACTAACTAGCCTAGGTGGACATGGCAATACTAAAGCATCCCAAAATCCTCTATTAAGCACACAAGCAAACAATATATATAGCAAACAACACTCCAACCAAAACCACATCGATTCCTAAGTGCTCCTATGTGCTCTAAAGTGTCCATTCTATCTAGGTTGCGTCCTACGGTCAACCTGTGGCTCTGATACCAATCTGTGACACCCGGTTCCGAAAATGAACCAAGTGCAGTATATGTGTGCCAGGATGTTTAACACACATATACAAGTGCATCATAAACGATACATAGATAATTACCACAACACACGTTAATAAATAAGTACTTTTATTACACAATTCATAATATCCTCGAATACAAACTCTAATGAATATTAATGACAAGTTCAACTAATGCAGCAGAAATAAACTAATAAGTAACTAAGAGAAAGGGATAGTGTAGCTCCAATAACACCACAGGAAAAGCTGACAGTAGACACGGCCTAGAACTCCGCATTATCCTCAAGACACTCCCAACCATCACCTGAAATTGTTGGTGGGGGGATTGCAAGAGTGAGTACATGTCATACCCAGCAAGTGCGGAAAGTATGATATGTAGCTGATTCAAATGACGAATGTAATAATGGTTGAGTGCTGAAAAGTACAGTAAAACATTTGAAAAGCAATATGTTATACGTATGTGAAGTATTCCCATCATAAACTATAATTAATAACATAGCACCAATTCATATTCCATATCCATCACCATCATACCATTAACCATATTCAATGCCAGTATTTAATTCATAACCATCCATAACCATAACCAAATTATCAACCATAACCATTAACAATACCAAACCATCCCAAAAACCATCTCAATATCAAATTCCCTCTAATCATGGAAGTTGTCCAGGTGCTCATAACCGGGAGCACGACTATCATGATAGTTTTATTAGACTCTGCAGAGTTTGTACCACTTTACCCACATGTTTGTGATTTCATCACCCGTCGGTGGCTAAAGAATATCCCTTATGCGAATTACACTTCCTTTGGTGTATGGCCAAGAGATCACAAAATAGTCGGGCAGTGCCGCATACGGCACGGTCCTCAAGCGACATAGGCAGGGCTATGCGCCCGAGACTCCATTTCGTCGACTCATACCACCCTGCCAGGTCTCATATTCATCTCGTAAGCCATTCTTTCATCTTCCATCCTCATATGAACTGTCATTTCTATCTCGTGAGTAGATTCCAACTACTCGACTTCTATCAGTATATCTACAACATTAGCATGGCAGTTCTACATGTCAAGCTATAAACTTTTCCAACCCTCGCATAGGATTTGTGGATATGCAAGTGGAGTATCAAACACCTTATACATAATGCACATATCATATACAACATATAGATGTAAGTAAATAAAACTAGAAAACTTTGAAAAGTTCTTAAATGCAAACTGGGGCTTTCCTTAGTTTGCGACTCGATTAAATTTCAATTGTTAGTGGTCCTCCTCTGAATACTCCGTGAAGGACATCAAGTGGACACCCTGGTCTTCTTCTCCAAGCAACACTCCTCGTCAATCTCGATCACTACATGACGTGCATATAGAACATATATGAATGCTAGTGAAATTATAATGCATATATAGTTCACAAGCTTCTAACTACAGTTATAGTGAGTGAATGAAAGGAAGACTTTGGAAGAAGATTGAAGATGGTCAAGCAAGCATGCTATATTTAAAATTATAACAAGTAAAGAGATTCCCAGATATTTGAAGAAAAACCTGTAGCTCTAACATAGCTAAAAGTAGATTGTAATGGTAGAGGAGGTTGTCCTGGTTCCAACAAAATTTATTTAACATTTTTCTAAGCTTTCTAGAGTGAGAGATAGAATTTAGAAGTTTGATTCAATTTCTGATAATAGTTTCTGTTTATTAATGAACAGCAGCAATAAATTTGAATTCTGAGGAAGTTATACAGGTCCAATGGTTATTAATTTTTTTGTGGAAGTCAAGAACCTGATAATGTATTTTCTGCTAATTTTTGGGATTTTTCCAGTGGAATGATTTGCTGTAAAAATTCCAGGAATGTTTGGAGAAAAATAATTATCCATAAAAGAAAAATTATGTTTTTGAACATTAATTTGTACTAAAAGAAACTAGAGCTCAAGGGCTTTTAAACAAAATTTGTTTGAAGATTTTTGGATAAATCTAGAGAACGTAATGGATTTTCTAAGTTTGAACTAAATCTGGAATTGTTTGAATTAATTTGAATTCAAAAAAATGGCGCCTGGGTCCCATGTTGAAGTGACACGTCCTGGTCGAAGCAACACACTGGTGCACACGGTTTTTCCCACATAGCCATACGGAATCCCGCAGCCACAGCAGATCTGCAAATAAAGAAAACACTCACTGACATGTGGACCCCGCCTGACCTTCGTCTTCCTCAGGCCGGCAGCACGCGGACGGCGCTCGTGGTTCCCGCGGCGGCATGCTCCAGCGAGCCTCGCCGGAACCGAGTTCCTGGCCACCTCAGCACCTAGTTTTGGGGGCCTAACCTTAATATCATGTGCTGAACACGATGGTAACCTCGTTGTAGCTTGCCGACGGCCGGAAACGGCAGCGCATCGGCGGCGGCAGCGGCAGCTAGGGTTCCGGCCATGTCGGAACCGTCGCCCCGGGGCTCAAACTTTTCGGGAAAAGCTTGGGGAGGCTTCTGGAGTCATGAGGGAGGTGATAGGGAGGTGCACTCGTCGTGGAAAGGTCGGTAAACAACCGTCGATGGCGACAGAGGCTGTTTTTCAATGGCAGGGGGGGATACTTTGGATTCTTGAGCTATGGTTTATCATTTTTGGTCATTCCAGTTCGGGAGGGTGCACAAGGCGGTGAAGAAACTATTTTCTAGGAATTGTGAAGAATAATTAAGTGTGGAAACCGAATTGAATGGAAAACTTAGCTAGTTCATAAGCTTTGGCCGAGAGTAAAACTTGAATAGTTTGCTCGATACTCATGTAAATGAGAAACGGCTTTCACCGTCGCGCAGAGCGTGTCCAGGCGTACGTATCACTTTGCTGTTGTGGTTGAGAGCTGAGGTGGCTTGAGTCAGGGGCGCCGCGGCGGAACAGAGAGGCAACGGTGAGACCTTCCCGAGGTCTGCCGTCGGAACTGCTAAATCACCATCGATGGTTGAGGAAACAACACCGAAGTTTCACTGGGTGATAGAGAAGATGGTGCTGCATCACTTCTCTGTTGAGAGCTCGGCAAGAGGGCCTTCCGTTGGCCGGCAACGGCCGCGCAGCACCGGCGGTTGGAAAATGCGCAGGAAGCGAGGAAGGACAGAAGTCGGCTCAGCGTGAGGGAGGAAGAAAAGTTCAACCATAGAATTGATAAGGAGGAGCAGGGGAGCGATATTTGTAGGGCTCAAGTGGCAAGCAGCTCGCTGGCGCCCTGGGAACAACCGAACAGAGTCGGTCTTAAGGTTGTGCGGCTGTCAGGTGGGCCCCACATGCTATCTCAAGCACCCCTCTGGTCTTTTAATTCACTGATGAAGATTGTGTTCAAAATTTCCCAAAATTGGCATTCCAGTTAATAAAAATGTGAGGATTCCAAATCTGCAATCAGATTTCAAATTGGACACGGTTTGTTTCAGATTCAAATTCAAATTTGAATTCAAATCCTTTTTCAATGATTTTTTAATCAAATATTAAACCAGCTCCAAAAATTACCAAATTTGAAATGTAAGTTATTTTGAATATTTAAATACGATTGGGTGATTCAAATATACCATAATGTGTAGTTTGAACATGGTCAATTCAATGTGATTAAATTTTTAATGTTCTGGTACATTGGAAATTTAATAGTGAAAATTGTTTTAATCTCAAACATAAATTTCACTATTGTTAACCACCTAGTTGAGAATCATTTGATACAGTATGGTCTCATGTTACAATTGAACATGAGTTGAAAGAAAAATTTTGAATCCCTCTCATTTCACATGTAGGCATCAATTCATGTGAGAAATTATTTCTTATTTTTGAAACGGGTTCATATAACTGATGAGAAAAATGTTTACTAAGTTAGGGATTTTACAGGCGGATGGATGCTCCTGCTCCAACCGCCAAGGCAGAGCCTCATCGGAAGTGGATGGACACTCCTATCACCTTTGATGCTTCGGACTGTCCGAAGAACATGGCAGGAGCTGGACAATTGCTCCTGATGGTCTCATCGACTATAAACAATATCAAGCTCTTCCATGTCTTGGTGGATGGTGGCGCGGCCCCCAACCTGATCTGCTTTGCAGCTTTTGCGAAGCTCTAGCTCGGCCTCTCGGACCTCAGGCCCTCACGCCCATTCTCTGGAGTGGGTCCGGGAGCTATCACACCTCTCAAGTCTGTTACTCTGCCGGTAACCTTCGGGACACAGAAGAACTACCGGTCCAAGATGCTAGGGTTTGATGTGGCACACATCAACTTACCCTTCAACGCCATCCAAGGAAGGCTAGCTCTGTATAGGTTCACGGAGGTGGCCCACTATGGCTACCTTGTGTTGAAAATGCCAACTCCGTCAGGCGTCCTTCGGATACAAGGGGATCGCACGGCCGGAGTTGTTGCGCTGGAAAACTTCATGCGCTTGCAACAGTGCAAGAAGCTGAATCCGACAAGGAGCAATCTGCTTAGCAACCTCCGAGCTCACGCCAGCGTGGCTCAATATCTGCACCTCGCATGCAGCTAAGCAGCAACACCGACATTCCCGTCAAAGTCGTCCAAATTGGTTCCTATGCCACTCAGACCAGACATATATCGAGAGGTCCAAGTGACAAATAGGAACTTGTGCTCATCGCTGTCCTCCAGGCAAATGTCGATGTGACTGAGTGGCAACTGTGACAAATGCCTAGGATCCACTGGGAGGTGATTGAGCATCATCTGAAGATCTACCCCAACATACGGACTATACAACAAAAGCCTCAGAAGCAATATGTTTAGAGGCAGAACTTCATTTGAGAAGAAGTCAAAAACCTGCTTGATGCTAGATTCATCCGGGAGGTACATCATCCACGATGGCTGGCAAACCCGGTCGTAGTGCCAAAGGTTGGCAGGAAACATCATATGTGCATCTACTACACCACTTTGAATAAGGCATGTCGAAAAGACCCTTTATCACTACAAAGAATAGATTAGATAGTGGATAATACCTCTGGTTGTGATATTTTATGTTTCTTAGACGCATATTCTGGTTTTCATCAACTTCTAATGTCTAAGGAAGATGAAGAGCACACTGCTTTTATTATGGTAGATGGTCTTTATTGTTGCACAACAATGCCTTACGGTCTAAAAAATACACGCTCCACTTTGTGCGAGTTATGAACAAAACCTTTGGTGATGTCATTTGTGACCTAGTGGAAGTCTACGTCGATGACATCATTGTCAAAGTGAAGAACAAAGACTCACTATGGAACAACCATCAATCTGTCTTTGACAAGTTGCGTCTGACGCGCACGAAGCAGAACCCTGACAAATGTTTCTTTGGGTTAACTCCAGAAAGCTTCTTGCTTTCTTGATGACTCACCAAGGAATTGAAGCAAATCCGGCATAGATAAAAGACATCGAAGTGATGCGGCCTCCAGCCCACATCAAGGACATCAAGAAGCTTACTGGATGTCTAGCTTCGCTGAGTCGGTTCATCTCAAGGCTGGCAGAGCGGGTGCTTCCCTTCTCATGCTATTGAGGAAGTCCTGATGTTTCCATTGGTCTAAGGAAGTATAGAAGGCGTTTCAAAAGCTCAAGCAGCTCCACACCCCACTACAAATCATGGTAGCTCAAGAACCTGGTGAGTCTCTTCTGCTTTACATCGCTGCAACTATGGAGGTTGTCAGCATGGTCCTGGTTGCAGAAAGACAAGAGATATCTTCAACTCAGGAGCTCAGACCCCTCTGCGAGGGTCCGAAGCTACTTGAAGGTGAGTCTGGGTCCCAGTTCCCAGGCACGGATCCTAAAGGAAAGATGTTTGTGGATCAACCTCTCTCATTCAAGAGAGTATATACTACTCAAGAAGAAGATCCGGACCCCTCCAGGAGGTCCCGAGTTGATGAAGAAAAAACTTTGGACCCCTCCCGGCGGGTCCGAATAGTCTAGCCGCATGTATACTTCATCAGTGAAGTACTTCATGACGCGAAGACTCGATACATTGTTGTGCATAAGATGCTGTATGAAGTTCTTATTGCCTCAAGGAAACTACACCATTACTTCTAGGCCCACAAGATATCAGTGGTAACATCTTATCTAGTGCGTGCTATTTTGCATAATCCTAATTCAACGGGAAATATCGCAAAGTGGGCTACAGAGCTGGCAGAATTTGATCTAGAATTCTTGCCTCGACATGCAATCAAGAGTCAGTCGCTGACTGAGTTCGTGGCAGAGTGCGTGCCTTCTTCAACAAGTCCGGGTGGACTCAACGAGCAAAAGCCAGCATCTAAGGTTCCAATTTTCACTGAGCCTCACTAGACTCTCTACTTCGATGGATCGGTACAGAAGAAGGAGTCGAAGCTGGAATCCTTCTCCTCGCTACGATTAGGGAGAAGGTCAAGTACATGGTGCGCCTCGACTTCAAGGCGAACAACAACATGGCAGAATATGAAGCTCTCATCTTCGGACTCAAAGTGGCGCTATCATATGGCGTCCGACAGCTGCTAGTGAAGGGATATTCGCAACTTATCATTAAACAAGTCAACGGTGAATGTAGTTGCAATAACCCTCAACTTCGTTGCATATTTTCTTGAAGTCCAGAAGTTGCAAAAAGATTTCCAGGTCTGGACCTCTACCACGTCCAACGTCTCAACAATGCTGAAGCTGATGATCTCTCGACGAAAACTTGAGCCAGAGCTCAAGCACCCAACAGAGTTTTTGTTAGGAGATTAGCGGCACCTGCCGCTCAGCCCGCCGAACTGAGTGATGGGGGCAAGAACAACACCTCAAAGCTGGCTATTCCGGTGGGCTACAGGAACCTCCGAGCAACCGAGCGCACAAGATCCAGATGCTCAAGTCCGTCACAGTGAATTGATCTCGAAGATCTAGTACTACTTGAAAGACAACATCCTTTATGAAGATGGTCTGTCCGCTGAGTGAATTGTCAGATTGGCTAAAAGATCGTCGTGTTGCCAACGACATTCTAATGTGGTGCATTTATTGGGAAGAGGGTTGCGAACTCCTCCCAAAGATCCATGGAGGTGAGTGTGGGAACCACGCATCATCCCACACGCTGGTTGGTAAGGCCTTCCGACATGGTTTTTATTGGCCTACAACACTCCAGGATGCATTCGAGATGGTCAAGAAATGCGAAGCGTGCCAGTTCCACATGAAGCAAATTCATACACTAGAGTAGCACTGCAAATGCTTCCTCCCTCATGGCCATTCGCTGTGTGGGGGTGGATATTTTTGGACCTTTCCCAAAAGCCGTCAGAGGGTACCAGTTCTTATACGTCGCCATCGACAAGTTCGCAAAGTGCCCGGAAGCTACTCCAGATGTGATAATCAACGAGCAATCTACCATCAAATTCTTGAAGTCCATTGTCTACAGATTCCGAGTTCCTAACAGAGTCATCACTAACAACGAAACCCAATTCACAAGTGTAGCTTTCTAAGAGTATTGCCAAGACCTCGACATAACTATCATCTACACATCAGTAGCTCATCCGGCAAGCAGTGGCCAAGCCGAGAGAGCAAGCGTATTAATTCTCAAGGGACTCAAGACGCGTACTTATGAGCGCCTGAAGAAGCCAGATGCCAACTGGATAGAAGAGCTTCCATCCGTATTGTGGGGAAGCCGGACAACAGGAGAAACACCCTTCTTCATGGTATATGGAACTGAAGCTATCAGTCCTCCGGAAATTGCCATGGGTCTCTCCGAGTCCGCACCTACGACAAAGCCATGCAGGACCAACTCCGACGTGATGACTTAGACCTCATCGACGAGGCAAGATGCCAGGCAGCTATCTGAAATGCACGATACCGCCAGGTGCTCCGGCGCTATCACCAAAGCCATGTGTGCATCTGGAAGTTGGAAGAAGGCGATCTGGTGTTGCAGTTAATACTCACTCGTGAAGGGATGAACAAACTTTCCTCTAGCTGGGAAGGTACCTTCTGAGTTGTCAAAGTTTCCCGCCCCGAATGCGTTCGATTGGCGACATAGGATGGGATATCACTTCACAACCCCTGGAATATGGAGCATCTCCATAAGTTCCATACTTAGTAGCACAGAGGTGATTCCATGTAGGATCTAAGAGCACGTGAAAAGCTACCATAGGGGGTGAATGGTAGATTACAACTTTTTCAGTGGAAGCAACAAAAATCCCTTGACAGAAAATTGATCTGTTAAATAAATTGTGTGTGCGACTAATCTAAACGTGATCATTTGTGAAAAAACCAGTATAGATTGTGGAGAATCAAGTCAAGAAGACATCACAACAAGAATCACGAAAATCCATCGAGAAAAACTCAAGTTACAATCGAAAGATCGAACGAAGGTCAATCTATTCTACCCGAATAAAAACAGATCTGCAACACTACAAAGAGAATCGTGTAGATCAGAAACCACAAATCCAATGACTGTGAAATTGTCACAGATGATAGATAATCAAGTTTTGAAGACAAATCAAAAGGAATCACATCAATTGGATCTGTAAAACTCGAGTTATGATAAACCACCGAAGCAAGGTAGTGTTGTACAGAAACTCGACGAGAAAAACTTGTCTGAAACAAGTTGGACGAACAAGGCACTAAAGTTCCATTAAACTACGATATTTTTTCAATAGAACACAAGAGGAACAGCCCAAAATCCGTGCTCCATGAGCTCTGGCCTCCCTTGCTTATATAACCAGACATGAGGCCAACCCAAAACAAACTAGGACTCATATCCTAATCGGTTTCCACCGAAACTTTCCATAGCTGCTCAAGACTCTTCCATACATAGATAGAAGCAATCTTAAGACTTCCAAAACCTCAGGAACGTATCCCACATTCCTAAAACAACTCAACTTCGTGACTCACACAAAATCCTATCATAACCAACTCAAATCTTTCCATATTTGAGTCAAACTCAACTCAGTCACACCCCGAGTCCATAACCTAGTCAGTTGGACCTTTCCGACCAATTCTTTACGTTCACATCCCTTCATCACGCCTTGGAACCATGCAGCCACGTCCATGCACTTCATGCACACGTGTAAACATCTTCCAACGACGTCCACGATACCTTCATATGCATTATTCTTGATTCAAACATGTTGAGCAACATCCCAATCAACTCAACCACAATTCCTTCCAAACTTAGTTGTTGAACATCATATTCTCCCTAAGACTGGTTCAATGGATCCCGTCACAAGCGATGTCTTGAACTCAAGCAACACCTTATGTGAGCACCTCAAATAAGCATGTTGCAAACCATAGCAAAAATATTAACCACCATGATCAGCCAAAACGCATCAAAAACATAGTAAAAGAATACTAAGCAAACTTTCTATAATCCAAAAAGCAAGTTTGAAACATTGCAAGTTAAAAGTAGAACCAATGCGATCTAGTACCCAACCTTGCCAAAGCTAACCGAACCTTGAGACAGAGCATAACAAAGCTAGCAAGATCTAGTGCTAGAGCTTACTAAAGCTAGTCAGAGCTAGCACCGGAGCTAGCAAAACCATGTCAGACCTAGCCATAGCAAGTCGCACCTAGACAAAGAAGTCGGACCTAGCAAAGACATGTGGGACCTAGCCAAAATAAGTTGGACCTACACAAAGAAGTCGGACCTAGCCACGAGAAGTTGGACCTAGACAAAATAAGTCGGACCTAGCCAAGACAAGTTGGACCTAGCCAAAATAAGTTGGACCTAGACAAAAAAGTTGGACATAGCCATAGCAAGTCGGACCTTGCCAGAGCTACCCAAAACAAGACTGACTTATCGTCGGACCTTGCAGGAGCTCGGACATAGAGTCAAACCTTGTTAAAAGGGTGTTTTGGCAGTATTCAGAACTTCTATCGTCATAGCCAATGTATTCATCACACATAGGTCTCATAGTCTGTATTTGTTTAAAATGTATAAAAATTCATGTGATATATATATATATATATATATATATAATTTTTTGGTAATCTTCTATTGGATCCTAGTATTGCTGGATGGCCTACTCACCTGAAAACCAATGCCAATGACAGGACCGGAGTGCGCTATCAACTTAGCCTGGCCCAACGCCATAAGTACGCCACTCTACCTATTATGGTGGGTCTTAGTAATGTGGGCCAGGAAAGCATACAGACCGAAGGAAGTTAATCAGTATACTTATGTTGTCGCAATGAGTTTGTTAGGATCTTAAATGCAAAGAAGGATAATAAGCGTAAATAAGCTATTGGCAAGAGAACAAATTTTACTGCTTTTCTTGTATCTCATGTGCAGGAAAAAAGAATGATTGTCTAAGATGGTGGGTGCCGCCAGATCACCTAGATCTGGCATCACCCAGTGGGCCCGTCATCAACGTTTTATACGTTGATAGTGGGCGCCGTCGAAGCAACTATGGTTCAACAACACCCAGGGGGCCCGCCGTCGACGTTTCATACGTTGATAGTGGGCGCCGTCGAAGCAACTAAGCTCTTACAACACCTGGCACTACAGGAAACGCGAACACTTACGTCAGCCAGCTTTATAACTTACGTCGGTCAAAATAAACCAACATAAGTTATCTTACTTTCATTGGCATCCGACGTAAGTTAAATGTCCGACAGCAATAAACAAACACTTACGTCGGCCAAGACTCGCAATCGACGTAAATAATTTGGCCGATGTAAGTTGAGCGTAACTTACGTCGGCCTCGAGCATGGCCCACGTAAGTAACACATGACGATATAATTAGTTTAATTTAGCTGACGTAAGTTACAGAATTTAACCTATACCCACGTGCACCTTTACTTTTCCTTCCCCGCCGCTTCTTCTTTCCCCGCCGCCTCGCCCGACATCGCCGCCTCACTCGACGCCGCCACAGCCGCGCCCGACCCCGCTGCCAGGTATGGAGTCCTTCCCCCACCCCCCTCTGCCCCAACTCCCCCTCGACGACCGCCCCCCCCCCCCCCCCACAACCCAACCCCCCACCCTCTCACCCTCCCTGCAGAGGCCCCCACCCACCCTCCCCATCCCCTCCCCGAGCCCCCCCCAGCCCCCCACCCCACCCTAACCTCCCACTCAAATTCAAATTTGAATTTGAATTGAATTGTTTAAATTATGCTTAAATTGCTTAATTGTTTATTTAATTATGCTTAAGTAGTTAATTTTCTTAATTATGCTTAATTTGCTTAGTGTAGATTATGTTCATTTAATTATTCTTAAGTGGTTATTTTGCTTAAATATGCTTAATTTGCTTAGTGTAGATTGTGCTTAATTAGTTTAGTGTAGATTATGCTTAATTGGTTTCATTATGCCTCGAGATTGACCACCGTGGAGAGGGCGGAAACGGGGGCCGCCGGCTGTCAGGGTGCTGCGTCGCCGGGGGTGGCCGGTGTGAGGAGGGAGGTGTGTTTGGGGCACCAAGCTCGGCGCCATGAGGAGGGCGTTGTCGGGGGCGACCGGCTGTCGGGTGCCGCGGCGTTGGGTGTAGCCGTTGGCTCCAGGAGAGTGAGAGATGTGAGCAGCATTGATCGAGGAAGATAAGAGAGGTGGGTCATGTGGGACGGAGATTGGTTAGTTGGAGACATGGATTGGCTGGTTAGATGTCCTCAACGAGTGCGTCCTAGTTAGGTTGACCATGACAGGTGGCGGCCCAAGTTAAGAAGCCAAGGGCCCTGAGCCCAATCCCGCTTCCCTCCGCTATTCTCCACTCCCAGTCTGAGTCTCCCACCTCCCAAAGGGTCGGGGGCAAGGCATAGGGAAGGATATGCATGGTGAAGGCCATCAGAATCCATGAGGTCGCTCGATGATGCAAATGAAATGGGAGAGTGTGAACGATTGCTTCCCCTTTGTTTTTCTCACCACTGATGGCTACCATGCCAATGCCATGGAGAAAGAGGAGAGGCACGCGGAAGTCGCTGCCCAACCCTGATGGGGCACTTAGGTTCTGTCGTGGCCCATGCATTTAGTGTGAAGTTAAAGTATGTGACTAAATCACCCGCGCGTGTGTATGGCGGACCCCGACAGACCCAATACACTGTCTCTCTCATTATATCCTCTGTCGTTTATAAATTAACAAGAAACAAACGGTAATTTGTCCAGCTTTAAATTGCAGAGTCAAACATGGCCGAAGACCGTAGTTGGATGTATACTAGTTGGAACAGCAGAACTGGTGGTCACTCAGCTGAGTGGTACGCCAAGACAGAAGCTTTTGTGGAACGAGCTTTCTCATCGTCAAATAGCGATAAGGCATGGTGCACATGTACAAAATGCCGAAACAGAACGTTTTTGGAAAAAGTGGAACTTACGATGCACTTGTGTCGAAACGGTTACGTGTCACATTATGAGTTGTGGAACTTCCACAGCGAGACAACTTCTCAAATTGTACAAGAAGTGGAAGTGGACAATGATGATGCCAGGGAGGTTGATATGATGGATGAGATGTTGGAAGCTATACGACCAGAGCTTATAGAGGATCCTCAAACCACAGAGATTTAAGAGTTATTCAAACTTCTCAAAGATTCAGATAAGCCGCTGCATGGACACACTAAAATGACAATCCTCAATTTTGTGACTAGACTAATGGCAATTGAGTCTGAGTTCTTCTTTTCTAATAACTGTTACAATGAGCTCATCAATTTGTTCAACGATGCCCTTCCACATCCCAACAAAGTGCCTAAAGATATGTATAAGTTGAAGAAAATTCTTTCTGATCTCGGTATGAAGTACGAGAAGATTGATGTGTGTCTAGACAACTGCATGCTTTTCTGGAGAGAGCATGACAATGAGAACAAATGTTTGAAATGTGATCAACCGAGTTTTGTAGAAGTTGTTAATAATGATGGTGATACTATGACAATAGAAGTCACACATAAGCAACTTCGTTACTTACCCGTGACACCGAGGTTGAAGCGGTTGTTCCTTTCAAAAAGAAAACAGCCAAACACATGAGATGGCACAAAGAAGGTGAGCATCAGAACAATGGAGTCATGATGTACCCGACTGATGGTGAGGCATGGAAGGCGTTGGACCAGTTCGACCCAGAATTCGGTCGTGAAGCGAGAAATGTTCGCATCGGGTTGGTGACAGATGGGTTCACACTGTTGAGCACAAACGCCACACCATACTCCTCCTGTTGGCCTGTCTCTGTCATTCCATACAATCTTCCACTGACTTTTTGCATGAAGAATGAGTTCATGTTTCTTAGTCTCATTGTACCTGGGCCAGATCATCCTGGGTCACGTCTCAACATGATGTTGAAACTGTTGATCGAAGAGTGTAAAATGTTGTGGACAGGAGTTGAAGCATACGACTGTTACAAGAAGCTGAAATTCAATCTCCGAACTTCTTATTTGTTGTTCGTCCATGATTTTCCTGCATATGACATGTTTTCTGGATGGAGCACTTATGGTCGATTGACGTGTCCGTTATGTGCCTCGGATACCGATTGCTTTCGACTTACCCATGGAGGCAAGATATCTTACTTCGATTGTCATAGACATTGGCTGCCTCCAAATCACTTGTTTAGACAACAGAGGAATGTCTTCATAAAGAACACCGTTGTCACTAAAGGACCACTGAAATGTCTTAACAGGTCAGAAATATCTGATATGTTGGAAAAATTGGTGCCAGATGAAGGTCGTCCTCGATATTTCGAAGGTTACGGAGACAAACACAATTGGACTCACATTGTGGACTTTGGGAGCTACCGTATGTGAAGTCGTTGATTCTAAGGCACAACATTGATGTCACGCATCAAGAGCATAACATGGCCGAATGTATCATAAGCACATGCATAGACATGACGGGCAAAACAAAAGACAATTTAAAGGCTCGAAAGGATCTCGCCGAGCTTTGTAACCGTCAAACTCTCGAGCTCTCCGAAAATGGTGGTAAACCACACACTCCTTTCTGTCTCTGACCTAAAGAAACGAAAGAAGTTCTCGAATGGTTTCAAATGTTGAAATTCCCAGATGGTTATGCAGCTAGTCTGAGACGAGCTGTGAATGTGAAAACGGGAAAGCTCATTTGGTTGAAGAGTCATGATTATCACATAATCATAGAAAGACTTATGCCTGTTATGTTTTGAGGCTACTTTGACGATGCGATGTGGAAGGTTTTAGCTGAGCTTAGCCACTTCTATAGGAAACTCTGTGGTAAAGAAATCATGCCAGAGATGATGACTAAGTTGGAAAAGGATATTCCGGTACTTTTGTGTAAGATGGAAAAAAATTTTCCTCCAGGATTTTTCAATCCAATGCAACATCTATTAATTCATCTTCCATTTGAAGCGAAAGTGGGCGGTCCCGTGCAATATAGGTGGATGTATCATATTGAAATATCACTCAGATATCTGAAACCAATGGTTGGTAACAGGGCAAGGGTTGAAGGTTGCATCGCCGAAGCTTTTACTATTAAGGAAGTAGGATACTTCTCAAGTGTTTACTTTGTAGAGGAACACAATATTAAAACTTCAGTAATGCGGTACAATATGGATGGGCAACCTCCTTGTAGCGATCTCTCAATTTTTGCAACAAGAGGCACTACTGCTGCTTTTTTGTACATGTACGCTAATATGGAAGAAATGGATCAATATTTCAAGTAAGTGTTTATTCTACACTTATACTTTTCACCATCTTTTGCAACACATGTATTCTAAAAGGTTCTCTTTTCATGTAGTATGTTCAACAAGCAAAATTGGAGACATAGACATCAACCCACTAGCAAGCAAATAGAATAGATTCGACGGGAAGGAATAAATGAGGGATCTAATTTTCTTTCCTGGTTTCGAGATCATGTAACATTTTCTCGTTAACTTATCAATATTAACAACATTTTCTTTATAACTTAAGAATGCTTATGTTTTCCAATAACTTCATATCTTGGACAGTGCAAAAAAGATGCCAACATCTATGAAGATTTGTGACAACTATCCCGTGGAGTGGTTATTGTTAGAAGCTATGGTCGATATGACGTCAACGGCTTTTGATTCCATGCAACTTTATTTCAATATCTTCGTTCTCTCACGGCAACATGTAATATCGAAGTTGTGATGAGGGCAATTGATTTGCAAGAACTTGAAACTCAGTACTACGGGATTATTAAAAAAATACTTGAATTCACTTTTGTCGGAAACAAGACAATTCGAGCAATATTCTTTGACAGCGAATGGTTTGATTCCATTCATGGAATTCGAGTAAATGAATTTGGCATGGTCAAAGTAAAACACAAGGAACGGTTGAAAGGATTCAATTAATCTGTTCTTGCACCCCAAGTAGAGCAAGTGTACTATCTACCTTATCCATGCAATAAATTCAAAGCTTGGTGGGTGGTACATAAGGTGAATCCTCATGAGCAGTTATACGCTCCTAGAGATGATGCTTACCATGAGGAATTTGAGGGTAATGTGGTCTACCAAGAGGAAGAGTTGCCAGACTCCTTCTCAGTCAAGGCCGGTGTAGGACTCGATGACTTAGTTGGAGACGCTCAAGATATCGAGATTGGCACGGAAGCGAAAACTGAATCAAAATAAGAAACTGAAGACATCGATGACTTAGTCGAACCTGCTGATTTGCACAAACAAAAACGATATGCGGAAGAAGAAGATTGATGGGATGGTTTAAGGAGTAGGGTGCATGACCGTGATGTTGATGAATTTTGAAATTTATGAAGTAACGTTTTATTCACTAACTTAGCATTAATTTTGTATATTATCTTTGCATATTAATCATTTATTCCTTGCAACAGGATGTCTTCGAAGGGGAAGGGGATGCCAGTGAGAGGGTTTGAGCCACCACGAGACCCTTGCTTAGGGACCATGTTACCTTCGAGCCGATGTTCCCTCTTTCAGCACACGTGTGCTTTCAGCGGAAGGAGGTAAATTTTAGTTTACAATAAATTTATTCTATAAATTGCAGTTGTTAATAATTATTTATTATTAATCTTTTTCTTTTGTGCAGTCTGACTCAGAGTCTTTTGAGTTTGAGTCAAAGGCTAGGGGCCGCAACAGGAGCCCGAGTCAGAGGCGGGGCCGCTACAGGAGCCCTCTAGTGCTAGCCTCCCTTCGGAGCTTACTAGAGCTAGCCTCCCTCAGCAGCCGGCTACTGCTAGCCTTCCATTGGACTCCGGTGGTTCCGATGAGACTTTAGGGCCATAGGACGCGGCGGCGTCGCAGCAGAGGCGACAGACGAGGAGGACCCACTTTGCGGCTCCTCCTCTGATTACTTCTCAATGGACCACGATCCGTCTTGTCAGAGACAGGTAAAAATTGTATATAGTATAATAAATATTAGATGTTGTTTTTCTTTAATTAATGATTTAATATATTTTGTAGATGTTGGTATGACTTTTCGTTCACGGGGGCTGAGAAACACCATAGGCAGGTTAACAGTGTCATGCGTGTTATCGTGAAGTTGCACTACCCCGGTTTCATTGACGGTTTCCCTACCCTGTCATGGGATGACTACGCTCGTATTTCTCAACCGGTCCACAACATGGTTCAGGGAGCCGTGTGGCACGATTTTGTGGTAAGTTTAACTGTTTCATTTTTTTAACTCGTTCGAATTGTTAATGCATATCACTTAAATGTTTGTTTGCTTAAAGTTGAGGTACCATGTAGAGGAAACGGGCATGGAGGAACATGCGAGACGCGTGTTCCATTACAACGCTCGGAAGCTCATGATGGCGGCTTTGTTGAACGCTTGGATTTAGGCCGTCAATGCATACTACAAGCGGCGCCCCCGAGAGCAGGAGCAGGAGCAGCAAAGGGGTCAATTTAGGAAGGACTCCGACGCGTACTTGACAGAGGAGCAGTACGCGGAGGTAAGTTTTTAAATTGTTAAATATTTATAATATCTATGTATGTTAACTGCATTGATGAAAAATGAAATATGTGCAGATTAGTATTTCCTGGTTACAGGGTAACACCGATGCGTACTTAGCTCTCTGTCGGTACTGGGCTAGCGAAGCTTTCATCGGTAAGTCCACAAAGGCTAGATAGTGCCGCATGGGGTCCGAGGGCAAGCACAACTTCGGCTGCGACAACTGCTTGCGTTTGGCTAAATGCATGGTAAGTACTTTTTGAATTTATTTATGTGTTCCTAATATATTTATCTCGCTAACACATCTATACAGGAGCAAGAGATGGGCCAGGAGCCGACCTCGACCCAGGTTTGGAAGAGAGATCACATCAGAAGTGACCCTTTTCAGCCAGGGCAGTGTAGTCAAGTCGCAGCCGACTGAATGGTAAGTTTTCAAAATTCATCAATTTCATTATAACAAATAATATTTTGACATGCTTACAAGATTTCTTTGTTTTGTAGACAAAGTACACGCAGGAGGTTGTGAAGATACACGGTGCGGATTGCGACTGGGTAAGTGCGCCGATCGACCCCCAAGCTGCGTACGCGAGCGGAGGCAGGAAGGCCCATGGACGGTGAGTTGTTCATGTGTTTTATTTCTTTTTCAATTTATCTTCTTCTAGTTAGTGTTTTCATTCTTTTGCAGGTTTGCTATTTTTGATAGAGTTGTCGACTCGAGGTCGACGCGACCTTTGAGAGGAACTTCATCGTCATAGGCCTCGTCCATTGGGACCACCAGTGGTCGTCTCTCGCAGACCTAGCTGGAGCTCCACACCTTGAAGGAGACGCTGACGCAAACCCAGACAGAGCTGGAGAGGTCGAGGGCGGAGGCAAGGGAGGAGCAGCGGAGGACGACCTTAATGCTGGCCCAGATGCAAGCAACGGTGGCGGTAAGTAATTTAAATTACCATAGTTAAATTTTATAGAATTTCAATAACATATATCTTCTAATAATTTGCAATGGCAGACTCTTGCTCGAAACAGCGGTCAGGATATCGAGATTCCTACACTTCCGCTGCAGCAGACACCAGAGCAGGTGATAAACTCATTCTTTAATATTATGCTAAGATTATTAAATAAATTTTCCACTCTTTCACATTATAGGAGTCGGCAAGATCTTATCCTGTTGTTGGGATGAACAACTGCTATGAAATGAACTTTACTTCTATAGTGTACACCTGATCATGTCATTGCGATCTTGCAAGAAGCTTTGTGGTCAACTTGTCGTTAGTAGCTTCTATGTTATTTCCCCCTCGTTTCAATCCAGCCTTTTGTAGAATAAGTAGTGTAAACTATTAGAAATCCGGTCTGTAGAACCCATGTTTTATCTCTGCACAGGTGCTGATTGGTTTTGTAGAGCAGAATAGATCCTTTTTGCACTGTGCAAATGAAAGCAGAACCTTCTAATGCTAGAGCAGAACCTTCTGATTTCCCTCCTTTACAAAGTTTTATCTCCACTTGTCGCGTGCATGCATCACTCAATATCAAAATAACCATAACTTCATATGCAGTAAGTGGAATTTGGTAAAATTTGTTTTATTTCATAATATGTGGTAGTTCGTGCTTTAAATGGATCGATTGAAGTATAATATGGTTGTGCAATTCTTTACAAGGCTAATACAAGGAATATATGGTTCTTTTGCAGGGTTCGGGATCGGCGGCTCAAACTCCTTTGTCACATCTACAGGCACCCGGAGGAACGCGCCGAGAAGATCTTGGCTCCGGAAGTAGTGGAAGGGCTAGAGTGTAGCCTGGTGAATGGTTTTGAAACTGTTTTGTGCTGTTGTGGATGTTTTGAATGTTTTTTGGACTATTTTGTGATCTGTGTACTGTATAAACCGTTTGTGCACTATTTTGTGATCTGTCTGGAGCTCACAATCCAGCGAGGTAGTCAGTTTCCATTTTTTTTAAATGAAAACTTAACTTACGCCAGCCATGGCCAAGCCGACGTAAGTTAGACCAGTTTAACTAACGTTGGTCAAACCATACCAACGTAAGTTAAACCACTTAACTTACGTCGGTTCCGCGCAACAGACGTAAGTTATACCACTTAACTTACGTCGGCCGGCAACGACTGACGTAAGTACTCCGGCCCAAGCTGCGGCCCATCCCGGTAAATAACTTACGTCGGTTGCCGGATACCGATGTAATTAAGTAACTTACATCGGCGGCTGACGTAAGTTAACTTAATTATGTCCAAACTACTTTGTCGGCCGGCCATCGATGTAATTAAGGGAAAACCAACATAATTAATTAACTTACATTCGTTTTGCCCTTAATTACATTGGCCATGTCTGACGTAATTGATCGGGATTCTTGTAGTGTAGGGGGCCCGCTGTCAACATTTCATACGTTGATAGTGGGCACCGTCGAAGCAACTAAGCTTCGAAAACACCTAGGGGCCGTTGTTGATGTTTCATATGTTGATTGTGGGCGCCGTCGACACAAATAAGCTTCGACAACACCCAGGGGGCCTGCCGTTGACGTTTCATATGTTGATAGTGGGAACCATCGAAGCAACTAGGCTTCGGCAACTCCTAGGGGGCCCGCTGTCGATGTTAAGAACGTGGCGAATGGTCCTTGGAGGTTTTGGATGCAGGACCCGAACCTCTAACCTATCACAGTAGCTACAAGTTCCATGCAGACAAATATTCAAGATATTGCCAAATTGCTTATTATAGATGTCCTCAATCAATTGAGCACATCTACTAGGGGGCAACAAGATAACGACAATGATGCATTAAAGACAAAAATGGATTTCGAAAGGATTTCATTCATTCAAAATTTGGAGATTTACAAGATGAAGGTACAATAGGGAAGGATCCTATCTACTGGCATTCCGCTGGAAGTATGACGCAACCTTCTGGACAGCTTCATGGATGCTTGCCTTGGCAATTTCTTCCTCCTCAACGACAGGTCCATCAATTACCAAAGCTAAAGACATAGAAGGATCCCAGCTTCGGAATCATGTTAGCACATATTCTGCAACATTTTTCACCAAGGATTTTCCCTCAGTCTCGAGCTAGTTGCTGATCACAACTTCCAGCGCATCAGCTTAGTTCCGACAGAGTTAAGCACCACCAAGGCCATGTCCATCTCTGGCTCTGGGTCAGCCGGTCAATCGGGCTGAATCCTAGCGGCATCAGAGCATCTTCCACTCGCCCAAGGAAATCCGAGTCCTGCTTGTACAAAATTGCTCTTGTACCCTGGAGCTCCTCCAGTGACCTTCTTGCGGATGATAGCTTCGTAGAGCCCTCCTTTGAGAACCGCTCGACCTCTTAAGCATGCTGCTAAATCCATTCAGCCAGCTGCCTCTCTTGGTCAGCGATATTCTTCTCCTGGGGTTCAAGGGGTCTCACTTCTCTGCAAGGTCCCTCTCCTTAGCCTTCACCTTGTTCTCCCTGGACGAGACAACACTTTCTCTCTTGCTAACTCCTTCTCTCGCCAGCCATACTTAGTGTTTTTGTTTTTCACACCAGGACTTGAATTTCTCTACACGGTCAGCCAAGTCCTGCTCCTTATTGTCTAAAGCATCTTGGCTCTTGAGGAGTTGTTCCCTCAAAGTGTTGAGACTCTCCGAGCAATCATATGCCAATTCATTGACTTTCCTGGCATGCTCGTAGATCTCCAGACTCAAGGGCTTTTATTGCAGCCTCTCGTTCATCCAGCGAGTTGTTCAGATGCTTCTGTCGAGCTTTCTCGGCTTCCAGCCAATACCTTAGGCCCGATAGCCGAGATTGCGTCAACTTTGTTTTGAAGTAGAGCAGCTTGCGCCAACGCCTTAGGGTGTCACACTCATCCTACAGGGTCTTGCGCTCATAGTCGAAGGCGAGCTGAACTTGGCGTAGGCTCGAGCAGATGTTGTCGTTCACATATCCAGAGGGCTTGGCTTAGGACCTACCTAAGACTTATATGGCTCCCCTGAGTCTTCTAGAATAGTTGTCGTGGCCCATGGTAGAAGCATGGACTCCAACAACTCAACATCTGCGGTGCAGAGTTCCGAGAGCTCTTCGATCTTCGGCGCCGACATAGAAGGTCCTGCAGTTGGATCTTAAGGAACTAGCGCACCATGGCCATCTCTGGCATATCGACATGAGCCAATGACACTGTTACGTCTGGAGCTGGTGCCGAAACTTCTACCGCAACTTCCAAAATCTCCAACACTAATGCCGGTACCTCGAACACTAGCTCCGGACCAGCTAAAGCTTGCTCCGGCGTTTCTTCCTCGTGTCCGACGCAACCAAGGCTTCTTCGGCCACTGGCTCCAAGGTCATCTCGATGTCAGTTGGCGCCGGAGCTACTCTGTCATCTGCCACGACCATAGGAGAAACTGTTTCAGCAACGGAGGCTTTGGTCGGTGCGAACTTTGTGGCTATAGCGCTGACTTGTGCCGGAGAAGTAGCTCCTCATCTCGATAATCTAGAATATAGAATTTAAAAAAAAAATAGAAAACAAAAAGAAAACACAAGTTTAAGTACCAATCGTTACCTGGGGATGCTGCCGATCCAGTCGGCACGAAACTTCTTCCTTGGGCGGTCGGAGTTAGAACCCACCATCGTCGGTGAGGCAGAGCCTCCAGACTTCATCGCAGGAGTCGTGGCAGCCACCAGTACTGCATCAGTTGGGATCTCCATCGTTTGAGAAGACACTTTGGATCCGAAGCCCGGCGATGGCCTTAGAACCAGAGTTGAAGAATTACCGGACCCAACGCCCACCGATGGCACTGGGGCCTAAGACAATTTCCCAGGCTCAAAGCTTGCCATTAACTTCGGAGCTGGGTTGGCGGTTGCTGGAGGCACAACCAGCACTGAGTTGAGGGCCGGCTAAGGTAGTGGCATTGATTGTGCCAGAGCTGCTCTGACAGAGCTGCCATTAGTTCGCGTCAACCTTCTCTTCCGACTAGAGGTGTTGAGGGGCTTCTTGCCTTTGCCCCGACTTGAGTCAGACTTCTTCTGACTTGGTTCTGCAAGAGCCATGCCCTTCCCACTGACAGGTGCAGAGTTAGACCCTCAAGGTGGATAGGGGGCCGAAGCTCTGGGGAGCACAATCCCAACACATCGAGTGCTTCGCTGCGTCACTGCAATGCCTGTGTCATCAAGAAGTGGCATTCCCTTCGGCAAATCTCTCATAAACTCTAGAACCCGTTTAGAGGCAGGAACTCTGCTGGATGTGTGGTATCATCTATGTAAAAAGTTCCGCTGTAAAGTTTTTTTAGCTGGAGCTTCAGAGAATTTTTATCCAAATTGGTCCCTCGGCCAACTTCAATCCGATAGGTGTCCATTTCTCCAATGAAATTCAAAGCCGGGAACTCCTGTTGGTTTAGTGGAGCCCAACAATTGGTTAATAAGTTGGCAAGGACCATCGTAGAGGTTACTCCGCCTTCAACCAAGTTCCGGATCCTCGTAAGCACTAGGTTGTATTCTTCCGTCAGTTGTGGGATCTCCTCCCAAGAGTCTGAATCGGTTGTGGGAAACCTCTTCGGAAGTTCCAGCCTGTTGTGGAGATCCACTTGGACCACTACCCACTCTTTCTTCCAGGTTTCCCACTTCCCAGAAGTAGATGAATTGATGTACTGAAAGGGGGGTTCTTCCTTCTCACAAAGTAGTAGAGGACGATCAGCTGGTTAGTTTTGCCAGTTGCTCGGAGTGTGAAGAAGCTCCAAAACAATGGAATGCAGGGTTGCACACCCCACCCACATCTCGTAGAAATGGACAAAGATTTCCACCAGCATGATTGAATGTGGGTTGACATGCTGAAGCTGGAGTCCATAAGTCTCTAGCAGCATTAGGAGGAAGGTGGAGATAGGCGGGACAAGCCCCACCATCGCGTACGCCGAAAAGAAGACGATCTCAATGGATCCCTCTTTCTTGAAAGGGAGCTTTACACAACGGATTGAGTTGTTGAAGGAATCGCTTGTCCAGCCCATCAGCTTCCAAACTCTCAACAGCCCATTATCGCTCTTGATCTTGCCGAGGAGAAGTCCGAGTTCCATCTCCGCAATGTGGAGCAAAAAGTGGGAGCGCGATGCAATGGTTCAAGCGAAGAACTCTATGAGCAAGAATAGATTGTTTCGTAAGAGTTCTCTCACCTTGCAACGCCCCTCCCTTTATTAAGCCTCCGTGACACTTGGATGGCAACCGCATCCGGACCTTGAACACACTCAACAAAGTTACCTCGTCAACGACAAAGGGGCCTGGGTCCACTTTGCCAAAAAAGTTACACCAGGTGAACCGTTGCCATGGTGAGAATTTGGAAGCCCGAGGGCGGCGGCCTGATAGGGCTACAAATATTGTGCTGGGAACTGATACAAAAATTGTATTGGGAACCAGCGTCTTTCAATTGTGTGAGATCTGCATGTCATGTATCTCACCTACCAAATCAAGAAGGGCTGCGTGTCCCAAGAGGAAAGCTGAAGTAGTAGTGCGGGAGAGATAATGACCCCACCTCTAGCATCGAAACCTTACAATCTCACCAGAGATGGGCCTGAGGACACTGTCGATACCCTGCATACCAGGTATCCCTTCATACCAGAAGAAGATGCGATGAGTTCCACCTTCTAGTATTGTGGACTTGCGGAGGCAACACGTGTCCTGCAGTGCCGGATCTGACTCCCTCTTTAGGGTGGCTCTTGTGCTGCAACGTGTCCCTCAGTGCTTGACCTGCCTCCCTCCTTAGGGTGGATCTGGTGCTATCACGTGTACGTGGGTACCATATCATCCTCCCCAACAAGGGATGCTCCGGTGCTGCTGCGTGTCCAGTAGCTTCGAACCTACCTCCCCGCAGAGGGAGGCTCCAAAGCTACCACGTGTCACACATCTGAATCTATGTCTGCAATAGGAAGACAACATGATCTCCAACGACGTGGATGTTTAAGGGCTATCAATCGACAATTACAAGACCTGGTTAATGTGTCATTAATGTCATATTAATGCACTACGTAAGAAACCAAAATAAGAGACAAAAATGGGCAACTTGCTCAAAGGAGGGCGTCTCTGATATGGTTAAGCGAGACGTGCCCACTTCAGCAAGGATCTGACATGGCTCGGTTGAACGTAAAAGAGACGAGTTACAATACAGCCCATCTCAGTTAAGTAGGTATCCGCGATGCACCGTCCTCTTTGACAAATGGGAGACACGCTTCTGACAAAGAGCATCTCATTTTTGTGAAAGAAATGAGATGAACTTTACAGAAAGCACATCTACTTTGTCTTCAGTTACAGACACACATGAACACGTCGCTGAACGATGAAACTCATTCATTCACAGTTGAAGACACAAGACACTCCTCACATAAATGAACACAGGTAACACATGCATTCATTAACAATATATTATAGAACATAAGAATAAAGTACAAGACACAAGAAAAGAAAAAACAACATCAACTAAAAACAACAAAATAAAACCTAAATCCTACTCCTCCTCCCCCTCCTCCTCCTCCTCCTCCACCGGCCATCTGGCGCTGGTGCAACAGGAGCCATGGCCGGCTGCTCCGCCGGTTGCTCCGACTGGTCCAGATCCGGCAGTGCAACCTCGCGGCCGAGGTTCCTGGCCCTCGCCGCCACCAGGATACTGCGGCACTCGGTGCCGAGCACCTCTGCCATCGTCTCGAGCAGCCTCTAAAACGGGTCAAATATCCTATCAAACATTGTCTCGAGCAGCTGTTGAGCCTCACGGGGGAGCGTCAACACTTTTTCTTGCAGCGTGGCTCCCTTGGCGGTCATGGCGGCGGAACATTGGCCATGGTGGGTTGTCTGCTCGGAGAAGACGAATGAATAGAAGAGGAGAGACTGATGGTGCCTTATATAAGGTCTGTGCAGAGACGCAAAAGGGAGACACGCTTACAGCAAAGTGTGTCTCCAATGCTCGACCTCTGCTAAAAGGGAGACGCACTCTTACGAAAAGTGTGTCACTCCTATTTTTGACATATCCTTTAGCTTCGTGATTTTATCTATTTTGTTTCGAGTCACTATTGATATCACACATCACTGAACTTAGAGCACATTCACTTGATAACTAAGTTGAATAATCAAAATCCTTCATGTTTGCAATTGCTTTCACACAGTTCACTGTCCACACAATGAACACACCACACATTCATTCATTCACACAGTGGAACACACAATAAAATATTCATTCACAATGGTGGAACACACATTTGAGCATAGCTAAATTCCATTCATGAACACAATATCTAACAAAACACAAGAAAAGAAAAAACACCAACAAAAAAACAAAGATAAACTAAATCCCCCTCCTCCTCCTCCGGCGGCGACTCCGGCGCTGGTGCAATAGGAGCCTGGGTCGGCTGTGCCGGTTGCTCCGGCTGCACCGATGGTGCAACCCTGAGACCGAGGTTGCTTTCTGTCGCCGCCACCAGGTTTCTATGGCCCACGGCGCCGAGCACCTGGGCCATCGCCTCGAACAGAATGTCGAGAATAGCGACCACCCCTGTAAGGGCGTAGAGGTAGTGGCCGAGGGTACCCATTCCAGTAAACTGTAGAAGGGCACACAGACCGAAGGAACTTATGGTGCAAGATGTATTGTTGTACGCCTCTTGTGCCATAGGAGGCGATGCTCGGTGTTGAACCTCTCGGGGGAGGTGCAACATAGTTTCTTGCACGGTGGCTCCCTCGATGAACTTGGAGGCGGAACATTGGCCATGGTGGTGGTGAGTCGTTGGCGCGGAGAAGATGCAAAAGAAGAGACAGATGCAAAATGAGCGACGTGCTTGTGGAGAACTGGCGGGTGATGGCGCGTCTTATATTATGTATGTGCGGAGTCGATGATGGAGCAGTTGGTTTCCCACTCATTGATGGAACAATACCACCTTGGGGAAACAAAAGGTCGCGCACGCTGGTAGCACGCGTCTCTGCACCACGACCGCTGAAATTAAGTTCTTCACAGTCCTCGTGCCGCTCGTCTATCTTTGAACAATGGCAGACGTGCTTTCATATCTCGCACATCTCACTTTATTCTCCCATACATCTCGCTTTAGTCTCGCACGTCTCGTTTACCTCGCTCGTCTCTTTGCTTTTGGTGCTCCTTTACTAATCGACCAACGCCTTTACTAATTGGCCAACTCTAGTACGACCACTGCCTCAGTTCGACCAACTCCAGTGCGACTGCCGTTGCTGTTCGCATCTCTGTCGTCGTCATCATCATTGTCCTCGTCGTCGTCATCACTGTTCATGGCCGGGTTAGATATCGGCTTGGCGCGTAGCCGACTGAAAGAGGAGGGTTTGGTGTGGCGCAAGAACCATCACCATGTATGTACATATGGCACACCGATCGTATGGTTGTATAAATGTAGCACTGCAATGGACTTATGAACTTAATTTATTTTTGTTTTTCCTGTCTTGTTTGTTTTTGGTATTTCCAATTTCTCTGCGTAGTATTTCTCTACGAAGCCTGAGTCGGGAGATTTACAGAAGTGGCAGTGCATCGTCCCCAGTAAATATGGGATAAGTCATGAAGAGCGAGCACAATCATATGAGTATAACCATCGTCCTCTTATTAATGAATTTCCTTTGTAGACTCACTAGTAAGGTGGTTACAAACCCTGACAAGATGTGCCTTTCCACTTGGTTTCTTCCACACAAATGTCCATTGCTCAGGAGTACCCTTCCTTGGGATTCTTGATCAAGAGACTATAAGATAGACTTATTTTGCTAAAGTAATTAGTAATTCTTGCCGAAATTATTGGAATTGGTTTATTATGTTTCTTAAATTGATATTTCATAGGGGTGGTGGACTAATTTTACAATCAAAACTATAGTACTTGAAGCTTAGCGTTTGCTTCATCAGCCAAATGCGCCTGATGTTGAAAATGATTGCAATAATCTACTTATGAAGGTTAGTAAGTTTGTGTTAGTGACCAATGTAGGTTATTCATTCCTCATTCGCATTTGTTAATTTCAACAATGTCAATATTTTCAGGATCTAGGGGAATATAATAGACGTGTTCGGGAGCAAGCTGGACGTTACAATGTAGATTGATCAATGGGACCTTCATAGGAATAAGTTTAGAATCAAAATTAGTTTAGAGGGCACGCAATGTGTATGAACTATGAAATTCATTGAGTTGCAAATTATCTCTGAATTGCAATGTCATTGTGTTTGTTTACCCCTGAATTCAAATTATATCCCTTTATTGCAATATCATTGCGTTTGTTTATCCCTACAACGGATGCTCACAATGTCATGCGAGTGCCAATAGGGAGACGAGCACATGAGAGACAAACTTTAACAAGGTACGCCTCCGATTTGTGAGATCCGACAGAAGGGAGATGCGCTTGTCAGTACCCTACGTACCGAATACTCTATGATACTGCAAGAAGTGCAAGGGAGTTCAACTAGTCAAAGTTGAAGACCTCCGTAGGCCCCACGTGTCACACGACACTGGACCCGCCTCCTTTATATGGGTATCTCTAGCACTACCACGTGTAATATAAAACCGGAGCTAAACTCCCTACATAGGGGACTCTGTGCTTGACACGCGTACAGTGACACCAGACCTAACCCCCAGTAGAGGGAAGCTCCAGTGCCACCATGTGTGTAGCGGATCCAGACCTATCTCTCCACAATGGGAAGCTCCAGATCTGCCACATGTTGATCCTCTAGACCTATGAAACTAGTGGGAAGTTGACAGATCTCCAATGGCACAGACATTCAAGGGATAGTGATTGCTACAATTACAAGGCCTGATTATGTGCCATTAATACAATATTAATGGTGCACAATCAGAAGACCCTTAATACTGGTAACTCCACCATTAAGGTGCATTATCACGCTATTAGGGTGCTCAAACACACTTAATTGTTTATTAGGCAGTAATAACCGCTGGGGCCACATGTCAGGAATGGCAACTCATGTAACAACCATCCCTTAGTCTATAAAAGGTATGTGTTGCACGATACAAAACAACTAAGCTCATATGCTCACAAGTACCAGTGAATCCTCAATACAACAACACACACCCCGTGGAGTGGGGTATTACGCTCAGGTGGCTTGAACCACGTAAATCCTTTGTGTCATTATCTTGTCTAAGATCTTCGCGCGGCCAAACCGATACAAGAACCTCCGCGGGCTACAATTTAGTAGTACCAGAGGAAGTGTCGTTCGTATGCTTCCACATTTGGTGCGCCAGGAAGGGGTGCTTGAGATCTCAAGATGGTGAACTCCGCCGCAGGATCGTCCAACGGCAACAACGCTGAGCAACCTGCTAGAGGGAATCCCTCCAACATTCAACAGCCAGCAGCCGCTATTGTTCCTGCGGGTGTCATGCCGCCACCACCACTGTCTGTTCTTGCAAACAATGCTAGATAGCAGGATGGCATACTCGCATCGATCACGGCATCGGCGAACAGTAATCCTATGCACGCGCTTGTCGTTGCGCGTACACTACTCCAACGTCCACCACCTCTAGGAGCACCTTAGGGTGTGATGGAGCAATGGAGGGCTGATGTTGAACATCTGGTTGCAGCTGCAGCCGATGGCATCAACAATCAAGGCCCTGCCCCTTCAGGACAGGCACTTTCACAGTGTCCGATCTTGTCAGGAAGACTTGGTCCGCAAGCTCCACAACACAGAAGACGTGTTGTGTCCCAACAGGTGACTTTGCTGCCCTCCGGGGCATGTCGCACCCACACTGCATTGAGGCTCTCGATGCATGACCTGTGGTCGGAGCTCGACCTCCATTACCGACAGCAGGACGGTCGCATCCACATCGAGCGTGCTCGCGAGAGGTAAGAAGCTCGGGACAACCCTGCTCTATTAGGTGTAGGAGGAGGTTGTTCTACCCTAGCCATGCATTTACGCATGGTCCACTGGCCCCAGAAGTTCCAGCACATCTGATGGAGAAGTTTGATGGAACTGTCAACACTGTCGAATTCCTTCAAATCTACTCGACCGCTATCTTGCGATAGGGGGCAATGAGGCCGTGAGGCCAACGATTTCCCTATGGCTTTGATTGGGACCGCTAGGTCTTGGTTCATGAGTCTTCATCCTGAATCCATCAACAGTTGGGGCAGAGCTATGCCAACCATTCATTGCCAACTTCGGGAACTCCTACGCCCGACCCGGCATTGAACAGGATCTGTTTGGAAACTAGCGACAAAAGAAGTCACCAGTGTCACGAAACTCTTTAGCCTGGCTGACAAATGTGCCAGAGCTGTGGAGGGCCGTGAGATGCACTCCAAACCAGCTCTGAAGGCTAACAAGAAGTCCTCCAAGGCTGAGGCCACTACCTATGGTAGTGGAAAGAAGAACAAGACCAACGACAAGAAAAAGCTATCGGGCGGTGCACCTGCTATTGCGGCTGCTGCAGCACCGGGTGGCCCGGGGCCACACCCCAAAAAATGACCTCGACCTTTGTCAGAAGACGATAGCAACTCCAAAATGTGGGGTCCGATCAACAAGACGGAGAAGCATAATATAGAGGAGTGTCGGGAGGACCAGAACCTTGTTGAGCACTACAACAAGCACCGAGAAGAAGATCCTTTCCGCCAACGGTAAGGAAAACAGAAAGTCGACGAAGCTCCGGCTAATGTAGAGCTAGGCTTCCAGGATCCCAAGAATGTCTTGAAGGATGTGTACAAAAGGGTCAACGACGATTACGACATCTTTGACAACGAGCGTCAGAAGACCCTTAACACCATCTATGGTGTTTCCTGGGACATCACTTTTCGCCGCGTCCTCAAGACAATGTGGCGGGACATGGCTGCTGTAGCTCCTACCACCAGGGCGGAACCTCATCAGAAATGGATGGACACTCCCATCACCTTCGATGCTACGGACTGCCCCCGGAACATGATCGGAGCTGGCCAATTGCCACTGATGGTATCTGTCGGTACCCTGGAAACCGTACACCCCTTGAGGTTATAAAGATCTCAAAGGAAAGTCATCTACTTGTTTTGAAGACCTTCGAAGGCCCACATGTCAGATATAACTGGACCCGCTTCTCCAGCATGGTTAATCCTAGGGTCGCCACGTGTACTATAAAACCGGAGCTACCGCCCACAAGGGGGAAGCTCTGGGCCGTGTACCGAAATGGCACCTCCGGACTTGACCCCAGACCGAGGGAAGCTCCAAACCTAACACGTGTCAGATAGCTCTAGAGCTGCCTGATTCCCACAGTATGCTCTGGAGCTGCCACGTGTCCAACCGTCGGAGCTTCAGCCTCTGATCTCCGGAAGACTCCATAACGGCTCCAGATCTTCACAAGGGAATTAAGGACTTCAAGACACGATTAAGTGTCATTAATATCATATTAATGACACACGATCGGATGAACTTAATTACCAGTAATGGTGCTGTCAAAGCCCATTACCCGGTCGTTAAGGACCATTAAATGTGTTCAATAAGTGTCAATACTAGTAACCGTCGGGACCACACGTCGGGCCAGGCTAACTTGTAACGACCTGCACTTGTACTATAAAAGGACAGGCCGACGACACATTCAAGGGGAGAGACACGCGCCATAGACGCTCAACACAAGCTCATACAGCTAATACAACACCAACACACCCGTGGAGTAGGGTATTACGCTCAGGCGGCCCGAACCACGTAAACTCTTGTGTCTCCTACGCCATTTACTATTCACCCTCTTGAATCTCCGCGCGCCCACACCGAACATCAAACTCCTCTAACACTTTAGTAGTGTTGGGAGATCTGCCAGTTCCAAACCACCGACAGTTGGCGCACCAGGTAGGGGCGCCTGAGATTTTGAGAATGGTGAACTCAGCTGCTGGATCATCCAACGGTCAACCCGCTGCTCAGGCTATTGGGGGGAATCCCTCCAATATACAGCCACCAGCAGGAGCCTCAGCACCAGCAGGAGTCAACTCCCACCAGCAAATCATGCTGGGCAATGTGATGGTGCGCCGGCGTCAATCACTGCGTCGGCAAATCATGACAACCCGGAACACGCGCTCCATGCAACGCGTGCTCTTCTCCAACGCCCACCACCTCCGGATGCATCTCGGGATGCACTGGAACAGTGGAGGGCCGATGTGGAACATTTGGTTGCAGCAGCAGCCGAATGCCTCAGCAACCAGGGTCCTCCTCCTTCAGGACAAACCCCGTCACAGTGGCGGACTTTGTCTGGTAGACATGGTCTGCATGTTTCCAATAGCAGGAGACGTGCTGCATCACAACAAGTGACGTCATTGACCTCCGGGGCACGACGTACTCACACGGTATCTAGGCTCTCAACTCATGACCTCCGAGCGGAGCTTGATCGCCGATACAGCCAACAAGGCGGCCGAGTCCATATTGAGCGTGCTCGTGAAAGACGGGAAGCTCAGGACCTTTCTGCTCCTGAAGGAGTAGGAGGAGGTTGTTCAGCTCTGGCCATACATCTGCGTATGGTCAGGTGGCCACAGAAGTTCCGGCCTCACCTGCCGGAAAAATTCGACGGGACTGTCAATCTCGCCGAATTTCTTCAGATCTACTCCACTGCAATCTTGGTAGCTGGAGGAAACGAGGCCGTGATGGCCAATTATTTTCCAGTGGCCTTAACTGGGACCGCCAGGTCCTGGTTTATGAGCCTTCCACCCAACTCTATCAACAGTTGGGAGGAGCTGTGCCGGCAGTTCACCACCAACTTCGGGAGTTCATACACCCGACCAGGCACTGAACTAGACCTTTTTGCAGTCGTGCAAAAAGGGGGAGAATCCCTGCGATCATTCATCCTGAGGTTCTCTCAGGTACAAAACACTATCCCTTCTATCTCTAGCACCTCTGTCATTGTGGCATTCAGACAGGGTGTACGGGACAAGAAGATGTTGGAGAAACTGGCGATCAAAGAGATCACCAGCGCCATGGAACTCTTCAGTTTGGCCGACAAATGTGCCAGAGCTGCAGAGGGCCGTGAGATGCACTCCAAACCAACTCCGGAGGATCACAAAAAATCCTCCAAAGAAGAAGCCGCTACCTCCGGGGGTGGCAAGAAGAAAAAGAAGACCAACGGCAAGAAGAAGCTGTCGGCCGGTACATCCAATGTTGCAGCTGCTGCAGCTCCGGGTGTCCCGGGGGCCACGCCCCGAGAAGCGACCTTGACCGTCTTCTGAAGACGGTGGCAAACCCAAAGTGTGGTGTCCCATTCACAAAACGGGCATCCACAGTTTGGAAGACTGCCGGGAGGTCCAAAACCTTGCCGAGCGCTACAGTAAGCGCCGGGAAGAAGCTCCATTCCGACAGAGGGAAGGAAAACAAAAAGTCGACGAAGCTCCGGCTGAGGAGGAGTTAGGTTTTTAGGACCCCAAAGAGGTCCTGAAGGCTGTTTACACCTCCGTCGATGATGATTCTGACGTCTCTGACAACGAGCGTCGGAAGACCATGAACATCATTTTTGGTGGATCATGGGACATCACCTCCCGCCGCGTCATCAAGACTATGAGTCGGGATATGGCTGCTGTAGCTCCTACAGTCAGGCCAGAACCTCATCGGAAGTGGATGGACACAACCATCACTTTTGATGCTTCGGATTGCCCTCGGAGCATGGTTGGAGCAGGTCAGTTACCTTTGATGGTATCTCCTACCATCAATAACATCCAGCTCCACCATGTCATGGTAGACGGAGGTTCAGGGCTTAACCTCATTAGCTTCAAAGCCTTCACCAAGCTTCAACTCTGACCTTCGGATCTTCACCCCTCTCGACCTTTCTCTGGAGTAGGTCCGAGAGCCATTACCCCACTCGGTGCTATTACTCTCCCTGTTACCTTCGGGACACGGGAGAAGTACCGCACCGAGAAGTTGGTCTTCGACGTCGCTCAGATCAACTTACCCTTCAATGCCATCTTGGGTAGGCCTGCCCTGTACAAATTCATGGCAGCTACTCATAATGGTTATCTGGTGTTGAAGATGCCAACGCCAGTAGGCGTTCTTCGGATCTGCGGAGATCGTACCGCCGGAGTAACTGCTTTGGAAGAACTCCATGCACTCACCACGGTGCAAGAGGAGGACTCCAGGCAGGAGCAAGCTCCAAAACCCCGGAGCATTCGTCAACGAGTCTCGACTTCTGCACCTCGTGTGCAGCCAAGCGGCGATACTGACATTCCCGTCAAAGTCGTCCAAATTGGTTCCGATGTTGCTCAGACCACCCGTATATCGGGGGGATTGAACGACAAATAGGAACTTGCGCTCATCACTTTCCTCAGGGCTAACGTCGACGCGTTTGCCTGGCAACCGTCACAAATGTCCGGGATCCCCAGGGAAGTGATTGAGCACAATCTGAAGATCTACCCCGACGCCCGGCCTATGCATCAAAAGCCTCGGAAGCAATCCGTAGAGCGACAGAACTTCATCCGACAAGAAGTGAAGAAGTTACTCGATGCTGGATTCATCCGAGAAGTCTTCCATCCAAAATGGCTGGCAAACCCAGTCGTTGTGCCCAAGGCCGGCGAGAAGCTTCGGATGTGCATCGACTACACCACACTAAATAAGGCATGCCCAAAAGATCCATTCCCACTACCCAGAATAGATCAGATAGTGGATTCCACCTCCGGGTGTGAATTACTGTGTTTCCTAGACGCATATTCCGGGTATCATCAAATCAGGATGTGTAGGGAAGATGAAGAGCATACCTCATTCATCACAGTAGATGGATTGTACTGTTATACAGCCATGCCCTTCGGTCTCAAGAATGCAGCTTCAGCTTTTGTACGACTATGTACAAAACTTTTGAAGAACTCATTAGAGACATAGTGGAAGTGTACGTCGATGACATCGTGGTCAAGGTCAGGAACAAGGAGTCACTCCTTGACACCTTGCAGGCTGTCTTCGACAAGCTGCGGGTCACCCGCACAAAGCTAAACCCAGACAAGTGTGTCTTCGGGGTTAGCTCCGGAAAACTTCTCGGTTTCCTGGTAAGTCACCGGGGCATAGAGGCTAATCCGGCAAAGATTAAGGCCATTGAAAACATGCGGCCACCAACCCGCATCAAAGACGTCCAAAAGTTAACTGGATGTCTAGCAGCCCTCAGCCGGTTCATTTCAAGACTGGCGGAACGGGCACTCCCCTTTTTCAAGCTATTGAGGAAGTCCGGACCATTCCAATGGTTCGAAGAAGCAGAGAAGGCATTCCAGGAGCTGAAACAGTTCCTCACCACCCTACCAATTCTTGTAGCTCCGAACCCTGGTGAGCCTTTGTTGCTTTATATTTCAGCTACTGATGAAGTCGTCAGTATGGTTCTGGTTGTGGAGAGACCAGAGCTACCCCATACTCAGGAATCCAGACCCCTTCGGGAGGGTCCAGAGGTTCCTGGAAGCGAGTCTGAGTCCCAGCTCCCAGATTCGAATCCACAAGAAACCACTTCAGGAGACCCAGACCCCTCCGGGAGGGTCCAGGTCGCTTCTGAAGAAGCTCCGGGTTCCTCCAGCCAGAACCCGGAGGTCCCCAAAGAAAATCCGGATTCCTTCGAGAGGATCCGGGTTAGTGAAGAGGAAGCTCCGGACCCCTCCGGGAGGGTCCGGACCATTCAGCGCCCGGTGTACTTCATTAGTAAAGTACTACATGATGCCAAGACTCGATACCTAGAGGTGCATATGCTGCTCTATGCAGTTTTTATTGCCTCCAGGAAGCTTCGCCATTACTTCCAAGCTCACAAAGTCTCAGTGGTGACCTCTTACCCACTTTGAGCAATCTTGCATAATCTCAATTCAATTGGGAATATTGCAAAGTGGGCAGTGGAATTGGCTGAATTTGATCTTGAATTTATTTCAAGGCAAGCAGTCAAGAGTCAAGCATTGGCTGATTTTGTGGCAGAATTGACTCCCTCTCGATCAAACCTTGGGGGGCCCAGTGAGCAGAAGATGGAGCATCGAGCTCCAGCCTTCACCGAACCTCACTGGACCCTCTACTTCGACGGCTCCCTGCAGAAGCAGGGTGCCGGAGCTGGAATCCTTCTCCTTGCACCGACCGGGGAGAAGGTAAAATATATGGTACACCTTGACTTCAAGGCGACCAATAACATGGCAGAGTATGAAGCACTCATCTATGGACTAAAGGTGGCACTATCATATGGTGTCAAGCAACTGCTGGTCAAGGGAGATTCGTAGCTCATCATTAAGCAGGTGAAGGGTGAATGTTCCTGCAATAATCTCCAGCTAGTTGCTTACCTCCTTGAAGTCCAGAGGCTTCAGAAGGACTTCGAAGTCCTAGATCTCCACCATGTTCAGCGTGCCCATAATGCTTAAGCTGATGAACTCTCGATGAAAGCGTCAACCGGAGCTCTGGCTCCTGACGGATTTTTGTTCGGAGGTTGTCAAAGCCAACAGCTCAGCCTGCCGAACTGAGCGAAGGGAGCGAGATCAGCATCCCGAAGCTGACGGTCCCGATGGCCCTGTTACCATGGCAGCCATCAAGGGTCGTAGGTGCTGCCAGGAGCTCCGAGCAACCCAGCACACAAGACTCAAAAGCTCAAGCTAGTTCCAATGCATGGATCTTGGAGATCTGGAGCTACTTGAAAGACAACATCCTTCCTGACGATGATGTATCCGCTGACCGTGTAGTCAGATTGGATAAAAGATACACGCTGGTAGAAGGGGATCTCTACCGGCGTGGTGCTAATGGCATCCTAATGCGGTGCATCACAAGGGAAGAAGGCTGCGAACTCCTCGCAGAAATCCATGGCGGCGAGTGTGGGAACCACGCGTCTTCCCGCACCCTGGTTGGTAAAGCCTTTCGGCATGGCTTCTACTGGCCTACAGCACTCCAGGACGCAACTGAGCTGGTGAAGAAATGCGAAGCATGCCAATTTCATGCAAAGCAAATTCACACACCAGCTCAGCCCCTACAAATGATACCTCCTACATGGCCCTTTGCTGTGTGGGGGATGGACATCTTGGGACCTTTCCCAAGAGCCGTCGGAGGTTACAAGTTCCTGTACGTCGCCATTGATAAGTTCACCAAGTGGCCGGAAGCAACTCCAGTTGTGACAATCAACAAGCAATCTGCTATCAACTTTTTGCAGTCCATTGTATGCAGATTTGGAGTCCCAAACAAAATCATCACCGATAATGGGACCCAATTCACAAGCTCTGCATTTCAAGGATATTGCGAAGACCTCGGCATTCAAGTTTGCTACGCCTCTGTAGCTCACCCAGCCAGCAATGGCCAAGCCGAGAGAGCAAATGCTGAAATCCTTAAAGGACTCAAAACGCGCACCTATGAGCGCTTGAAAAAACATGGAGTCAACTGGATCGAAGAGCTTTCGCCCACTTTATGGGCCAACAGGACATCTCAAAACCGGTCAACTGGAGAGACACCCTTCTTCTTGGTGTATGGAGCTGAAGCAATCCTTCCTCTAGAAATCACCTTGGGGTCACTCCGGGTCCGGACCTTCGATGAAGCCACACAGGAACAGCTCCGACGTGAAGACCTAGACCTCCTGGAGGAGGGAAGGTGCCAAGCAGCTGTTCGGAATGCCCGATACCGCCAAGCCCCTCGGCGCTATCATCAGCGGCATATACGCAACCGACAGCTTGAGGAAGGCGATGTGGTGCTACGGAGAATACAATCCAGAGAAGGGTTAAACAAACTTTTCCCCGGCTGGGAGGGACCCTTCCGAGTGATTAAAGTATCCCGTCCCGGAAGCGTTCGCTTGGCTACTGAGGATGGGACACCTCTCCCAAATCCTTGGAACATCGAGCACCTCCGTAAGTTCTACACTTAATACCACGGAGGTGAGTCTTGAGTAACTTGAGGTGTATGTTATAGAGTATCCCGACTTTTCCCGAAAGGTCCTCAAAGTTCATGCAACACTTGTCACGGTCTCAGGACTAAAAGTGTGGCTAACTACCCTGGGTCAAACGAGAAATGAAACACGCTTAGACTGGTTCCGTACCCTAAGAGTGTACTTGTTTCCCCTGTACCCCGGACCTATAATGAAAGACATCTTCATGTGAAACAGACTCCACGTGCATTTATTTTGTACAGGCTCAACATTTTTATTTTTCTCTTTCTTATCTATAACAAAGACGTGCAATTCTTAAGAAATTTTAGTTCGACCGGTTTATATAGGATACGAGTTGTATTGTCAATTCTTTTGGATTCAAATATTGTTCATGGCCAACTCGCCTGAAAGCCGCCAAGCCAACCTAGGGCTGGAGTGTGCTATCGACTTAGCCTGGTCAAGCACCCTATGTACGCCACTCTACCCACACCTCGACAGGCCGAAGTAAGGAGGGTCCATGTACAGTTGGATCTGGAAGAAAAGACAACGCATTCGGTTGTATTTAGAATCGCGTTTGACTTAAAATATTCTTGAGAATCGTAAGATGCGACGAAGTTATAGACAAGAAACGAATTTTATTATTTTTCTTGGCTTAAGTGTGCAGGAAAAATAAAATCTACGTTGATGGAGAAAAGCCGGAGCTAATAAAGCTTCGACTCCCCTAGGTGGCTTGTAATCTATGTTACGCACCACCGGAGTAATCAAGCTCCGGTAAATCTAGGGGGGCCAGCCGTCGACGCTGAATAAAAGATGGTGAAAAGACCCCGCAAATGGAGTCTGCTGCCAACAAACTAAGTGTTGGAAAAGGTCACTGCCGGAGCTACTAAGCTCTGACACCCCGGAGGACTAACTATCGATGCTCTACGTGTTGATAGAGACTATTTCCAGAGCTACCAAGCTCCGACGATAGACAATGCCGGAGCTTCTAAGCTCCGACAACCTCAGGGGGGCCTTCACTATCGAAGGCTTCGGACCTAAATTCTACAAGTTCGGAGCAAATGAGTCTTCAACAAAACATAATATCCTCTTGGTACATGTTCACAATCAAATTGTGTACATCTACCAGGGGGCCAAGTGAAGACAAAAGTGTTGAAGACAAAAAGTGAAATTCACAAAAATTTGGGGATTTCATTTATCTGGAGACAAGGGATTACATCTAGAGACAAGGGATTACAAAATTGAGGAAGAAGAAGAGAAAATACAAGTGAGAACTACAAAGATGGTCCTAGACCCTATGGAAGAATTGGGCGACTTTCTGGGCAACCTCCGACACCTTGGCTCGGGCAGCTTCCCCTTCTCCTTCAACAGGACCTTCAAGCACCGGGTCCAGAGGAAATTGGGAGTTCCGGCTTGTGTAGCACGTCAGCACATATTCTGCGACGTTCTTCGCCAGGGATTGCCCCTGAACCACCAATTGGTCCGCGATGACATCGCCCACCTTGGAGAGTTTGCTGCCTGCCGAGCTCAACGCCTGCAACGCCAGGTCCGGCTCCGGCTCCGGATCATCTGGGCGCACGGGGCTGAAGCCCATCAGTGTCAGTGCGACGTTGGCCTTGCCCAGTAACTCCCAAATCTGTAGTCCTCAAGCCCTTCAGTTCTTCCAGGGATCTTCTGGCCGCCGCCAGTTCAGAATTCTCGCGGGCGAGGCGCTCAAATTCTTTGGCGTTTTGCTGAATCTTCTCAGCAACCTGCTTTTCGAGTTTTTCGAGCTCCTCTCGGAGGTGGATCTTGTTCCGGCGGTCGACCAGGTCTTTCTCTCTGCCCCTCACTTTCTTCTCCCTAGCGGTAAGGGCACACTCTTGCTCGTAGAGTTCCTAACCTCGCACCCAAGCCTTCTCCTCCTCCTCTGCGCAGCGCTCTTCCAATTTCTTGGCGCGCTCCTCAAGGCCCTTGTCAGCCAGAGCCACCTTCTCGGCGAGCTCCTCCTCCCTCCTCAGGAGGTCATCCCGTAGCTCTAGGAGTTTCTGCTCTTCATCTTCGAGCCATTTCTCCCTCTCTTCAAGTGCCTCTCGGCGCTTGAATGAGTGTAGTGTTAATGGCCTCAAGCCTTTCGTGGCGTTCATCGGCCGCACTATTGGCTGCTTTGGCCTGATCGTAGATCTCTCAGGATTGAGCGTCGAGGGCACGAGTCATACTCTCCCTGTCATCCAGTAACTTGCCCCAGTACTCCAGGCGGATCTTCTCCCGCTTGATCCACTCTTTGTCATCCGCTAGCCTCGACTGCGCCAGCTTGGTCTCGAAGTAGAGCCGGTTACGCCACCGCCTAAGGGTTTGGCGCTCCTCTTCAAGAGCCTTGCTGTCGTGGAAGAAGGCCAGTTAAACTTGACGCAGACTGGAACATGCGTTGTTAATAGACAGTGACAACGGGATAGGTTCCGGATCTGCTGGGTCTCCTCCGCTGGTTCCAGCGGGTTTTCAGATACAAAACTTGGGTCCCACTCCACAAGAGTGGTCCCCTGTGTCTCCATGGCACTAGGGCCGTCCTTCGGGATGGCCTCAGTCGCCATCGAGGAGGGCCCCGCCGCCAGGTCTTCGTTCACCCCCTCAGGCAGGGGGCCAGCGACTTCACCAGGGCACTCCGGCTCAGCCATGGGTACCTCCAACGTCGTCACTTCCGGAGCAGGGGCCGCTTCTGGCTCCGGTCTTGGCACCTCCTCCGATGGGGGCTCAAGCTCTGACACTTCTGTATCAACTGGCTCGGGAGCCGGAAGATTTTCATCTTCAATCGGCCCTGCAGCCGGAGCTCCAGCAATTACCGGCTCTGCGGCTGGTGCTTCTGAGGTAGCCGGTCCAACCGCCGGGACTTCCTCAACATCCGGCGCGCACGCCGGGACTTCAATCACCTCTGGCTCGACCGCTGGAGCTTCAACACTTTCCGGCTCTAGGGCCGGAATCATAGCTTCTTCCGGCTCAACGGCCGGAGCTTCCATCATCTCAGCACCATGACCCGGAGCTTCAACCTCCGGGACAGGTGCCGCTGGCGCATCTTCACTCCCGCGGTCCGGCGCTACCATGGGAGCCTCTGGGGAAGAGTCGAGATCCATGACCACGACAGCCGGCACCGGAGCTGTCGCAGCTTCATCCACCACTTGGGGTGGCACCGGGACAGGAGCAGAAGCTTCCACCCTCACAGCTTCAGCCGCTGTAGCTAAGAATGGAGCCTCACTCCCCTTCTTGGGGACGCTGCAGATGATGAACGAAGAAACTTAAAAAATAGTTACTACAATTAAAACAACTATCCAAGGTAAAGATTAAAAATTACCTTTGGAGGCTTCCGCACAAGCTTGCGCGGAATCTTTTTCCCAGGCGTTCTGGGCTGGTCATAGCCGGCGTGGAAGCTCCGGAAGGTCCCCCAGAACTCGTCGCGGCCACGGGTGTTTCCCGAGTCGAGGCCCCCCTCGATCGGGAAGAACCCCCGGACTTGGAGGCCTCCATCGGCCCAGGTGCTGGAGTCGCATGCCCGGAGCTAACACCCCAGGAGGACCCCACTGCGGGAACAGTCGCGCCTCGGGAAGACCCCACTACGGGAACAGTCGCCGCAGTTGTAGAAGACCTTCCCCTCCGGGGAGAAGGAGCCGATGCAGAAGTAGCGGGCCTGACGGACCTTCCGTCAGCGTACTGCAGCTTCCTCTTCTGGCTCACAGGTTCATCCGCCAGCTCCTTGCCCTTGCCGACGACCTCTTCCCTCGGCTTCGGAGCAGGGTCGGAGCCATCCTCGGGCACTCCGGGGATCACTACCCTGGTGGTTGATCTTCTCTCGACGACACCAAGGTCGTCAAGCACGGGCATCTTCCGCCGGAGCTCCCTGCTGAACTCCACTTCCACGTTCAGAGGAAGAAAAGCTGATGGCGGAGTCAAGTTGTCACCATCGACGTCGATGCCGTGTTTGAACTTCTTAAGGTGGAACTCCAAGGTTTTCCCCACCATGTTGGACTTCAGCCCAGTCTCGACCCGGTCGTCGTCCATCACGCTGTTGAGGGCCCATGCGAGTTTCTCTCTCTTCTTCAATGGCGCCCACCTGTTGACCAAGAAGTTGCAAAACACCGCCTGAGGAGTCAATCCTCCCTCCACGCATTGGCGGATCCTGGTCAAAGCAGGGTTGAATGCTTCCCCCAGCACCGGAGTTTCACTCCAGATTGACGTGTTGATGCTGGGAAGGCCTTCGGGCAGCTCCAGCCTCTCGTGCTCCTCCACCCGAACGACTATCCAGTGCTTCTTCCAGTCATCCCACTTCCCAGAGGGAAATGACTAGAGGTACTTGAATGGGCACTTCTTGCGCTTCACAAAGTAGTAGAAGCCAAGGTACTCATTGCTCCTGCCGGTGGTATGGACGGTGAAGAAGGTCCAGAAGAGTTCAATGCAGGAGGGATGCCCACCCACATTTCACAGAAGTGGACGAAAATGGACACAAGAAGAATGGAGTGGGGGCCGAGATGATACAACTGCAGACCATAGAAGTCTAGCAGCATCAAGAAAAAGGAAGAAAAAGGTGGGATCAACCCCACCATGGCGTACGAGGAGAAGTACACCATTTCGCCGGCGTGCTCCTTCTCAAATGGGAGCTCTCCACCGGCGTGGACCGAGCGGTTGAAGAAGTCCGAGGACCATCCCATGAGGGCCTGGACCTTCTTCAGGTCGCCGTCGGTCTTCAAGCGACTCTCACGGAGACCCAACTCCATCGCAGCACAGCTAGGCAAGAGAGGAAAAGTGAAGCACAAGTTGGAAGTTTGAGCGCAAGAACAGATGAGAGGCGTAAAGAACTCCCGAAGGTGCGCGCTTTCCTTCTTAAGTAAGCCCTAGCAACGCTTGGATGGAAACCACAAGGAAGTCGAAGATACCATCCAAAAATTCCACCCAGCCGATGACAAGGGGGCCCGGGACCACCCCAACGATCAAGTCGAGGTTCTTACCCAGGCGAACGGTTGTCATCATGAGGCGGGAAACTCGAAGGCGGCGGCCTGACAAGGCGCGCGGAACCGATACGGTTTTCATATCGGGAACCGGCGACCTTCAATTGCGTGAGATCCGCACGCCAAAGATCTCATCTGCCGCGCGCGGGATACGCCACACGGTGAGGATTTAACTCCAAATCCTCGCCAACGGCACCTCCGAAGACCTTTGAAGACTCAGTTCAAAAGTCATGAGGATGGACCCACCTCTGGCGGAATGACTTCACCCCAGTGGTCTTCCCCGGAGGTAGGTCCAGGGGGCCACTGTCGGTACCCTGGAAACCGTACACCCCTTGAGGTTATAAAGATCTCAAAGGAAAGTCATCTACTTGATTTAAAGACCTTCGGAGGCCCACATGTCAGATATAACCGAACCCGCTTCTCTAGCATGGTTAATCCCAGGGTCGCCATGTGTACTATAAAACCGGAGCTACCGCCCACAAGGGGGAAGCTCTGGGCCGTGTATCGAAATGGCACCTCCGGACTTGACCCCAGACCGAGGGAAGCTCCAGACCTGAAACGTGTCAGATAGCTCCGGAGCTGCCTGATTCCCACAGTATGCTCCGGAGCTGCCACGTGTCTAACCGTCGGAGCTTCAGCCTCTGATCTCCGAAAGACTCCATAACGACTCCGGATCTTCACAAGGGAATTAAGGACATCAAGACACGATTAAGTGTCATTAATACCATATTAATGACACACGATCGGATGACCTTAATTACCAGTCACGGTGATGTCAAAGCCCATTACCCGGTCGTTAAGTACCATTAAATGTGTTGAATAAGTGTCAATACTAGTAACCGTCGGGGCCACATGTCGGGCCAGGATAACTTGTAACGGCCTGCCCTTGTACTATAAAAGGACAGGCCGACGACACGTTCAAGGGGAGAGACACGCGCCATAGACGCTCAACACAAGCTCATACAGCTAATACAACACCAACACACCCGTGGAGTAGGGTATTACGCTCAGGCGGCCGGAACCACGTAAACTCTTGTGTCTCCTACGCCATTTACTATTCACCTTCTTGAATCTCCGCGCGCCCACACCGAACATCAAACTCCTCTAACACTTTAGTAGTGTCGGGAGATCTGCCGGTTCCAAACCACCGACAGTATCTCCTACCATCAACAATGTCCAGCTCTACCATGTTTTGGTGGACGGAGGTTTGGGGCTGAACCTCCTAAGCTATGAAGACTTTGTCAAGCTCTAGCTCCGACCCTCGGACCTTCATCCCTGACGGACTTTCTCTACGGTAGGTCCAGGGGCCATTAGCCATCTCGGATCCATCACACTGCCAGTGACCTTCGCAACTTGGGAGAAATGCAAAACTGAGAAGCTGGTCTTGGATGTCACGCAGATCAGCTTACCCTTTAACGCCATCTTCGGCAGGCCTGCCTTATACAAGTTCATGCTGCGGCTCACTATGGCTACCTTGTGTTGAAGATGCCAACAACCTCTAGCGTTCTCTGCACTTGTGGGGATCGTACTGCAGGAATCATTGCACTGGAAGAACTCCATGCGCTTGCAACAGCGCAGGAGGAGGCATCCGGTAAAGAGCAAGATGCTCAACCTCCGAGCACTCATCACCGAGGCTCAATCTCTGCACCACGTGTGCAGCCAAGTGGCGACAATGACATACCCGTCAAAGTCTTCCAAATTGCTTCCGATGCTGCTCAAACCACCCGTATATCGGGAGGACTGAACAAAAAATTGGAACTCGCACTCATCACTTTTCTCTGGGCGAATGTTGACGTGTTTGCCTGGCAACCGTCACAAATGCCTGGGATCCTAGGGAGGTGATTGAGCACAATCTGAAGATTTATCCCGACGCACAGCCTGTACACCAGAAGCCCCAGAAGCAATCATTTGAGCGGCAAAACTTCATCCGACGAGAGATCAAGAAGCTGCTTGAAGCTGGTTTCATCCTAGATGTTTTTCATCAAAAATGAATGGCAAACCCAGTCGTTGTACCCAAGGCCGTCAGGAAGCTTCGGATGTGTATTGACTACACCACCTTAAATAAGGCATACCCAAAAGATCTATTTCCATTACCTAGAATAGATCAGATAGTGGACCCCACCTTCGGGTGTAAGCTATTGTCTTTCCTAGATGCATACTCCGGATATCATCAAATCCAAATGTCTAGGGAAGATGAAGAGCATATTGCCTTCATTACAGTAGATGGATTGTACTGTTATACTGCCATGGCCTTTGGTCTCAAAAATACTGCTTCAACCTTTGTGCGAGCTATGCAAAAAACCTTTGGAGAACTCATTAGGGACTTGGTGGAGGTGTATGTTGATGACATCGTTGTGAAGATCAAGAACAAGGATTCACTCCTTGACAACTTGCAAGCCGTCTTTGACAAGCTGAGCATCACGCGCACCAAGTTGAACCCAGACAAGTGCATCTTCGGGGTTAGATCCGGGAAGCTCATTGGTTTCTTGGTGACCCACTGAGGAATTGAGGCAAACCCGGCGAAGATCAAGGAAATATAAGATATGCGGCCTCCAGCCCGCATCAAAGATGTCCAAAAGCTACCTGGATGTCTTGCCGCGCTCAACCAGTTCATCTCGAGACTAGCAGAGTGGGCACTTCCCTTCTTCAAGCTATTGAGGAAGACCGGACCATTCCATTGGTCCGAATAAGGAAAAAAGGTGTTCCAAGAGCTCAAACAGCTCCTCACCACCCTACCAATCTTTGTAGCTCCGAACCCTGGTGACCCTCTACTGCTTTATATTTCTGCAACTACAGAATAATAAGCATGGTCTTGGTAGTGGAAAGACCGGAGCCACATTCAGTACAGGTGCCTGGACCCTCCGGGAGGGTTTGGAGCTACCTGAAGGTGAGTCTGGGTCCCAGCCCCCAGACACGGATCTTCAAGGTAGAGTGCTAGAAGATCAACCTCTCCCATTTGAGGGAGTTCTCACGGCTATTCAAGAAGATTTGGAACCCTCAAGGAGGGTCCAGGTTGAACAAGAAGAAGTTCCAAGCTCCCCTGGGAGGGTCCGTGAAGCCCAACAAGAAGGATCGGACCCCTTCGAGAGGGTCCATGTCGATGGAGAAGAAGCTCCGGGTCCCTCGGAGAAGATCCAGATTATCCAGCGGCCAGTGTACTTCATCTATGAAGTACTCCATGATGCCAAGACAAGATACATCGAGGTGCATATGCTGCTTTACACAGTTCTTATTGCCTCAAGGAAGCTTCATCATTATTTCCATGCCCACAAGATATCAGTGGTAACTTCTTATCCACTGCGTGCTATATTGCGTAACCCTAATTCCACTTGGAATATCGCCAAGTGAGCAGCGGAGCTAGCGGAATTTCATCTAGAATTCTTACCGCGACAAGCTATCAAGAGTTAGGCTTTGGCTTGCTTCATGGCGGAATGAACTCCTTCTCTATCAATCCCTGGGGCTCCCAGTGCGCAGAAGCCAGAACCCAATGTCCCAGTCTTCATTGAACCTCACTGGACTCTCTACTTTAACGGCTCCATGTAGATGCAGGGGCCGGAGCTGGAATCGTCCTCCTCGCTCTAACCGGGGAGAAGGTCAAATACATGGTTCATCTTGACTTCAGGGCGACCAACAACATGGTGGAGTATGAAGCTCTCATCTATGGGCTCAAGATGGCACTATCCTATGGTGTCAAGCAGTTGTTGGTGAAGGGTGATTTGCAACTAATCATAAAGCAAGTCAGAGGTGAATGCTGCTACAACAACCCCCAACTAGCCATGTATCTCCTTGAAGTCCAGAGACTCCAGAAGGACTTCGAAGTCCTGGATCTCCACCATGTTTAATTCCTTCAGAATGCTGAAACTGATGAACTCTCTACAAAGGCCTCAACCGAGCTCCAGCTCCGACCGAGATCTTCGTCCGTAGGTTGTCAAGACCAACAACTCAGTCCGCTGAATTGAGCGAAGGGGGCAAGACCAACACCTCGAAGCTGGTGGTCCAGGTGGCCTTGTTACCATGGCGTCCACCAATGGTCGTAGGTGATGCAGGAAGCTCCGAGCAACCCAGCACGCAAGACTCAAAAGCTCAAGTCAGCTCCGATGCATGGATGTCGGAGATCTGGAGCTACTTGAAGGACAACCACCTTACTAAAGACAGTGTATCCTCTGACCGGAGAGTCGGATTGGCTAAAATATACACCTTGGTAGAAGGGGATCTCTACAGGCGCGGTGCCAACAATGTCCTAATTCGGTGCATCGCAAGGGAAGAAGCCCGCGAGCTCCTCACGGAGATCCATGGAGGCGAGTGTGGGAACCACGCACCTTCCCGCACGCTGGTCGGTAAAGCCTTTCGGCATGGCTTCTACTTGCCTACAGCACTCCAGGACACAATGGAGTTGGTGAAAAAGTGTGAAGCGTGCCAGTTCCACGCAAAAAAAAAATTCACACACCGGCTCAATCACTACAAATGGTTCCTCCTACATGGCCATTCGCTGTGTGGACATGGACATTTTGGGACCCTTCCCAAAAGCCGTCAGAGGTTACAAGTTCCTGTATGTCGCCATCGACAAATTCACTAAGTGGCCGGAAGCTACTCCAGTTGTGACTATCAATAAGCAATCGGAAATAAAGTTCTTGAAGTCCTTAGTTTGAAGATTTGGAGTTCCGAACAGAGTCATTACCGACAATGGAACACAATTTACAAGTGCAACATTTCAAGAGTATTGCGAAGACCTCGGCATTCAAGTCAGCTATGCATCAGTAGCTCACTCGGCAAGTAATGGCCAAGCTGAGAGGGCAAATGCAGAGATATTGAAAGGACTCAAGACACGCACCTATGATCGCTTGAAGAAACATGGAGCCAACTGGATCGAAGAGCTTCCATCTGCACTATGGGCAAGTAGGACTACACCTAACCGGTCAACTGGAGAGACACCGTTCTTCTTGGCATACGGGGCTGAAGCAGTCCTTCCTCCGGAGATCACCTTGGGGTCACTACGGGTCCGAACCTTCGATGAAGCCATGCAGGACTAGCTCCGACATGAAGAACTTGACCTCGTCGACGAGGGAAGGTTCCAAGCAGTGGTTCAGAATGCACATTATCGCCAAGTGCTCCGGCGCTATCATCAAGGGCATGTGCACAACCGACAGCTCGAGGAAGGCGATCTGGTGCTGCGAAGAATACTAACTTGTGAAGGGATGAACAAACTTTCCCCCAGTTGGGAAGGTCCCTTCCGAGTGATCAAAATATCCCATCCTGGATGCATTCGCTTGGAAAATGAGGATGGGACTCTGCTTCCTAATCCTCTCAACATCGAGCACCTCCATATGTTCTATACTTAGTGTCACAAAGGTGAGTCAGTTATTATACGCAATGTAACCTATAGAGTCTATAAACAGAGTCGGGTAGGACCTCCGGGAGAACATCCGGACCCCTCCGGGAGGGTCCGAGAAGTTCAAGCAACACTTGACACAGTCGCAATACTAAAAGTGTAGCTACCTGCCCTTAGTTAGCACAAGATGTATAACACGCTTAGCTTGGTTCCATACCCTAAGTGTGTCCTTGTCTCCTCCGTAATCCGGACCTATAATGAAAGACATTTTTATATAAAAGCAGACTCCACGTGCATTAATTTTGTGTAGGCTCATTCTCTTTTATTTATTCTTCTCCTGATTGTCTATAACAATTTGTGCAAATCTATTCGAGTTTTAGTCCAGGTTATTCATATGTTGTACAAGTTATACTGGTGGTCTTTTCAGATTCTAGCATTGCTACATGGTCTACTCGCCTGAACGCAAGCCAACACAGGTCCGGAGTGTGCTATCGACTTAGTCTAGTCCCGCAAGCAAGTACGCCACTCTACCTACATTCCAGCAGGCCTCAGTAGGGCGGGTCCTAAAATAAGTCGGATCTGCAAAAGATTGTATTAATTTGCTTGTCATCATATCAACTTTCTTCGGATCTAAAATTCAAATGAGAACAGTAAGTTGCAAAATAGTTATAGATGAGAGGATGAATTTTACATTTTTTTCTTGTCTTTGATGCACAGGAAAAATGAAAACTCATGGCGATGGTGGACGTTTCAGATGTTGAAAGTGGGTGCCGCTAGAGCTAACAAGCTCCGGCAACTCCCATCGGGGCCTATCATTGATGTGAAGTATAATTCAAATAAATATGGCGTAGCCACCCTAGGGGGCCCGCCGTCGATGTTATATGCGTTGACAGTGGGTGCCGTCAGACCTACCAAGCTCCGACAACCCCAGGGGGCCCGCCGTCGACACTCTATGTGTTGGCAGTGGGTGCCATCAGACCTACCAAGCTCTGACGACCCCAGAGGGCCCGCCGTCGACGCTCTACACATTGATAGTGGGTGTTGTCGGACCTAACAAGCTCCGACAACCCCAGGGGGCCCGCCGTCGACGTAACAAAATCTCCCCGGAGAAGTCAAAAATAAACTTTGGACCTAAAATCTACAAGTTTGAAGTGTCCAAGTCATCAAAACATCGTCAAATCCTTTTGGTACATGTTCACAATCAAATTGTGTACATATACCAGGGGCAAACAAGATAAAGGACAATGTAATGAAGACAAGGACAAAAAAATTGAATTCATTGCAGAAATAGTGGATGTCATTCTTTCAAAGTACCAGATTACAAAATTAGGATTACATAAAAAGGCAAAAGGAAAAGGTCCTAGCTACTAGAGGATCTAATTCCTGCGAAAAAACGAGGCAACCTTCTCAGCAGCTTTCTGGACGCTAGCCTTGACAGCAGCATCCTCTTCGGCATTGAGTCCATCGAAGACCGGATCTAGAGAAAGTTGGAAGTCCTGGCTCTTGTAACACGCCATGACATACTCGGTGATGTTCTTGGCCAAAGATTGTGTGAGACCTATGTGTTCTGAATACATTGGCTTGTACTGAATACATTGGCTTTGATGATATAAGTTCTAAAATTTTGCCAAAACACCCTTTTTATCAAGGTCCGACTCTAGCTCCAAGCTTTTACAAGGTTCGACGTGTTTTGACAAGGTCCAACATGTTTTTGGGTAGCTCCGATAAGCTTTGTCTTTAGCTCCGGTATGTCTTTGATAGCTCTGGCATGTCTTCGGCTGAGTCGGATTTGACTGAAATATGGAAAGATTTGAGTTGGTTATGACAGGATTTCGTGTGGGACACGAATTTGGGTTGTGTTAGGAATGTGGGATACGTTCCTAAGGTCTTTGGAAGTCTTAAGATTGCTTCTATCTGCATATAGAAGAGTCCTAAGCAGTTATGGAAAGTTTTGATTCGTGATTTGAGTAGGATTATAGTCCTATTTGAGATTGGGTTGGCCTAAGGGCTGGTTATATAAGCAAGGGAGGCCAGAGCTCGTGAGAGACGAATTTGGGCTGTTCCTCTTATGGTTTGATCAATAAAATTTGTAGTTTGAAGGAACTTTTGTGCCTTGTTCGTCCGACTTGTTCCAAACAAGTTTTTCTCGTCGAGTTTCTGCACAGCACTACCTTTCTTTGGTGGTTTTATCATAACTCGAGTTTTACAGATCCAATTGATGTGATTCTTTTTGGGTTGTTTTCACAACTTTATTATCTATCATCTGTCAAAATTTCATGGTCATTGGATTTGTGGTTTTTGATCGACACGAGTTTCATTGCAGTATTACATATCTACTTTTTACTCGATAGAACAGATTGACCTTTGTTCGATCTTTCGATCATAACTTGAGTTTCTCTCACGTGATTTGAGTGATTCTTGTCGTGTCATTTCTGTGACTTGATTCTCTCTGATATCTATCACTTTTGTCATGGTGAAACACATTTAGATTAGTCTCACACACGATTTCTTTAACAAATTTTTTTCTGCCAAAGGGGTTGGGATTTAGTTGTTTCCGCTGCGTAAGATTTTTAAAATCTATCATTCACCCCCACCCCCCCTCTGGTAGCTTTTCACGTGCTCTTTGATCCTACAATTGGTATCAAAGCCACGGTGCTCTAATCTTTGTGATTTGCACGTGTTTTGACTAATCATCATGGAGAAATACTCTGCAAAACCTTGTGTCTTTAGTGGTATTAATTTTCAGGTTTGGAAGGAACGTATGGAAGCCTTCATCCAGGCTCAAGGCTTCGCAATATGGGAGAAGGTATACAAGCCTTACGGAGTGCCGTCAAATGATCAAGTTATAGCTACAAATCTGAGAGGGGTCGACAACAACAACATAGCTCAGAACTTGATCATACAAGGATTAACTCAAAGCGACTTCGACCGTGTTGCACACCTCCGATCTGCATACGATGTGTGGAAAGCACTTTGTGACTACCACGAAGGATCCAAAATGATCAAGGAGGTAAGGCAAGACATGTTCAAGAAAGAATACATGCGCTTCAAGATGCAACCTGGTGAGTCTATTGATGACCTTTTTGCTCATTTTAATAAAATTCTCAACAACTTGCGTTGTGTCAATGTTAATTTTTCAGATGCTGAAAATGCTAGGCAATTTTTAAATGCATTAGTTATGTCAATTTGGGAATGAAAGTCACATCTATTCGTGAATCTACTGTCATGAGTACACTTACTTTATATGTGCTATATTCCAAGTTAAAAAATCATGAAATTGACATAATATCACATAAGAACCCCAACAAGTCTATTGCTTTTTTTTCTCAACGTGACATGCCTAGCTCCGGCCAATCTTCATCTTGTGGTAGACTTGCTTTGTTGTCCACTCTAACCCTTGAATAGATTGAGGAGTTTCCAGAGGACGAGCTAGTACTTCTCTCTACCAGGTTCTCAAAAGCATTGCAAAATGTGAGAACTAGAAGGAGAGGAAGCTCCGGACCTCAACGATATTTTGAATGTGGTAAGACGGGACATTTTCATTCAGATTGCCCTAACCTTTCAGGTCCTACTTCGCGGGATGAAAAGAAAACAAGATCGAAGCACTCCTCTGCAAAAAATACGAAGAAAAAGAAGGGTTTTACAGGACGCCAATTGGTGAACAATTTTATCTACGCCCTCTAGGAACTTGGCTCAAGCGACGTGGACATTGGAAGTGATGAAGATGATTTGGCAAACTTGTGCTTCATGGCAGGCAAGTCAAGATCAAGTATGGAGGAGGCAAAACACAACAACGACAATGAAGAGGTATGTGCTACTTGTGAAGAATGTGTGATGCTATTTCTTGTTCCACTATTATAGTTAAGAAAAAGGACAAAAAGCTTAGGGATACTGCTGCTAAAATTGAATCACTAGAATCTGAAATCAATCGTTTAAAAACATTGATTCTTAGTGATGATGCATGTTCCTCATGTGATTTAATATATGAACAATTGTCCTCATCAAGAAGTGCACACATCTCCACACATGATAAACTTGAGTTAGAAATTGAAAAGAATAGAGAGCTTGCTACACTTAATGATAACAACTTGAAAAATGCTAGTTGTTCTACAAATGATTTGCATTGTTCTACTTGTGATGATCTTGATAAGAAACTACAAGATGCTATAAATGAAATTTCTATATTGAACAATTCTTTACGTGCTCATGAAGTTAAAAATTCTTGTAATTGCAAATTAAAAGGAAAAACTTCATGTGAAAATTGCCTTGATCTGCCCAATAAACTTGATGACATGAATAGGACACTAGAGCGGTTTTATAATGGGTGTAAAAACCAGAACTTGCTACTGAATTCCTCTAAATCATGTAATGATAAATCTGGTTTAGGTTTTGATTCTCATGCTCATGCTAAGGCACATTCACCTAAAATTGTAAAGTCATTAGGAAGTGGTTTGATTCAAACAGTTCCTAAACAAAAAGAAGTGGTTTTCAAATCTGCAGGAGTGTTGTCTCATTCGGTTTCAAATAAAAATGTTGCATGCTCATCTAGACATGAACACAAAGTTAAATTTCATTGTACCTATTGTGGTAGAGATGGTCATGTCATAGATTTTTGTTATAGACTAGCTAAACAACGGAAAAAGGAAAGAATGATTGCTAGATCTCATAACTTTCATACAAAATTTGCTGCACATGCTAAACCGAATGATAGGAACATGAAACCTGCTGTAATGAGTCAAAAATATACAAAGTTGGGTACAACACCTCGTAGGTCTGTAGTTGGGTACAAAAATCCTCAAACTTTGGCTCATAAACCTGCTGTTTTATCTTAGCTTTCGCGTGTTATTCCTACTGGACGTTGTGTGACTCAGTACTGGATACCTAAATGCCTTTTGACTAATCCCAGTATTGAGTCATCGACGTATTGTGCTTCTATATAGGTTACACATTTGAGGAAGGAGAACATTTGGATTGTGGATTCAGGTTGCTCATGCCACATGACCGGTAACAAAGATTGGTTCTCCTCCCTCTCTTTTGTGTCACGTGTAGAGAATGATACATTTGCCGATAATTCTTCAACTCCTATAATTGCTAAAGGTTCGGTTAGAGTAGATGATCACTACACATTGAAGGATGTGGCACTTGTTAAAAACTTGAAATACAACTTGATTTCTGTTTCACAACTGCTAGATGAAAATTTGGAAATTATTTTCACTAAAAATTGCTGCAAAGTTGTAAATTCAAATAGTGAGCTTATTTTTAACATGTCTCGGTTTGGAAGAGTTTTTAAAGCTAATTTTGATATGTCTTCTTCTAAGAATAGGTGTCTAGTTGCTAATGATTGAAAGGACTTATATTTTTGGCATCCTAGACTTGGTCACGTAGGCTTTGATCATCTAACGTGTGTTAGTGCTCTTGATCGCATACGTGAGCTGCCTAAGCTTAAAGGGGCCAAAGAAACTGTGTGCTGTTCTTGTAGACATGCTAAGATGGTTGCAGGTTAACATACTCCTCTCACAATGATCATGACAACTGAACCGGGTCAACTTTTGCACCTTGACACCGTAGGACCTTCACGCGTTCAATCCTTCGGAGGTAAATGGTATGTTCTTGGGATTGTTGATGATTATTCTCGATACTCATGGGTTTACTTTATGGCATCTAAGAATGAATCTTTTAGTCACTTTAGAACTTTATTTCTTAGATTATCATTTGATCACCCAGGATTTTTAAAAGCAATTAGAAGTGATAACGGAACCGAACTTAAAAATCAATCTTTTGATCACTTTTGTGCTGAAAATGGAATAGATCATCAATTTTCTTCACCATATGTACCTTAACAAAATGGTGTTGTAGAAAGAAAGAACAGAACCTTAGTTGAGATGGCTAGGACTATGCTTGATGAATATCAAACGCCTATGAAATTTTGGGCTGATGCGATTGCAACTGCTTGTTATGTCTCAAATCGTGTTTTCTTGCGCGCTAAGCTAGGTAAAACACCATATGAGCTCCAGTTTGGACATAGGCCTAGTGTTACACACTTTCGGGTCGTTGGTTGCAAATGCTTTGTTAAGAAACATAGTAATCTTGATAAATTTGAACCTAGATCTGTTGATGGCATGTTTCTTGATTATCCATCTCATACTAGAGGCTACCCTGTGCTTTTACTTGTCACTAATAAAATTGTGGAGACTTGTGAGGTGTCTTTTCATGAAGCTATCCCAGGTACTAGCTCAAACATTGCAGGTCTAGATCTATATCCGCAGGGGGAGAGCATTTTTGTTGAAGATGACGAAGAGGTGGAGCTGCTGCCCGAAAATTCAGCAGCTAATGACATTGTTTCAGCTCCTGATTTTGATTCACAGTCAGCATCGACGACCACCATTGCTTGTCCAGATCCTCCTCAAGTCACAAGCTCATCGATTTGTGAAGAACATGAAGAATAAGAAGCTTGTGAAGTGTCCACTCCCCTCCGGGTTCTCAAAAGTCATCCTCCACAACAAATTGTTGGAAGCTTGCACGAATGAGTCACACCGTCAGGGTTTTGTCCAAACTCTCATGCCCATTCTGCTTTTGTTGCTTCTTTTGAACCCAAATATATATCAAACGCACTCCGTAAATCCCAGTTTTTCCCTTAATATGAAGTTCAACTATCAGTTTATTTTCAACCATAATGAAGATCGAATGTGGTTGTGCATTTGAACTTGAGATCATTAAGAATTATTCTGTCACCCATTCTTAAATTTTATTAACATAAGGGATGAACTTCACCAATGACCTTAGAATAATTTAAGTGACTTTTCTACAAGTTTTGGAATTTATTGAAAAAATTTTTTTAGGACAAATTACTATGCAGTACTAATTATATTCAAATTCATTTGAATATAGAACTGTACTATTAGGCCCTGCCAAAATATTCAAATCTGAGTCCATAAGTTTTTCCATGGCCTCACAATATTCCAAATAGACTTCCTGCCAAATTTCAGGATTTTTGAAGTCCATTTGCTATTTTAATTGAGATGCTTAGCAAATTCAAGCCATATTTAGAGTTCAAATTTGGAATTCTGTTCAACTTATTTGAACATCAAGGTTTGAACACACCATCATGGTCAGCAAGACATGCTTGACTTATTTCCAAAGTTCCACAATTTTTGAAACTCTTTTGCTATTTAATTCAGTGACCCCATTGAATTTCATTCAATTTCAAATTCAAATTTGAAATTCAAATGCAACTTGTTCCAATTCGAAATCCAATTTTGGAATCAAGTTCCAGATATTTAACTGAGCCTCTCCACAAAAATCTGGAATTTTTGGATCAAGTTTGGTAGGAGAATTGATGTTGCAGAGAAGGGAAGAGGATAAGAGAAGGTGGGACCCACTGTCAGCATGACAAACTCGAGTGAACCGACGGAGGTGCTCTATATCCGGCTGTCCCTGCCGATCGACGCCAGGAACGCTTGACACCGCATGCATGCAAGCTCCACCGAGCTGTCAGCTTGCTTGCGCCATGGCAAGCTCCCCTCGTCCCTCTATGCCTATAAATACCACCCCCTGGCCATCACCGTCGAGATCCACCTCAGTTCTGCGCCATAGCCGCCGCCTCTGTTCTTCGAGCTTTTGGTCGGAGATTGAAGCCATTTCTCACCGAGCTGTATGTAGATAAATGTCTTGTCACAACCTCCTCTACGTATTCTATTTGGTCATTGATCGTGACATAGCTTCTACTGGAGGTATTTCGAAGTTTTCCGGTCGCCGTCGAGGAAGCCGTTGGGAACCTTCACTGCCTCACCGTCGAGCTCCGGTTCTAGGCCGTTTCCAGTCTCGACCCTTTTTGCAAAAAAGGTTCGTAATCCTCTCTAGTTTATGCTTACCAAATTTAAGCCCATGACATGAAGTGTAGCTCGAGTTTTTATTCGACAACCGAATCATTATTCAATAGAACAGCAAGACTTCACGCTTAAATTCATTCCATTCTTGCAATCATCCTTTAATCTGGTTAGTAGATAGCTCCTATATATCCTAGCGCAACTCCCTGCGCAAGGGCCCCAAATGTTATTAACCGAGCACCTTAGATTTCGAGATCTCATGGCCGCCGATTGAAAAACCGTACTTCGCCGTCGAGCTCATATCTCGCGGTCATTTCCTCTCTTCCCTAGTCTAGATCCTTGAACCTTGAGGTCCCAGGAAGCTTTTGGAGTAGTTCCCGAGCTGTTTGAGCATGAGTTTAGCAAGTTCAAGCAGGCCCGAGCTCTCACCACTGCCGCCGCTGTCGCACGGGTTGTTCCGGTCTGTTTCACCCGATGCCGACCTCACCGACGTGCTCAGCGCCCCTCAAACCCCCCAGGTGGTGAGTCTTGGCGAGTTTGGCTAGCGGCGAGATCACCGGCGAGCTACCACCGCGGGCGACGCCGCGCGCGAGCGCCACCCCGAGGCTGAAGAAAGTCGTGGAGCCCACATGTCAGTCACTGCGGGATCCGGTTGTGGCCGAGGATCTAGTGCGGCTGTGTTGGTTAACCCTGTAGCCCCCAGTGTGGCCCTGCTGCGATTGGTTGGTTTTAAATCAGTGGGCCCGGCTGAATTATTTAAGTGTTTCTCTCTTTGAAAATAATTCCAGGAATTAACCAAACTTGGAAAATCCATAACCTCCAGTAGAATTGTCCAAAATTTTCCAAATAAATTTTGTTAGAACCAACATGAAGAATTCTTTCCAGTGGTGCACTTGGACTTGTATGAAAATCCATAGAATTGTCTCCATATCTCAGATAAGAAAAATGCTTATTGAATTCATTTCAACAGTTCTGTCAATTGGAAAATTCCCAATTTTGGTCAGCACGCTATTATTAATACACTTGATCTCCAGTAAAAATTTCAAGTTCATTGGACTTCAATTACTGGGTTGATCAGTGTTCCAAATCTCTAAGTAGTTATAAATTTAGAAATATACAAAATCAATTTCAGAAATTTCCCCAAACTTGTAAAATCAGTTTCTCCCTGTAGGAAGCTTACAAACTTGTGAAACAAATTTTCCTAGAACCAGTGTGACCCCCTCTACATGGTACAACCACTGGTAGCCATGATAGGTCTCCAAACATTCAACCAAAATTTAGAGAAGGTTATTGCTTACCATAATTTTTAAGAACAACAAACTTCCTTGATCATCTCCTGTTCTTTGCAAGAGTCTTCACTATAGTCACTAGTATCTACCATAAAAGTCCAAAGCCAATAAAGATCATTATATTTTGATCCTAAGATATTAAAATATAACCTTAAGCATATTAATTATTTTCAAAGTCATTCATATATAGTATATGCATATCGTGTAGTAGCTGAAATCAAGGAGCAACCGGAAGTTTTGGAAGTCCAGCTGCCAAAAACTAATGTAGACTCAGACTTGAATTCAGGCAAGCCCCGATTTGTATTTAAGTTCCTTATAGTGTATTTGCAGTTTTCATTTCACCTTACGTCTTCAGATGATGGTGCATTACGTTTAAGTTGTTTGACATCCACTTGCACAGCCCACAAATCCCATGGAGTCTTGGGTAGGTCTACAGCCCGTTGAGTAGAAACTGCTATGCTTATACTCATAGGAATTCGGTAGAAGCCGAGTAGTTGGAATCTACTCGCAAGATAGGAATTTCATCACACGGGATGAATTGGATCAAGAAATGGTTTATGAATATGAAATTAAGACTGAGCAGCGGGTAGGATACAACGAGACGTGGTCTCATGTGCGTAGCACTGGTTGTGTCGATTGAGGACCATTTCATGTGCGGCCCTGCTGGACAAGCTTGAATTGTACCAGTGACATACTGGAGAAATGTGCTCCAGTAAACTCAAGTAGCTTAATACTAGTTTGTTGAGACATTCCGTTCTGTTTTATTGGCGTGGGTTGAGGGTAGCAAGGTGTAAATCAGCTGGTGGGCACGTCAGAGGACGCCCCATGCAGTGACCTCCTGCTCGTGACGGATCAACCGATTCGACATTCGAGTGTCTAGTGAAAGGTGGCCATATACAACTAGTACTGAAGTGTTACGTAGGTACTACTGTAAGTACTCGCTGACATTTCCGAAAGTGCGTATGTGTCATGTTGGTCCGGGTATGTCCTGATTGCATCACTGTCCCTCGCGGTAATAGAGTACCACTTGTTCACTGCATAGTGATGTAGTAAATACTGAAGAAGTCAGGAGAATACGATGTATTGAATTACAAATGCTTTGCAACCTTGTATGGCTTAGAGATAGTACAATTAAAAGTTTACAATTTCCCATACTTTACCTGTAATAGCATTATGTGCTTTGTGCATGTCATATCATCGGCAAAGCGTTTCTTGTTTGATTGTGGAGTCTATGATGTGTTGTGCCTGAAGAATGTCATGTGCTACTTAAAATATGAATATAAGGATCCACTTGTAGGCAAGTCCTTGATGCCGTTCCTTACCTATGTTTAGCATTCATCCCTGCATATGTCTAGTGAGATGGGTTGGTCTTGCTGAGCCTTAAGCTCATGTTTGCAGTTAACTAGTTTTTGCACATTATACGACTAATGACGGGTTCAATGACGAGGCTGCACCCCCTCCAAGGTTTACAGCCGAGTGGGAACCCTGCACGCCGCCGTAAGTTGGGTGTTGCTAGTACGAAGTATCCAGGGCATGGATGAGTTTACTTTTGCATAGCTAGTGTCGAGAGCGTAGCTATGATATATAGTTCTCTTTCCTTTTGTTAGTATTGTAAAACTTCCGCTGTGCTTTTAAATAAAGCCTTGGTATTGTAATTTGTTCTCATTCTTTTCTTGCATACTGTTGGGTGTCGCATCGCACTGCACCACCCAGTGAGATCCTTGGAGGTCGGGATTCCTGTCCCCACAGACGTGGTATCAGAGCATCATTGGGAACAATGTACTTGAAAGGAGCATATTTACAAAAATTAGGATTTGAGTGAGGAAGTTATATGCCCTTATAAGGAGTATTATTAGTATAAGATATAAAGGTGGTAAACTAACTTATGTGTTATAAATTCTGTAACGACGCTTCGATGTCTGGTAAGAGGTAAGGTACGACACTATAAGCAGATCGATTGCAGTAAGCTCACCATGCGAGATGTAGCATGGAAATCTTTTTGTGGCTTGGCACAAAAATGTTAATAGGAGTCTTTGAAGCTTTCTATGTTCCTGAGAACCTATGACACGCGGTACACCAGCGTGCTTCAAAGTTAGTTGGAGACCCTGTCGGGTGGTGTATAACCCGATAGTATGCATCTCTATAACTATTCATGTTCTATAGGAGCATGCGAAACACGTATGGCTGAGCGTGTATAAGCCGGTTCGTGCAGGAGTCTTTGTTGTACAGACGTAGTACAGCCATGTACCTCGAGACATGACATCGCTCGAGGGCGACTCACACCAGATTCGTATGCAATTACTTTCATATATATTATTGTGACTGCCTGTCGTGTTTCCCTGTGCCGCCCTTGAGGTGTGAAGGTGTGAAATGGGATTTTTTGTCTTCTGCAGCATTGACTACGGTAGTGACCCGTGTAGAACACGTTTGCAAGTGAACGATACTAGGGCCACCTATAAACGTATCGGGAAATACCGGTTAGAATTTTCTTTGGTGAGGCATGTGGTACCGTCGGTATCAACTTTGATACTTGACAATCCCCAATGACATAATGGATGCATTATATTTTGGAAGTCTGACTATCAGGTGCTGGTAGGTATGGACTCCGCAAAATGAGTTTTGATTCAACATTGGTTAGCACTAACATTCTTGATTTCTGGCTAAAGTTTGCTCAACTTCGCCAGGTTCTAATCTTGTTTAGTTAGGATTTATCATAGGGGTATGCTAGATGGATGGAAAGTTCGCGAAGACCTCTACAACTTTTCTGTTGACCATCAAGGCAGAAAAGCTTGATACTCTGTTGAAATTTGGGGTATGCTTAAATTGCTCCAAATGACCCTACCATTGTACCAGTCTCTATATTTTTGCAATAACTCACTGTAGAAAGATCTTCTGCCTTATTAGGATACATATCTGAAAAGGGTTGAAGAAGTATACAATTTTGTTATTTAATGTTTTTCCTGATTCGGATTTGAGGCAATTCAAATTTCAAGCTCAAAACAGTGAACTGCAGGGCTGTTGTTGAACAACGGTCAGTTCATCTGTCATGTTTAGATAGTTCTAGCTTTTGATCCAGAATAGTGACATGGTCATATATATACATTTCCGTAAATCTTAGCAAGTCCTCTATCAACTTTATGTTGCACTTATGGCCTTAATCTTGGTGTAGCTGTGTTTAATTCCTATGGTTGCAAACTTGGTTCTGGCAGACCAGAACTTGAAACAGTTTGCACATAGATTCGAATTAGCGCACTATACCTATATAACAAATGTTTGATGGCCGAAATATTTTACTTATGGTTTTTTAACTTGATTTTATACAATTTTTATTTTTTCATTACCTCAATATATTGTCATGATATACCTGTATAAATTGTGGAAGTCACCACATATACAGGGGAGGTTCTGTCAAAATTTCCAGAAAATTTGGGTCAACTTTAAACCTCTATAGATTCTATTTCCTACCTCGCCTGAAGCTGTATGAGTACAATCTGGAAATTTTGTAAAGTGTACTACAACTTTTGTATTCAGCCCAACATCTGGTTCTGACGTTTCCTGTATGAAAATTTTGAATTTATACATGAAGGTCAGCTGGAACAGACTGTGATTACAACTCCAGTTTTAAATTTTCTTAAACTATTGGGAGTTGGAAATCTTCTCATTGTTCCAGTATCTTTTCTATAGATGGCGGATGTGATGATGCTATTACCGTACGGATGGATATTTTCCACTTGCGCTAGCTGTCCGGGCTTCCCGAGTATGCTGCGGGAGGTGCTCCAACAGTTTGGCTTCATAGAGATGCCATGCTATTGGGGACAAGAAACGATTGACAGAGGAGTTCTGTCATGCACCATCTTGGTCGACATACCTGCTAGTCCATGTTGTTATGGATGGGCTCCTTTTTCGGTTACTATCGAGGGAGCTCATTTGGAAGACACTTGGACAATCACCGCGGGCGAGGCGCTTATGAAGCTTTGCGAGCTTCATCAAGATGTCATGGATGGGACTCAATTTGCCCTTATTCCGGTCCATGGTGTGGCTGGTTTTGAGTGGAAGCATCGTATGGTTGCAGCCTATACACCGTATGGCGACAAAACCTCGACAACACTTCCAATGTATGCGGCTGCATCTAATATGGTGGTTTTTACTCAAGGTGCAATTATTCAGGAGCAAGTCGAAGCCTTGAGGCAAGTGACTGAGCGGGGAGATACTCTTGATTATATCAATGAAAATCTACGTTTGTTCCTTGCTCCAATGAATCACCGGCTGAATAAGTGCGAGAGTCAGCTGCATTACGCTCGCATTATACTACGGAAAGCTCGTGCCGAACAACGGCAAACTTGCAATGAACTGCAGCAAGCTCGTGGTGAGCTGCAAGCAAGTCAGTGCAGCAACAGCAGGAGCAGCTGTTGGTACTCACTGAGGAACGAGACACAACCATGGAAGCAGCTCAAAATTGGGAGTATGAGGCAGAACAACTTCAGGATAATGTGATTGAGGGTGAAGCACAATTACAACCAGTGGTGTATCACCGGCCCATGATCTACCACTGAATATGGGTGAACAAGTGCCTTCGAATGATGAAGAGGAAGAAGAAGATCCCGAGGAACTCGAGTACGTCGAATAGGATGTATCGAAAAGGGATGGGGCAGCACTTCTGCCATCACGGGGCAACGTATAGTTTAGTAGTTGCTCGTGTTTATTTTGTGGCCATGTTCGAATCACATTAAGAATAGCAGTGGGTATGTATAAGATGACAAGATGTGTATGACATCTCATGGGGACCAAGTATGGTAGAGATGCACTTCCGTCGTTTTGGAGTTCACTACTGTAAACTTTGTCATGAGATAATATATCTTGTATAAATTTTGTACTTTATCAATATATGTGAATGTTATGCAGTTATTCCCTTGTCAATATTCGCACTACTGAAGATGAAATGGATGAAGGAAAATAAAACATGTGCTGATTTTAAGTCATATGGATGCAGAATGGTGCGTACGCACTAGACGCCTGAAATGGGAGGTTCAAGTCGTGGTCATGAGGACGAATCTATGACCCAGTAGCCAGCTGCGACACCGCAGCAACAAGTTCCTCCACCCCCACCTCCTGAACTTCCAAGGAGTCTAGCGGAGGTTCTCGCCGCAATGCTCGGCTCGCGCGACGGGGAAACTGAGTTACTGTGGACTTTGGTTCAGAATTCGTCCCGTCAAGGGGGGCGACCAGATGCGGGTCCACGACAGCCTTCTCCGAGTTCATACTCGGACTTCATGTCAACGCACCCGCCGGTCTTCATGGAGGCTGATGAATCGTTGGAGGCGGACAACTGGCTCCGCTCCATCGAAGGGAAGTTCGGTTTGCTACGAATGACCGAACATCAAAAGACCCTATTCGCGGCCCAAAAATTACAAGGGTCTGCTGGTGCATGGTGGGCAAATTATCTTGCCGGACGACCAGCCGGCTATGCCGTGAGCTGGGAGGAGTTCCGGGAGGCATTTCACGCCTATCACATACCTCTCGGTGTCGTGAGGAGGAAGCTTCAAGAGTTCTTGGAGCTGAAGCAAGGAGGAAGGAGTGCTTACGAGTACTCCAAGGCATTCAACCACTTGGCCCAATATGCTCAGGACCAAGTGAGTACTGAAGATCGGGAGCGTGAATGCTTCTATAGGGGTTTGAACCCCAAGATGAAGGACAAGCTTGCCTTGTTCAACAGCGGCAGCTTCAACAACATTGTCAATGCCATGATCGTGTAGGAGGACTCAACTAGGGAGCTGTTCTCCGACAAGAAGAAAAGGAGTGCTCCACAGGGCAGCGGAGGGGGTTCTCCTCAGAAGTACTGAATGGTGTATGGATCACCATCCGGCCAGAGGTGGCAGCCATCATCGCGACCACCGATGTTTCGTGGTCACCTGTTCAACAACGCCGGCTTCCGCCCACAGCAGCAACAGGGGATCATTCCGCGTGCACCTCTACTTCCACCGCGTGCATCGGGATTCCGTCCTCCCTTCCGTGCTGGTCAGACCCCGTACACGTGTTTCACATGTGGTTGTACAGGGCACTTCGCCAAGGACTGCCCGTAGAGCAGAGGACAGTCATCGTACCAGGGAGCAAACAGCCCCGTGACCAGCCCTGCAACCAGCCCAAGAAGCCAGCCACCAGAACTGGCAACGTCCACCACCTCGCCATCGAGGACGTTCCGGAAGGCGCACCCGTACTCACGGGTATTTTCTCTCTCATTGGTCATCCCGTAGTCATCCTTTTTACTCCGGTGCTTCCCACAACTTTATTAGCAAGTCTTATGTCATTCAATATCAGTTGCCTATCTTTTCCACAAAAACCCCATATGTGATTTGTTCTCCCGGAGGGAAAGTAGTAGCAGATAAGATGGTCCATAGGGTACCTCTTAATTTGGGTGGGAACATATACCCTATCTCTCTCATTATTCTAGAACACCAGAAGCTAGATATCATCTTAGGATGGCATGGTTGCAATACAACTATGCTATTATAGACATCGTTCCTCGGAGGATATATCTAAATTCTCCGGTCCACTCTCTCAAACTCTCACTCTTGAGAGTAATATCCACGTGACTCCAACTACTTATAACACCGAGGCCTGTAAACTTGAGGACATTCAAGTAGTATGTGAGTATCCGGATGTATTTCCCGAAGGTCTTTCTGGTATGCCACCAGAAAGAGATGTCGAGGAAGCCGTATAAGATGGCACCTATGGTACTTGCAGAACTGAAAGAACAGCTGAAGGAACTTTTGGACAAGGGTTTCATTTGTCCAAATTCATCACCTTGGGGTTGTCCTGCATTGTTCGTGGAAAAGAAGGATAAAACGTTGAGACTATGTGTGGACTATCGTCCACTCAATGCTGTCACGATCAAGAACAAGTATCCACTACCACGCATCGATATTCTATTCGTTCAATTGGTGTGTGCTAGGGTATTTTTCAAAGATGGATCTTCACTCTGGATATCATCAGATCATGATTCGACCAGAGGATATACCTAAGACAGCATTCTCGACGAGGTATGGATTGTATGAGTACCTTGTCATGTCCTTCGGATTGACCAACGCACCGGCCCATTTCATGTATCTCATGAATTCGGTGTTCATGCTGGATTTGGACAAGTTTGTCGTGGTCTTCATCGACGACATCCTTGTGTACTCGAAATCCGAAGAAGAACATGCACAACATTTGCACATCGTGCGTCAGTGATTGCGAGACCACAAGTTGTACGCCAAGTTCAGCAAATGTGAGTTTTGGATCAGCCAAGTGCCATTTCTAGGGCACATCATCTCTGCTGAAGGGATTGCAGTTGATCCAAGCAAGATTAAGCAAGTACTCAAATGGGAATCTCCAAAGTCTGTGCATGAAGTTTATCGGAGGTTCATTCCAAGTTTTTCCAAGATAGCTAAACAAACGACGGAACTTCTGAATAAAGGAAGGAAATATGCATGGACAAAGGAATGTGAGGAAGGTTTTTAAGCATTAGTGAAACACCTCAAAATAGCGCCGGTATTAGCCCAACCAGACACAACTAGGTCATTTGATGTTTATTGTGATGCATCTGGGATAGGTTTGGGTTGTGTATTAATGCAAGACAGAAGGGTGATCGCTTATGGATCACGACAGCTTCGGAACCATGAGCAGCATTATCCGACTCATGATCTTGAGCTCGCTACCGTGGTACTTGCATTGAATATGTGGAGACACTATCTATGGGGCAACCTAGTACATCTCTACACCGATCACAATAGCTTGAAGTACATCTTCACCCAGAAGGATTTGAATATGCGACAGCAAAGATGGTTGGAATTAATCAAAGACTATGAAATTGAGATCCACTACCATCCTGGAAAGGCAAATGTAGTCGCAGATGCGCTAGGTCGCAAGTCCCATGTCAATAACCTTTCTATCACCTTGATAGAGGAAGAAGAACCGAGTCTCTACTTGGTTTCATATGGGTCGCTTTACAATCTAGCTCTCATTCCTACCATAAGGGAAGAAATTGTGGAGGCTCAGAAGGAAGACAAGGGCATATCGCATATTCGCCAAAAATTGAAAAAGGGGGAGATGAAGTGTTTTCGATGTGACGATGACAGTACCATCTGGTTCAAAGACCGCATCGTGGTGCCCCGCAATTTGGGACTTCGGAAGAAGATTTTGGACAAAGCTCATTTGTCCAAGTATTCTATTCATCTGGGAAGTAAAAAATTGTACCAAGACTTAAAGAAGAAATTTTGGTGGACTCGGATGAAGAGGGAGATAGCGAAGACCGTATCCTAATGTGATACGTGTCGGCGGGTGAAAGTCGACCATCTAAAGACAGCTGGACAGCTACAACCTTTAAGCATACTGACCTGGAAATGGGAGGACATCAGCATGTATTTCATTGTTGGATTACCTCTCACCTTTCGCAAGCATGACTCGATTTGGGTGATAGTCGACTGACTCACCAAGTCGGCTCACTTTATTCCAGTCAATGTAATATATGTGGCACGACAATATGCAGAGTTGTATATTGCCAGGATCCTATGCCTACACGGAGTACCCCACACTATCATATCATATTGTGGAACCTTGTTCGTTGCTCGATTTTGGGAGCAACTCCATGCATCTCTGGTTACCAAGTTGATTCGAAGCTATGCTTACCATCCAGAGACTGATGGTCAAACGGAATGAGTAAAGCAAGTGCTAGAGGATATGCTCCGTGCCTGTGCCATTCACCATGGTAAGAATTGGGATGATCATCTACCATTGGCGGAGTTTTCTTATAACAATGCTTATCAGACTAGCATCCAAATGGCACCATATAAAGCTCTTTATGGTCGGAAGTGCCGCACACCTTTGAACTGGTGTGAATCCAGTCAACGAGTAATATATGGTATAGACTTGTTGAATGAAGCCAAAGAACGAGTCAAGTTATTCAAGCCAACCTCAAGGCTGCTCAGTCTCGTCAAAAAAGCTATGCGGACAAACGGCATTGACCCCTTCACTTCGATGTCGGGGATCACGTTTACCTTCGTGTATCCCCAATGAAAGGGATTCATCGCTTCAGAGTAAAAGGAAAGCTAGCTCCACGTTTCAGTGGGCCGTTTGCCATAATTGAACAATGCGGACCTGTAGCCTATCGACTAGAGCTGCCAGCGTCGCTTTCAGAGGGCCACAATGTGTTTCACATTTGACAGTTGAGAAAATGTCTCAAGGCCCCAACGGAAGTCTGTATGGAGGATTTGAAAGCTCTCCAACAAGATCTTACTTACCCTGAGCATCCAACCCAGATAGTCGATGAGAAGACTCGTACCACAAGAAACCGCACCTTGCATTGCTACAAGGTCTTGTGGGGAAACCACCTTGCTGATGAAGCAACATGGGAAAGCGAGGAATATCATAGAACAAACTATCCGTACTTGTTAACGGCATATGTTCATTAGATCTTTTTCTTTTATCCTTCCTTTTGTAATCTCGGGACGAGATTCTTTTAAGGGGGGGGATGAAAAATCCCAGTTTTTCCCTTAATATGAAGTTCAACTATCAGTTTGTTTTCAACCATAATGAAGATCAAATGTGGTTGTGCATTTGAACTTGAGATCATTAAGAATTGTTCTTTCACCCATTCTTAAATTTTATTAACTTAAGGGATGAACTTCACCAATAACCTTAGAATAATTTAAGTGACTTTTCTACAAGATTTGGAATTTATTGAATAAAAATTTTCAGGACAAATTACTATGCAGTACTAATTATATTCAAATTCATTTGAATATAGCACTGTACAATTAGGCCCTGCAAAAATATTCAAATCTTAGGCCATAAATTTTTCCATGGACTCATAATATTCCAAATAGACTTCCTGCCAAATTTCAAGATTTTTGAGGTCCATTTGATATTTTAATTCAGAAGCTTAGCAAATTCAAGCCATATTTAGAGTTCAAATTTTGAATTCTGTTCAACTTATCTGAACATCAAGGTTTCAACACACCATCATGGTCAGCAAGACTTGCTTGACTTATTCCCGAAGTTTCACAATTTTTGAAACTCTTTTGCTATTTAATTTAGTGACCCCTTTGAATTTCAATCAATTTCAGATTCAAATTTGAAATTCAAATGCAACTTGTTCCAATTCGAAATCAAATTTCAGAATCAAGTTCCATATATTTAATTGAGCCTCTCCACGAAAATCTAGAATTTTTGGATGAATTTTGGTAGGAGAATTGATGTTGCAGAGAAGGGAAGAGGATAAGAGAAGGTGGGACCCACTATCAGCCTGACAAACTCGAGTGAACCAATGGAGGTGCTCTGTATCCGGCTGTCCCCGCCGATCGACGTGGGGAGCGCTCGACACCGCACGCATGCAAGCTCCACCGAGCTGCCTGCTTGCTTGCACCGTGGCAAGCTCCCCTCGTCCCTCTATGCCTATAAATACCACCCCCTGGCTGTCACTGTCGAGCTCCACCTAGGTTTCGCGCCATAGCCGCTGCCTCTGTTCTTCGAGCTTTTGGCCATAGATTGAAGCCGTTTCTCACCGAGCTGTAAGTAGATAAAAGTCTTCTCATAACCTCCTCTACATACTCTATTTGGTCATTGATCGTGACATAGCTTCTACTGGAGGTATTTCGAAGTTTTCCGATCGCCGTCGAGGAAGCCGTCGAGAACCTTCACTGCCTCACAGTCGAGCTCCGGTTCTAGGCCGTTTCCACTCTCGACCCTTTAAGCAAAAAGGTTCACAATGCTCTCTAGTTTATGCTCACCAAATTTAAGCCCATGACATGAAGTGTAGCCCGAGTTTTTATTCGACAACCGAATCATTGTTCAATAGAACAGCAAGGCTTCGCGCTTAAATTCGTTTCATTCTTGCAATCATCCTTTAATATGGTTAGCAGATAGCTCCTATATATCCTAGCGCAACTCCCTGCCCAAGGGCTCCAAAAGTTATCAATCGAGCACCTTAGATTTTGAGATTTCGCGGCCGCCGGTTGAAAAACCGTACTTCGCCATCGAGCTCATATCTCGCGGTCGTTTCCTCTCTTCCCTAGTCTAGATCCTTGAATCTTGAGGTCCCAGGAAGCTTTTGGAGTAGTTCCCGAGCTGTTTGAGCTTGAGTTGAGTGAGTTCAAGCAGGCCCGAGCTCTCACCACCGCCACCGCCGCCGTCGCACGGGTTGTTTCGGTCCGTTTCAGCCGATCTCGACCTCACTGACATGCTCAGCACCCCCGCAAACCCCCAGGAGGCGAGTCTTGGCAAGTTTGGCACGGAAGTTTGGCCGGCGGCGAGATTTCCGGCGAGTTACCGCCGCGGGAGCCGCCACGCGCGAGCGCCAACACGAGGTTGAAGAAAGCCGCGGAGCCCACATGTCAGTCACTGCAGGATCCGGTTGTGGCTGAGGATCCAGTGCGTCTGCGTTGGTTAACCCCGTAGCCCCCGGTGTGGCCCTGCTGCGATTGGTTGGTTTTAAATCAGTGGGCCCGGCTGAATTATTTAAGTGTTTCCCCTTTTGAAAATAATTCCAGGAATTAACCAAACTTGGAAAATCCATAACTTCTAGTAGAATTGTCCAAAAGATTCCAAATAAATTTTGTTAGAACCAGCATGAAGAATACTTTCCAGTGGTGAACTTGGACTTGTATGACAATCCATATAAATTGTCTCCATAATTCAGATAAGAAGAATGCTTATAGAATTCATTCCTACAGTTCTGTCAATTGGAAAATTCCCAATTTTGTTTAGAACACTATTATTAATACACTTGATCTCCAGTAAAAATTTCACTTTCATTGGACTTCAATGACTGGTTGATCAGTGTTCCAAATCTCTATGTAGTTATAAATTTAAAAAATACAAAATCAATTTCAGAATTTTCCCCAAACTTGTAAAATCAGTTTCTCCCTGTAGAAAGGTTAGAAAATTGTGAAACAAATTTTCCTAGAACCAGTGAGACCCCCTCTACATGGTACAACCACTGGTAGCCATGATAGGTCTCCAAAATTTCAAACTAAATTTAGAGAAGGTTATTGCTTACTATAATTTTTAAGAACAACAAACTTCCTTGATCATCTCCTGTTCTTTGCAAGAGTCTTCACTATAGTGACTAGCATCAACCATAAGTGTCCCAAAGCCAATTAAGATCATTATCTTATTTTGATCCTAAGATATTAAATTATAACCTTAAGCATATTAATTATTTTCAAAGTCATTCATATATAGTATATGCATATCGTGTAGTAGCTGAAATCGAGGAGCAGCCGGAAGCTTTGGAAGTCCAGCTGCCAGAAACTGACGTAGACTCAGAGTCGCATTCAGGCAAGCCCCGATTTGCATTTAAGTTCCTTACAGTGTATTTGCAGTTTTCATTTCACCTTACGCCTTCAGATGATTGTGCATTACGTTTAATGTGTTTGACATCCACTTGCATGGCCCACAAATCCCATGGAGTCTTGGGTAGGTCTACAGCCCATTGAGTAGAAACTTCTATGCTTATACTCATAGGAATTCGGTAGAAGTCGAGTAGTTGGAATCTACTTGCGAGGTAGGAATTTCATCACACAAGATGAATTGGATCAAGAAATGGTTTATGAATATGAAATTAAGACCGAGCAGCGGGTAGGATGCAGCGAGATGTGGTCTCACTTGCGTAGCCCTGCTTGTGTCGATCGAGGACCGTTTCATGTGCGGACTCTGGACAAGCTTCAATTGTAGCGACGACATACTGGAGAAATGGGCTCTAGTAAACTGACATAGCTTGATACTAGTTTGTCGAGGCATTCTGTTCCATTTTATAGGCATGGGTTGAGGGCAGAAACGTGTAAATCAGCTGGTGGGAACGTCAGAGTACGCCCCACGCAGTGACCTCCTACTCGTGATGGATCGACCGGTTCAACATTCGAGTGTCTAGTGAAAGGTGGCCATATACGACTACTACTGAAGTGTTATGTTGGTACTGCTGTAAGTACTCGCTGATATTTCCGAAAGTGCGTATGTGTCGTGTTGTTCCGAGTATGTCCTGATTGCAATCACCGTCCCTCGCGGCAATAGAGTACCACTTGTTCACTGCGCTATGATGTAGTAAATACTGAAGAAGTCTGGAGAATATGATGTATTGAATTGCAATTGCTTTGCAACCTTGTATGGCTTAGATATAGTACAATTAAAAGTTTACAGTTTCCCATACTTTACCTGTAATAGCATTATGTGCTTTGTGTATGTCATATCATCGGCAAAGCGTTTCTTGTTTGATTGTGGAGTCTATGATGTGTCGTGCCTTAAGAATGTCATGTGCTACTTAAAATATGAATATAAGGATCCACTTGTAGGCGAGTCCTTGATGCCATTCCTTACCTATGTTTACATTCATCCCTGCATATGTCTAGTGAGACGGGTTAGTCATGCTGAGCCTTAAGCTCACGTTTGCAGTTAACAAGTTTTTGCAGATTATACGAATGATAACGGGTTCGATGACGAGGCTGCACCCCCTACAGGGTTTAGAGCCGAGTGGGAACCCTGCACGCCGCCATAAGTTGGGTGTTGCTGGTGTGAAGTATCTGTGGCATGGATGACTTTTCTTTTGCATAGCTAGTGCCGAGAGCGCAGCTATGATATATAGTTCTCTTTCCTTTCATTAGTATTGTAAAACTTCCGTCGTGCTTTTAAATAAAGCCTTGGTATTTTAATTTGTTCTCGTTCTTTTCTTGCATACTGTTGGGCGCACGACACCACACAATGAGATCCTTGGAGGTCGAGATACCGATCCCCACACACTCACTGATGAATCTTGGATTATTGCCATGAAGAAGAGTTATAAAATCATGAAAGAAATAATGTTTGGAAACTTGTACCTCCACCTCAAGGTCACACTTTAATTGGAACTAAATGGGTGTTTAAAAATAAACAAAGTGAGGATGGGGTTGTGGTTAGGAATAAGGCTAGGTTGGTTGCTCAAGGTTTCACTCAAGTTGAAGGTCTAGATTTTGATGAAACTTTTACTCCTGTTGCTAGATTAGAAGCCATAAGAACTTTGTTAGCTTTTGCTGCATCTAAAGGTTTTAAGATTTATAAAATGGATGTTAAAAGTGCTTTTCTTAATGGCTACATAGATGAGGAGGTTTATGTCAAACAACCATCGGGTTTTGAAAATTCAGATTTTCCTAATCATTTTTACAAACTGTCCAAAGCCTTGTACGGTCTCAAACAAGCCCCTAGAGCATGGTATGATAGGTTAAAAACAATCTTACTTGAATAGGGGTTTACCATGGGCAAGGTTGATAAAACTCTTTTTGTGCTTAAGCATGGCAATGACTCATTATTTGTTCAAGTGTATGTGGATGATATTATCTTTGGTTGTGCTTCTCATGATCTTGTGTCCAAGTTTTCAGCTATGATGAATTCTGAATTTGAGATGAGTATGATGTGAGAACTCACATACTTTTTGGGGCTGCAAATCAAGCAAACCAAGGAGGGTACCTTTGTGCATCAAACAATGTATACAAAAGATCTCCTAAGGCGCTTCAACATGGTCAAAAGAAAGCCTCTTTCGACACCAATGGGAACGGCAACAACACTTGAACTTGATGAAGATGGTGAACCTGTGGATCAAAAAGAATATAGAAGCATGATCAGATTACTTTTGTACCTTACGGCATCAAGACCGGACATACAATTCAGCGTATGTCTTCACGTGCTTCACATCGTCAAGCCATCAAAAGGATTCTTAGGTAATTACATGGAACTCAAGAATTCGGCATTTTTCTTCCTTCTTCCTCAACCATTACTTTGAAAGCTTTTTAAGATGCTGATTGATAGGAAAAGTACTTCCGGTGCTTGTCATTTTCTTGGTAACTCACTTGTTGCTTGGTCCTCTAAAAAACAAAACTCAGTTGCACAATCCACAACTGAATCTGAATATGTAGCTGCTGCTAGTGCTTGCTCACAAATTCTTTGGATTGTTCAAACACTTAAGGACTATGGGGTTGATCTACATAGTTTTCCATGGTTTTGTGATAAGACTAGTGCCATTTGCATTGCTAAAAATCGCGTGCAACATTCTAGAACTAGGGACATTGACATTAGGTATCACTTTCTCCGTGATAATGTTGAAAAAGGAAACATTGTACTTCACCATGTAGATACCAAACAACAATTGGTTGATATTTTCACAAAACCTTTGGGTTTCACTCGTTTTTGTTTCATTCGTAGTGAAATTGGGGTTATGCATCCTCATGCTTACATTGAGGGAGAGTTTTAAAACTTGAGAAGTCTATGTGTGAATCTAAAATTAAAATAATATGAGCATAGTATTTCATACATACATGACTTTGTTATTTCTTTTACATGCTGAAAGTTCTTACTACATTACCCGTGTTATACATTTAGTGGTTTTCGCCATGTCTAGTAATTGAAATAATTACTTACACTAAATCTGGTCATGGTCGAACTTTCTTGCTGTTTTGAACTTGTTGCATGCTCACAAGTATTTTTAGTCACAAAGAATTAATCAAGTAATCAACTCACATGTTGAGTTTTTACGAACAAATGAAGAAATGAGAAAAGATCAAGAGAATATGCTTGCATCGCACTTCTTCTTTTGAGATGGCTTATCATTGCACTTAGATATGAACTTGGAAGAAGTTGTGTATGACTAAAACCATGTCCTTAAGCTTCTGATTGTCAAATGACATAGGCTTGGCTTTGTTGGTTAGAATAAGGCAAATGCGCATATAATCTCTTGCAAATATCATATAATATAATTTTGTGCTTTGAAAAATAATAAAATGCAGCAACAAGTGTCATGCTTTCAGGTATTGAAATAGTTAAGTTTGTGAGATCATGACTTGCTTCTATTGAAAATTACATTTGATCTCTAGCATGGCTTACGCTACTTTATGTATGTCATTGTTGTGATAGTGTAATTTACTTGATGGTATGATTGGATGAGCTTATATATATATATATATATATATATATATATATATATATATATATATATATATATATATATATATATATATATATATATGTGTGTGTGTGTGTGTGTGTGTGTGTGTGTGTGTGTGTGTGTGTGTGTGTGTGTGTGTGTGTGTGTGTGTGTTATAATATGCTCATAACAATTAAAGTTCCTTTTCTACCATTGCTGATGAATACATTGTCAATGGGGCAGAGACAATATTGAGAAATTGATTAGACATCACATATTCGCAATTGTTTTGGCATGATTCTACTCAAGGGGAGAATTTGTTTTTCTTCTCATTTTATTTCTGGTTTACAAAGGGGGAGAAATTGTTTTCAAAACTTTTAATGTGAATAAGCCAATGTTCGGATCTTAAGTGGTGTTGCCAATGCATTCATCAAGGGGGATATTGTGAGACCTATGTGTGCTGAATACATTGGCTATGGCGATAAAAGTTTTGAATGCTGTCATAACATCTTTTTAGCAAGGTCCAACTTTAGCTCCGGCATGTCTTTGTTAAGCTTTGATATGTTTTTGCTAGGTTCGACTTATGTTTGTTAGCTCCGAGATGTTTTTCTAGCTCTGGCGATAGGTTGTATTAGCTTTGTTAAGCTCCGGCACTAGGTTGTACTAGCTTTGGTAAGCTCCGGCTCAAGCTCCAGTTAGTTTTAGCAAGATTCGGTGCTTGATCGCATTGTTTCTGCTCTTATCTTGCAATGTTTTGAACTTACTTTACATTGATGGAAAGTTTTATTAGTATTCATTTGCTAAGTTTTTGGTGTGTTTTGGTGGTTATAGTTGATATCATTTTGCTATGTTTTGCAACATGCTCATGTGAGGTGCTCACGTAAGATGTTGTAGTTTCAGAACTAATGGGAGTCAAGTTGTGGACTTGTTCTCCGAAGTATTGGTTGTTTATTCAATGCAGGTGTTGCTTGAGTTCAAGACATGGCTGGTGACGGGATCCATTGAACTAGTCTTAGGGAGAAGATGAGGTTCAACAACCAAGTTCGGGAGGAATTGTGGTTGAGTTGATCGGGAGGTTGTAGCATGTTTGAATTAAGAACAATGCATGTGAAGGTATCGTGGACGTCGTTGGAAGATGTTTGCACGTGTGCAAGGAGTGCATGGACGTGGTTGCATGGTTTTGAGATATGATGAAGAGATGTGGACGTAAAGAATTGGTCGTAAAGGTCCAACCGACTAGGTTATGGACTCAGGCTACGGCTGAGTCGGGTTTGACTCAAATATGGAAAGATTTGAGTTGGTTATAAAAGGATTTCATGTGGGACATGAATTTGGGTTGTTTTAGGAATGTGAGATACATTCCTAAGGTGTTTAGAAGTCTTAAGATTGCTTCTATCTGCATATAGAAGAGTCCTAAGCAGTTATGGAAAGTTTCGATTCATGATTTGAGTAGGATTAGAGTCCTAGTTGAGATTGGGTTGGCCTAAGGGCTGGTTATATAAGCAAGAGAGGCCACATCTTGTGAGAGACGACTTTGGGTTGTTCCTCTTATGGTTTGATCAATAAAATTCATAGTTTGAAGGAACTTTTGTGCCTCGTTTGTTCGACTTGTTCCAGACAAGTTTTTCTCGTCGAATTTCTGCACAGCACTACCTTTCTTCGGTAGTTTTATCATAACTCGAGTGTTACAGATCCAATTGAGGTGATTCTTTTTGGGTTGTCTCCACTTGATTATATATCATCTGTCAAAATTTCATGGTCATTGAATTTGTGGTTTTTGATCTACACGAGTTTCTTTGCAGTATTACAAATCTCTTTTTTACTCAATAGAACAGATTGACCTTTGTTCGATCTTTCGATCGTAACTTGAGTTTCTCTCGACGGATTTGAGTGATTCTTGTTGTTTCGTCTTCTTTACTTGAATTTTTCTGATATCTATCACTTTTGTCATGGTGAAACATGTTTAGATTAGTCTCACACATGACTTCTTTAACAAATCGTTTTTCTGCCGAAGGGGTTGGGATTTAGTTGTTTCCGCTACGTAAGATTTTTAAAATCTACCATTCACCCCCCTCTAGTAGCTTTTCACATGCTCTTCGATCCTACAAAGGTCCTAGCTACTAGAGGATCTAAGTCCTGCGAAAAAATGAGGCAACCTTCTGAGCAGCTTCCTAGACGCTAGCCTTGGCAGCAGCATCCTCTTCCGCATTGAGTCCTTCGAAGATCGGATCTAGAGAAAGTTGGGGGTCCCGACTCTTGTAACACGCCAAGACTTACTCGGTGACGTTCTTGGCCAAAGATTGAGTGAGACCTATGTGTGCTGAATACATTGGCTTGTACTGAATACATTGGCTTTGATGATATAAGTTCTAAAATTTTGCCAAAACACCATTTTTAGCAAGGTCCAACTCTAGCTCTGAGCTTCTGCAAGGTCCAACTTGTTTTTTCAAGGTCCAACATGTTTTTGGGTAGCTACGGTAAGCTTTGTCTTTAGCTCCGGCATGTCTTTGATAGCTCCAATATGTCTTTGTTAAGCTCCAATATGTTTTGCTAGGTGTGACTTATGTTGGTTAGCTCCGACATGTTTTTCTAGCTCCGGCTTTTGGGTTGACTAGTTCCGACCAGCTTTGGTAAGCTCTGGCGCTAGGTTGTACTAGCTTTGGTAAGCTCCAACTCAAGCTGCGGTTAGCTTTTGGCAAGATTCGGAGCTTGATTGCAATGTTCCTACTTTTCTCTGAAATGTTTCGAACTTGCTTTACATTGATGAAAAGATTGCTAAGTTTTTGGTGTGTTTTGGTGGTTATGGTTGATATAATTTTGCTATGGTTTGCAACATGCTTATGTGAGGTGCTCACATAAGATGTTGTAGTTTTGGAACTAACGAGAGTCAAGTCGAGGACTTGTTCTCAGAAGTATTGGTTGTTTATTCATGTGTCGTGTTTCTTGAGTTCAAGACATGGCTGGTGACGGGATCCATTTAACTTGTCCTAGGGAGAAGATGAGGTTCAACAACCAAGTTCGGGAGGAATTGTTGTTGAGTTGATCGAGAGGTCGCACAACATGTTTGAATCAAGAACAATGCATATGAAGGTGTCGTGGACGTCGTTGGAAGATGTTTGCACATGTGCAAAGAGTGCATGGATGTGGCTGCATGGTTCTGAGGCGTGATGAAGAGAAGTGGACGTAAAGGATTGGTCAAAAAGGTCCAACCGACTAGGTTATGGACTTAGACTACGGCTGAGTCGTTTTTGACTCAAATATAGAAAGTTTTGAGTTGGTTATGATAGGATTTCTTGTGGGTCACAAATTTGATTTGGTTTAGGAATGTGGGATACATTCCTAAGGTGTTTGGAAGTCTTAAGATTGCTTCTATTTGCGTATAGAAGAGTCCTAAGCAGTTATAGAAAGTTTTGATTCGTGATTTGATTAGGATTAGAGTCCTAGTTTGAGTTGAGTTGGCCTTCGGGTTGGTTATATAAGCAAGGGAGGCCATAGCTCGTGGTGCACAACTTTGAGGCTGTTCCTCTTGTGGTTTGATCAATAAAATTTGTAGTTTGAAGGAACTTATGTGCCTTGTTCGTCCGACTTGTTCCAGACATGTTTTTCTCGTCGAATTTTCTGCACAACACTACCTTTCTTCGGTGGTTTTATCATAACTCGAGCTTTACAGATTCGATTGACGTTATTCTCTTTGGGCTGTCTTCAAAACTTAATTCTCAATCATCTGTAAAAATTTCACGTTCATTGAATTTGTGGTTTATGATCTACACGAGTTTCTTTGCAGTGTTCCAGGATTGTTTTTCTCGGGTAGGACAGATTGACCTTTGTTCGATCTTTCAATCGTAACTTGAGTTTCTCTCTACGGATTTGAGTGATATAAGTGTGTCGTATTCGTGACTTGATTCTCTACAATATATACTAGACTTTGTCACAGTTGAGCACGTTTAGATTAGTTGCACACACGATTTCTTTACCAAATCAGTTTTCTTTTGAGGTGTGTTTTCGTTGCTTCCGCTGAAAAGTATTAATCTACCATTCACCCCTCCTCTGGTAGATTTACATGTGCTCTCTGATCCTACAATTGGTATCATAGCCACAGTGCTCTAATCTTTGTGATTTGCACGTGTTTTTGACTAATCATCATGGAGAAATACTCCGCCAAACCTTATGTGTTTAGTGGTATTGATTTACAGGTTTGGAAGGCACGAATGGAAGCCTTCATATAGGCACAAGGCTCGCCATATGGGAAAAGGTGTACAAGCCTTACGAAGTGCCGTCAAATGATCAAGTAACGGCTGCGAACCTACAGGACGTTGACAACAACAACAAAGCCTGCAACTTGATTATTCAAGGACTAACTCAAAGTGACTTCGACCGTGTTGCACACCTCCGATCGGTGTAGGATGTGTGGACAGCACTTTGTGACTACCACGAAGGATCCTACACGATCAAATAGGTAAGACAGGATATGTTCATGAAAGAATACATGCACTTTGAGATGCAACCCGGTGAGTCCATTGATGACCTCTTTGCTCGCTTTAATAAAATTATCAGCAACTTGCGTAGCGTCAATGTTAATTTTTCAGATGTTGAAAATTCTAGGCAATTACTAAGTGCATTAGACATGTCAATTTGAGAGATGAAAGTCACATCTCTTCGTGAATCTACTGTCATGAGTACACTTACATTAGATGTATTTTACTCTAAACTAAAAACTCATGAAATTGACATCTTATCAGGAAAGAATCCAAATAAGTCAATTGCATTCGTCTCACAACGTGAAATGCCTAGCTCCGACCAATCATCATCTTGCAATACTCTTGCTTTGTTGTCCTCACTAACCCTAGAGCAAATCGAGAAATTTACAGAAGAGGAGCTAGCACTCATCTCTACTAGATTCTCAAAAGCATTGCAAAATTAGAGAACTAGAAGGACTGGAAGCTCTGGACCTCAGCGCTGTTTTGAATGTGGTAAGATAGGACACTTTCATACAGAATGCCCTAATCTTTCAGGTCCTTCTTATTGTGAGGAGAAGCAGAACAAGGTCAAGACCACCTCTGGAAACTCCAACAAGAAAAAGAAGGGTACTATAGGATTCAAGATGATAAACAGCTTCATCACCGCACTTCAAGAACTTGGCTCAAGCGATGTGGACATTGGAAGTGACGAAGATGAAGATGATTTGGCAAACTTGTGCTTCATGGCGGGCAAATCAAGATCAAGTATGGTGGATGCAGAACACAACAGAGACAATGAAGAGGTATGTCCTACTTGCAAAGAAATGTGTGATGCTATTTCTCGTGCCACTATTATAGTTAAGAAAAAAGGACAAAAAGCTTAGGGATAGTGCTGCTAAAATTGAATCACTAGAATCTGAAATCAACCGTTTAGAAACTTTGATTCCTAGTGATGATGCATGTCCCTCGTGTGATTTAATATATGAACAATTGTCCTCATTAAGAAGTGCGCACACCTCCACACTTGATAAACTTGAGTTAGAAATTGAAAATAACAGAGAGTTTGTTGCACTTAGTGATAAAAACTTGAAAGATGCTAGATGGGCTACAATTGATTTGCATTGTTCTACTTGTGATGATCTTGATAAGAAACTACAAGATGCTATGAATGAAATTTCTATATTGAACAATGCTTTACGTTCTCATGAAGTTAAATTTTGTTCCAATTGCAAGTTAAAGGGAAAAACTTCATGTGAAAATTGCCTTGATCTGTCCAATAAACTTGATGACATGCATAGGACATTAGATTGGTTTTGTAATGGGAATAAGAACCTAAACTTGCTACTGAATTCTTCCAAGTCCTGAATGATAAAACTGGTTTAAGTTTTGATTCTCATGCTCATGCTAAGGCACATCCACCTAAAATTGTAAAGTCATTAGGAAGTGGTTTGATTCAAACAATTCCTAAACAAAAAGAAGCTGTTTTCAAATCTGCAGGAGTGTTGTCTCATTCGTTTTCAAATAAAAATTTTGCTTGCTCATCTAGACATGAACACAAAGTTAAATTTCATTGTACCTACTGTGGTAGAGATGGTCATGCCATAGATTTTTGTTATATACTAGCTAAACAACAGAAAAAGGAAAGAATGATTGCTAGATCCCATAACTTTCATGCAAAATTTGCTGCTCAAGCTATACCGAATGATAGGAACATGCAACCTGCTGTAATGAGTCGAAAACATGCAAAGTTTGCTCCCAAACCTACTGTTTTTGTGCTACCCATGTAACACCTCATAAGTAAGTAGTTGGGTAAAAAAATCCTCAAACTTGGGCTCATAATCTTGTTGGTTTGTCTCAGCTTCACTTTTTTTCCTGCTGCACATCGTGTGACTCAGTACTGGATTCCTAAATGCCTTTTGACTAACACCAATATTGAGACATCGAAGTGTTGTTCTTCTATGTAGGTTACACACTTGAGGAAGGAGAACATTTGTATTGTGGATTCAGGTTGCTCACGCCACATGACCGGTAACAAAGAATGGTTCTCCTCCCTCTCTTTTGTGTCACGTGTAGAGAATGTTACTTTTGCCGATAATTCTTCAACTCCTATAATTGCTAACGGTTCGGTTATAGTAAATGATCACTACACTTTGAAGGATGTGGCACTTGTTAAAAATTTGAAATACAACTTGCTTTCCGTTTCACAACTGCTAGATGAAAATCTGGAAATTATTTTCACCAAAAATTGCTGCAAAGTTGTAAATTCAAACAATGAGCTTATTTTTAACATGTCTCGGTTTAGAAGAGCTTTTAAAGCTAATTTTGATATGTCTTCATCTAAGCATAGGTGTCTAGTTGCTAATGATTCAAAGGACTTATATTTTTGGCATCATAGACTTGGTCACGTAGGCTTTGATCATCTAATGCGTGTTAGTACTCTTGATCACATACGTGGGCTGCCTAAGCTTAAAGGGGACAAAGAAATTGTGTGATCTTCTTGTAGACATGCTAAGATTATTGCAGGTTCACATACTCCTTTCACAATGATCATGACAACTGAATGTTGATGGCTGTTATATACCAATTTCAGCCATCAATATAGCTCAATTATGGGAAGGATTGATCATTTCTTGCACACATCACCTTTCTACTTGACTTATTTCCACTTGTACTTGGAGAAATATGTGTATGCAGATATTTCTACAGGAATTGGGGAAAAGTATGGGGAGCAATCCTATAAAATATCATCCCAGCCAATCAGGCGACGACACGTGGCACCACATGGATCAAATGGCCCACAAACAGAAGTATCTGAGGCCATTCAACAGTGTAGCACCAATATCAGTCAATGGGACCCACCGGGAAGCCACCTGTAGGAAGTACGGTCCGTTTGGAGCCCTGAACAGTTCGACCGAACCAGGGGGTCGGCCGACCTAGTCCTGACACCAAACACGATCAACTTCCACGTGTTGGCCATTCCCGGCTCCCTAGAGTCAATGATGACGGATTCACACACTTTTGGTGGTGGGAACCGACCTCAACACTAGTATAAATAGGACCCCATACCCCTCACTTCAACACACACCACTTGGGCATCATTCTATTGTATACACTATCTTCCATAGTCCTTAGAGGAGTTAGGATGTAGAGAGGAGAGCCTCTAGTCCCAAGTTCAAATTGGGAAAGGAGTAGAAGGAGTCTCTCTTTCCAATTCCACATTGGGAAAGTTATATCTCATGTATTCCTTCTTGTATTTGTGACTTTGTGGTCAATAAAGATATTATCTTTAGTCTTCTTTTATACGTATACTTGGACAAAGCGTTTCTTGTTTGATTGTGGAGTCCATGTAAGTGGAAGGTATAGTCTTTATGATTGTACTCTCATGATCACATCTTATGGTCATAAACACTATAGACCCCCACTATAGTCTATGTAGTTATGATATGATTATGTTAATATGAATAACTATGCTATGCAATCAACATTGGTTCTACGATGATTTAGTTCATTGCCTTAGGATGGCTTGTGCTGCAGCTCTTAAGGTATTTGCTTAGTATGCTAGCATGGTGCTAGGGTATTTAAGTAGCGTTGGATGTCTCGTAGACCCACGGATTGAAGAGGTAGGTAGTAGGTGGTGACAACCCTATCTGTCCTTTGTAATCCTCCACGTTCGACTATGCCACAGGCTCTTGGCGGGAGTCGCCCTAGTATTGCTATGGGTAAGACCGTGCCCGATGTGTTGAATAGCATTGCATAGGAATTCATCATTGACATGACCATTAGTATCTACCTTAGGCTATGTATATGTATTAGGAGCATTGTAGGAGCAACTCTCTAACTCATAATCCAATCTCCCTCTAGGAACCATTTACCCTTTAGAATAGATTGCCTAGGTGTGTGTCACACTACCCCTAATACCAACTTACCTCCTGTCCAGATAATTGGTTAGTATCCCATAGCTTGTCCATAAGAGTAGTATATACTTTACTCCATTGCCTTCCTTTGGGATAAATACGATACCCTTGGGAATACTCATGAGTGAAATGCTACAACGTTATCTTCCGTGCACTTGCAGATCTCATCTCTTTACCGGAGATGATCTGTGGTGTTAAGAAATACCAACATTTAACCAGGTCAACTTTTGCACCTTGACACCGTAGGACCTTCATGTGTTCAATCATTCGGAGGTAAATGGTATGTTCTTGTTATTGTTGATGATTATTCAAGATTCTCTTGGGTTTACTTTATGGCATATGAGAATGAAGCTTTTAGTCACTTTAGAACTTTATTTCTTAGATTATCAATTGATCACCCAGGATCTTTAAAAGCAATTAGAAGTGATAAAAGAACTGAATTTAAAAATCAATCTTTTCATCACTTTTGTGCTGAAAATGGAATAGATCATCAATTTTATTCACCATATGTACCTCAACAAAATGTTGTTGTAGAAAGAAAGAACATAACCTTAGTTGAGATGGCTAGGACTATGCTTGATGAATATCAAACTCCTAGGAAATTTTGGGCTGATGCGATTGCAACTGCTTGTTATGTCTCAAAACGTGTTTTCTTGCGTGATAAGCTAGGTAAAACACCATATGAGGTCCGATTTGGACATAGGCCTAGTGTTACACACTTTTGGGTCTTTGGTTGCAAATGCTTTGTTAAGAAACATGGTAATCTTGATAAATTTAAACCTAGATCCATTGATGGCATATTTCTTGGTTAGCCATCTCATTCTAGAGGCTACCGTGTGTTTTTACTTGACACTAAAAAAATTGTGGAGACTTGTGAAGTGTCTTTTGATGAAGCTAGCACAGGTACTAGCTCAAACATTGCATGTACGGATCCATATCCGCAGGGGGAGAGCATTTTCGTTGAAGATGAGGAAGAAGTGGTGCTGCTGCCCGAAAATTCAGCAGCTAATTACATTGTTCCAGCTCCTGATTTTGATTCACAGCCAACACCAACAACCACCATTGCTGGTCTAGATCCTCCTCAAGTCACAAGCTCATCGATTTGTGATGAACATGAAGAAGAAAAAGATTGTGAAGTATCCACTCCCCTCCGGTTCTCAAAAGTCAACCTCCACAACAAATTATTGGAAGCTTGCACGAACGAGTCACATGGTCCAGGTTTGAGATCCAAATTCTCATGCTCATTCTGCTTGTGTTGCTGCTTTTGAACCCAATGATATATCATACGCACTCACTAATGAATCTTGGATTATTGCCATGCAAGAAGAGTTAGAAAATTTTGAAAGAAATAATGTTTGGAAACTTGTACCTCCATCTCAAGGTCACACTTTAATTGGAACTAATGGGTGTTTAAAAATAAAAAAAGTGAGGATGGAGTTGTTGTTAGGAATAAGGCTAGGTTGGTTGCTCAAGGTTTGACTCAAGTTGAAGGTATAGATTTTATTGAAACTTTTGCTCCTGTTGCTAGATTAGAAGCCATAAGAATTTTGTTAGCTTTTCTTGCATCTAAAGGTTTTAAGCTATATCAAGTGGATGTTAAAAGTGATTTTATTAATGGCTACATAGATGAAGAGGTGTATGTCAAACAACCACCAGGTTTTGAAAATCCAGATTTTCCTAATCATGTTTACAAACTGTCCAAAGCCTTGTACGGTCTCAAACAAGCCCGTAGAGCATGGTATGATAGGTTAAAAATATTGTTAATTGAAAAGGGGTTTACCATGGGCAAGGTTGATCAAACTCTTTTTGTGCTTAAGCGTGGCAATGACTCATTATTCGTTCAAGTGTATGTGAATGATATTATCTTTGGTTGTGCTTCTCATGATCTTGTGTCCAAGTTTTCAGCTATGATGAGTTCGGAATTTGAGATGAGTATGATGGGAGAACTCACGTACTTTTTGGGGCTGCAAATCAAGCAAACCAAGGAGGGTACCTTTGTGCATCAAACGAAGTATACAAAAGACCTCCTAAGGCGCTTCAACATGGACAAAAGCAAGCCTCTTTGGACACCAATGGGAACAACATCAACACTTGACTTGATGAAGATGTTGAACCCGTGGATAAAAAAGAATATAGAAGCATGATCGGATCACTTTTGTACCTCACAGCATCAAGATCGGACATACAATTCAGCGTATGTCTTTGTGCATGGTGTCAAGCCTCCCGACGTGCTACACATCGTCAAGCCCTCAAAAGTATTCTCAGGTACTTACATGGAACTCAAGAATTTGTCATTTTTCTTCCTTCTTCCTCAAGTGCTACTTTGAAAGCTTTTTTGGATGCTTATTTTGGGAGTTGTAGGATTGATAGGAAAAGTAATTCTCGTGCTTGTCATTTTCTTGGTAATTCACTTGTTTCTTGGTCCTCTAGAAAACAAAACTCAGTTACACAATCCACAACTGAATCTGAATATGTAATTGTTGCTAGTGCTTGCTCACAAATTCTTTGGATTGTTCAAACACTTAAAGACTATGGGGTTGATCAAGATAGTGTTCCACTGTTTTGTGATAACACTAGTGCCATTTGCATTGCTAAAAACCCCGTGCAACATTCTAGAACTAAGAACATTGACATTAGGTATCACTTTCTCCATGATAATGTTGAAAAAGGAAACATTGTGCTTCACCATGTAGATACCGAACAACAATTGGCTGACATTTTACAAAACCTTTGGATTTCACTCGTTTTTGTTTCATTCGTAGTAAAATAGGGGTTATGCATCCTCATGGCTTAAATTGAGGGAGAGTTTTGAAACTTGGGAAGTCTATGTGTGAATTTGAACTTAAAATAATATGAACATAGTATTTCATACATATATGACTTTGTGATTCCTTTTACATGCTGAAAGTTCTTACTACAGTACTAATGTTATACATTTTGTAGTTTTTACCATGACTAGTAATTGGAATAATTACTTACACTAAATCAGGTCATGATCGAACTTTCTTGCTGTTTTGAACTTGTTGCATGCTCACAAGTGCTTTTAATAATGAAAAATTAATCAATCAACTATTCACATGTTGAGCTTTTATGATCAAATAGAAATGAGAAAAGATCAAGAGAATATGCATGCATCACACTTCTTCTTTTTAGATGGCTTATCATTGCACTTATCTATGAACTTAGGAGATGTTGTGTATGACTAAAACCATGTCTTTAAGCTTCTGATTGTCAAATGACATAGGCTTGGCTTGGTTGGTTAGAATAAGGCAGATGTGCATATAATCTCTTGCAGATATCATATAATCTAAATTTGTGCTTTGAAAAATATTAAAATGCAGCAACAAGTGTCATGCTTTCAGGTATTGAAATAGTTAAGTTTGTGAGATCATGACTTGCTTAAATTGAAAATTACATTTGATCTCTAGCATGGATTACACTACTCTATGTATCTCATTGTCGTGATAGTGCCAGTTACTTGATAATATGACTTGGATGAGCTTTGTTTTATATGTGTATGTTATAATATGCTCATAACAATTAAAATTTTTCTTTTGAATCTTGCTGAATACATTGTCAAAGGGGAAGAGATGATACATAATATGTAAATTTTTAAAGATAAGTATGCTAGGGGGAGAATTTGATTACACATTGCACATATTCACAAATTGTTTTGGCACGATTCATCTTAGGGGAGAATTTGTCTATCTTCTAATTATTTTTGTTGTACAAAGGAGGAGAAATTGTTTTCAAAACTTTTAATGTGAATAAGCCAATGTTCAGATCTTAAGTGGTGTTGCCAATGCATTCATCAAGGGAGAGATTGTGAGACCTATGTGTGCTGAATACATTAGCTTGTACTTAATACATTGGTTTTGATGATATAAGTTCTAAAATTCTGCCAAAACACCCTTTTTAGCAAGGTCCGACTCTAGCTCCGAGCTTCTGCAAGGTCCGACAATAGGTCTGACTTGTTTTGTCAAGGTCCATCATATTTTTGGGTAGCTCTGGTGAGCTTTGTCTTTAGCTCTAGCATGTCTTTGATAGCTCTGGAATGTCTTTGTTAAGCTCCGATATGTTTTGCTAGGTCTGACTTATTTTGGTTAGCTCCGACATGTTTTTCTAGCTTCGGCTTTTGGGTTGACTAGTTCCAACCAGCTTTGTTAAGCTCTGACGCTAGGTTATACTAGCTTTGGTAAGCTCCAACACTAGGTTGTACTAGCTTTGGTAAGCTCCAGCGCTAGGTTGTACTAGCTTTGGTAAGCTCCAGCGCAAGGTTGTACTAGCTTTGGTAAGCTCCGGCTCAAGCTCCGGTTAGCTTTGGCAAGATTCGGAGATTGATCTCAATGTTCCTGCTTTTACTGTGAAATGTTTCAATCTTGCTTGACATTGATGGAATGATTGCTTAGTATTATTTTACTAAGTTTTTGGTGTGTTTTGGTGGTTATTATTGATATCATTTTTCTATGGTTTGCAACATGCTTATGTGAGGTGCTCACGTAAGATGTTGTAGTTTTGGAACTAACGCGAGTCAAGTCGAGAATGTGTGCTCGGAAGTATTGGTTGTTTATTTATGTGCAGGTGTTGCTTGAGTTCAAGACATGGCTGGTGACAGGATCCATTGAACTAGTCTTACGGAGAAGATGAGGTTCAACAACCAAGTTCAGGAGGAATTGTGGTTGACTTGATCGAGAGGTCACACAGCATGTATGAATCAAGAACAATGCATATGAAGGTGTCGTGGACGTCGTTGGAGGATGTTTGCACGTTTGCAAAGAGTGCATGGATGTGGCTACATAGTTCCGAGGCGTGATGAAGAGTAGTGGACATAAAGAATTGGTCGGAAATGTCCAATCGACTAGGTTATGGACTCAGGCTGCGGCTGAGTCGTGTTTGACTCAAGTATGGAAAGTTTTGAGTTGGTTATGATAGGATTCCTTGTGGGTAGCAAATTTGATTTGGTTTTGGAGTGTGGGATACATTCCTAAGGTGTTTGGAAGTCTTAAGGTTGCTTCTATCTGCGTATAGAAGAGTCCTAAGAAGTTATGGAATGTTTCGATTCGTGATTTGAGTAGGATTAGAGTCCTAGTTTGAGTTAGATGGCCTTCAGGTTGGTTATATAAGAAAGGGAGGCTAGAGCTTGTGGTGCACTACATTGGGGCTGTTCCTCTTGTGGTTTTATCAATAAAGTTGTAGTTTGAAGGAACTTTTGTGCCTTGTTCATCCGACTTGTTCCAGACAAGTTTTTCTCGTCGAGTTTTCTGCACAGCACTACCTTTCTTCGGTGGTTTTATCACAACTTGAGTTTTACAGATCCGATTGACGTGATATTTTTGGGTTGTCTTCACAACTTAATTTTCAATCATATTTCAAAGTTTCACGATCATTGGATTTGTGGTTTCTGATCTACACGAGTTTCTTTGCAGTATTCCAGAACTGTTTTTCTCGGATAGGACAGATAGACCTTTGTTCGATCTATTGATCGTAACTTGTGTTTCTCTCTATGGATTTGAGTGATTCTTGTTGTGTCGTCTTCGTTACTTGATTCTATATAATATATAATAGATCTATCACAGTTGAACATGTTTAGAATAGTCGCACACATGGTTTCTTTAACAGATCAGTTTTTTGTCGAGGTGTGTTTTCGTTGCTTTTGTTAAAAAGTTTTAATCTACCATTCACCCGCCCTCTGGTAGCATTACACATGCTATCCGATCCTACAGATTGTCCCTCCATCTCCAGCTGGTCGGCGATGACATCACCCATCGCGTCAAGTTTGCTACCAACAGAGTTAAGTGCCACTAGCGTCTACTGTAGCTCCGGTGCTAGGTTCTTTGGACGTACTGGACTCAAGCCGAGAGGCACCAAAGCTCTATCAGCATGCCCTAGAAAATCCCATACCTACAGGGATTCAGTTGCCCTCGAGCTCCGCAGCTCCTCCAATGACCTCCTAGTGGTCACTAGCTCTGAACCTTCCCGAGCTTTGGCATGTTGTTGTATACTCTCAACAACTTTCTTTTCGCGGTTGGCTAACCACATCTCCCAGAGGTGGATGCGATTCCAACGTTCGGCCAGGTCCTTCTCCCTGCCTCTTACTTTACCTTCTCTTGCAGCAACATTAGCTTCTCTTTTTGAGAGCTCCTGCCCCAGTTTCCTGTACTTTTCTTCATCTTCCTTGGTCCACAGATCAAGCTTCATAGTGCAATCTGCCAAATTTTGCTCTGCCATAGTTATCTTCTGGGCGTGCTCTTCCTCCCTTTTCAAAATATCCTCCTGGTGTTCCAGGAGTTTCTCTTCCCTCGCGTGAAGGTCTGCTCGATGCTTCAGGAGAATCTCGTTTAATTCATTGAGGCTGTCTTGACGTTCGTCAGCAGCATCATTCCTTTCTTTGGCTTGTTCGAGAATCTTCTGAGAATTAGTGTCAAGGGCCCTGATGGCGGCCTCCTTCTCCTCCAGCAACTTGCCCCAATATTCCAACCGGGCCTTTTCCTTCTCGACCTACTCCTTTTGGTCTGCAAGCCTCGTTGCGCCAGCTTGGTCTCAAAGTGAAGCCTGTTGCGCCAACACCTCATGGTGTGGCACTTTTCTTTGAGGACCTTACTGTCGTGGTCGAAGGCGAGTTGGACCCGTCAGAGGATCGATCAAGCATTGTCAATAGACAACGCCAAAGGAATAGGCTTCGAACCTGCCAGGGTCACCTCTGTCGGCTCCAGAGGGTCTTCAAAAACAAAAATAGGATCCCACGCCACAAGTGTGGTTCCCTGAGCTTCTATGGCACTAGGGACACCCTCCGGGAGCTCTTCGACAACTCCTAAAGAAGATCCCACTGGGGGAACTCCTACCTTCGGGGCTGACACTGAAGGTCCCACTACAGAGTCTTCAATTGTTGGCTCCGTATGTGGAGAGCCTGCCGCCACTTCCTCACGGTGTTCCGGCTTGGGCATGGACACCTTCGGAGCTATTATCTCTGGGGCGGTCGTTGAAGCTTCACCTGAAGCCTCTTCCACCACCGCCTCAGGTGCTGGTACATCAACCACCTTCGGCTCAGCTGCTGGAGCTTCAACCATCTCCAGCTTGGCTGCCGAAGCTTCAACAACTTTCGGCTCAAGGGCTAGAACTTCAAGCATCATCGACTCGGTTGATGGGGCATAAATGACTTCCGACTAAAGGGCTATAGATTTTGGCACCATCGGTTCACCCTCCAGATCAGCAACAACCTCTGGCACAGCGAATAGAGTCTCGGTTACCTTCGGCTCCGCTGCCGGAGCTTCCACCATCTCCACATCTTGAGTCAAAGCTTTAGTCGTTGGTGCTGCTGCTACGGGGGCATCTTCATGTATGTCTCCCCCGTGGTCCAGCGATACCACGAGAGTCTCTGGCATCAACTCGGGATCCAGATCCACGACAACTAGCGCCAGAGCTGCTGTGACCTCAGCCACCATTTGAGGAGACGCGGGGGTCGGAGCTGAAGCTTCTGCCTGCACCGTTTCGGCCGCTGCGACAGAGGTTGGAGCATCTGCCCCCGTCTTTGATGCCCTATATTCGAAAGATTGGAAGAGTCAAAATATGACAAAAATAAGAATAGCAAATCAAGGTGAAAAATCAAATCTTACCTTGGAAAGGTACCGCTCCAATTGGCGCCGAACTTCTTCACCAAGTGCTCGGAGCCAGAGCCTGTCATGGTTGGCACAGCGGAAGCTCCGGAAAGTCGCCCATGCCATGTTGCCATCGTAGGCGTCGCTCCAGCCGAGGCCTTCCTTGGCTGAGAAGGACTATCAGACCTGCAGCCCATAGCTGGCACTGGGACCAGAGTCGACTGTCTGGAGCTAGCACTCTTTGAGGATGTCTGCGTCGAAGGAGGTGTCACCACTAAAGATCTTCCTCGCCTGGGAGAAGGGGCAGTTGTAGACGAGCAGACCAGATGAAGCTCCCATCAGCGTGCCTTAACTTCCTCTTCCAGCTGGATGATTCGGCTGGCTCATTTCCCTTTCCCTTGCCGACGTCATTAACCCTCAGGCTCAGAGTAGGGGTGACCATCCCCTCAGAAGCTACGAGTATTACAACCCTGGAGGTCTTGCACTTCTCCACTTTACCGAGGTCATCCAGCGCTGGCATCTTCCTCTAGAGCTCCCTGCTAAACTCTGGAATCATGTCTATAGGAAGGAAAGTAGCCGGCAGAGTCAAGGCATCATCAGCGATGAACCCGTGCTAAAATTTCTTGAGATGGAGCCTCAAAGCTTCGTCATCCAAGTCGGATTTCAAACTGTTTCAATCCGGTCGTCGTCCATCACACATTTGAAGGCCCAGGTGAGCTTCTCCCTTCTCTTCAGCGGAGCCCACCTGTTCACCAAGAAATTTCCAAAAACCATTTGCGGGGTCACTCCACCCTCCACACATTCTTGGATTCTGGCCAGGACAGGCTTGAACGCATCCGATAGCTTCGGAACTATGTTCCAGGCATCGGTGTCAATGTTGGGGAGTCCTTAGGGCAGCTCCAGCCTATAGTGCTCCTCCACTGCAATGATGACCCAGTCTTTCTTCCAGTCATCCCATTTGCCGGAGGGGAATGACTTCAAGTACTTGAAGGGGCAGTTCTTGTGCTTCACAAAGTAGTAGAAGCCAAGTAGCTCTGTCCCCATGCTGGTGGTATCGGCCGTAAAGAAGGTCCGGAAGAGCTCGATGAGGGAAGCACGCCCACCCACATTTCGTAGAAGTGGACGAATGTCACCACCAGCAGGAGGGAGTGGGGGTTGAGATGATGCAGTTGGAGGCCGTAGAAGTCGAGCAGCATCAAGATGAAACTTGAAAAAGGTGGGATCAGTCCCACCATGGCGTACGCTGAGAAGTACACCATCTCGCAATGGTGCTCCTTCTTGAAGGGGAGCTTGCCGACCCGAATCATGTGGTTGAAGGAGTCGCTGGACCACCCCATGAAGGTTCGGACCTTCATCAGATTATCCTTGCTCTGGATGCTGCTTTTGGGAAGACCTAACTTTATAGCGGCAAAGTGGTGCAAAAGAAGAGAAAGCTAGGAAAAAGTTGGGAGGCTCTGAGCGCATGTCTGATTGAAAGCGTAAAGAGTCCTCAAACCGTGCAGACTTTCTTTCTTAACACTATAGGAAACGCAATCATTTGCGATGGCTAGATTTATTTGCGACGGCCTGCCGTCACAAATAACTTCAATTGCGACGGCCTATCACGGGCCGTTGCAGATAAACACTAACTTGTGACGGCTTCGTCGACACCTGTCGCAAATAACGGTTTATTTGCGAAGGCCAACCCTAGGGCCATCGCAAATAATGTAGCCATCACAAATAATCTTATTTGCATTGACTGCAAATAGTACCGTCGCAAATAAAATTAACTGTGACGGTCATAAGTTAAGGTCGTTGCAATTAAGAATATCGTTGTAAATTAGGGCTAATATCAGGAGCATCGGACCCCGATACCTCATTCTCTTCAAGCGCCCCCGCCGCCGGCCCGCTGCCCCCGCTCCCGCCGCTGGCCCTCTACGCACCCACCTCCCCCGGCCCCGTCGCGCCCCCCGCGCCTGACGCCACCCTACCGCACCCCCGTCGCGCCCCCTCCCCCTGCTGCACCCGCTGCCGTCCGTCCCTTCCTGTTAAGGTACTCAACTTTTTTACATTGTGGCTAATTGTCCATTGTGCAGTATGCAAAATTTCACACTTGTGCAAATGTATTTTTAGTAATGTTTTTTGTTCAGATTTTGTAGTAGATGCATAATTGGATTCTTAGGCTATCTTTCATTGTTACAAACCAGTGCATATTGTGCTTTATATGTTGTCTTGTATTAGATTTAGCATTATAACTGTAAAAAGAAACTTTATGAGATGCAAGTATTAACCTATATGGGAATTCTACTTATGAATTAACCTGTACACGGATCGATATTGTAACTCTATTCCGCTGTATTTTAGAAACTGTATGTTGCCTTTCTGTGTCTTCCTTATGAATTAACATGTACACCTGAACAAAATTTTTCTCACTCTATGGCTTTGTTTGTCATCCTGAATTTCTATTCTGTTTAGTGTATGTTTGGACTTTAGTGCATTCATAAAATATAGGAATAAGTCTACCTAACCCCCTCATCTATTGATGTTCGTCTACTTCACCCCCTCCATTATAAAACAATGTATTCTACGCTCCCAAACCAGCAAAAACCGTCTAAATAACCCCCTAGAATGGTTTTAGAGTCAGTTTTACCTATGTGGCAATACACTTAAACGATGATATATAACTATATCATTTTTACCATATCTTTCTTTTTTTTTGCTCTCTCTTACACTTGGCTCCATGAACAATGTTTGTTCTCTTATGTTCGTGCTCATATATCATATTGTCTGTTGTTTGATATTTATTTTTTATTGGTTCTTATTGTTTATTGATATTAAATGTTTTTGAGTGACTACTTAATATATGTAAATAAAGGGGTTTTGGACCGGCTCAGACCAACCTGGAAGGGCACGACATGCAATAAGTGTGATTGTGCCATATAGACCATTGTAGTCCTATCGTTTGCGTCAAGGCGACACGGAAGCAAACGGGTTGGTAAGGACGTCAATGACCCGCGATTGCGTGGACGGTGGAAATGGATGTGTAATTGTCATCTAAGACCAACTTTTCTCTCACTCTTTCTCTAGTTCTTTCCTCTCTTCAATGACTTCAAAATGAAAATGAGCAACGTAACCTATACCAACGTATTACCCGTTTCGGATCAGCACGTCTCACATGCCATTGGCATGTAAGATGTGCAAGTTCGGAATTGTCCCCTTTTGGACAGCCTGGGAGTTACCGAGGGGGCGTGGCTTGTGATGAGACGCGGTTCCGGATTTGGACAAGATTTCGATGGCATGACCCTATTGTTCTCTGCTGCACCATTTTTGGGCTTGTAGTGGAGAACAGCGGGGTTATGCTACCAAAATTTCGTTCAAATCTGGATCAAGCGTCTCGTCATGAGCATGCTCCGCTCGGTCACTCTTGGGTGGGTTTAGGATCTATCTGCCTAGGTTGTAGGGCCGTGACATAACATAATAATGAAACTAATAATGATTTGTCTGCTTTAAAGGTATACTCTAATGCGTCTCATCATGCTGTCGCAATTTTAGGACCTATTCTGATACATTAATGACAATTTCTTTCGCGTTAAACTACAGAGCCAAACATGGGTGAAGACCGCAGTTGGATTTATACTGGCTGGAAGAGCAGAACTGGTGGTCACTCGAATGAGTGGTACATCAAGTTAGGTAAATTTTTGGATTAGTGATTTTCGTTGTCAATGGAATATGGTGCTGTGCCCATGTACAAAATGTCAGAACACCAAGTTTTGAGAAGATGGGAGCTTTTGTTCACTTATGTCGAAACGGTTTCACTCCACATTATGAAGTGTGGACCTTTCACGGCGAGACTAATTCTCGAGTCATAGCAGAAGTGGATGAGGATGATGATATAACAGAGGTTGATAGGATGGATAAGATATTAGAAGCTCTGGAAGTGGAGGATCCTCTTACAAATGAGGAAGAAGAGTTCTTCGAGGAGCTGAAGAAATCACAAAAGCCATTGCATGAACACTCAATTGTGACCGTACTTGCTTTCTTGACCAGATTTATGGCAATTAAGTCCATGTACTTTTTTTCCATCAACTGCTACAATGAGCTCATGAAATTGATCTGCGATATCCTTTCACAACCTCACAAAGCACCACCGGATATGTGTGAGTCAATGATCATGGTATATGGTCTCAGTATGAAGTATAAGAAAATCGATATGTGCCCAGACAACTGCATGCTATTCTGGAAAGAGCACGCCAATGAGAAGATGTGCTTGAAATGTGGTAAATCGAGGTATGTCGAAGTTGTTAATGACGATGGCGATAATGTGATGACAGATGTTGTACATAAGCAGCTTTGTTACTTGCCTGTGACACCTCGGTTGAAGCGGTTTTTTTCTTTCAAAAAGAACCGCAAGACACATGAGATGGCACAAAGAAGGTAAACGTGAGAACAAAGAATTCTTGACGCATCTGTCCGATGGTGATGCATGGAAGGCGATAGACCGTTTCGATCCAGAGTTTTCTCGTGATGCGAGTAATGTTTGCATCGGATTAGCGGCAGACGGATTATCATCGTTCAGTACGAATGTCACACCATACTCCTGTTGGCCCGTCTTTGTCATTCCGTACAACCTGCCACCTGCTCTTTGTACGAAGAACGAGTTCATGTTTTTCAGCCTCATTGTACCTGAACCTGATCATCCCAGGTCACGTCTCAACTTGATATTGAAACCGCTGGTCGAAGAATTGAAAGTCTTGTGGACAGAAGTCGAAGCATACAACAGTTACAAGAAGCAAAAATTCAACCTTCGAGCTGCTTATTTGTGGTCCGTCCATGATTAGCCTACATACGACATGTTTTTCGGATGGAGCACTCACGGTCGTCTGAAGTGTCCGATATGTGCTTCAGACACAGATTGCTTTTGACTAACTCATGGAGGCAAAATATCTTACTTCGATTGTCACGGACGTTGGCTGACCTCGAATCACATATTTAGGCAGCAGAGGTATGTCTTTAGAAAGAACACAATTGTCACTAAAGGACCACCGAATCATCTCAATGGGTCAGAAATTTCTGATATGTTGGACAAACTGGTGCCTGATGAAGGTCATCCTAGATATTTTGTAGGTTATGGAGAGGAACATAATCGGACTCATATACGTGGACTTTGGGAGCTACCGTATGTGAAGTCGTTGATTCTAATGCACAACATTGATTTCATGCATCAGGAGCATAACATGAGCGAAAGTATCATAAGCACTTGCATGGATATGCCTAGCAAAACAAAAAGACAATTACAAAGCTAGACTAGATTTGGCAGACATTTGTCACCGTCCAACTCTTGAAATCTCTGAAAGTGGTGGGAAGCCACATGCTTCTTTCTGTCTTCGACCGAAAGAAAAGAAAGAAGTTATGAAATGGATGAAAACTTTGAAATCCCCAGATGGTTACGCAGCTAGCCTGAAATGAGCCGTAAATGTGAACACAGGAAACCTCACTAGGTTGAAGAGTCATGATTATCACATTATAGTGGAAAGACTCTTACCTGTTACGTTTCGAGGCTATCTAGATGATGTGGTGTGGAAGGTTTTATCCAAGCTCAACTATTTCTATAAACAGCTTTGTGCTAAAGAAATCAAGATAGGGATGATGGATAAGTTAGAGAAGGAGATACCCATACTTTTATGTAAGATGGAAAAAATTTTCCACCAGGTTTCTTCAATCCAATGCAACATCTGCTTATCCATCTTCCATTCGAAGCTAAAGTTGGCGGTCTTGTGCAATACAGGTGGATGTATCACATTGAAAGAGCGCTTCGATATCTGAAACCAATGGTTGGCATCCGGGCAAGGGTGGAATGGTGCATCGCTGAAGCATATGCTCTAAGGAAGTAGGATACTTTTCAAGTGTCCACTTTGCGGAATAAAACAATATCAATACTTCGGCGATGCGGTACAATGTGGATGAAACACCCCCTTTAAGCGACCTTTCCATTTTCCAAACGAGAGGCACTACCGTTGGTAGCTACACGACCTACGTGCTATCCGAACATGACAAGACTATTGCTTTACTCTACATGTACGCAAATATAGAAGGCATGCAAGAATACTTCGAGTAAGTGTTTGTCCTACATTTATGATAATCGACATATTTTGCTACACATGTATTCTAAAAGATGTTTTTTCATGTTCAACGAGTTCCACAGACAATGTTGGCCACATAGGCATCAACCTACGGCCAAATAAGTAGAAAAGAAGGAATAAATGGAGGGCCGAGTTTCCTATCCTGGTTTTGAGATTATGTAATACTCTCTCGTCTTCTATGTATTATAAGTTACTATTATTAAAAAAGTATTATTTTAACTTACAATCATTTTTGACAGTGTCGGACTCACATGTCCATGAATATTTGCGGCAGCTATCTTATGGATTGGTGAATTTTATAAGCTATGGTTGATATGATGTAAATGGCTTTTGATTCCGTTCAACTCATTTTGAAGCTCTTCATCATCTCGCGGCAACATCAAATTCTGGTGTTGTGACGAGAATTGACACTCAAGGGAATTTAACTGATTATTATGGGATCATTAAAAAAATCCTTGATTTTACTTTTACTGGAAATAATACCATTCGAGTTGTCTTCTTTGACTATGACTGGTTTGATCGCACTCATGGAACTCGAGAAAACCAATTTCGAATGGTGGAAGTGTAACATAAGGACCGACTACGAGGTTACGATACATTTGTTCTTGCACATCATGTGGAACAAGTGTATTATCTACCTTATCCATGCACGAAGCTCAGTGCTTGGTGGGTGGTATATAAGGTGAATCCTCGTGAGTGGTTATATACTCCTGGGGATGATGGTTACTGTGATAGCGAAGACGTTGAAGAAGTGTACCAAGAAGAAGAGTACCAGACACTTTTATCGTCGAGCTTGGTACATGAATCGATCACTTAGTTGGATATGTTGAAGATGTTGTAGATGTAGAGCCAGATGATATTCGAAAACGGAAATTAGAACAGGCCACGATGGAAGATCGTTGGGCTGGAATAAGAAGTAGGGCACATGATAATGATGTTGATTAATTTTGAAAGTGATTACAAGTAATGTTTTATTGAAGATAGTAACATGAATTTTGTATATATTATTTGCATATTTACTGATTATCTATTAAAACAGGATGGCGTCAAAGAAGGGTAAGAAGGTGCCGCCGACGAGGCGGTTCTACCCCTCTAGACCTTAGGACGCTTTCGCTGGTGCCTCGTCGACTGGAAGCAGACGCTCTCAATTGCTAGGGCACGTTCTGAGCAGCTCTAGAGCTTCGTCACGGGTAAATTTCACTCGTTTCTGACAAATTCTTTCAATTCAATTTCACATTAAACTTACTTATGAATCATTTGAATGCTGTAGTCCTCACCGGTTGACTCAGAGGCTGCGGCGCCATTTGAACTTGGCTACCCTTCGGCCAGCGAGCCCTCGTCCAACCAGCCCTCGGCTGGCTAGCCTTCTTTTCCTTAGCCCTTTGACTCGGCTAGTGACGAGCCGTATGGGTCACCTGACGTGGCGCTCCAACAGACGCGGAGGACGAGGAGGACTCACTTTGCCAGTCCTCCTGTGGTCCCTTCACAGAGGGTCATGATTCGTCCGGTCGGAGAAAGGTAATAAAAATTATAGTGTTCAATTCTAGTTTCTTTGGGTTACATAAGTAATGAATCAATAAATATCTTGCAGGGTTTGGGATGCCACGTCTTTCACCAGTGAGAGACACCAAAAGACCGGTGAACGGTGTCCTCGGGTCCTTAGTGCGTTTGCACTATCCAGGGGTCATCGACGGGGTGCTTGCTCTTTCGTGGGAGGACTACGCACGTGTCCATCACCAGGAGCACAACAACCTTCAGGAGGCCGTATGGGCCGATTTTATGGTAAGTATGTTAAAAATAGTTTCTATGTTTTAACTCTTAAACTCTTTTAATGCACATATCTTCAATATATTCTTTATCACAGGCAAGGTATAATTTAGAGGACCTGAATGACCCTCGCATGGTTGAGGATGCGAGGAGAGTGTTTCACTACAACGCTGCCAAGGCGCTTCGACAACCTTTGTCGAATGCTGGTGTTCAAATTATTAATGAGCACTTGAAGGCAAACTAGCACCACGTGCTACACTTCCAGCAAGAGAGTGAGCGGCACCGGACGGAGGAGGAGTACGCGCAGGTACATGGGGTGTAGTAAGTATTTTTTCTAATAATTTCTTAGATGGTATTTTTAATGATCTACAACTATGCGCAGGGCCAGGTGAGCTGGTTGCAGGGTCGGACTGATGCAATTCGGGCCCTTTGTCAGTATTGGGCTAGCGATGAGTTTAAGGCTAAGCCCGGGAAGGCTCGAGAGTGCAGAGGGGTCGAGGGGAAGAGCAGGCACGACCAAGATAACCACTTGCGATTAGCTAAACGCATGGTAAGTGTATGTAACTTATGATTATATATTCATAATATATTGTTCATACTAACATGTATTGAAAGGAGCGCGAGACGAGGGTGCTGCTGACCCCTGCTGAGATCTGGAAGAGAGGTCACAGGGACCCTTCTCAGCCTCAGGGGTGCAGTCAGGCTGCAGCCGAGCGATTGGTAAGTTTAGAAATCATTCATATTAAATATAACTATATGGATTGTTGAACTTACACGGTTTCCTTGTTTTGCAGGCTAAGTACGGGGAGGAGGCTAGGAAGATGCACAACGAAGATTTCGATTGGGAACGTGAACCAATCGACCCGCAAGCCACATATGCAAGCGGAGGTGGAAAAGCACACGAAAGGTGAGTTTATAAGTCATTTTATCATTTTAAATTCAATGTATTCAAGATATTTCAATTTCATATTATCGACTCTCTTTTTTATAGGCTCGCCATATTCGACAGAGTTGTCGACTCGTGGGCGGGGAGACTTGCGAGAGGCAACTCCATGCAGTCTTCATCGATGGGCACGGCAGGTCGTCGCATCTCGTAGAGGGACATTGAGATGCAGTCCCTCTGACAAACTGTAGAAGAGAACCTTAGGTGACAGGAGGAGGCGGAACGCCAAAGGATCGCGATGGAGGCTACGATCTCTTTCCAGGCAGCAGTGTTGTTGCAGATGCGGGAAGCAATGGAGGTAACAAAATGAAAAGTAAAGTTCTCATTAATTCAGCGTAAATGACTTACTAATAGGTAACATTCAATGTTTGCAATGACAGGCCATGGCTCGGGAGCAAGGTCTGGGGATCCAGCTACCGCCACTACCGGTCATTCCAGACGATCCTTCTTCCGCTGTTCAGGTAATTTTCTATGTTAACTTAACAATTCTAGTTTACCTCAACCAAAATAAAGCGAGGAAATGGAGTGACAGTGAAAGATAGTTAGATAGAGTGAGAGATGGAGTTAGAAGAGGGAGGAAGATAGCGAAAAAAGGATTGAGATAGAAGAGAGAGGGAGATAGGTTAGATAGAAGAAAAGGATTGAGACAGAAGAAAGAGAGTGATAGAAGAAAGAGTGAGAGATAGTTAGATAGAGTGGGAGAGGAATGAAGAGAGAGGGAGATGTAGATGGAGATTGAAGGAGAGGAAGAGAGAGGGAGAGAGGGAGATGTAGATGGAGATAGATGAAGATAGAGGGAAAATGATAGCAATAGAGAGATAGAGTGAGAGAGAGAGAGATAGATTGGGAGGAATGAAAAGACAGAGGAAGAGAGGGGATCTAGATGGAGATATAGGGAGAGGGAAGGGAGAGAGATGTTGATGCATTTATATTCTAACTCTAAGTCTTATTAATTGTAGGTATCTGCAACGGCTGCTCAAACTCCGTCACCGTTGTTACCGCCACCTGGAATGAGGCGCGACGACAACTTCAACTTTGGAGGTGGCTTCGGAGGTCATACGGGTGAGTGAGCTCTTGTTTGCTTTGTTGATGGTGATGTGTGATGTATCAACGATATTGTGATGTTGTTTGTGATTGTGATGCTATTTCTGATTGTCATATATTATCCTGTCTATTCCGTGATTCTGGCCATCGAGCCGGGTAGTATTTTTAGTTTAAAAAAAATAAAAAACCTTATTTGCGATGACTTTTTATACAGTAACGTCGCAAATAAGGATCCAGGCCATCACAAACTAGCCTCTGTTATCTGTGACAGCCAGGCCGTCGCAATTAAGTCCCTATTTGCGACGGCAAAACTGTCGCAAATGGCCGCGTGGGCCCCGTCAGTTGACCGCGTGGGACCCATCGGCTAACCTTATTTGCGACAGCCTGGCCGTCGCAAATAGGGACTTAATGGTGACGGTCTGGCCGTCGCAAACTGCCCTGTGGGGCCCGTTGGCCCCCTGGCAATAATTTGCGATGGGTACTGCCTACCGTCGCAAATAAGCCTATTTGCGACGGTGGCCGTCGCATATAAGCTTATTTGTGACGAATTATTTGCGACGGCTGAAAGCCGTTGCAAATAAGGAAGCCATCACAAATAGCTTATTTGTGACGGTTTTTGGCTTATTTGCAATGGCCCTGGCCATCGTAAATCGTCCGGATTCCTGTAGTGTAAGTAAGCCTGCACGATGTTTGGATGCAAACCACAACGATAGCAAGGCCACATTACAAAGAATCTACCCCGTCAATGACGAATGGGCTAGGGGCCACTTGGAGGAAGAAGTCGAGGTTGTTACCCCAGGCAAACTGTTGTCATGATGGGCGGCGGGAAGCCCGAGGGCGACTGCCTGACAAGGTGCTCGGATCTGATATAGTTTTTGTATTGGGAAGTGGCGAACTTCAATTGCGTCAGATCCGCACTGAAAGAACTCATCTACTGCATTCAAAACAAGACCTTTAAGTCGCGACACGAGAATCGAGGATGGCCCCACCTCCGGTAGAATAACTTAACACAAAGGGTTTCTCCCAGAGGTGGCCCGGGGGCCACTGTCGGTACCCTTCATACCAGATACCCCATGATACTGCAAGAAGTGCAAGGGAGTTCTACCTGTCAAAGTTGAAGACCTCCATGGGCCCCACGGGTCGTAATGCACTAGATGCGCCTCCTTTATATGGGTAGCTCCAGCACTACCACGTGTAATATAAGACTGGAGCTAAACTCCCTACATAGGGGAGCTTCATGCTTGACACATGTACTGTGACCCCAGACCTAACCCCCAGTAGAGGGAAGCTCCAGTGCCACCATGTGTGTAGCGGCCTTAGACCTATCTCCCCGCGAGGGGAAGCTCCGGATCTGCCACGTGTTGATCCTCCGGAGCTACAACACCAGCGGGAATACTGACGGATCTCCAATGGCACGAACATTCAAGGGACAGTGATTGCTACAGTTACAAGGTCTGATTATGTGCCATTAATAAATATAAATGGCGCATGATCAGAAGACCCTTAATACTGGTAACGCCACCATTAAGGCGCATTATCACGCTATTAGGGTTCTTAAACACACTTATATGTGTATAAGGCAGTAATAACCGCTGGGGCCACATGTCGGGCCAGGCAACTCATGTAACAGCCATCTCTTGATCTATAAAAGGGATGTGGTGCACGATACAAAACAACTAAGTTCATACGCCCGCAAGGACCAGTGAATCCTCAATACAACAACACACACCCCGTGGAGTACGGTATTACGCTCAGGCGGCCCGAACCATGTAATCCTTTGTGTCATCATCTTGTATAAGATATCCGCATGCCCATACCGATACAAGAACCTCTGCAGGCTACAATTTAGTAGTACCGAGGGAAGTGTTGTTCATACGCTTTGACAGCGCCTTACTCGATCATGTTTCTGATTCATGCTGAAGATCTTTTGTTCCTCCTCGGAAGGTTGTGCGCGTTGCAACGATCATATAAGGCGTTGCACAAGTTTGCCAGTGGGACATGCCCGGATGCCAAAATATGTTGTTCCTGGCTTCAGCACACCGTGGTGCATATTTTGGACCTTGTGGTGCCCGTTCGGCCAAAACATAATGTGAGACACGCTTTATGTTGCGCGCATCTCAGATTCATGCCGAAGATATTTTGTCCCACCTCGCAAAGCTGTGCGCGTTGCAACGATCATATAAGGAATTTCGCATAGCTGCCGGTTGGACATGCCAGTATGCGAAAGATGACACCGCACCTCGCGATTGACATCTTTCGCATAGTGCATGCCTGTTTGGCCACAAAATAATGCGAGACACACCTTACCCGGGCTCGTCTTCGATTCATGCCGAAGATCTTTTGACTCACCACGGAAAGCTGAGTGTGTGGAAACGGTCATATAAGGCATGTCGCACAGTTTCCAGTTGGACATGCCCGGATGCCAAAGATGTTGTTTCTGGCTCAAGCATACCGTGGCACAACTTTGACAACGACATGCCCGTTTTGCCACAAAATAATGCAAGACGCATGTTATATATGTCCGTCTTTGATTTTTGTTCTAATTTTAGCTCTCATGCGCTATCTGGCGAAAAGTTTCACATAAATCTTACTCTCGCTCTCTTGACCAAAGGGAGACGCTGAAATGAGAGACATGTGTTATAGAGGCTCGTCTCTGAGTTTTGCTATTTTTATCTCTCGCATGCTCTCTCAAAACACTTGGCGAAATTTTTTATCTCTCTCGCGCTCTCTTGACCAAGAAACCGCAGCTCTTGAGCACTCCACTACCGTCCCTCTTCCTCAAATCGCTCTTCATCATTGTCGTGCTACCGTCATCGACCCCGACCACGTCGTAAATCCAAACATTTATCATCAGAGAGTTGAGAAAGCTAGAGCACGCCGCCTCGTCCCCTGTCCCCGGAGCATGACGCTGCCTCGACCCCGACCTCGGTAATCGGTATGAGCACGCCACCACCTTCACATAAGTAGAGATGTTCTCCCTATCCTTGGAGCACGTCGGGCTGCTGTCATCAGAGAGTTGAGGAACCGCCGCTCCAGTGCCTTCGCCAGCTCGTATCGGGGCACGCCAATGCCTCGTCCACTGTCCCCGGAGCACACTGCCGCCTTGACCCTTCCCTCAGAGCGTGCACTTCAGTGATTTTATTGAATTTGAGGATGTCCAATGAAGGCTCATCGTTAATGAAGTCATTGATCCAAAGAGATAATTTTCATTATTATATACATTCATCATTCTTATTTATGTCCAGTGCAGAAGTAATGTTGTATATAATGAATTCTGATTCGCAAAGCCTTGAAACTGCAGGAACTGTGGTTGACACTAGCATTTGCCATTCTAGTGAGTTTGATTTCTACCTCTGCAGCCATGTTGGAATCAAGGTACCTAAGCAATAGTTGGTTTTTCCCTCATAAGTTTTTGATACCAGGCTATTAATGCATCAGAGGAATGTAAATTGTTTGTTTTTTCAGGGGACAACACATTATCTCACTACCATATCTTTTATGGTGAGAACAATTTCTCTGCTGATGCTTTGCAGATGCTCACCAACTGCCTGTGCTACATGTAAGCTCGGTTCTCCATTCACTAAAAATTCTTGTGTTTATTACAATTGTATATCAATTTGTTCCTAAGCCTTCAGATATTTGATCCCTTATGTGACTTTTTAAGCGATGTGCGTGCAATTTGATAATGTTTTATATGATTTCAGTGATTTTATTGAATTTGAGGATGTCTCAGTCGGAGCATTAGAGGCTATGAGGCTCATCGTTAATGAAGTCATTGATCGGGAGAATTTTTATTAAGGTATTCAAGATTAGATGATGACAATTATGATATGTGTAATTAGTTACATTGTAATCAGGATGAACAGGGGCATTCCATGTTGTGTAATTAGTATACTTGATCACCACAATTGACACTTTGTTAATATTTGATTGGTCAATATAATTTAATGTGTGATTTTTTTGGCTAAACATATGGTCATGTATGTGTATGTCGCTGACACTGGCAATGCGGCTGCTAAATCCTAGCTAGCTCCAGGCTGCAGCCGGGAACCAGGGTAATCAAGGGTGGAGGGCACTTAATAGGAGACTCTGTCTGTAAACAATCTGAGATGTGCTGTAACAAGAACGTCTCGAATTACCTAAATAAAGGAGACAAACTTCCATAAAGGCCCTCTCGGATCAGTAAACAGATCTGCCGCATGTTGTAATAAAGAACGCCTCGGATCAGGAAATAAATATGCGGGCGCTATGTTAGTGCTTGTCTCGCATGGATGCTGATGGGTGACGTGCAAGAATCACGTCTCTAATGACACCGTAAAGAACGTCTGTTATGACTAAAATAAAGGAGACGTGCTTCCTTTGAGCATGTCTCGCACTTTAGCTGATCGGCAACGCGCTTGGCGCTCATCTCTGATGACAACGTAATGCGAGATGCAACGATAGAGATGCACAGTTTGTTTGTCTCCCTTCTTGTTTCTGGCACGTCTCGAATGATCCTTTCTTACATAGTGATGATGCACAATCAGAGCACTGTCAAGACCGATCAAACTACTGTTAAGGCACGTTATCACACTACTAACCACCCTTATGACCTGTAGATCGTGTATAGGGCAGTTATTATAGCCAGGACCACCTGTCGGGCCAGGGCACATACTGTAACAGCCATTCCTTAGCTTATAAAATGGATGCGCTACACGGTAGAAAAAAAGTTGTCCATACTCGCGTACTACAAGGCTCAGGCTTACGCATTCTCATAAAAACAACACAAATCCTGTGGAGTAGGGTATTACACTCAAGCAGCCCGAACCACATAAAAGTGCTCCTGTCACCTCCATCTTGGATCTTGATTTTGCTCCCTACCTAAATACGAACATCTGCGGACTACTTCTTAGTAGTGTCGGGGAAGTGTCGTTGGCACACTTCGACAAGCACCAAAATGGAAAAGTGCGTAAGTAAATGCATAAGGAAATGAGAGAAGTAAAATGTGTATAGTAACTGTGAATACAGAATGAATTCGCCCCCTCCTTTGAAGGCCTTGATGGTTCTTTTATACGGGAGCGAGCTGGCCCTATCTATCCGACATTCCTCATAGTAGGGCATGTTTTACAGTTTTCGTTCTACGTATCCGGTCTGTCAGAAGCTTCTATCTTGGCTTCTTCGTGATACCCTAGGCACCGTCTTTAGGGTGAAGTTACCGCCCTTTGGACTACGAATGGGATGGATGTCAAGCATATTCTGCAAAGGGTCACACCGCGGGTGCTTCCCCACTCCTAAAGTTAACGCACCCACCGTTTTTCATAAATGCCCCAACTATCTGTCTCTCCTGGGCTCGAGCCCGGGAGGAATCATCCCCTCGACCTCTCGGACGGGACTCGAGCGGGTAAAATATCCTGACCCCACGTGGCCATGGCGTTGGTGGTGGGTTCCTCCTCAACCGGGGGGTAGCTTCAGTCCATAGCAGCGTAGTGGTCAAGTACCGTCGGGTCCCGTATGTTTGGTACCCCAAGTATAGAACTCCATCAATATGCATCCACACCATATCCATATCTAGTGCCTAAACAACCTAATACCATGTTTGTGGAGGGTGAGGACGACGCTCGGCGGCGACGAGATTGACCATGCAAAGGCGAGGACGGCGAGGGTGAGGATGATGCTCGGCGGCGACAGCGGGCACAGCGAAGCGAGGGCGGTGAGGGTGAGGATGGTGCTCGGTGGTGACGACGGCGAGAGTGACAACGGCGAGAGTAAGGACGGCATTTGGCGACGACGGTGAGCAGGGGAAATCTTCGTGGCAAATGAAAATTTTTGCAGCCCTTAGGTATGTGGGCTGCGGACGAGAGGCTTTATAGCCGTTTATTATAACAAGTGGTCCTTCGAGTAAACACCGCCTATGAAAATATTTTTTCACAGCCGGGTGCTAATTAAAACCCATTTGTGAAGCCGAGAAGTCGTACCAAAAAAGCATCTTTTTTGTTTATGTTCACCTTGCCATCAATTTCGTTGATCATCAACACATCCATTCGATTGATATATATAATTCATTAACTTTCAGAAAGGATTGCCCTGAATTCCGAAAATCAATGATGTGAAAATTTCAAAAATAATTTTTTTGCTGTTTTGGGATAATGAAAACGCTCCTGTAAAGCTGTGGAGTTGCACAAAAAAAGTCTTTTCTTGTTAATGTTCACTTTGCCATCAATTTCGTGGATCATCGACACATCCATTGGATTGATATATGTAGTTTATTAACTTAAAATAAGAAAAGATAGATCAGATGATCGACATTATGTTTATTAAACTTAAACTAACATTACAAAACACGAAAATAAGAACAACATCAACTAAAAACAAGAAAAACAACGAATACTCCTCCTCCTCCTCCTCCTCGTCCTTCTCCTCCTCATCCTGCTCCCTGGGCTCCTTGAGGTCCTAGGCCACCGGCGGAACCGGGAAACCCAGTTTTTTGGCCATCGCCGGCACCAAATTCCTACGTTCGGCTTCCTACATGTGTGAGCCTGAACAAGTAGTGGCCCGCGGTGCCCATTCCAATATGTTTTGGAAGGGTATCGAGACCCAGGTGCCGCATGGAGCAAGATGTACTATTAAATACTTCTCGTGCCATGTTGCAGCGCACTTTCTCCATTTTCTTGGGGCTCTAGGGAGAGTCTCGTGGCCGCTTAGGCGTTGTATGCCATTTGGTGTGGAGGTCGATGAGGCGCGGCGGAGAAAGAAGAGGAAGAGTAGTACTACGGTTGTGCAGAGAATACGATCGATGGTGTTCGGAGAATAAGAGGAATGCACGGGTGTGTATTTATATCATTGCCTGGCTGGCAGTTCGCCTCTCGACGCAGTGATGGGATGCTTTGAATTGAATTCAACGGACGCATGCATGCTCTCTGCGTGTTCCCCTCGGTAACCGCAAAGGGCGCACACTCAGTCACTTTTATTAATAACCGACTTCGAGAAGGAATTGAATAACAAAAGCATTAGTTAAGGAGATTCGCCCGGCTTAGTGGCAAAGATCGCAGGCGGCTGCTATAAACAGACCGCTAATAAAAATGGGTATGTTTACACAAGCGTTTTAGTTTTTTGAGCCGCCTATGATGATATCATCACAGGCGACTCTTAATTCATTGGACATCACAAGCGTATTTTTGAATGGACCATCTGAGTAAAAAAATGAGGCGCCTGTGATAAAGCTTTTTGCAGTAATGCCCCACCCCTTTATTCAAATAGGAGATAAGATTATTCAATCCCTTACTATCCCTCAATCAAATAAAATCAAAACTCGTTCCATGCATCAAAAAAAACATAAAAATAAGATGATCATATCCTTAAAAACCGAGATGGTCATAACCCATCTCACTTTGTCTCCAACCAAGCACACTCTAAGATTTTACCACTGGTAATGCAGTTTATTTCAATGGAGAGTCACTTAAGCATTCGTCACAAAAAATGTGCTTCAATCGCCGACCACTAATAAGGGGGCCATATACAGGACGTTTTGCTAGTGTTGCATTATTTTTAGAGGCATTACATGTGTAGCCCGTTATCTCGCATTTGTAATTTCTTTTTTGCCACACCTCTATGCTTTGTGGGGCTTCGTCACTAAAACTCATTTTTTTAGTGTAGTGAGGTCATAGATGAAACATAGCTTGCCACATGATTGTTTCTTGGATGGTTAGATTCCCAAGCAGTTCAAGAGTTAGCTTGAGCTAGCTCTTGCTCCTTAGTAAAAGAAGTTTTGACCTTTGCTTGTTACAAATATGAATCATGTTAAGACGAGACGAGTCAAGGCAGGAATACGACTAAATTACGACGGCACAAGCAGTCGTAATTAAGCCTTAAACAATCGTAATTAACTTATTTACGATGGTTTTTGCTTAATTACGGCAGCAATTAGCCGAGGTAATTTAATCGTCGTAAATAAGCTAATTTACGACAGCCACCATTGCACATAAGGGCCTGTGCCACGTGGTGGGCTGGGCCAACTTATTTACGACGACCGTCTTTGGCTGTCGTAAATAATAAGGCTAATTTACGACGGCCTGAGAAGTGACCATCGTAAAAACACGGGATTATTTATGACGGCAGTGGGTGGTTGTAAATATCCTAGATCTTATTTAAGACGGTCACTGTCCAAGCCGTCTTAAATAAGGTTTTCATTTAAAAAAATAGAAACTGACTACACTGTCATGATAACCAGCTCACAAAACAAATATACATTCAAAACAGCAGAAAATAGTCACAACTGGCTTTAAACTCATCAAGCACAACACAAAATGCAAATGGCTACAAACTAGCCCCTCGAATACCTCTGGAGCCGAAGATCTCATCCCCGCGCATTCCATTCGGTACCGGTAGCTATAGCGATGGGGTTTGAACCTCCGTCGTCGAACCCTGCAAAGCACACATGAGTAGTTAGACATGTTTTTGAAAGTGCATCTAGGCATCCCTTGTGAGTTTTGGTTGATTTATGAAAAACAAATGAGATCCTAACCAAATTGTTGAGATGGGCGCAGGTCTCAAAAGAAATTATGAAGAAAGCGTAAAAAGAAAGGAGAATGAGGATCTATATGGAAAAGAGCTCAAGAGCTAAATAGATTAGATCCTTGTGTATGGAGTGTGTTGGAGAAACACACCCCAATATCTCAATCATAAGAAAACTCACTCACTGCACTAATTTATACATGTTCGGACTAGTCCGATGATATCCGGACTAGTCTGATAACCCCACTGTACAGAATCGGACAAGTCCTCCCAGTGCGGACTTGTCTGCACAGTCCGAGTCTACATAGACCGAACTAGTGTGATATCACCGCAGACTAGTCCGATATCTTTCTGAATAAAATCAAACAAGTCCTCCCTAGTGCAGACTAGTCCTCTACACTTCATAGATTTGCCCGAAATCGGACAAGTCTGAAATCACCACGGACTAGTGCGATAACCTCTCTGACTAAAATCGGACAAGTCCTCTAAATGCGGACTTGTCCCAATTCACTAAGGAGATCACCACAGCCGGACTTGTCCAAAAATAAACGGACTAGTTCGAACTTTTCTAGAGCCAATGTCAGACTAGTCGGCCCTAAGTCGGACAAGTCCGATCTTCCTGAGAACTTAGGGTTTCCTGCACGCCGCACATTAGACTAGTCTGGACCCCACCATGGACTAGTCCGAACCCTTGAAACCCTAACAATGACTTTTGGAAACACCATATAAATAGATGTGCACAACCCCACTTTTATCTCTCTCGACTCCTAGCGCCGTCACACCCTCCAAGAGCTTAGAAAACAGATCTGTCCACGCAATCCAACCCAAGAAAGTTCAAATCCTTGAGGATTCATCTTTAATCAAAAGAGAGACACAATTCACACGTTTGAGCTCTTGGGTTTGATCTCTAACACACTCCTGGTGTTTCATTGTTGATCTTAAGAGTGTTTTCTTGGTGGTGTTTGACTTGTAATCTTGGGGAACCCTCAACGTGTGAGAAGGCTCCTTGAACTTGGTGATTTACCCGTTGTGATAGTAAAAGAGAATTGGCCTTCGTGGCGATTTGACGAGGTTAGGGTTGGTGAAGACCCTATCCTTTCGTGGGATCCTCAACGTGGATGTAGGTTTCCTTTGTGGGAACCAAACCACGGGATAAAAATCTTCTGTCTTCACTTTGTGCATTTTGTTCTTACTTTTGATTGATATCTAGGGTTTCACTTGATCTTGTTCATATTACGTTAAAACATTTAATATAAGCTTAACTTGTGCAACATCTAGTTTCATAGAAGTATTACACTCTAATTACAAGTATATTTCTGCTGCATAGAGTCCAGGATCGAGATAATCAATTAAACTTGGTCGATATAGTCCGCACGCACCGGACTAGTCCGCACTCTACCGTACTAGTCCGATTTCCTGGTATTTGGTCAAGTTGCTAAGTGTTGCAGGTTCCGACTAAAATTCAAATAGGCATATTCACCCCCCCCCTAGGCCACATTCAATTGGTATCAGAGTGGGACTCTTCGAGAGAGACTAATCACTCGAAGAGAACATGTCGGACATGAAGGATGTGCACAAGAGTCTCAACCAAGAGAAGGTTCAAGATAAAAGGCTCAAAAACTAGAAAAGCTCCTCGATGCCATTCAGGACTTCGAGGATGACGATCAGGAGATGCTTGAACTCAAGGCGCTCCTAAGGAAGAAAGCCCTCCCCAAAGGGAAAGTGAAGATTGAGGACAAGAAGTAGGGGAGTGGTCACACCGACTACTCCCGATATCCTTTCAACTACGATCACTTAAATTCTAACAATAGCCATTATATGTCTATTCCTTTAGGAAAAGTCCCAAACTTTGATAGGAATGATTACTCAATGTGGAGGCAAAACATGAAAATGCACTTAATCTCACTCAATCCTAGCTTGTGGCATATTGTGTGTACTGGAATAGATATCCCAGACGATGATGAAGAGCTTACACCAAGCCAAGAGCAGGCAATTCATCGTAATGCTCATGTTGCAGCAGTCATCACATCTTCGCTAAGTCGGGACGAGTTCACCAAGGTGGATGGACTCGAAATTGCAAAGGAAATCTGGGACACATTGCAAACTGCACATGAAGGCGATCGTCATGTGCGAGAGGCAAAGATCGAAATGATTGAAGGCGAATTGGGAAGATTTGCCGTAGAAGAAGATGAGTCACCACAGGACATGTACAACTTGTTAAAGACTCTCATCAACAAGGTTCGAGCATACGGAAGTAAGAAGTGGAATGATCACGAGGTAGTAAAGCTCATCCTTAGAGCTTTCATTCCTCGCAATGTTAACCTATGCTCGATGATTAGAGAAAGTCTCGAGTACAAGAAAATGACCCAGGACGAGCTACTTGGAAAGATCATCAACTTCGACATGATGGAAAAGCAATCTAAACATGTCAGAAAGATTGCCGACCTCACCTTGGCAAAGAAGAAAGGGGTCGCCCTAAAATCTACTTGCAAGCCCTTGTCAAAAGAAGCTCGAGAAGCTCAACAAGAAGAGGAACGCGATGACAAGAGCAGTGATATTGATGAAGAGGACATGATCCTCTTTATGAAGAGATTCAAGAAAATGATGAAGAAAGGACAAGGGGGAAATCAAGTGAAGGAAAATACAAAGAGAAGTCAAGACCAAAGTTGAGGCGGGCATGCTATAACTATGGTGAATATGACCACTTTATAGTTGATTGCCCGTATGAAGAAAACAAGAAGAAGACCAAGGAAATCAAACCTCAACCCAAGAAATTCTTTAAGAAAAAGAAGCAAGCTGGACAAGCACACCTAGGAAAGGAGTGGGACTCAAATGATGAGTCCTCATCCGAAGAGGAAGAGGGGATGGCTAGCATAGCCATCGAGAAGACAACTAAGAAGTTCGCCCTCTTCCCAAATCTTGGCACATGGAAGGGCAACGACACTTGCCTCATGGCGAAGGAAGGTAAATGAAAGGTAACAACAAAATCTACCTCTTCGCGTTCTTTTGATAGTGATAGTGACAACTCTAGTGATGATGAGGACATGCTAGCTGGCTTAGACAAGAAAACTGCTTCCAAAATGAAATTCTTGATGGATAAGCTTGTTGATAGGGAGGGGCTGATTGATCGTCAAGAATATATGATCATCCTACAAAAGGAGGAGTATCTCCAGATCAATGAGATCCGTGAAGTTGAAAAGGAGAGAAGCAAATCACTTGAACTTGAGTTAGCTTCAAGCAAGGAAGCTTGCTTGAGGTTAAGCGACTCAAATGATCAAGGAAGAACTTGTTAAATTAACCAAAGTTAACAAGATCCTTGAGGTGCAAGTTGAGTCACTCAAACAAAGTGATCCTTCATCCTCTTCATGCTCGCCCTCTTAACCCCTTAAAACTGACACTAGCTTGAAAGACAAGTCAACCTCTACCAAGAACAAGCACCTTTCCCAATGTGGCATATATGACAAGGAGAAGGTCAAATATGCACATAGTGCATACTTGGCCAAAATACATCCTAATGTCAAATATGGCATTGAGTATTCCTATGGTGAAAAGCAAAATGCTAGAAACCATAAGAATAACAAGGAGCACATTGCCTTTGTGAGGGGAAACTCCTCTCAAGCTAGAAAGACTAATGATGCTAATAAATCCAAGATAGTTAACACATATGAAAATCGGACTAGTCCGGTTCCTACACGCACAAGTCTGGTCCTCCGGACAAGTTTGGTTTCTAGGACTAGTTCTGTTCATGAACAACAACAACTATTGTTTAGAACTTTCGATGCATCATGTGTCCTTATAAAAAGTTTTGGTAAAGTTTAGGCTCATTATGTTGGGCCACGCCATGGCAACACCAAGTCTCATGTGTGGGCGCCCAAATCTCTTATAACTAACCTCTGGACCCAAGCAAGCTTGGGTACCTAAGACCAAGGGATGATTTGTTTTTGTAGGCCTATTCCTCCGGTGGATCGAAATGGGTGCTACACAGTGGATGCACCAACCATATGACCGGAGAAAGAATGATGTTCGTTGAGTACAAAGAGAATGAGGATACAAGCGAGGGCATCTACTTTAGAGACAATAGTCAAGGAAGGGTGCTCAGTACCGGTAAAATTGCAATATCATCTCAACATACACTTTCTCATGTTTTACATGTCGATTCCTTAGATTATAGCCTGCTGTCCATATCTCATTTATGTGACAAGGGTTATAATTGCTTGTTTACTAATGAGGGTGTGACCATCTCTAGAAGGAGTGATGACTCGGTTGCATTCAAGGGTGTGTTGAAGGGAAAGCATTATCTTGTTGACTTCAACAAAGGTAAAGCCGAACTTGACACATGCTTGATTGCAAAGACCAACATGGGTTGGTTGTGGCATAGACGACTAGCACATGTTGGTATGAGGAATCTTCAAAAACTCCTTAAGGGCGATCACATCCGAGGTTTAAAGGATGTTATCTTTAAGAAAGATGGGCCTTGTAGTGTGTGCTAAGCCGGGAAGTAAGTAGGAGCACCCCATCCCACGAAGAACAGCATGACCACAACAAGACCGCTCGAGCTACTTCACATGGACCTATTTGGTCCAATTGCTTACATAAGCATCGACGGTAACAAATATGGCTTAGTAATTGTTGATGACTTTTTGCGCTTCACTTGGGTTTTCTTTTTGCATGACAAGACAGAAACTCAAGGAACCCTCAAGAAATTTCTCAAGCGTGCCCAGAATGAGTTCTCATTGAGGATCAAGAACATATGATGTGACAACAACACAGAGTTCAAGAACACTAAAGTTGAGGAGTACCTAGATGAAGAAGGGATAAAGCATGAGTTTTTAGCACCTTATTCCCCTTAACAAAATGGAGTTGCCAAAAGGAAGAACCGAACCCTGATAGAGATGGCGAGAACAATGCTTGATGAATACAAGACCTTAGATGGGTTTGGGGCGGAAGCGGTTAACAATGCTTGCCACGCCATAACTTGACTCTATCTTCATCGACTACTCAAAAAGATGTCATATGAGCTACTCACCGGTAACAAACCAAATATTTCCTATTTTCGAGTTTTTAGTTCTAAGTGCTACATTTTGAACAAGAAGCCTAGGACTTCAAAGTTCGCTTCGAAGTCCGATGAAGGTTTCTTGCTTGGTTATGATTCGAACTTTTATGCCTATCGTGTCTTCAACAAGACCTTCAGACTTGTTGAAGTAGCACGTGACGTAGTGCTCGATGAAACTAACGGCTCTCAAGAAGATCAAGTTGATCCATGTGTGCTAGATAGAGAAGAAGTTCCATGTCATGCATTGAGAAGAATGGCGTTGGGCAATATTCAACCACAAGCGCCATCTCCAAATGCAAATGAAGAAGATGAACCACAAGTGGAGGTAAACAATCAAGGGGGAGCTTCCACACAAGATCAACATCAAGAAGACAAAGATGATGAACAAGTCAATTAGGGCAACCATCTAGGGGGAGTACAAGATGATCATGAAGTCTCAAGACCACTAGTACCACACCCAAGAGTACACCAATCCATCAAAAGAGATCACCCCGTCGACAACATAACCGGGGACATCCAAAAGGGAGTAAATACTAGATCCAGGATTGCTAATTTTTGTGAACATTACTCTCTTGTATCCTTTTTGGAACCGCGCAGGATTGAGGATGCGTTGAAGGATCCGAATTGGGTAGTGGCGATGCAAGACGAACTAAACAACTTCAAACAGAATGAAGTGTGGGAACTCGTCGAGAGACCCAAATTCAACGTCGTCAGCACCAAATGGGTTTTCCGCAACAAACAATATGAACACGGGGTGGTGACAAGGAACAAGGCGCGACTTGTGACCAAAGGGTATTCACAAGCCGAAGGTTTGGATTTCGATGAAACCCTTGCTCCCATAGCTAGGATTGAATCTATCAGAATATTACTTGCATATGCTACTCACTATGATTTCAAGCTCTATCAAATGGATGTGAAATACGCCTTCCTCAACGGACCAATCAAGGAGGAGGTGTACATGGAGCAACCCCCCAGATTTGAAGATGAAGAGTTTCCCGACCACATTTTCAAATTGCGTAAGGCTATCTACGGCCCCAAACAAGCTCCTAGAGCTTGGTATGAGTGTCTTAGAGATTTCTTAATTGAAAATGGTTTTAAGATTGGTAAAACAGATTATACGTTATTCACAAAGCACTTTGACAATGATCTTTTTATTTGTCAAATTTATGTTGATGCCATTATCTTTTGTTCAACTAACAAATCATTTTGAGAAAAATTTAGTAATATTATGAAGATAGGTTCGAGATGTCTATGATGGGAGAGCTGAAATACTTCTTGGGATTCCATGTAAGGCAACAAAAGGAAGGGACGTTCATAAGCCAAACCAAGTACACTCAAGACATACTCAAGAAGTTTGGAATGGACAAGGCGAAGCCTATAAAGACTCCCATGGCAACACATGGACACTTGGATCTCAATGAAGACGGACCAACCGTGGATCAAATGGTATATCGCTTCATGATTGGATCCCTACTTTACTTATGTGCATCTAGGCCAGACATTATGTTGAGTGTATGTTTGTGTGCAAGGTTTCAAGCCAACCCAAAAGAGTGTCATTTGACTGCCATAAAAAGAATATTGCGGTATTTATTTCATACACCCAACCTAGGGCTATGGTATCCTAAAGGTTCCAAATTCAATCTCATTGGATACTCTGATGCAGATTATGCTGGATGCAAAGTAGATGGAAAAAGCACTTCTGGTACATGCCAATTTCTAGGTAGATCCCTAGTTTCTTGGTCCTCCAAGAAACAAAACTCCATTGCCTTATCCATGGCCGGAGCAGAGTATGTTGCAGTCAGGAGACGGCCGGAGCGGAGTATGTTTCAGCCGGGAGTTGTTGTGCACAACTCCTTTCGATGCGACAAACTCTAAGGGATTACGGTTACAATATGAGCCGTATTCCACTCCATTGTGATAATGAGAGCTCTATTAAGATTGCCCATAACCTTGTTGAGCACTCTAGGACCAAACATATAGACATCTGGCACCACTTTTTTAGAGACCACTCAATAAAAGGAGACATAGCTATTTCCCATGTCCACACTGAAAAACAACTACCCGATATATTTACCAAGCCACTTGATGAAAAATGTTTTTGCGAGCTAAGGAATGAACTAAACATCCTTGATGCTGAGAATGTGGCTTGAAAACTTGCATACCTGTATGGACTCTTCCAAATATATTGTTGAGTTGCGAAAATCATCCTTCTCAATTTTCTCGAAAACTATTTCAACTACTTGATCTTGATGAATTATGGTCATTACTTGATTATTGAATGCTTACTGATCATATTCATCAAGATTACTTAATTGTTCTGGCCCCCATATTCTCTTTATAAGAACCTTCAAATATATACAAATGGGCTAATTTAATTTGTTCTGGTGACCACGGACTAGTCCGTGGTTATCTGGACTAGCCCGCACACTACAGACTAGTCCGCAGAGTGTCTGGTAGTCCGGACTAGTCCGGCCAGTCCGATTTTTTGACTCCATAACCCTAGCCGCCACCAAGACCTAATCTTCCTCATCCTCATAACTTGCCCCACGCTCTCTCTCCTTGCTCGAGTGCTCCCAAGGCGATTTCCTTCGTTCTCCATCGAATCCCTCCAAGTTTGGGTGGAAAACGATCTCTATTGCATAGGGATTGAAGACAACGGACTTCTCCGCACCTTCAACCCCTCCATCTCCATGAATCAAGGATCTTTAGTAAAATTTCCTCCCAAACCCTAGAAATTGTTATTTTCTTCATTGTTGACTAAATAGCCTAGTTCCTCTCGATTAATACATGCCTCCTTGCTGTATTACATTTATCTTGAACTAGTTCTGCATTGGGAATCACCATTTGTCGTCTAGTTAGGGTTTGAGGTGATGAACACCGGACTAGTTTGGTCCATGTACGAACAAGTTCGGTCCCCCGGACTAGTCCGTACCTGTACACCGGAAAGTCCGATGCTTACTGAACTCAACCCTAATTTCTCATTCCTCAATGCACCTCCTTGCCATCAATTCTTAACCATACATTGTGCAATGCTCTCTCAGGACAATGTCGAACGAGAACATCTCCGAATTTTAAGATGAGATGGAACAAGACTTGTTGCCGCGAGCTTCAGAGTCTCGCGCTCAAAAGAGGCAGGAGCGTCCCTCCGAGCATGCACCTTCTCCAACTCAGGTGTGACGCAAGGTGCTTGCCAAGAAGCCTGCGTCCAAGGCCAAGGACGCAACTGGCTCTAGCTCGGCGGCTCTTCGCCAAGTGAAGGGCAAAGGAAAGGGAATTGCTTCGGGCCCCGTCGGCCCACTCAAGATGCATGCTCCGAGGCAGGGAAACAGAGATTCTTCTAAGTGGAAGTTCAACAGCAAGGGAAGCGACACTACTTCCAAACTCAGATATGTGGACTGCTACATCCGACCCAAGAAGGCTGCTGATGCCAGGTTTTGGAGCCATTTTCATGCAGACTTCTACAGCTCAATGTACCTTACCATGAAGACTCCAGTGGTCCGCAGTCAATGAATCGACTAGAATCACTTTGAGAGAAAGAGCTGTGGAGCATTTGATCAAGTGGTGGAAGCTGCTACCAGGCATGGACTGAAGGACCTATTTGCCTTTAGATATCACTGGAATGATGAGATCATTGCCTAGTTCTATGCCACCTGTTTCTTTGCTAGTGATGATGAAGAGAGAGTGACTTGGATGACACATGGATCCAAGTACACTATCACTTATGATGAGTTTGCAAGACTCCTTCATCTAGAAAACACTGGCAACAATGAGTTGACCATCCACAACATCGGCGTCTTAGGAAAAGACAAGATGGACTTCCTCTATGACACCAACCTCAAGTTCAATCCTCCCTCAACCAAGAACATGAAGCCTTTCTTCATGGTGCTCAACAGGGTGCTGAGAAAGACAATAGCACCAAAAGATGGGGATGCAAGAAGTGTCCAAGGTTACTTGAGGACATTGATGAAAGTTATAAGCAAGAATAGAAAGTTTGACATCTTTGACTATATCTGGAATGATATGGTCAACATCTCCTACACGCTGAACAGATCCTGTGGGTATGCCCCCTACATGATGTTCATGATTGAGAAGGTCAAAGTGATCAATTTCGTGAAGGATGTGGAGCACACTCCTCTGAGGCCCAAGAAGCCTCCCAAAGCTGCTCCATCCTCTGCATCCAGTGTAGAAGCTCCAAGGAGAGCTAGAGGAGATGAGAGGACTGCCCCCTCCACTAGGGCCCCTCCCCAAAAACGGTCTCCTATTGGAATCCTGAAGTACTTGGCAGCAATCTTTGCCTCATGCAAGAAGGACGAAGTGAATACTCACAAGCTGAACAAGTCGAGGAAGGCAGATATGAGATATGTCAAACAAAATGTCTAGCATATTTGCCAGAAGCTGGAGATCGAGCCTATTGGATCCCCAGTCATATCTGAAGATTCAACCTCTGATTTCACTTAGCTCGGACCATTGACTCCCTCCGAGCTTGCCTACTTTGGTATTGGGGGCCTCTCGAGTAGATCCGCTGCTCCTCCTCCTACCCAGCCGGAAGATGAAGAGAGAACTGACAGCGACGAATGAGCCACTAGATCCCTCTTCTCCTTCTTTTTGGTGTCTTGATGCCAAAGGGGGAGAGATTGAGTGGGACTCACTAGTCCTAGCTGTAGGTTGAGAGATGAGAACTTCATTTGTGTATCTTTTTTGTGTCTCTCTTGGGTTGTAATACTTTAATACTGTTATCTCTATATTTGGTATTGTGGTGTGATGGAATGACTTTGCTTATGTTATGAAATTTGTGTTTTGCCTTGAAATTGACATATATGCTTGATATTGGTATTTTCTTGTCAATCACTTCATTCTCCTCATGATTATTGCTCACACTCATGTAGTTTTACACCCCACCATAAAGAGTGCACATGTAACTCATGTTTTCATTGCTTAACTTGTATCACACTCATATGTGCACACTTTATGAAAATTTGGTCTTTTTATCATATTTTGTGAAATCTCAATTGGTTGTCATCAATCACCTAACAGGGGGAGATTGAAAGTGCATCTAGGCATCCCTTGTGGGTTTTGGTTGATTTATGACAAACAAATGAGATCCTAACCAAATTGTTGAGATGAGCACAGGTCTCAAAAGAAATTATGAAGAAAGCGCAAAAAGAAAGGAGAATGAAGATCTATATGGAAAAGTGCTCAGTAGCTAAATAGATTAGATCATTGTGTATGGAGTGTGTTGGAGAAACACACCCCAAGAGCTCAATCACAAGAAAACTCACTCATTGCACTAATTTATACAGGTCCAAACTAGTCCGATGATATCCGGACTAGTCCGATAACCCCACTGTACAAAATCGGACAAGTCCTCCCAGTGCGGACTTGTCTGCACAGTCCAAGTTTACATAGAATGGACTTGTCCGATATCACCACGTATTAGTTCGCTATCTTTCTGACTAAAATCGGAGTAGTCCTTCTGAGTGCGGACTAGTCCTCTACACTTCACAGATTTGCACAAAATCGGACAAGTCCGAAATCACCACAGACTAGTCTGATTACCTCTCTGACTAAAGTTGGACAAGTCCCCTAAATGCGGACTTGTCCCAATTCACTAAGGAGATCACCACAGCCGGACTTGTCCGAAAATAAACAGACTAATCTGATCTTTTCCAGAGCCAAAATCGGACCAGTCCGCCCTAAGTCGGACAAGTCCGATCTTCCTGAGAACTTAGGGTTTCCTGCACGCCGCACACCGGACTAGTCCGGACCCCACCACGTACTAGTCCGGACCCTGGAAACCCTAACGGTAACTTTTGGAAACACCATATAAATAGATGTGCACGACCCTACTTTTAACTCACTCGACTCCTAGCGCAGTCACACCCTCCAAGAGCTTAGAAAACACATCTCTCCATGCAATCCATTTAAGACAGATCAAATCCTTGAGGATTCATCTTGGATCAAAGGAGAGACACAATTCACACATTTGAGATCTTGGGTTTGATCTCTAACACACTCCTGGTGTTTCATTATTGATCTTAAGAGTGTGTTCATGTGGTGTTTGACTTTAATCTTGGGGAGCCCGCAACGTGTGAGAAGGTCCCTTGAACTTGGTGATTTACACGTTGTGATAGTGGAAGAGAATTGGCCTTCGTGGCGATTCGATGAGGTTAGGGTTGGTGAAGACCCGGTCCTTTCGTGGGCTCCTCAACGTGGATGTAGGTTGCCATTGTGGGAACCGAACCACGAGATAAAAATCTTGTGTCTTCACTTTGTGCATTTGGTTGTTACTTTTCATTGATATCTAGAGTTTCACTTGATATTGTTCATATTACGTTAAAACATTGAATATAAAGTTAAATTGTGCAACATCCAGTTTCATAGAAGTATTACACTCTAATTACAAGTATATTTCCACTGCATAGAGTCCAAGATCGAGATAATCGATCAAACTTAGTCGATCTAGTCCGCGCGCACCGGACTAGTCCGATTTCCTGGTATTTGATCAAGTTGCTAAGTGTTGTAGGTTCCGACTAAAATTCCAAAAGGCCTATTTGCCCCTCTCTAGGCCACATTCAGTTTTAAATTTGGATCTCTCTTGCTTTCTCTTTCTCTTACTCTCTTCTCTCTCTACCATCCATCGCCTCTCTATCTCTCACTCTATTTCTCTCTCTACCATTCATCCTCTCTCTCTTACTCTCTTCGCCAATCTCTGTACCATCCATCCACTCTTTCTCTCTCACTCTCTTCCCCTCCCTCTCTAGCATTCTTCCTCTCTCTCTCTCACACACACTCAGACTCTCTCTCACACTCCACTACAAGGAACTGGCAACTGGTCGTCGCACTATTTATAAGCATCGGGGCCGTCGTATTTAAATATCATAAAGCTGTTAGTTTAGCAGATACGACGGCTATAAATTTATAGCCATTGGCAAAGCATATTCCCTTGAAAAAGAAAACTTAAGTTGTCGGCCAACACAAAAAAAGCTGCCGGGAGTACTTATTTGCGTCGGCGCACCCAGAAAAACCGACGGCATTAGCTGTAAGCGTCGGCCGTGCCTCCCTACCCGACAGCCATATGTTGGGCCCCGCATCGAATGCGTGCAGCGAATCTCTCTTTTTATATTCATCGTTCGCCCGTCCCTCCCTTTTAATTCATCGTTCGCCCACACTAGCACACTAGCTTGCAAAACCCTAGCTCCTCCTATCCTCCATCCACCGCCGCCAACAACCAACTGCCACCCACAACCAGCTGCCGCCCACCGTGTCTCCACTTTGCAACACCTGTGTCCACGTGGTCGCAGTCGAGATCTGCGATGGCTCGTCGCGCAACCGCTCGAGCGTTGGTGGCACGGGGGGAAGTGGCTCCTGCGGCCGCCAATGCGGGCTCCGGCAACGAATCCCACACCGTTGCCTCCGGCAGCTCCCATGGCTCCCGCAAGCAGCAGCAGTATCCGCGAAGACTGCAAGCAGCAACAGCAGCAGGAGCACAGGAGTAGCGCAACTCCAATACCGCAGCTGCCGCGGTGGTTCATGGCGGAGCCGGTGGACGCGTGGTCGTGCTCGTTCGTGGGCACGCCGTAGACTGGTGGGCATACGACGTGTTCCTATATGATCTCTTGCACGGGCGCACGGCCTTTGCCAACACCAACAGTAAGTCCACGCTCCGCAACATCATGTACCACCCACAACAGTTACTGCCGGGGTCCTCCGGGTCATGCTGCCCACGTGACCCCGCCGCACCCTGTCGTGGTCCTCGTCCCCTGCTATTGCTCCAGCTTGTCTTGGGCACGATCACGGGCCGGTGGGACGGGTGAGGCGGATCGGAAGCAGTTCAGAGATCCAAATGTGTTCATCTTTTTTTAGCTGATCTGGAGAGTGCTCTAATGTTCATCTTTTGTTGGTAAACAATAATGAGAAATCCAAATGTTCATCTTTTGATACTGAGATTGATAGATATTGAGATTGATAAGGGAGTGTGCACGGATCGTGAGAGGAAGAGAGAGAGACATACAGTTCTGATGTATAAAAAACAAAAAAAATAAAAACTAAAAATGAACTAAAGCCAACAAAGTCGTCCGGTGTATGGGCTGGCCGACGGTTTTAAGACAACAAATGCATCGGTATGTGGGCTGATGGCTTTACGCCAAAAAAGACGTCGGGTGCTGAAACCAACGGCTTTAATCCTTAAATGCATCGGGACTATAACACCCTCATTTTTATCCATCATGCACTGTGTACATTCTTGTACATGTTAACATCAAGCAACACAAAAAAAATAAGTTTAAAATGAATTATAATTATAGAGCCAAATTAAAAACCGTTGTAAGAGCGACTTGTTTGGACATGGACCCGGACTAGTCCGGTCTAACTCTCTGTAGTTTTTCCTGGGTAGTGCGGCTTTGTCCGGTTTGTACCCCACACTAGTCCGGTTACCTCTCTGCTGAAACTCCAGACTTGTCCGTTTTTGCTACAGACTAGTTCGTTTTTCTCTCTGTCCTGTTTTTGGACTTGTCCGGTCCAGTGTGGACTAGTCGTTCACCCCACCCTTCAAAAAATTTTCTAAGTCCCCGGACTTGTCTGATTTCCACCGGACTTGTCCGTTTTCCCTCTGACTAATGTCGGACCTGTCCAATTTCGTCCAGACTTGTCCGATTTATCTCTGACTAGCCATCGCACTAGTCCTGTATTTTGCGGAATTGTTCGATGTTTGCGACTCCGAATCAATCTTGTCTTCCATGGCTTGGTTTAGGGTTTTTACTTTAATTGGGCCCAAGGACGTCGTTTCTACCCTTTATGGAGCCCATGTGGGACCCCTACACAACCTCCACCCACCTTAGATTCGAAATTCATCAAACCCAACACATCCACCCCCATAAAAACAACCCAACACCCCACATTTACATCTCTTTGCCACAATTGAAAGACCACAAAACCCTAGTTCGTGGGAGCCGCAACAAAAGGGAGATCCAACATCAAGGAGGAGAAGGAGATCACCAAGAAGGATCAAGCACTCAAGATATTCATTAACTCTGCGTTCCTCGTCGCCAATTCACCCTCAACTCTTCATCACCAACCCTAGATCATCGTGATCCAAGTGTTGCCTTCAAACTCTTGTTCTTTGGTGTTCTAGACACGTGGCATACCTTCTACTTTCTCTATCCCATGTGAATTCAACCCCAATTCTCCAAATTATCGTAGATCAAGAAAACCCTAACTTGCTGGTTCAACGTAGGGCAGACTAGTCCGGCCCCTAGGAGACTTTTCCGGCCTCTAGATTCGTTTAATGTTGAATTAATTCCAAATTAATGTAAATTAACTTGAAACCTATATAAACTTGTTAAGAACCATTGTAATTGATTAGTAAACATTAAAAAGCAACTCATTAACAAGTTTCACTTCACATTTGCATTAATCATGCATGTCATGTAATATTGAGTAATATATGATCATTTATTGATTGTAATTACTATTTTGTATGTTCGTTGCACGAAATAGAAGGTGTTGCGCTAGAGGGTGCTGTCGAGGACCTCCAGTACCAGAATTTTGAAGTCTTTGACCCTAACCAAGCTCAGGAGCAAGGCAAGTGTCCTTGATCATATTTATCCTAGTTTTTAAATGTTTTGTTTTCAAACTAGCATGCCTATGTCAATTTGATGGGACTCCTATGATAGGAAGTTTACTAGACTTGTTTAACCACCCTTCCACATAGTGAAGAGTCGGGAAGGGCTTTTTACCTTTTGGCTTCACTCAAATTAATTGGGATGGGAAAACAATGAAGTTACTTAATTATAAATTATTGAGATTATGGATATTGTAAATTGATGAACATGGTTAATGGTAACATGGTAATAGGTGATCTAAGCAAGCATGGTATGTGGATGGGTTGGATGTGATGGTGGTTTGCTTGCCTTGGATCTAGGGACCAGTTCATGCGAGAATAGGCCAGGACTACAGTGTCACCACGAGGCCAAGTATGGGTGCGGCGTAGCTGATTAATTAGGGTATTGCGCGGATCATTTGGAAGAGAAGAAAAGGGGAGTGGGATTGGGTTTGTATGAGTGGTGGGACTCCCTGGGATACGAACGGCACAAGAGAGGGCCCTTGATTCAGGATGTGCTCGGTTGGAGACATCACCACCGGTGAAACCTCAGTGGGTCCGTACATGCTTGTAGTCCCTTTGTAAAGGCTATTTTTTGATCTCTTGGCCACACACCAACGGAAGTGTGTAATGTGACCGACGGGTCACGGGCGTAAGGGTGGTTCTCAATCACCGAAAGGTGATGAAATCACGACCACGTGGGTAAAGTGGTACAACCTCTGTAGAGTGTTAAAAACTATCATGATAGGCGTGCTCCCGATTAAGACCACCTGGACAACTTCTATGATTAGAGGAAACTTGAGATTTGGGATGGTTATGGATGGACTTATGATAAATGGTCATGGTTAATGATGATGGTAAAAATATGGAATATGAACAAATAGTAATTGATGGATATGAATTATTGTGTTTATTTGGGATATGATGGTAATACTTCACATAGAAATAGTAATATGCTTTTTACATGTGTTAAATGTACTTTTTAGCAATTAGCCCTTGTTTATTACCATGCCTTGATTAACTACATGTCATACTTTCCACACCTGCTGAGTATGACATGTACTCACCCTTGAAATTCCCCGACCAACAGTTGCAGGTTAGGATTCGGCGTATCACGACGTTAATGAGGAGTCCTAGGTTGTGTGCTGCCGTCAACATTGCCTGTGGTGTTGCTTGGAGTCGCGCTATCCTTTTTACCTCGTTGCTTAGTTTTCTTAAGTAGATTATTTCCGCTGCATTAGTCTCAGAGTTATCATTAATAATCCTTAGAGCAGTAATATGAGGATTATCTGAATATTGTAATAAATGTACTTATTTAATAATTTGAGCTATGGTAATTGTCTGTTTATCATTTGTGAATAACTTGTGCATGTGTGTTAAACATCCTAGGTACACATATACTGCACTTAGTTCACTTTTTGGAACCGGGTGTCATAAATTGGTATCAAAGCCATAGGTTCACTGTAAGACGCATCCTACATAGAATGGACACTTTAGAGTGCATAGGGATCACTCTGGAAGCGTTGTGATTTGGTTGGTGTGTTTTTTGCTATATGTTGTTTGTGTGCATAGTAGAGGATTGTGGGATGCTTTAGTATTGTCATGTCCACGTACGCTAGTATAGTTAGTTGCTTAGTTTCATATACCTTGATGCATATAGTTGGGGATGTTTTCTAAATTCTTCTCTCTTGCTTTTCTTCCGATTGTGAGGACTCGCAACCAGAGGGATGCCAATAATGAGGAGGAGAACTATGGAGCACCTCAGAACAACAGTGGACAAGGACCTTCCTAGGGAGCTATCAACCTTGATGAATGTGGCCTAGAGGGGGGTGAATAAGCCTTTTTGAATTTTAGTCGGAACCTGCAACACTTAGAACTTGATAAAATACCGGTAAATCGGACTAGTCTGATAGTGTGCAGACTAGTCCGGTGCTTGCGGACTAGATCGATCAAGTTTGATCAATGATCTCGATCCAAGTACTCTACGTAGTGGAAATTAAGATGTAACTAGAGTATGCTGCTTCAATTAAACTAAGGATGGCACAAGTAACCTTAGTTTCAAGTTTTGACGTAATTTTACTAAGATCAATTAACCCTAAATTCAATGAACAAGAAACACAAAGTGAAGACTCAAGATTTTTATCCCGTGGTTCAGTTCCCACGAAGGCAACCTACATCCACGTTGAGGAGCCCACAAAAGGACTTTGTCTTCACCAATCCTACACTCGTCGAATCGCCACGAAGGCCAATTCTCTTCCACTAATCACAAGGGGTAAATCACCACGTTCAAGGGGACTTCTCACAAGTTGAGGGCTCCCCAAGATTACAAATCAAAACACCACCAAGACACACTCGTAAGATCTGCAATGAAACAACAAGAGTGTGCCAGAGAATCAGACCCAAAAGCTCTAGACTTAAGGAATTGTGTCTCTCCTTTGATCTAATGTTAATCCTCAAGGATTTGATCTTTCTTGCATTGGATTGTGTGGAGAGATGTGTTTTCTAGGCTCTTGGAGGGTGACAGCGCTGGGAGTTGAGAGATGTCGTAGTTGGGCCGTGCACCTCTATTTATACTAGGGATTCCAAGGGTTACCGTTAGGGTTTTCAAAGCCGGACTAGCATGTGGTAGACTCCAGACTAGTCCAGTGTGCAACGTGTGGGAAGCCCTAAGTGCCTCGAATTATCGGTCTTGTCCGGCCAGGGGCGGACTAGTCCGTTTTTGTCTCTGGAAAAGTTCAGACTAGTTTGGCATATATCGAACTAGTCCGGTGGTGGTGAAACCCTTAGTAAATTGGGGACAAGTCTGCACTTGGAGTACCTGTCCGATTTTAGTCATAGGGTTTTTTAGACTAAGGCGGGCATATATCGGACTTGTCTGATTTTGGTCAGAAGGATATCGGACTAGTCCATTGGGTTATCGAACTTGTCCGATTTCATACAAAACTGTGAAGTGTTGAGGACTAGTTCGCACTGGGGAGGACTGGTTCGATCTTAGTCAGAAAGATATCAGACTATTTCGTGGTGATATCGGACTAGTCCGGTCTATGTAAATTTGGACTGTGCAGACAAGTCCGCATTGGGAGGACTTGTCCGATTCTGGACAAAGGGATTATCGTACTAGTACGGGTTATATCAGACTAGTCTAGACATGTATGAATTTGTGCAGTGAGAGGATAAAAATATGCTTGAGCTCTTTGGGTGTGTTTCTACGACACACTCCATACACAAAGATTATTCTATTCATCTCTTGAGCTCTTTCCAACTTGATTTCTCACTCTCCTTTATTTTTGCGCTTTCTCCATGTTTTCGTTAAAACTTGCGCTCATCTCAACAATTTGGTTAGGATCTCATTTGTTTGTCATAAATCAACCAAAACCCACAAGGGATGCCTAGATGCACTTTCAATCTGCCCCTTTCTGGTGATTGATGACAACCAATTGAGATTTCATAAATATCATTAAAAATGCAGAATTTTCATAAAGTGTGCACATATGTGTTTGGAACAAATTAAGCATGACAACATAAGGCATATGTGCACTCTTTATGGTAGGGTGCAAAACTATGTGTGTGTGAGCAATAATTGTGATGAGAATGAAACAATTGACATAATTATCTCAACGTCAAGCATATATGTCAATTTTAGAGCATAAGCACATATTGTAGCAAATCATCATCACAGATTTCATAAATATAACTTAGATGCATAAGCATAGTCATAGCACCACATTACAAGACCAAAAGTATGAGAGAACACAGATAAAGTTTTACAACCCAAAATAAACATGAATAGAGCTCTCCTCGCAACCTACATCTATACTTAGTGACTCCCCCTCAATCTCTGCCCCCTTTGGCATCAAGACACCAAAAAGAAGGAGAGGAGGGATCTAGTGCCTTCATTCCTCGCTATCGGTCTTCTCCTCATCTTCATCTTCATCTTTAGGTTGTGGAGGAGGAGGAGGAGTGGATCCACTCGAAGTGCCCCCAATGAAAAAGTAAGCAAGCTCAGAGGGAGTCAAAGGTCCAAGCTCAGTGAAGTCAGATGTGGAGTCATCCGAGAAAATTGGAGATCCGATGGGCTTAGTCTCCAATTTCTGATAGATTTGCTTGACATTTTTCTTTATATATCTCATGTTATCCTTCCTTGCCTTGTTCAGCTTATGAATTTTCACTTCGACCTTCTTGCATGAGCCAAAGGTGGCAGCCAAGTATTTCAAGATTGCACTAGGAGACCCTTTTTGAGGAGGGGCCCTAGTGGCGGGAGTAGTCCTCGCATCTCCTTGAGCTCTCCTTGGAGCCTCTTCACTAGACACTGGAGATGGAGCAGCAGGGGGAGTAGCTTGAGTAGGCTTTTGAGGCCTCAGGGGAGTGTGCTCTACATCATTCAAGAACTCGATTCCTGTGACCTTCCCAATCATAAACATGAGGTAGGGTGCATAGCCACAGGAACAGTTCGATGTGCAGGAGATATTAACCATGTCATTTCAAATATAGTCGAAGATATCGAACTTCCGGTTCTTTGTAATCACCTTCATTAGGGTCCTCAAGTACCCTTGCACACTTCCTGCATCCATGCTAGTATAGTTAGTTGCTTAGTTTCATATCCCTTGATGCATATAGTTGGATATGTTTTCTAAATTCTTCTCTCTTGCTTTTCTTCAGATGGTGAGGACTCGCAACCAGAGGGATCCCAATGATGAGGAGGAGAACTATGGAGCACCTCAGAACAACAGTGGACAAGGTCCTGCCCAGGGAGCTATCAACCTTGATGAATGTGGTCTAGAGGGGGGGTGAATAGACCTTTTTGAATTTTAGTCGGAACCTGCAACACTTAGAAACTTGATCAAATACCGGTAAATCAGACTAGTCCGGTAGTGTGCGGACTACTCCGGTGCTTGCAGACTAGATCGATCAAGTTTGATCAATGATCTCGATACAAGTACTCTACGCAGCAGAAATTAAGATGTAACTGTAGTATGTTGCTTCAATTAAACTATGGATGGCACAAAGTAACCTTAGTTTCAAGTTTTGATGTAATTTTACCAAGATCAATTAACCCTAGATGCAATGAACCATAAACACAAAGTGAAGACACAAGATTTTTATCCGGTGGTTCAGTTCCCACAAAGGCAACCTACATCCACGTTGAGGAGACCACGAAAGGATTGGGTCTTCACCAATCCTACCCTCGTCGAATCGCCACGAAGGCCAATTATCTTCCACTAATCACAACAGGTAAATCACTGCGTTCAAGGGGCCTTCTCACAAGTTGAGGGCTTCCCAAGATTACAAATCAAAACACCAGCAAGACACACTCGTAAGATCTACAATGAAACAACAAGAGTGTGTGAGAGAATCAGACCCAAGAGCTCAAGACTTAAGGAATTGTGTCTCTCCTTTGATCTAATGTTAATCCTCAAGGATTTGATCTTTCTTGCATTGGATTGTGTGGAGATACATGTTTTCTACGCTCTTGGAGGGTGTGACAGCGCAGGGGGTTGAGAGATGTCATAGTTGGGCCATGCACCTCTATTTATACTAGGGATTCCAAGGGTTACTGTTAGGGTTTTCAAAGTCGGACTAGTCTGTTGTAGGCTCCGGACTAGTCTGGTGTGCGTCGTGTGGGAAACCCTAAGTGCCCCGAATTATCGGACTTGTTCGGCCAGGGGCGGACTGGTCCGTTTTTGTCTCGGGAAAAGTTCGGACTAGTCCGGCACATATCGAACTAGTCTGGTGGTTGTGAAACCCTTAGTGAATTGGTGACAAGTCTGCACTTAGAGGACTTGTCCGATTTTAGTCATAGGGTTTTTCGGACTAAGCCGGGCATATATCGGACTTGTCCAATTTGGGTCAGAAGGATATCGGACTAGTCCGTGGTGTTATCGGACTTGTCTGATTTTGTGCAAAATTGTGAAGTGTTGAGGACTAGTCTGCACTGGGAAGGACTAGTCTGATCTTAGTCAGAATGATATCGGACTAGTCTGTGGTGATATCAGACTAGTCCGGTCTATGTAAACTTGGACTGTGCAGACAAGTCCGCACTCGGAGGACTTGTCCGATTCTGAACAGAGGGATTATCGTACTAGTCCGGGGTATATCGGACTAGTCTGAACCTGTATGAATTTGTGCAGGGAGAGGATTAAAATATTCTTGAGCTCTTGGGGTGTGTTTCTACAACACACTCCATACACAAAGATTATTCTATTCATCTCTTGAGCTCTTTCCAACTTCATTTCTCACTCTCCTTTCTTTTTGCTTTCTCCATGTTGTCGTTAAAACCTTCGCTCATCTCAACAATTTGATTAGGATCTCATTTGTTTGTCATAAATCAACCAAAACCCACAAGGTATGCCTAGATGCACTTTCAATCTATCCCTTTTTGGTGATTGATGACAACCAATTTTGATGTCACAAATATGATTAAAAATGCATAATTTTCATTAAGTGTGCACATGTGTTTGGAACAAATTAAGCATGACAACATAAGGTGTATTGGCACTCTTTATGGTGGGGTGCAAAACTACGTGTGTGTGAGCAATAATTGTGAAGAGAATGAAAAAAATAGTCATAATTATCTCAACATCAAGCATATATGTCAATTTCAGAGCATAAGCACATATTGTAGCAAATCATCATCACATATTTCATAAATATAACTTAGAGGCATAAGCATAGTCATAGCACCACATCAAAAGACTAAAAGTATGAGAGAACACATATAAAGTTTTACAACCCAAAATAAACACGAATAGAGCTCTCCTCGCAACCTACAGCTACACTTAGTGACTCCCCCTCAATCTCTCCCCCTTTGGCATCAAGACACCAAAAAGGAGGGGAGGGATCTAGTGCCTTCATTCCTCGCTGTCGGTCCTCTCCGCATCTTCATATTCATCTTGAGGCTGTTGAGGAGGAGAGGAGCAGATCCACTCGAAGTGCCCCCAATGCCAAAGTAAGCAAGCTCGGAGGGAGTCAAAGGTCCAAGCTCCGTGAAGTCAGATTTGGAGTCATCCGAGATAATTGGATATCCGATGGGCTCAATCTCCAGTTTCTGACAGATTTGCTTGACATTTTGCTTTATATATCTCATGGCCTCCTTCCTTTACTTGTTCAGCTTATGAATTTTCACTTCGGCCTTCTTGCATGATCCAAAGATGGCGGCCCAGTATTTCAAGATTCCACTAGGAGACGCTTTTTCAGGAGGGGCCCTAGTGGCGGGAGTAGTCCTCGATCCTTGAGCTCTCCATAGAGCCTCTTCACTAGACACTTGGGATGGAGCAGCTGGGGGAGTAGCTTGAGTAAGCTTCTGAGGCCTCAGGGGAGTGTGCTCTACATCCTTCTCGAACTCGATTCCTGTGACCTTCTCAATCATAAACATGAGGTAGGGCGCATAGCCACAGGAATGGTTCGGTGTGCAGGAGATATTACCATGTCATTCCAAATATAGTCGAAGATATCGAACTTCTGGTTCTTGGTAATCACCTTCATTAGGGTCCTAAAGTACCCTTGCACACTTCCTGCATCCACGCTAGTATAGTTAGTTGCTTAGTTTCATATCCCTTTATGCATATAGTTGGGGATGTTTTCTAAATTCTTCTCTCTTGCTTTTCTTCAGATGGTGAGGACTCGCAACCAGAGGGATGCCAATGATGAGGAGGAGAACTATGGAGCACCTCAAAACAACAGTGGACAAGGACCTGCCCAGGGAGCTATCAACCTTGATGAATGTGGCCTAGAGGGGTGGGGGGGCTGAATAGGAATTTTTGAATTTTAGTCGGAACCTGCAACACTTAGAAACTTGATCAAATACTGGTAAATTGGACTAGTCCGATAGTGTGCGGGCTAGTCCGGTGCTTGCGGACTAGATCGATCAAGTTTGATCAATGATCTTGATCCAAGTACTATACGCAGCGGAAATTAAGATGTAACTGGAGTATGTTGCTTCAATTAAACTGAGGATGGCACAAAGTAACCTTAGTTTCAAGTTTTGACGTAATTTTACTATGATCAATTAGCCCTAGATGCAATGAACAATAAACACAAAGTGAGGACACAAGATTTTTATCCCGTGGTTCAGTTCCCACGAAGGCAACCTACATCCACGTTGAGGAGCCCACGAAAGGATTGGGTCTTCACCAATCCTACCCTCATCGAATGGCCACGAAGGACAATTCTCTCCCACTAATCACAAGGGGTAAATCACCGTGTTCAAGGGGCTTTCTCACAAGTTGGGGGCTCCCCAAGATTACAAATCAAAACACCACCAAGACACACTCGTAGGATCTGCAATGAAACAACAAGAGTGTGCGAGAGAATCAGACCCAAGAGCTCAAGACTTAAAGAATTGTGTCTCTCCTTTGATCTAATGTTAATCCTCAAGGAATTGATCTTTCTTGCGTTGGATTGTGTGGAGAGACGTGTTTTCTAGGGTCTTGAAGGGTGTGACAGCGCAAGGAGTTGAGAGATGTCATAGTTGGGCCATGCACCTCTATTTATACTAGGGATTCCAAGGGTTACCGTTAGGGTCTTCAAAGCCGGACTAGTCCGTGGTAGACTCTGGACTAGTCCGGTGTGCGGCATGTGGGAAACCCTAAGTGCCCTGAATTATCGAACTTGTCCTGCCAGGGGAAGACTAGTCCGTTTTTGTCTCTCAAAAAGTTCGGACTAGTTCAGCACATATCAAACTAGTCTGGTGGTGGTGAAACCCTTAGTGAATTGGGGACAAGTCTGCACTTGGAGGACTTGTCCGATTTTAGTCATAGTGTTTTTCGGACTAAGCCAGGCATATATCGGACTTGTCCGATTTGGGACAGAAGGATATCGGACTAGTCCGTGGGGTTATCGGACTTGTCTGATTTCATGCGAAACTGTGAAGTGTTGAGGACTAGTCCGCAGTGGGGAGGACTAGTCAAATCTTTGTCAGAAAGATATCAGACTAGTCTGTGGTGATATCATACTAGTCCGGGGTATATCGGACTAGTCTGGACCTGTATGAATATGTGCAGTGAGATGATTAAAATATGTTTGAGCTCTTGGGGTGTGTTTCTACAACACACTCAATACACAAAGATTATTCTATTCATCTCTTGAGCTCCTTCCAACTTGATTTCTCACTCTCCTTTCTTTTTGCGCTTTCTCCAGGTTTTCGTTAACACTTGCGCTCATCTCAACAATTTGGTTAGGATCTCATATGTTTGTCATAAATCAACCAAAACCCATAAAGGATGCCTAGATGCATTTTCAATCTGCCCCTTTTTGGTGATTGATGACAACTAATTGAGATTTCACAAATATGATTAAAAATGCAGAATTTTTATAAAGTGTGCACATATGTGTTTGGAACAAATTAAGCATGACAACATAAGGCATATGTGCACTCTTTATGGTGGGGTGCAAAATTACGTGTGTGTGAGCAATAATTGTGATGAGAATGAAACAATTGACATAATTATCTCAACATCAAACAGATATGTCAATTTCAAAGCATAAGCACATATTGTAGCAAATCATCATCACATATTTCATAAATATAACTTAGAGGCATAAGCATAGTCATAGCACAACATCACAAGACCAAAAGTATGCGAGAACACATATAATGTTTTACAACCCAAAAGAAACACGAATAGAGCTCTCCTCGCAACCTACAGCTACACTTAGTGACCCCCCTCAATCTCTCCCCCTTTGGCTTAAGATATCAAAAAGATGGAGAGGAGGGATCTAGTGCCTTCATTCCTTGCTGTCGGTCCTCTCCTCATCTTCATCTTCATCTTCAGGCTGTGGAGGAGGAGGAGGAGCAGATCCACTCGAAGTGCCCCCAACGCCAAAGTAAGCAAGCTCAGACGAAGTCAAAGGTCCAAGCTCAGTGAAGTGAGGTGTGGAGTCATCCGAGATAATTGGAGATACGATGGGCTCAATCTCCAGTTTTGAACATATTTGCTTGACATTTTGCTTTATATATCTCATGTCATCCTTCCTTGCCTTGTGCAGCTTATGAATTTTCACTTCGGCCTTCTTGCATGAGCCAAAGATGGCGGCCAAGTATTTCAGGATTCCACTAGGAGACCCTTTTTGAAGAGGGGCCCTAGTGGCGGGAGTAGTCCTCGCATCTCCTTGAGCTCTCCTTGGAGCCTCTTTACTAGACACTGTGGATGGAGTAGCTGGGGGAGTAGCTTGAGTAGGCTTCTGAGGCCTCAGGGGAGTGTGCTCTACATCCTTCATGAACTCGATTCCTGTGACCTTCTCAATCATGAACATGAGGTAGGGCGCATAGCCATAGGAAGAGTTCGGTGTGCAGGAGATATTAACCATGTCATTCCAAATATAGTCGAATATATCGAACTTCAAGTTCTTGGTAATCACCTTCATTAGGGTCTTCAAGTACCCTTGCACACTTCCCACATCCCCATCTTTTGAAGCTATGGTCTTCTAGAGGACTCTGTTGAGAACTATGAAGAATGGCTTCATGTTCTTTGTTGAAGGAGGATTGAACTTTAGGCTGGTATCATAATGGAACTCCATCTTATCCTTCCCCAAGACACCATTGTTGTGGATGGTTAGCTCATTGTTGCAAGTGTCTTCTATGTGAAGCAGTTTTGCAAACTCATCATAAGTAATGGTGTACTTGGATTCATGAGTCATCCAAGTCGCCCTCTCCTATTCATCACTAGCAAAATAACAGGTCGCATAAAATTGGGCTATGACTTCATCATTCCAGTTGCACCTGAAAGCAAACAAGTCTTTGAGCCCATGCCTCTCCCCAGCTTGTATCACTTCATCAAAGGCAGAACAGCTCTTCCTCTCAAAGTGATTCCAATCAATCCACTGGTTGCGGACAAACGAAGTCTTCATTGTGAGGTACACTGAGCTGTAGTAATCCGCGTGAAAATTACTCCAAAATCTGGCATCGGCTGCCTTCTTGGATCTGCTGTAACAATCCACCATTCTGAGCTTGGAAGCCGTATCGCTTCCCTTGCCATTGAACTTCTCGTCGGAGGGGTCCCTGTTCCCCTGTATTGGTGCATTCATCTTGAGAGGGCCGATCGGGCTCGAGGTAATTCCTTTTCCTTTGCCCTTAGCTTGGCGAGGAACTGCCGATCAAGAGCCAGCTGCATCCTTGACTTTGGACGCAGGCTTCTTGGCTAGAACCTTGTGTCGCACCTGAGGTGGAGAAGGTGCCGACTCGAAGGGATGCTCTTGTCGCTTCTTCCCTTGGCCTGTTGAGTACCGAAGCAAGGAGTCTTGATCCATCTCGGCCTCATAATCAGAAATTTCATCATTTGAGCTCGACATTGTCTTGAGAAGAAATTATACAATGTATGGATAAGAATTGATGGCAAGGAACTTCATTGAGTAGTTGGAAATTAGGGTTGAGTTCATATTAAAATCAGACTTGTCCAGTGTTCAGGTACGGACAAGTCCGGGGGACCGGACTTGTCCGTACATGGACTGGACTAGTCTGGTGTTCATCACCTCAAACCCTAACTAGACGATCAATGGTGATTACCAATGCAAAAATAGCTTCAGATAGATGTAATATAGCAAGGAGGGATGTATTAGCTGGAAGAAACTAAGCTATTTGATCCAAAGCGAAAGAAATTGAAGTTTCTAGGGTTTGGGAGGAAATTTACCGAAACTCTTCGATTCTTGAAGATGGACCAGTTGCGGGTGCGGACAAGTCCGTGGTCTTCAATCCCCTAGCAATGGAGATCGATTTCCATCCAAACTTGATGGGATTTCATGGAGAAATCACCAAATTGCCTTGGGGGCTCTCGAGTGAAGAGAGAGAATGTAAGGTGAGTTCTGAGGGTGAAGTAGATGAGGTTTTGGCGGCGCCTTGGGTTATGGAGTCGAAAAAATCAGATTAGTCCATGGTCGGCCAGACTAGTCTGGACAACCGAACCTTTGCGGACTAGTCTGCAGTGTGCGGACTAGTCCGGGTAACCACAGAGTAGTCCATGGTTGGCTGGACCAGTCCGGACTACCGGACCTCTGCGGACTAGTCTGCAGTGTGTGGACTAGTCTGTGGTCACCAGAATAGAATCAATTATCCCATTCGTATATATTCGAATGTGCTTAGATAGAAAATAGGGGGGGGGGGGTGGGGGAAAACAATCAAACAATCTTGATGAATATGAGCAGTAAACATACAACAATCAAGCAATGACCATAATTCACTAGGATCAAGTAATTGAAATAATTTTTCGGAGAAAATTGAAGGAGATGATTTTCATACCACAATCAATGGATTTTGAATAAGCCATACAGGTATGCAAGTTTTGAGCCACGTTTTGAGCGATATTCTGTTCATTTTGGAGCTCGCAAAAACGCTTTTCATCAAGTGGCTTGGTAAAGATATCGGCTAGTTGTTTTTCACTGTTGACATGTGAAATGGCTATGTCTCCTTTCATTGAGTGGTCTCTCAAAAAGTGATGTCGGATGTCTATGTGTTTGGTCCTAGAGTGCTCAACGAGATTATGGGCAATTTTAATGGCACTCTCATTATCACAGAGAAGTGGAATACCGATCATATTGTAACTGTAATCCCTTAGAGTTTGTCGCATTCAAAGGAGTTGTGCACAACAACTCCCGGCTGCAACATACTCCACTTCGGCTATGGATAAGGAAAGGATTTTGTTTCTTGGTGGACCAAGAAACAAGGGATCTACCCAAGAATTGGCATGTACCAGAGCTACTCTTTCTATCTACTTTGCATCCCGCATAATCTGCATCGGAGTATACAATGAGATTGAATTTGGAACCTTTAGGATACCAAAGGACTAGGTTGGGTGTATGAACTAAATATCGCAAGATTCTATTGACGACTGTCAAATGACACTCCTTAGGATTGGCTTGAAATCTTGCACACAAGGACACACTCAACATAATATCAGGCTTAGATGCACATAAGTAAAGTAGGGATCCAATCATGGAGCGATATACCTTTTGATCCATGCTTGGTCTGTCTTCATTGAGATCCAAGTGTCCATTTGTTGCCATGGGAGTCTTTATGGGCTTTGCATTGTCCATTCCAAACTTCTTGAGTATGTCTTGAGTATACTTGGTTTGGCTTATGAACGTCCCTTCCTTTTGTTGCCTCACTTGGAATTCCAAGAAGTATTTCAGCTCTCACATCATGGACATCTCGAACCTATCTGTCATAATCTTACTAAATTCTTCACAGAAGTATTTGTTAGTTGAGCCAAAAATAATGCCATCAACATAAATTTTACAAATAAAGATATCATTGTCAAAGTGCTTTGTAAACAACGTATAATCTGCTTTATCAATTTTACATCCGTTCTCAATTAAAAAATCTCTAGGGCACTCATACCAAGATCTAGGAGCTTGTTTGAGGCCGTATAGAGCCTTACGCAGTTTGAACACGTGGTCAGATAACTCTTGATCTTCGAATCCGGGGGGTTGCTCCATGTACACCTCCTCCTTGATTGGTCCATTGAGGAAGGTGCTTTTCACATCCATTTGATAGAGCTTGGAATCACAGTTAGTAGCATATGCAAGTAATATTCTAATAGATTCAAGCCTAGCTACGGGAGCAAAGGTTTCGTCGAAATCCAAACCTTCGACTTGTGAATAGCCTTTGGCCACAAGTCGTTCCTTGTTCCTTGTCACCACCCCGTGTTTGTCTTGCTTGTTGCGGAAGACCCATTTGGTGCCGACGACGTTGAACTTGGGTCTTTCGACTAGTTCCCACACCTCATTCCATTTGAAGTTGTTGAGTTCTTCTTGCATTTCCATCACAAATCCAGATCTTTCAATGCATCCTCAATCCCCTTTGGTTCCAAAAAGGATACAAAAGAGTAATGTTTACAAAAATTAGCAATTCGAGATCTAGTAGTTACTCCCTTTTGGATGTCACCGATTATGTTGTCAACGGGGTGACCTCTTTGGACGCATTGGTATACTCTTGGGTGTGGCACTTGTGGTCTTGTATCTTCGTGATCATCGTCTTCTCCCCCTGGATGTTTGCCTTCATTGGTGTGTTGATCATCTTCGTCTTCTTGAGGTTGATCTTGTGTAGAAGCTCCCCTTGATCCATTACCTCCACTTGTGGTTCATCTTCTTCATTTTCATTTGGAGATGGTGCTTGTGGTCGAACATCACCCAGCGCCATTCTTCTAAATGCTTGACATGGAGCTTCTTCTCTATCTAGCACATATTGATCAACTTGCTCTTCTTGAGAGCCATTAGTTTCATCGAACAGTACGTCACGTGCTACTTCAACAAGTCCAGAGACCTTGTTGAAGACACGATAGGCGTAAGAGTTCAAATCATAACCAAGCAAGAAACCTTCATCGGGCTTTGAAGCGAACTTTGAAGTCCTAGGCTTCTTGTTCAAAATATAACACTTAGAACTGAAAACTTGAAAGTAGGAAATATTTGACCTGTTACCGGTAAGTAGCTCATATGAAGTTTTCTTGAGAAGTCGATGAAGATAGAGTCGGTTTATGGCGTGACAAGCGGTGTTAACCGCTTCTGTCTAAAACCGATCTGAAGTCTTGTACTCATCAAGCATTGTCCTCGCCATCTCTATGAGGGTTCGGTTCTTCCTTTCCACTACTCCATTTTGTTGAGGGGAATACTGTGCTGAGAATTCATGCTTTATCCCTTCTTCGTCTAGGTACTCCTCAACTTGGGTGTTCTTGAACTCAGTGCCACTGTCGCTTTGTATGTTCTTGATCTTCAGCGAGAACTCATTTTGGGCATGCTTGAAGAACTTCTTTAGGGTTCCTTGAGTTTTTATCTTATCATGTAAAAAGAAAACCCACGTGAAGCGTGAAAATTCATCAACAATTACTAAGTCATATTTTTTACCGCCGATGCTTATGTAAGCAATTAAACCAAATAGATCCATGTGAAGTAGCTCGAGTGGTCTTGTCGTTGTCATGACGTTCTTCGCGGGATGAGGTGCTCCTACTTGCTTCTCAGCTTGGCGTGCGCTACAAGGCCTGTCTTTCTCAAAAATGACATCCTTCAAACCTCAGATGTGATCGCCCTTAATGAGTTTTTGAATATTCCTCATACCAACATGTGCTAGCCGTCTATGCCATAGCCAACACATGTTGGTCTTTGCAATCAAACATGTGTCAAGTTCGGCTTTATCTTTGTTGACGTCAACAAGGTAAAGCTTTCCCTTTAACACACCCTTGAATGCAACCGAGTCATCACTCCTTGTAGAGACGGTCACACCCTCATTAGTGAACAAGCAATTATAACCCTTGTCACATCATTGAGATATGGACAAAAGGTTATAATCTAAGGAATCAACATGCAAAACATGAGAAAGTGTGTGTTGAAATGATATTGCAATTTTACCGGTACCGAGCACCCTTCCTTGACTATTGTCTCCGAAATAGATACCCACGCTTGGATCTTCATTTACTTCATACTCAATGAACATCCTTCTTTCTCCGGTCATGTGGTTGGTGCATCCACTTCCTAGCACCCATTTTGCTCCACCAAAGGAGTAGGCCTGCAAAAAACAAATTATGCCTTGGTTTTAGGTACCCAAGCTTGCTTGGGTCCTTTGAGGTTAGTTACAAGTGATTTGGGCACCCATACATTGGACTTGGTGTTCCTATTGCGTGGCCCAACAAATTTAGCATAAACTTTACCAAAGTTGATTTTCATAAGAACAGAAGATGCATCAAAGGTTCTAAACGAAAGTTGTTGCTCATATGAATTAGCATGTTTGGACTTGTCAACATTGTTAGCCTTTCTAGCTTGAGGAGAGTTTTCCTTGGTAAAGTCAATGCGCTCTTGCTATTCTTATGGCTTCTAGCATTTTTCTTTTCACCATAAGAATACCCAATGCCATATTTGACATTAGGAGGTCTTGTTGTCAAGTATGCACTATGTGCATACTTGATCTTCTCCTTGTCAAATATGCCACTGCGGGAAGGATGCTTGTCCTTTGCCAAGTTCGACTTATCCTTCAAGTTAGATTCAATTTTAGCACACGTACAAGTAGTAACAGCTTCAGATTTTAGATGTTGAGAAGGTGAGCTTGAAGAGGATGAAGGATCACATTGCTTGAGTGACTCAACTTGTACTTCAAGGATCTTGTTAACTTTGGTCAAGTTAACAAGTTCATCCTTGATAATCACATTTGAGTCGCTTAACTTCAAGCAAGCTTCCTTGCTTGAAGCTAATTCAAGCTCTAGTGACTTGCTTTGCTCCTTTTCATGTTAAAGGAGCTTTTTGATCTTAAGATACTCCTCCTTTTGAAGGATGATCATATCTTCTTGGCGATCAACAAGCTCCTCCTTATCAATAAGTTTATCCCTCAAGAATTTCATTTTAGCGGCAGTTTTCTTATCTAGGCCAACAAGCTTATCTTCATTATCACTATTGGCATCACTATCGCTAGAGTAAGAATGCGAGAAGGAAGGTTTAGATGTAACCTTTCTTTTACCTTCCTTCAACATAAGACATGTGTCGTTGTTCTTCCCTACGCCAATGGTTGGGAAGAGGGTGGATTTCTTCGTTGTCTTCATGATGGCCATGCTAGCCATCTCCTCTTCCACTATGGACGAGGACTCATCATTTGAGTCCCACTCCTTTCCTATGTGCACCTGTCCAGCTTGCTTTTTCTTCTTGAAGAAATTCTTAGGTTGAGGCTTTGTTTCCTTGGTCTTCTTATTGTTTTCTTCATATGGGCAATCAACTATGAAGTGATCATATTCACCACAGTTATAGCATGTCCGCCTCAACTTTGATCTTGACTTGTCTTTGTGTTTTAATTCATTTGATCTACCACCTTGTCTTCTTTTCATCATCTTCTTGAATTTCTTCATAAAGAGGATCATGTATTCTTCATCTATGTCGTTGCTCTCATCATCGTTGTCATCTTCTTCTTGGGCTTCTCGAGCTTCTTTAGATATGGGCTTGCAAGTGGATTTCAAGGCGACCCCTTTCTTCTTTGACGAGGTGAGGTCGGAAATTTCCTTGACATGTTTTGCTTGCTTCTCCATCATCTCGAAATTGATGATCTTCCCAAGTAATTCGTCCGACGTCAGTTTCTTGTAACCGGGCCTTTCTCTAATCATCAAGCATAAGGTAACATTGCAAGGCATGAAAGCTCTAAGAATGAGCTTCACCACCTCGTGATCGTTCCACTTCTTTCTTCCACATGCTCGAACCTTGTTGATGAGAGTCTTCAACCGGTTATACATGTCCTGCGGTGACTCATCTTCTTCTATGGTGAATCTTCCCAATTCGTCTTCGATATTCTCAATCTTAGCTTCTCGCTCATGACAATCGCCTTCATGTGTTGTTTGTAGCGTATCCCATATTTCCTTAGCAATTTTGAGTCCATCCACCTTGGTGAACTCGTCTCAACTCAAAGATGATGTGATCACCGCTGCAGCTTGAGCATTTTGACGAATCGCTTGCTCTTGGCGTGGTGTTAGCTCTTCATCATCGTACGAGATATCTATACATGTACAAATTATATGCCACAAGCTTGGGTTAAGCGAGATTAGATGCATTTTCATGTTTTGCCTCCACATAGAATAATCATTGTCATCAAAGTGTGGGGCTTTTCCTAGAGGGATTGACAGGTAATGATTGTTATGAGAAGTCAAACGATCATAATTAAAAGTATATCGGAAGTAATCGGTGTGACTACTCCCCTTCTTATTCTTCTTCTCCTCCTCGATCTTCACCTTGCCTTTGGAGAGAGCCTTCTTCCTTAGGAGGGCCTTGACTTCAAGCGTCTCCTCATCATCATCCTCGAAGTCCTGAATGGCGTCGAGGAGCTTCTCCAATTTCTGAGCCTTCTCATCTTCAACCTTCTCTTTGTTGAGGCTCTTGTGCACATCCTTCATGTATGACACTTTCTCTTCAAGCGATTAGTCTCCTTTTTAAGAGTCCCACTCTAATACCAATTGAATGTGGCCTAGACGGGGGTGAACAGGCCTTTTTGAATTTTAGTCGAAACCTGCAACATTTAGCAACTTGATCAAAAACCGATAAATCGGACTAGTCCGGTAGTGTGCGGACTAGTCCGGTGCTTGCGGACTAGATCGATCAAGTTTTATCAATGATCTCGATCCAAGTACTCTACAAAGAGGAAATTAAGATGTAACTAGAGTATGCTACTTCAATTAAACTAAGGATGGCACAAGGTAACCTTAGTTTCAAGTTTTGATGTAATTTTACTAAGATCAATTAACCCTAGATGCAATGAACAATAAACACAAAGTGTGGGGACCGGAGTCCGCACATCCGAGGATCTCATTGGGTGGTGCCGTGTGATGCGGCACCTAACAGCACAAACGAAAAGAATACCAAAATATACAAAATACAAAATTTTCATTTCATAATTATATTCAGAGTTTACAAAACAGTGTACATCAGAAGTACACACGTAGCAGAATTTCATACTCATATTCTCACCTATCTAAGCATAAGAGAAAATGTCCATGCCCTAGGACGCTTCTCATTAGAAACATGAAGATCATTTAGCAGCGGCGTGGTTCACATGAGATTTATCTCGATAACACGAGTCTCATGTACAACCTGAACAGCGGAAATAAAACTGATACCTAAAAAAATCGTTAAAGCGCAAACGTGAGCATAAGGCTCAGCAAGACTTAACCGTCTCACTAGACATATGCAGGGGTAAGTACTAAACATAGGTAAGGAATAGCATAAAGGACTCGCCTATCAGTTAATCCTTATATTCATATTTTAAGTAGCAAATGACATTCTTCAGGCACGACACATCATAGACTCCACAATCAAACAAGAAACGCTTTGCCGACGATATGACATGCCCAAAGCACATAATGCTATTACAACTAAAGTATGGGGAAACTGTAAACTTTTAATTGTACTATCTCTAAGCCAAACAAGGTTGCAATACAATGATTAAGCAGATCGGCAATATTTATCATCATTCCATTACTCTTATTTACTACGTCACAACTCAGTGAACAAGTGGTACTCTATTACCACGAGGGACGGTGATTGCAATGAGGACACACCCGGAATACACGACACATACGCACGCTCGGAAGTACCTTTCACTGTACTCCTCTCCCACGACGTATGTGGCCACATTTCACCCATCATCCCGATGTCGAACCAGTTCTACCATCCCAAAAGTAAGGTCCCTAACCGAGCACGTCAAAGTTACTCCTTAGAGGTTCCCACCTTACGATCATCTTCCCCCGAAGGACGGCGGAATAAGTTTTGACACAAGGGTGCCCGAGCTACATTAGTTTAATGGACCCCATTAATCAATTATGTAAACAGTACTGTTCAAACCATCTTAACAGGGCCGCACACGAGACGGTCCTTAACCGACACAGACGGGGCTACAACCAACCTCCACATTTGCCTTACCCTTACCGGCCCAGGCCCAAATGTGGTCGCAAGCATTGTCCCCCTCATCCAGGATCAGACAACCTTGTGCGTCCCGTCCTAAGGAACATCCCCGGCCACATCTCCAATTGTTAAGAGTGAACATTTTGGTAACATCTCGCGAGTAGATTCCCCTACTCGACTTCTCTCGCAAGTAGAATAAACTACTTGACTTGTGGTCAATAAAATGTGACCCTCTCGCGAGTAGATTCCAACTACTCGACTTCTACCGGATTTCCTATACATTAGCAAAGCAGTTCTACACGTCAAGTTGTAAACCTTCCCAACCATCCCATAGGATTTATGGATATGCAAGTGGGGTATCAAACACCTTTATACGTAATGCACAATATCAACTAAAGACATAAGTGAGAAATACTGCAAAACTCAGTAAAGCTTTTAAATGCAAACCGGGGCTTGCCTTAGTTTGCGCTAAGTCAAAGAGTTAGTGGCTTGAAGCTTCACGAACAGGTCCTCTTCGACTCCTTTTCGTCACGATGTCTATCGCAATGATGATGCATATAACATACAATATACTTTAATAACTTAACTAATGAATATGCATACATTATGCAATGTCATACTCATAATAGAAGTATGTTTGTAATTCAAGAATGAATAAAGTGTACTGTTGGGTATTGATTTTGATTTTGGTAGGTTAATTTGATATTACTTCATATTCTAAGAATGTACATAAGAAATTTTTACATAGTCATGTATATTAGGAAACTATACAGAATATATTCTTATGCAGATGAGTTCTTTTTGCTCTGATAATTTAACTCTGGTATTGAGATGTGATGAATAAATTCCCATAAAAATTTCAGAGAATTTGATGGGAGATAATGACCTACAAAAATCTATCAAGCTTTCCTCATTTAGGAAATTGCAGATAAAACCTGAGGTTTTATCATGTCCATAAATGGCACAGCTAGATAGTACTGATCAAAAGGAGACTACCAAAATTGGTTTCACAATTTTTCAAGCTTCCTACAGTAAGATATTGAATTTACAAGTCCTTATGAGTTTCTGGATTTAATTTGTTATTTTCTGGAATTATAATTAACCTAGGCAAAGACATTGAATTAAACCCTCTTAAATAACTTTGTTATGCCTGAACTTTTACTGGATCTTATACATAACAAAATGATTGGTTGGGTATATTTCCAGAATTTTCGGAATAGAATCCTATTTTCTATATTGTTCACAATGTGTTATACTAATTGATTTATAGAATATTCTCTAGGTCTTTTCATGAAGATTGGGATAGAACACTGGAAAGTAAAGATCCTAAGGAGAATTACAAAATTTGTTTCATCTAATTTGGAGCATCCTAGCTAAAGTTATAGTATTTTAAAGTTTAGGCAATTTTCTGAAATTCTTTTTGAATGGAAAAGAAAACTCTTTATTTAACTGACACGTGGCCTCCAATTCTCTCCCCCCCCCCCAGCCGATGCCACACCGAGGCCACACGGTTTAAAAGCGTTGTCACACTAAATGCCGGCGCCACAGAAAATCCCACGGTGGTGGTCAACTTCTCCCCACCGACTCCGGCGGCCCGTGGCGGCGCCACGGCCGAAAGCTGGCCGGCGACACGTCGGAGCTCGCTGCGCCAACTTCCCCATGGCTGGGACTTTCCACCCGGGGGTTTTCGACCCTCAGGAACTCACTGGTGGCCTCTGTTTCGACTGAAACGCCATGGAAAAGGGTCTACACCAGCGACCGGCGAAACCCGACAATCGGCGACGGCATTCTTGGTGTACAAGGCATGGGAGAAGCTGATTCTTGCTCTGGAAGCTTCGAGGTGATGCGATGATCATTGTACAACCCTCTATTCGGATTGAAATCGGCCGGGGGATGGGGGCACCATGGAACCGATTCTAGGCGGCGGCGAGATTTGAAATTCCGGTTAGCCGGAGTGGGAATAGGGCTATCTAATGCCTCGGGAAGGGTCGTACATAAGTGTGGATGCTGGGGGCGGCTGGAATTGTGGAGCTACTCACCATGGAGGAAGGACCTCGGTTTGTAATCGAAGGAGGTCGTCGGCGTGCCGGAAAAGGAAACTGTGATTCCCTCTGGGAGGCTAAGTCCGGCGGCAACCTCAGCTCCGGGATGTCGAGGGCATATGAGCGCGCACCTAATTGAGGCTTTGCTCGGGCGGGGGCGACTGTGATTCGGGCGGTCGAGCGGCACGACGCAGAAGGAAGAAAGAAGGCGAGCGCTCGGTTCCTTTTATACTCGATTCGACGGGGCGGGCAGGTGGCTTCGCAGCTCGCCGTGGCGCACATGCATGGGGCAAGCCGTCGCGCTGGAAATCGCGGTGGAGAGCTGCTTGCCGTTGCTGCTCCGTGCTGGCGCGCGTGGGTGGAGTGAAACAGAGCAATTGTGCTTTGGCCTCTTCTTACAGGTGGGCCCCACTTTGCTCTTATCCCCTCCATTCTGTTATTCCTTTTTGTTACCCAAGTCTACATGTGATAAGGACTCCAAATTCAGAAGAGAATTGGTCCTATTTGAATGGTTTGACAATTTGAATATCCAATTTGGCAAATCAGAATTTGAATTAGATTCCAATTTGAACTCATAACTTTTATGCATATATTTTAATCTACTCAATTATTGCCTTTTTAATGGTCAAGGGTTTCCAATTATGTGTTCAATAATTAGTCCAAATGCAGATTTGAATTTGAGCACTTATTTTGAATATATGTTCTATTCCACATAAACATGTTTGGTTAAATTTGAATTAGATTCAAATTAATTTTTTCTGACCTATATGCATGTCATTTAATTCTTTCCCCTAATATTCATGTATATATTGTCCTATATTTTAATTGCCTAACCTGACCAAATGGAGAATATGTTTTTGTACCTTGATCATTGACTTGAATATCTTGTACATTTCCATATATACTTTTATCCACTCATGTTTGTTTTATTGCTTTTGACTTTTCCCTTGTGAGCAAAGCACAAAATTTTAGGTGTTAAATTTAAAATTCAAGACCTTTGGAAATTTGAGCTTAGCTGAATTTAAAAAGGGATCCTAGGTTTTATCTAGAGCTTCACATTAAAAATTTTACTCATGTCCATATGAACTTTATTAGCTCTCATATGACCTTAGTCTTCAATGTACATGTTTACAACTATTATTTCATGTGCCATATATTGGAGTCAACTATTATTTCATGTGCTATACATTGGAGACAGAAGTTTCCAAAAGTTTGGGATTTTACATTCCCCCCCCCCTTAAAAGAATCTCATTCCGAGATTAAAAAAGAAGAAGAGATGTCGGAGTGTATTACCGTTGATATGACGATAGCAACTCCGGATAGTTGGAGCAAAGATAGTCTTCACTCTCCCAGGTAGCTTCTTCAATGGTGTGATTCTTCCATAACACTTTATAGAACCAAAACGATCGGTTTATTGTCTCTCTCATCTTCTCATCAATAATCCGGATCGGTTGTTCAACATAAGTCAGATCCGGCTTCAGTTCTTCCATGTCCTCAGATATGACTTCTTTTGGAGTTTTAAGACACTTTCTTAGCTGAGATACGTGGAATACATTGTGTACTCCGGACAAGGACGCGGTTAGCTATAACTGATAGGCTACGGGTCCACATCTTTCCGTGATGGGAAATGGCCCGATAAATCTTGGGGCTAACTTTCCCTTTACTCCAAAGAAATGAATTCCTTTCACTAGAGAGACACGAAGATACACGTGGTCTCCGACGTTAAAGCTCAAGGGACGACATCGCTTGTCAGCATAACTCTTCTGCCGAGATTGAGCTGCTTTGAGGTTTGCCTGAATTAGTTTAACTCATTCTTTAGCTTCATTAGTGAGATCTACTCCGAAAATTACTCTTTCTCCAGACTCACACCAATTGAGTGGTGTGCGGCACTTCGGACCGTAGAGAGCTTCAAAAGGTGCCATTTTGATACTGGACTGATAACCTTTGTTGTATGAGAACTCTTCCAATGGTAAATGATCATCCCAGTTCTTTCCGTGATTTATGGCACATGCTCTTAGCATATCTTCTAGTATCTGGTTCACCCTTTCAGTTTGTCCATCAGTTTGAGGGTGGTATGCCGAACTTCAGATTAACTTAGTTTCCATTGCTGCGTGTAGTTGCTCCCAAAAACAAGCAACAAACAACGATCCTCTGTCAGAGACGATGGTGCGGGGAACTCCGTGTAAGCACATGATCCGTGACATATACAGCTTAGCATACTTCTTTGCATTGTACGCCGTGTTCACTGGAATAAAGTGTGCAGACTTGGTTAATCAGTCTACGATTACCCAAATAGAATCTTGTTTATGGAACGTGAGAGGCAACCGAACAATGAAGTCCATACTGAGATTCTCCCATTTCCATGCAGGGACAATTAAAGGTTGTAGTGGTCCCGCTTTCCTCATATAGTTAGCCTTCATTCTTCTGCATGTATCACACTCGGACACGTACTTTGCAATTTCTCTTTTCATTCGTGTCCACTAGAATTTTGCTCTAAGATCTTGATACATCTTATTGCTTCCTGGATGGATTGAATACTTCGATAAGTGAGCTTCATCCAAGATCTTCTTCCTGAGTTTCATGTTCCGGGGTACCACTATACGATCGTTGAACCATAGAGTTCCTTGTTCATCTTCTCGGAAACATTTCACCTCTCCGTCTCTCATTCTCTTCCGAATGTGAGACATAGCCTTGTCTTTCTTGTGAGCTGCAATAATATCCTCTTGGATTGTAGGTATGAGGGCAAGATTATATAGAGCTCCATAGGGAACCAACCGGAGACTTGGTTCTTCCTCTTCATCCGAAATGATGGTTATGTTGTTAACATGAGATTTCTGACTCAAAGCATCGGCAACTATGTTTGCTTTGCCCGGATGGTAATGGATCTCAAGTTCATAGTCCTTTATAAGCTTTAACCCTCTTCTTTGCCTCATATTCAAATCCTTTTGAGTGAATATGTACCTGGGGCTCTTGTGGTCTGTGTAGAGATGCACTAGATTTCCCATTATGTAGTGTCTCCACATTTTCAATGCCATTACCACTGCAGCCAACTCCAAGTCATGAGTCGGATAATGCTGCTCATGAATACGGAGTTGCCTTGATCCATATGCGATTACACGTCCTCCTTGCATTAAGACGCATCCCAAACCAGTGCCTGATGCATCGCAATAAATATCAAACGGCTTTGTCGTATCTGGTTGAGCTAGAACTGGTGCTGTTGTGAGATGGTTCTTCAATATCTGGAATGCCGCTTCACAGGCTTCACTCTAGACATACTTGTTTCCTTTCTTTAGCAATTCTGTCATAGGCTTAGCCACTTTGGAGAAACTCGGAACAAATCTCCGGTAGTAGCTAGCTAAACCTAACTTCTGACTTCATGGACGGAGGTCGGAGATTTCCATTTAAGTACCTGTACCACTTTGCTTGGATCCACCGCAATACCGTTTGCCGAGATAACATGACCCAGAAATGGTACCTTGTTAATCTAGAATTCACATTTGCTGAATTTGGCATATAGCTTATGGTCTCTTAATCGTTGAAGCATGATATTTAAATGTTTGGCGTGTTATTCCTCTGATTTGGAATAAACCAAGATGTCATCTATGAAGACCACCACGAACTTGTCCAACTCCAGCATGAATACTGAATTCATTAGATACATGAAGTGAGCCGGTGCGTTAGTGAGACCAAAAGACATGACAAGATACTCATACAGCCCGTATCTTGTCGAGAATGCAGTCTTAGGTATATCTTCAGCCCGTATCTTAATCTGATGATAACCGGACCGAAGATCCATCTTCGAAAATACCTTAGCACCCACTAATTGATCAAATAAAATGTCAATCTGTGGAAGTGGACACTTGTTCTTTATAGTTACAACATTCAATGGAAGATAGTCGACACATAGCCTTAGTGTCTTGTCCTTCTTCACGAACATCGCTGAGCATCCCCAAGGTGATGAGCTGGGACGTATGAATCTCTTCTCAAGTAACTCATTCAAATGTTCTTTTAGCTCCGTCAATTCCTTGGGTGCCATCTTGTAAGGTCTTCGAGATATAGGTGTGGTTCCTGGTATTAACTCAATCTTAAATTCCACATCTCGCTCAGGTGGTATGCCTAGCAGATTGTCAGGAAACACATCCGGGTAATCCCGAACAACTGGAATGTCCTTTAGCTTTGTGGCTTTCGTGTTATACACCACTAGAGGTTGTGGTGTCACATTCTTTAGAACCAGAGTATGTTGCCCGTGCCTTTTAGAATTCAGTTGCACGGTATGAGCACTGATATTGAAGATTGTTTCATGATGTGTCAACCAGGTCATTCCCAAGATAATATCAATCTTCTGCCCGTCCAATATAATGAAGGTGGTAGGGTAAATCCTACCGTCCAAACATAGAGGTGCTCGAGCAATAATCTGGTGGGCTAACATTTTTCCTCCAGGTGAATTTATTGTATACAGTGTTGATAGCGTTGTGGATGATAACTGACGCTTCAACACGAACTCCTTGCTTATGAAATCATGTGTTGCTCTAGAATCAAACAACACAAATGCTCGTGGAGCATTCAAGCTGAACATACCCGCTAACACAGGTTCTCCTACTGGAATATCTACGACAGCTATAAAGTTGAGGCTGCCGACTTTTATCTTCTTCTGTTGTCCACGGGATTGAATATTTCTCGTAGGAGCAACTTCTAGACTGAGGTCTCGTTTAGCTGCAGGACCTCCTAGAACTAACTGCTCTTTATCACCACCACTCTGTACTGTCCTTTGCATTGCCTGCAGTGGAGTAACATTTCGTGCCGCTCGTGGAGGTGGTGTACACGAACTCACTTGCTGCTGCATCTCAGGTGCTTCAACCCACTGCAATGGTGGTGGCCAACTCTGCATTGGTGGTTGTCTTGTAGTTACCCGAACTTCCGGTTCGACTGGTAAATGACATACCAGTTGATATTTCCGAGGATTACCATTATTATCATCCATTGCTGTGATGCTCTTCCTCATCTCTGCCTGACAACGAAGAGAAGCATCTTCCTGATATATAGCGTTACTGACCAATTCGTTATAGTCTCCTTTGTTGAATAGGACCAATCTTTCACGAAGTTTGCCATTCAAGCCTCGGAGAAATAGGTCACACCTCGAAGCTTCTGTCCTCACATAGTCTGGTGCATATTGTGCTAACCGGTTGAATTCTCTGGAGTACTCAAGAGCACTCCTCCCCCCTTGGGTCAATTTTACAAACTCTTCAAGCTTCGACTTGATAATCCCCCTCGGAATATATCGAGCACAGAACGCATCACGGAATTCGTTCCAATTAACGTGATGTCCCTCAATGGTCATGGCGAGATACTCTGCCCACCAAGCTCCAGCAGATCCATGAAGCTGCTGAACTGCAAAGTCCACCTTCTGATACTCGTCACATTGGGTCAAACCGAGTTTAGCTTCAATAATCCGAATCCAATGATGTGCCTCCAACGGATCTGTTGCTTCCGTGAAGACAGACGGTTGAGTTGTCAGAAAATTTAAATACGAACTTTCACTCAGATCCCATTGTCGTGATGCTTGAATAAAACTTTGTTGCACCAATGTCTGAAGCAGCTGGTTGTTCTCACGATGAGACTCAGCCATTTGTGCCAAAACCTCCGTCAATCGGGTCGACGGCAGTTCTTGCGGTCGAGTCAAGTCATTTCTGCTGTGACTAGACTCTCCCATTTCAGCGCCGGAACGAGTGCGAACCATACTGCAAAAATGACCCAATACAGTTACTTTCCAAGATTGAATGACAGTCGAGGCTTGAAAAACTATAACCGCATATGAATCATAAATCTTTGCAGCATATTCATACGCGTTCCAACGACATTCTGATTCTAAACTTCTTCTAGACCTCTTAACGAGCTTTTTCCAATGCTCAAGTTTCATAAACTTAACATACATACATCTTGACATGCTGCACAATTTTGGCAAGTTTCAAACATGCCTATCCATAAACAAGTTTCCATTTCAATTGCATTGGCCAATCTGCTATCCAAAATTGACCAGTTTGCAAAGAACTCAGATTCTACTACAGTTAAGCGTAACATCAATCCTGAACTTGAATACCAAAGTTACATCCAACTTCATTAGATTTCAGAAAAATCTTACTTTGTTTCCTGATCAGCTCTGGATCAAAAGTTATGATATTTCAAAGTTGACAGAGTTCTGGAAAAAATTTCAACAGCACCTCCTTTGGAAGTGGCTGATTTGAACATCAATTTCCGTACAGATCTGCCCCAAATTTGGAAAAACTTTGAATTACAAAGCTGTAACACATATCATAAAATTTCCAACGGTGTAACCTAGGAGCTATAGAAATTTTTCACAGGAAGTTATGGTTGAAAAACCGAAAAAAATTCCAGCGAGGTTTTTACGGTTCTGTTTTCAACAACAGGTTCTACTAATCTGGAATTTTTACCAATTTGAAGATTGATTCAGTTCTGACAGTCTATAACAAGTTGCAGAGCACTTCAAGACCTTTCCAAAACTGTATTACACATTCACATTGGTTAAATCTAGCAAGAGTTATGCTCTGTACAAATCCAGCAAAAATTCTGCCAGGAAAACAGGAAACTCTGCTTTAGAATCTTTTTGAAATTCACTAAGCCCCAATTGAATCTTAGTTCTATAGTTAATATTAGATTCCAAACTTTCTTTTGGTTCTTAACTTAAGGTTTTACTTGTCTTTAACAGAAAAGATTTTTAGGGTGAAGTAAGGTGTGAATGCATCACAATAATTATGTCGGTACTACGTTACCTCACAAACTGAAAATCTTTACCGGATTCTTAGCCGGCATAACGTGCTATAGGTGGCACTAAAACGATCACTCGCAAACGTATTCTACTCGCAAAACGTCCCACGTGGTTAGTGTACCTGTCACTACACTCAAACTACTGATCAATCATATGGTACCGTACGGTACAGTCTAGCCCACACGGGCGATCAATTCACAAAAACATATATGAAAGTAAAAACATTCGTCCCGTATCATTCCATACGGGCCGCCTCGAGTTAAGCCACGTCTCGAGGTACATGACCGGGTTTTCTACCACCCAACGGGGTCCCACGTCTTTGCATAATGCTGCACCAGTAGGAGGCGCATCGGGTTATGTCCCACCCGACGGGGGCTCCCACTAATTTTGTGTCACGCTGGGATACCACATGTCATATGTTCTCAGAAACATGGAAAGTTTCAGAGACTCATATTGACATTTCCGTGCCAAGCCACAGAAATAATCACATGCTACCTCTCGCATGGTGAGCTTATCGCAATTGATCCGCTTGCGGTGGCGTACCTTACCTCTTACCTGACGTCGGGGCGTCGTTACAGAATATAATAACACATATGTTAGCTTTGCCACCTTAATTAATTAATACTATAATAGACATTATGTGGGAATATAACTAATCCTCACTCGGCTACTTCAGAGTTTTCGAAAATAGGCTCTTTTCAATTGTGCTATTTCCAATGAAGCTCTGATACCATGTCTGTGGGGATCGGAGTCCACACATCCGAGGATCTCATTGGGTGGTGCCGTGCGATGCGGCACCTAACAGCACACACGAAAAGAATACCAAAATATACAAAATTTTCATTTCATAATTATATTCAGAGTTTACAAAACAGTGTACATCAGAAGTACACACGTAGCGGAATTTCATACTCATATTCTCACCTATCTAAGCATAAGAGAAAATTTCCATGCCCTAGGACGCTTCTCACTAGCAACATGACGATCATTTACCAGCAGCGTGGTTCACATGAGATTTATCTCGATAACACGAGTCTCATGTACAACCTGAACAGCGGAAATAAAACTGATACCTGAAAAAATCGTTAAAGCGCAAACGTGAGCATAAGGCTCAGCAAGACTTAACCGTCTCACTAGACATATGCAGGGGTAAGTACTAAACATAGGTAAGGAATAGCATAAAAGACTCACCTACCAGTTAAACCTTATATTCATATTTTAAGTAGCAAATGACATTCTTCTGGCACGGCACATCATAGACTCCACAATCAAACAAGAAACGCTTTGCCGATGATATGACATGCCCAAAGCACATAATGCTATTACAGCTAAAGTATGGAGAAACTGTAAACTTTTAATTGTACTATCTCTAAGCCAAACAAGGTTGCAATACAATGATTAAGCAGATCGGCAATATTTATCATCATTCCATTACTCTTATTTACTACGTCACAACTCAGTGAACAAGTGGTACTCTATTACCGTGAGGGACGGTGATTGCAATCAGGACACACTCGGAATACACGACACATACGCACGATCGGAAGTACCTTTCACTGTACTCCTCTCCCACGTCGTATGTGGCCACCTTTCACCCGTCATCCCGATGTCGAACCAGTTCTACCATCCCAAAAGTAAGGTCCCTAACCGAGCATGTCGAAGTTGCTCCTTAGAGGTTTCCACCTTATGATCATCTTCCCCCGAAGGACGGCGGTATAAGTTTCGACACAAGGGTGCCCGAGCTACATCAGTTTAATGGACCCCATTAATCCATTATGTAACCGATAAAGTTCAAACTTGCTCAACAGGGCCACACACGAGACGGTCCTTAACCGACACAGACGGGGCTACAACCAACCTCAACATTTGCCTAAACCTTACCGGCCCAGGCCCAAATGTGGTCGCAAGCATTGTCCCCCTCATCCGGGATCAAACAACCTTGCGCGTCCCGTCCTAAAGGAACATCCCCGTCCACATCTCCAATTATTAAGAGTGAACATTTTGGTAACATCTCGCGAGTAGATTCCCCTACTCGACTTCTCTCGCAAGTAGAATAAACTACTTGACTTGTGGTCAATAAAATGTGACACTCTCGCAAGTAGATTCCAACTACTTGACTTCTACCGGATTTCCTATACATTAGCAAAGCAGTTCTACACGTCAAGCTGTAAACCTTCCCAACCTTCCCATAGGATTTATGGATATGCAAGTGGGGTATCAAACACCTTTATACGTAATGCACAATATCAACTAAAGACGTAAGTGAGAAATACTGCAAAACTCAGTAAAGCTTTTAAATGCAAACCGGGGCTTGCCTTAGTTTGCGCTAAGTCAAAGAGTTAGTGGCTTGAAGCTTCACGAACAGGTCCTCTTCGACTCCTTTTCGTCACGGTGTCTATTGCAATGAAGATGCATATAACATACAATATACTTAAATAACTTAACTAATGAATATGCATACATTATGCAATGTCATACTCATAATAGAAGTATGTTTGTAATTCAAGAATGAATAATGTGTACTGTTGGGTATTGATTTGGATTTGGGTAGGTTAATTTGATATTACTTCATATTCTAAGAATGTACATAAGATATTTTTACATAGTCATGTATATTAGGAAACTATACAGAATATATTCTTATGCAGATGTGTTCTTCTGGCTCTGATAATTTAACTCTGGTATAGAGATGTGATTAAGAAATTCCCATAAAAATTTCAGAGAATTTGATGGGAGAAAATGATCTACAAAAATCTATCAAGCTTTCCTAATTTAGGAAATTGCAGATAAAACCTGAGGTTTTATCATGTCCATAAATTGCACAGCTAGATAGTACTGATCAAAAGGAAACTACCAAAATTGGTTTCACAATTTTTCAAGCTTCCTACCGTAAGATATTGAATTTACAAGTCCTTATGAGTTTCTGGATTTAATTTGTTATTTTCTGGAATTATAATTAACCTAGGCAAAGACTTTGAATTAAACCCTCTTAAACAACTTTGTTATGCCTGAACTTTTACTGGAGCTTATACATAACAAAATGATTGGTTGGGTAAATTTCCAGAATTTTCTGAATAGAATCCTATTTTCTATATTGTTCACAATGCATTATACTAATTGATTTATAAAATATTCTCTAGATCTTTTCATGAAGATTGGGATAGACCACTGGAAATTAAAGATCCTTAGGAGAATTACAAAATTTGTTTCATCTAATTTGGAGCATCCTAGCCAAAGTTATAGTATTTTAAAGTTTAGGCAATTTTCTGGAATTCTTTTTGAATGGAAAAGAAAACTCTTTATTTAACTGACACGTGGCCTCCAATTCTCCCCCCCCCAGCCGATGCCACACCGGGGCGACACAGTTTAAACGCGTTGTCACACTAAATCCCGACGCCACAGAAAATCCCACAGGGGTGGTCAACTTCTGCCCACCAACTCCGGCGGCCCGTGGCGGCGCCATGGCCGGAGGCTGGCCGGCGACACGTCGGAGCTCGCTGCGCCAACTTCCCCACGGCTGGGACTTTCCACCCGGGGGTTTTCGACCCTCAGGAACTCACTGGTGGCCTCCGTTTCGACTGAAACGCCATGGAAAACGGTCTACACCGGCGACCGGCGGAACCCGACGATCAGCGACGGCGTTCTCGGTGTACAACGCATGGGAGAAGCTAATTCTTGCTCTGGAAGCTTCGTGGTGATGCTCTGATCATTGTACAACCACTCTTCGGTTTAAATCGGCTGGGGGATGGGGGCCCCATGGAACCGATTCTAGGCGGCAGCGAGATTTGAAATTCCGGTTAGCCGGAGTGGGAATAGGGCTATATAAAGCCTCGGGAAGGGTCGTACGTAAGTGTGGATGCTGGGGGCGGCTGGAATTGTGGAGCTACTCACCATGGAGGAAGGACCTCGGTTTGTAATCGAAGGAGGTCGTCGGCGTGCCGGAAAAGGAAACTGTGATTCCCTTCCGGAGGCTAAGTCCGGCGGCAACCTCGGCTCAAGGATGTCGAGGGCGTATGAGCGCGCACCTAATTGAGGCTTTGCTTGGGCGGGGGGCGACTGTGATTCGGGCGGTCGAGCGGTGCGATGCGGAAGGAATAAAGAAGGCGAGCGCTCGGTTCCTTTTATACCCAATTCGACAGGGTGGGCAGGTGGCTCCGCGGCTCGCCGTGGCGCGCATGCATGGGGCAAGCCATCGCGCTGGAAATCGCGGTGGAGAGCTGCTTGCCGCTGCTGCTCCGTGCTGGCGCGTGTGGGTGAAATGAAACAGAGCAATTTTGCTTTGGCCTCTTCTTACAGGTGGGCCCCACTTTGCTCTTATCCCCTCCATTCTGTTATTCCTTTTTGTTACCCAAGTCTACATGTGATAAGGACTCCAAATTCAGAAGAGAATTGGTCCTGCTATATTTGAATGGTTTGACAATTTGAATATCCAATTTGGCAAATCAGAATTTGAATTAGATTCCAATTTGAACTCATAACTTTTATGCATATATTTTAATCTACTTAATTATTGCCTTTTTAATGGTCAAGGGTTTCCAATTATGTTCTCAATAATTAGTCCAAATGCAGATTTGAATTTGAGCACTTATTTTGAATATATGTTCTATTCCACATAAACATGTTTGGTTAAATTTCAATTATATTCAAATTAAATTTTTCTAACCTATATGCATGTCATTTAATTTTTTCCCCTAATATTAATGTATATATTGTCCTATATTTTAATTGCCTAACCTGACCAAATGGAGAATATGTTTTTGTACCTTGATCATTGACTTGAATATCTTGTACATTTCCATATATACTTTTATTCACTCATGTTTGTTTTATTTCTTTTGACTTTTCCCTTGTGAGCAAAGCACAAAATTTTAGGTGTTAAATTTAAAATTCAAGACCTTTGGAAATTTGAGCTTAGCTGAATTTAAAAAGGGATCCTAGGTTTTATCTAGAGCTTCACATTAAAAATTTTACTCATGTCCATATGAACTTTATTGGCTCTCATATGACCTTAGTCTTAAATGTACATGTTTACAACTATTATTTCATGTGTTATTTCATGTGCCATACATTGGAGTCAACTATTATTTCATGTGCTATACATTGGAGACAGAAGTTTCCAAAAGTTTGGGATTTTACACAAAGTGAAGACACAATATTTTTATCACGTGGTTCGGTTCCCACGAAGGCAACCTACATCCACGTTGAGGATCCCACGAAAGGACCGGGTCTTCACCAACCATACCCTCTCGAATCGCCACGAAGGCCAATTCTCTTCCACTAATCACAAGGGGTAAATCACCATGTTCATGGGGCCTTCTCACAAGTTGAGGGCTCCCCAATATTACAAATCAAAACACCACCAAGACACACTCGTAAGATCTGCAATGAAACAACAAGAGTTTGCGAGAGAATCAAACCCAAGAGCTCAAGACTTGAAGAATCGTGTCTCTCCTTTGATCTAGTGTTAATCCACAAGGATTTGATCTTTCTTGCGTTGGATTGTGTGGAGAGACGTGTTTTCTAGGATCTTGGAGGTTGTGACGGCGCAGGGAGTCGAGAGACGTCATAGTTGGGCCATGCACGTCTATTCATACTAGGGTTTCCAAGGGTTACCGTTAGGGTTTTCAAAGTCTGGACTAGTCCATGGTAGACTCCAGACTAGTCCGGTGTGCGGCGTGTGGGAAACCCTAAGTGCCCCGAATTATCGGACTTGTCCAGCCAGGGGCGGACTAGTCCGTTTTTGTCTCTGGAAAAGTTCGGACTAGTCCGGCACATATCGGACTAGTCTGGTGGTGCTGAAACCCTTAGTGAATTGGGGACAAGTCTGCACTTGGAGGACTTGCCTAATCTTTGTCATAGGGTTTTTCTGACTAAGGCGGTCATATATCAGACTTGTCCGATTTAGGTTAGAAGGATATCGGACTAGTCCGTGGGGTTATCAGACTAGTCCATGGGGTTATCGGACTTGTCCGATTTCGTGCAAAACTGTGATGTGTTGAGGACTATCCGCACTGTGGAGGACTACTCCGATCTTAGTCAGAAAGATATCGGACTAGTCCGTGGTGATATCGGACTAGTCCGATCTGTGTAAACCTAGACTGTATAGACAAGTCCACACTTGGAGGACTTGTCCAATTCTAAACAGAGGGATTATCAGACTAGTCCAGGGTATATCGAACTAGTCCGGACTTGTATGAATTTGTGCAGTGAGAGGATAAAAATATGCTTGAGCTCTAGGGGTGTGTTTCTCCAACACACTCCATACACAAAGATTATTGTATTCATCTCTTGAGCTCTTTCCAACTTTATTTCTCACTCTCCTTTCTTTTTGCGCTTTCTCTATGTTTTCCTTAAAACTGCGCTCATCTCAACAATTTGATTAGAATCTCATTTGTTTGTCGTAAATCAACCAAAACCCACAAGGGATGCCTAGATGCACTTTCACTTGAGCTACTATTGGCCATGCAAAACCAGCTCATGCGGACCATGATACAGACTATGGGACAGCTGCAAGCTGGCAACAACAATCAGACCCACATGCCTCCACCGCCACCACCCCCACCGCCTCATAACAGGTTGGGAGAGTTCATGAGGACCAGACCACCCACCTTTGCTCAAGCTATTGACCATATGGGCGCCAATTATTGGCTCAATTCTGTGGAAAAGAAGCTTGCTCCTATCCAATGCAGTGACCGGGAGAAGGTTCTATTTTCTTCTCATCAACTAGTTGGAGCAGCTACGGATTGGTGGGATTCGCTATGCAACGCCCACGAAAATCAAGAGAGGATTACTTGGGCTGGATTCAAGGAGATCTTCCGTTCTCTTTATGTGCCGGAAGGTGTTATGATCCTAAAGAGGCAATAATTTTAGAACTTAAGGCAAGGAAGATCAAGCGTGAGTGAATATCTTGGTAAATTCACTCAACATTCAAGGTATGCACCGGAAGATGTCAGTCGGGACTGTCGGAAATAATATTTGTTTATGAGGAGCCTTAATAATGAGATCCAAGTGCAATTGCTCAACTGTGATTATGCCAACTTTCGGAAGCTTGTGGACAAAGCAATTGTGGTTGAGAACAGGGTTCGTGAGATGGAGCAAGAAACTAAGCAGAAGGCGCCATATCCAGGACAGCTGCAAGAAAACAATATTCGCCCCCGGTTTGCAACACCCAATGCGCCATACTACAACCCCTCTGCGCCTGCTCATCGCCCTGCTTATCCACCTCATCCAACTCAGCCTCAGTTCTTGCAGCAACGCCCCGCTATGCCAGCACCTCGTCCTCCAATGCCATCTGTGCCCCGCGCCAGCTTTCCTGCAAATGTTCAAAATCAAGCTCGTCCAAATAGTTCTGGTGCAGCAAGGTTGTGCTATACTTGTCATGAGGTAGGACAGTTTGCATCTCAATGTCCTAAGTCAGGCCTTGGTCAGGGAAATAATGCTCCAAGACAGAACCCAAGACCAAATGGAGGAGTGCCACAAGGCAACCGTGGACAACAGAATTTTGCTCGTGGCAATGTGAACCATGTCTCTACGGAGGAAGCGCAACAAGCGAATGACGTGGTGATTGGTATGTTCCTCGCAAAACTCCAACCCGACGATTATGTTATTTGATTCTGGAGCATTGCATTCATTCATTGCATCAAAGTATGTTGCCAAGTATAGTTTCCCTATCTCTCATATGAAGTATACTTTGATGGTTAGATCTCCTGGAGGAGAGATGAGGACAAATATAGTATGTTCAAAAGTAAGCCTTAGAATAAGGGGGGTAGATTTCCTTGCCAACCTCATTGTTTTGGAGTCTCAAGGATTGAACATTATACTTGGTTTTGACTGGTTGAGGAAGCACAATGGAGTTATACAATGTGCCACAAAGATGGTGAAGTTGACTAATGAAGAGGGGATCACCATAGAATTTGAAGCATCTCAACATGCAACGAAGCAATTGGAGTTGAACCACCTGGATGGTACTGCAATTGAGGAGATTCCAGTGGTGTGTGAATTCATGAATGTGTTTTTGGATGAATTGTTAGGTATGCCACCTGATCAAGACATAGAATTTTCTATTGAATTAATACCTGGAACTACACCTATAGCTAAGAGGCCATATAGGATGCCTCCTAAGGAGTTAGTGAAGCTCAAGAAGCGAATCCAAGAGCGGCTAGAGAAGGTTTTTTTTCGCCCAAGCTCTTCACCTTGGGGAGTGCCCTTAATTTTTTCAGACAAGAAGGATGGATCTCAAAGAATGTGTGTGGACTACCGAGCTCTCAACGAGGTGACAATCAAGAACAAGAATACTTTGCCCCGCATGGAGGATTTGTTCAATCAGATGAATGGTGCCTATGTTTTCTTCAAGATTGACTTGAGGTCAGGCTACTTCCAAATGAAAATAAGACCGTTAGATATACCCAAAATAGCTTTTCGGACACAGTATGGATCTTATGAGTACACCATGATGTTCTTTGGATTGACAAATGCACCTGTCTATTTTATGTACCTCATGAATAAGGTCTTCATGGAGTACGTGGACAAATTTGTTGTGGTGTTCATTGATGACATTATGATCTACTCGATGAACGAGGAGGAAAAAGAGGAACACTTGAGGCTCACGTTGCAGACATTGAGGGAGCATCAATTGTATGGCAAGTTCAATAAGTGTCAGTTTTGGTTTAGGGAAGTGTCATTTTTGGGTCATATCATCTCAGGAGGAGGAGTATCGATTGACCCAGAATAGGTGAGGGACGTTCTAAAGTGGGAACCGCCGCAGAATGTCAAGGAAATAAGGAGCTTCCTCGGATGGCTGGATATTACCGCCGGTTCATCAAGGACTTTCCAAAATAGCCAAGCCAATGACGGAACTGTTAATGAAGGGGAAAGCATTCCAATGGACTCAAGCTTGTCAAGACATTTTTGAGGAGCTAAAGTAGAGGTTAACCACCGCGCCTGTGTTAGTTTTGCCGGATGTGAGCAAAAGCTTCAGTATTTATTGTGATGCATCAAGACAAGGACTTGGATGCGTGCTCATGCAAGAAGGTCAAGTGGTAGCCTATGCATCAAGGCAATTGAAGAATCATGATCAGAATTATCCTACACATGATCTCGAACTTGAATCCGTAGTGCACGCCTTGAAGATTTGGAGACATTACATTCTTGGTATCAGGTGTGAGATTTATACAGACCACAAGAGTCTCAAGGACATATTCATGCAAACGAACCTGAATTTTAGGCAACGGAGATGGTTGGAGCTCATCAAGGATTATGATGTGGGAATCAATTATCACCGGGGGAAGGCTAATGTCATGGCTGATGCACTGAGTAGAAAAGGAGTAAGTCACCAGCTCATGGTTTAAGAGTTGCCTTCCGAGTTTTGTAAGGAGTTTGAACGGTTGAACCTTGGATTTGTGAATGAGATGGGAATAATGGAGTTGAGATAGGAATAATGGAGTTAAATCCGACCATGGAGCGAGAAATTTGAGGAGATCAAACCAAGTATGAGGAAATCCAAGAGATCAAGGAAAGGGCCCAAGAGGGAAGAAAATTCAGATTTGATGAGGACGAACATGGTACCCTATGGCTCGGAAAGAGGATTGTTGTGCCTAAAGATAAGCATATCCTAGAAACGATGTTGAAGGAGGCACATGACTCACCTTACTCAATTAATCCCGATTGTACAAAGATATACAAAGATTGAAAGACATGTTATTGGTGGGCTAGCATGAAAAAGGACATAGCTAAATACGTAGCATTGTGTGATGTGTGCCAACGAGTGAAGGAAGTACATCAAAGGCCAGCTGGATATTGCAGCCATTGAAGGTTCTAGAATGGAAGTGGGAAGAAATCGGAATGAAATTCGTAGTAGGATTACCGCGTACCCGGTCTTGCTATGACTCAGTATGGGTTATTGTGGATCGATTGACCAAATCAGCTCATTTTATTCCTGTCAAGAACAAGTATACTGCTACACAATTAGCCAAGTTGTATATGGATAAAATTGTATGCCGACACGGAGTACCCATGAAATTAGTCTCGGCCCGAGGTTCTCAATTCACCTCTAGATTCTGGGAGAAACTACATGAAGCTATGGGAACATGGATAAATTTCAGCTCAGCATATCACCCACAAATTGATGGACAAACCGAGAGGACAAATCAGGTTTTGGAGGATATGTTATGAGCTTGTGCTTTGAAGCATGGAAGAAGTTGGGACAAGAGCTTGTCGTATGCGGAATTCTCGTACAACAATAGCTACCAAGCAAGTTTGAAGATGTCACCATTTGAAGCATTATATGGAAGGAAGTGTAGGACACCTTTATTTTGGAATGAGACATGAGAGAACCAGGTATTTGGACCTGATGTGTTGAAAGAAGCTGAAGCAAGTTCAGATAATTTGCGAAAATTTGAGGGCCGCCAAATCAAGACAAAAAGGATATGCGGATAATAGACGCAGAGACCTAGGCTTTGAAGTGGGAGACTTCCTTTACCGCACAAATGCGAGGTCATAAGAGATTTAATGTCAGAGGCAAGTTAGCACCTCGCTATATTGGACCATTCAAGATTTTGGACAAACAGGGAGAGGTAGCATATAAACTGGAGATGCGAGCTCATCTTTCCTATTTCCATGATGTGTTTTATGTTTCATAGCTCAAGAAGTGCTTATGGGTACCAGAAGAACAAGTGCTACTGGAAGAATTGGAGCTCGGGGCAGATTTGACTTATGCCGAGCAACCGGTCAAAATCCTGGAAACCAAGGATAGGGTCACAGGGAACAAGGTTATTCGATGGTGCAAAGTACAATGGAAGCATCATACAAAATTGGAAGCAACATGGGAGCTGGTGTATGATCTCAAGAAAGATTTTCCCTATATTTTTCCGTCTACGTCGAATCTCAAGGGCGAGATTCATTTTAAGGGGGTAGGTTTGTAACAACCTCATTTTCATCTATCATGCATTGCAACATTCTTGTACATGTTTAACAGCAAGCAACACAAAAAGAAATAAGTTTAAAATGAATTATAATCATAGAGCTAAATTAAAACCTATTGTAAGAGCAGATTTGTCTAGACATGGACCCAGACTAGTCCGGTCTAACTCTCTGTTGTTTTTCCTGGGTAGTGTGGACTTGTCCGGTTTGTACCCCGGACTAGTTCGGTTACGCCTCTGTTGACACTCTGGACTTGTCCGTTTTTGCTGCAGACTAGTCCATTTTTCTCTCTGTCCTGTTTTCGGACTTGTCTGGTCCAGTGCGGACTAGTCCATTCACCCCACCCTTCAAAAATTTTGCTAAGTCCACAGACTTGTCTGATTTCCGTCGAACTTGTCCATTTTCCCCTGACTAAAGTCGGACATGTCCGATTTCATCCAGACTTGTCCGATTTCTCTTTGAGTAGCCATTGGACTAGTCTTGTATTTTGCGGACTTGTCTGATGTTCGCGACTCTAAATCAATCTTGTCTTCCACGACTTGTTTTAGGGTTTTTTTTATGTGAGCCCACAGATGTTGTGTCTAACCTTTTCGGACCCCATGTGGGACCCCTACACGGCCTCCACCCACCTTAGATTCGAAATCCATCAAACCCTACACCTCCCCACCTATATAAGCAACCCAACAACCCACCTTTACATCTCTTTGCCACAATTGAAAGACCACCAAACCCTAGTTCGTGGGAGCCGCCACCAAGGGGAGATCTAGGAGCAAGGAGGAGAAGGAGATCACGAAGAAGGATCAAGCAATCAAGATCTTCATTAACTCTGCGTTCCTCGTCGCCAATTCACCCTTAACTCTTCATCACCAACCCTGGATCGTCAAGATCCAAGTGTTGCCTCCAAACTCTTGTTCTTTGGAGTTATAGACACGTGGTATACCTTCTACTTTCTCTTTCCCACGTGAGTTCAACCCAAATTCTCCAAATTCTCATAGATCAAGAAAACCCTAACTCGTTGGTTCTGCGTAGGGCGGACTAGTCCGGCCCCTAGCGGACTTGTCCGACCTCTAGATTCGTTTAATGTTGAATTAATTCCAAATTGATGTAAATTAACTTGAAACCTGTATAAACTTGTTAAGAACCATTGTAATTGATTAGTAAACATTAAAAAGCAACTCATTAACAAGTTTCACTTCACATTTGCATTAATCATGCATGTCATGTCATATTGAGTAATATATGAGAATTTATTGATTGTAGTTCCTGTTTTGTATGTTCGTTGTGCAGAATAGAAGGTGTTGCGCTAGAGGGTGCTGTCGAGGACCTCCAATACCAGAATTCTGAAGTCTTTGACCCTAACAAAGCTCAGGAGCAAGGCAAGTGTCCTTGATCATATTGATCCTAGTTTTTGAATTTTTTGTTTTCAAACTTGCATGCATGTGTCAATTTGATGGGACTCCTATGATAGGAAGTTTACTAGACTTGTTTAACCACCCTTGTCACTTGGAACGTATAGAGTGAGGAAGGGCTTTTTACCTTTTGGCTTCGCTCAAATTAATTGGGATAGGAAAACAACCAAGTTACTTAATTATAAATTATTAAGATTATGGATAATGTACATTGATGAACATGGTTAGTGGTAACATGGTAATGGGTAATCTAAGCAAGCATGGTATGTGGATGGGTTGGATGTGATGGTGGTTTGCTTGGCTTGGATCTAAGGACCGGTTCATGCGAGAATAGGCCAGGACTATAGTGCAACTGAAAGTGCATCTAGGACACCCTTGTGGGTTTTGGATGATTTATGACAAGCAATTGGGATCCTAATCCTTTTGTTGAGATGAATGCAGGCAAATAATGAAAAATGAGCAAAATGCCAAAAAGAAGGGAAATGAGAAGCAAAGTGAATTTGAGCTCAAGGAGAAGAAAATAGTAGATTATTATGTATGGAGTGTGTTAAGGAAACACACCCAAGAGCTCAATCACTTTCAAGCACACACACACAATGCACAAAGTTATACAGGACCGGACTAGTCCGATATCAGCCGGACTAGTCCTATATCACTTTTTGCACTAGATCGGACAAGTCCGGTATCCACCGGACTAGTCCGATATCTTTCTGATCCACTTCGGACTAGTCTTCCCCAATGCGGACTAGTCCTCAACAAAATGCACAAGTCACACAAAATCGGACAAGTCTGTTGTGATCTGGACTAGTCCGATATTCTTTCTGATCCACTTCGGACAAGTCCGGTGTCTACACGGACTAGTCCGATATACACACCGATCTAAATCGGACAAGTCCTCCAAGTGTGGACTTGTCATCCTAAACACTTAGGGTTTCATATGTCCGTACAAGTCCGATGGAAATAGGACTAGTCCGAAGATTTCCAATAGTGAAATCGGACAAGTCTGTTTTCAACCGGACTAGTCCGATATTCCTGGACACTTAGGGTTTGCTACACACAGCACACCGGACTAGTCCGGTGACCACCACGGACTAGTCCGATCTTTCTGAACCCTAACGGTTACATTTAGAAACCCCATATAAATAGAGGTGCACGGACCACTTTTATACTCTCTCGAACCCTAGTGCCGTCACACCTCCCAAGAGACTCAAAAACCACCTCTCTCCACGAAATTAAGTGCAAAATCGATCAATCTATTGAAGATCACTTCTAGATCATTGGAGAGACACTTGGCACACATCATTGAGCTCTTGCTTTGATTCTCTAACACACTCTTGCGTTTCAATTTGTAATTTTCGAGTGTGTTATTGGTGGCTTTGTAAGTTGTAATCAAGGGAGCTCTCAATGTGTGAGAACGCCCCTTCAACATGGTTATTTACCCTTTGTGATCAGTGGAAGAGGATTGGCCTTCGTGGCGATCCGACGAGGGAAGGGTTGGAGAAGACCCGGTCCTTTTGTGGGCTCCTCAACGTGGACGTAGGTTGCCTTCGTGGTAGCCGAACCACGGGATAAATCGTGTGTCTTGTCTTTTTGCGTTCTTCATCTTAATTGATCAACTTAATCTAGGGTTTGATTCACTTTGTTCAATTTGAGTTAAATTGTTGAACAAGAGCCTTAATTGTAATAGAATTTGGCATACAACTATTAAACTGTCATTCAAGTTTATATTTCCGCTGCAAACATTGACGAATCAATCAAATTGACTGAACTTGATCAACTTAGCCCGTGAAAACCGGACTAGTCTGATATCTCTGGTATTGACTTTGTTGTTGAGTGTTACAGGAACCGAGAAAATTCAAAAAGGCCTATTCACCCCCCCCTCTAGGCCTACATTCAATTGGTATCAAAGCAGGTTTTCAAGAAAGAGTGCAACCACTCGAAGAGATCATGTCAGCCATGAAGGAAGTTCAGAAAATCAACAACCAGGAAGAAGTGAATAACGACAAGAACCAAAAGCTGGAAAAGTATCTCGAAGCAATTCAAGACTTCGATGATGATGACGAGGAGACGCTGGAGCTGAAAGCACTCCTCAGAAAGAAAGCACTTTCCAAAGGGAAAGCTAAAGTTGAAGAAAATAAGAAGGGGAGTAGTCACACTGACTACTCCCGATATCCTTTTAACCATGATCGTTTAAATTCAAACAACAGCCATTACCTATCTATTCCTCTTGGAAAAGCCCCACACTTCGATGGGAGTGATTACTCCATGTGGAGGCAAAATATGAAGATGCACTTGATTTCCCTTAACCCAAGTTTATGGCATATTGTGTGCACAGGAATAGACATCCCAGATGACGACGAAGAGCTCACCCCAAGTCAAGAGCAAGCCATCCACAGAAACGCTCAAGCCGCAGCCGTAATCACCTCCTCTCTAAGTCTTAGATGAATTCACAAAGCTGGACGGACTGGAGATTGCCAAGGAAATATGGGACACACTACAAACAGCCCATGAAGGTGACCGACATGTGCGGGAGGCGAAAATTGAAATGATCGAAGGCGAACTAGGAAGGTTCTCAATTGAGGAAGACGAGTCTCCCCAGGACATGTACAACCGATTGAAGACACTTGTAAACAAGGTTCGATCATACGGGAGCAAGAAGTGGAATGACCACGAGGTTGTAAAGCTCATCCTTAGAGCCTTTATGCCTCGCAATGTCACACTATGCTCTATGATCAGAGAAAGTCCCGGGTACAAGAGGATGACTCCAGATGAATTGCTTGGCAAAATCATCAACTTTGAAATGATGGAGAAACAAGCCAAGCACGTCAAAGAAATAGCCGACCTCACATCGGCCAAGAAGAAGGGAGTTGCCTTAAAGTCCACACTCAAGCCTCTATCCAAAGAAGCAAGAGAAGCACAGCTTGAGGAGGACAGCGATGATGAAAACAGTGAGCTGGACGAAGAGGATATGATTTTGTTCATGAAAAAGTTCAAAAGAATAATGAAGAAAAGACAAGGAACAAAATCAAGTAAAGGCAAGTACAAGGAGAGGACAAAGCCGAAGATGAGGCGGGTGTGCTATAATTGTGGTGAGTATAACCACTTTATAGTCGATTGCCCGTATGAGGACAACAAGAAGAAGAATAAAGAAGCCAAGCCTCAACCGAAGAAATTCTTCAAGAAGAAGAAACAAGCTGAACAAGCACACATTGGAAAGGAGTGGGACTCAAACGATGAGTCCTCATCATCTGATGAAGAAGAGATGGCTAGCATAGCCATTGAAAGCACGTCCAAGAAACCCACACTCTTCCCCACGCTCGGTACAAGGAAGGGAAATGGCACTTGCCTTATGGCAAAGGAAGGTAAACGCAAGGTAAACATCAAAACTCCTTCCATGCATTCTGATGAGTAGGTTTAGGCCCGATCTTCCGAAAGGTAATGGATAGGTCGATTGATGTGGAGATCTCGACGTTGATGATCCGAGGCTCTCGAGTAGAACACGAACAGCCCCTGCAATCACTACACCACCGCTCCGTTGGTTATCAACCGTGCTTCACACGATTGACCTCGCCAAGAAGGCTAATCCCTGCAAGTGCAACCGAGAACACAAGCAAGAACGTAGAAGACACGATCTGAAATCGCGAAGTTGGGGTTTCACAAACTGTAGAACAGCGATATTATTAATCTATGCAAAATCCAATTGTTCATGGCGGCTACTAAGGAGTATATATAGGTGGGAGGACGTCCAAGGGGGTGTTGGGGTCGTGACCTAACCCTAACACACGAAAATAATGGACTTAGACTTGATACAAGGCCCAATGGCCCAATATGGTGGCGCAGCACCCTGACAGATTCTGTACTTGATTTTGTTTCGACAATTCCCGACGACTCCGAAGGAATTTTGACATGGGACCGGTGCCATTTGAAAGTTTATCCTTTCCCCTTTCCGTGCATAATTAGAACGTCCAAAACGGAGTTCGTATGCGTCCTGGGCATCCGTTTTAGTGCGTACTGCTCCTAGACTCCGAGTTGGATACGATTTGGAGTTTGGTTCGGTTTCCATCTTCTTTGAACGAATTCTCTGGTCTTCCACGTCCCTAATACTCCCTCCAAGTACTCCTTGAACCTCTCCATAGATCCTAATCACAAATAAATCATTAAGTAGCAATTTATGCTCAAAAACATATAAGGAAATATATAAGAACGAGTTCACCTCTGAAATTAATTGTTGTGTATGAACTCTATTGATTGCATCTTGTATGTTCAGTGGAGTATTGTCTGTATCCATAGAAGTGATGTCCTCATCATCCTCCCCTTCTTGAATTGGAGTCGTCCTCGACTCAAGTTCATCTTCTATCATGTGTGGGTCCATATGTGCAACGCCATCAAATCTTCTTGTAAGCATGAAAGGAGGAGGCCAAGGTGGTGGACGGCATAGTGCACCATCTTGATCTTGTCCATCAAATAAGAGTGCACATTCACTTGAGCCAGGATCCCAAACAAATAAACATTGTGTCATGTTTGTAAGTGCAATAATAATATGCATGATCTCATCATTCTTCCCTTCTTTATGACAAGCCGTCCTCGGCTTGCTCGTATGTCCAGCAAAAAGTCTTGCTTTGGGGGTAGAGTTTAGGCCCAAGTGAGCACTGTCCATATTGCATAACTGCAGTGAAAAATGTTTTTGTTGTCCCTGCTGCAAGGAAAAAATACTAGAAAAACTTGACAAGATATTATTAGCGTTAGTACATTCATTTACTTGACCATGTTGTTGCAACACAAAAGGAGCTTCCTCATTTGAACATATGTAAACTTTATGCACCATAAACATACCACTATGTTCATATTTGCCTATAGCATAAAAAATATTTCTACTTAACAAAGGCAATTGAGACTGAGAAAATATTATCTTCTCTACGATATCTAGATCACAAATAGTGTCAAATTCAATATAGCCCAAAGTATTTAGAGAAGATAACAATTTCAGCTCATCCCTTTCACATGTAGTTGGGATCAAATGCTTAATTTCAGCACAAGTGTGTAATAAAGTATCAAATTCATTTTGTTGTTCTAGCATAGGTACAATATAATTATCAGCACACAACTCATTTTTGTTGTAAGAATCAGTAGGAAAATCAACTAATGGTAAAAGTGTATTATGAAAAGGTTCATCTTGTTGCTGCTGATCGATAGTATGATTGGTAGCAAAATTCAGCACATCTGAAAATATCATACCTTGGTTAACTATATAGCATTGTCCATTAACATTACTCTCATTTTCAGCAAGAAATTCAAATGCATTATGAGTTGATTCATCAAAAAATTCAGAAGAGTTGTTCAACACCTCACTCTCATTTGCATCTCCATTTATTTGTTCATGTTCCTGCAAAAGGTTAGGCAAAGGAGGAGGTACAACAAGAAAATTCTTCTCAAGTTCATGTATTTCATCTTTACAATTAGATACATTAGCAAAAGTTTCTCGCATAAGAATTTTCATATCTTTCCATGTTCGAGGTCTTTCTAAATCACTTAAATTGTTCCACCAAGTCAATGCACAACCTACTAATGCACCTGCAACATTTCTAATCTTTCTTTTCTCACACATATGACATTGTCCAAAAATTTTATTCAACTCTATTTCCCAAGCAATATATTCATCGTAACCAAAACCATCATAAGAAGGAAGAGATGGGAGAATGTAATTACTTCTTGTGGAAGGTGTTGTAAAGGTGGTCTGAATGTCATGTGAATCCTTGGTTGATGTTTGATTTTTAGTGAGCAACTCCATCGCCGTCTTCATCATGTCCATCATCTCAGCATATAATGCATGATTCTTGCTTTTACCTGACATTGTTAGTAGCAAACAGAAGACAACACAAAAAAAAATATGTTATCCCTATCAACTACAAAGGATAATGGCAAAGTGGAAGTGGAATCACACACTCTCAAGCGTCTTACCACGCTCTTACAAGTGTTCTTACCGACACTGCAGGTGGCAAACGGTGGACGGTATGAAGAAACCAATGAAGCGTGGGATGATTGCAAAGGTGTATCGATTCTGCTCAAGAGTAAGGTGTAGCTTGGATGGCACTTTCTATGTAGCAAGGATTAACAACAATGAAATCAGATAGTAAAGTTGAATAAGTGTCCAAAGTATTTGTTAAAGTTGCTGGCCTAAATGTGTTCCTAGTAGTTCAAGCTAGCAAGACACGAGACAAAACTAGATGACACAAAGAATGCAAGCACTTCTGTTTTTTTTTTTGTTGTTTTTTCCTCTTCTTTTGTGCGGCTTTTCTTTCTTGTTTTGCACTTGCCTTTTTCTTGTTTCTTTCGTTTTTTTTTTCAGAATGTGTTGCAAGGGAAGAACACAATGAAAATCAATCCAAGATATCTCGTGTGTCTGTCGCAGATTTTCTGCTCAATCTTCCAAGGAGAAATAGGGACACTTATAGGCTCTAAATTAGAAAACTTAGAACAGCAAGATTGTAGATATATCTCTCCTCTTTAATTTCAATATATGGAAGACCTATTTTGGAAAAGAACAATAGGTGATACTGCCCCCGAAATACAGACTGTTCAGAATTTTTAGGTCAATAATAGATTCGGATCTAATGCCATTTCGACATCGATATCTATATTTTCTGGGAAAATGATGAATACAAAAGTTATAGAGAACTTCTTAAGCTTTCCATAAAGTACAAGAACTCTAAAATCCGAGTTCGTATGAGCGAGATATGATGAAAATACCGAGCTGGACAGAGGCGAATCTAATCTGGACGTGATGACGTGATTCAAAAGGATGAGTCACACAATGCAAAACTCAAACTAAGATCAAAAACACTTTCTAAACCAGCAAGATGACTCAACAACGGACACAAAGTCAACAAAACCAAACTGAATAACAAAGTTGTAAAGGCTCAATGTGGTTTGGACAAAGTAATGAACAGATCTACTAAACTACAAGTTTTTTGTGGCTTTTTTTGTGGACTCTAGGTATGAAAAACAAAACAAATGTAATGGATAGATGAATTACCTAACGGGCAACCTGAAAATCTGATACCAATTGATGAGTAGGTTTAGGCCCGATCTTCCGAAAGGTAATGGATAGGTCGATTGATGTGGAGATCTCGACGTTGATGATCCGAGGCTCTCGAGTAGAACACGAACAGCCCCTGCAATCACTACACCACCGCTCCGTTGGTTATCAACCGTGCTTCACACGATTGACCTCGCCAAGAAGGCTAATCCCTGCAAGTGCAACCGAGAACACAAGCAAGAACGTAGAAGACACGATCTGAAATCGCGAAGTTGGGGTTTCACAAACTGTAGAACAGCGATATTATTAATCTATGCAAAATCCAATTGTTCATGGCGGCTACTAAGGAGTATATATAGGTGGGAGGACGTCCAAGGGGGTGTTGGGGTCGTGACCTAACCCTAACACACGAAAATAATGGACTTAGACTTGATACAAGGCCCAATGGCCCAATATGGTGGCGCAGCACCCTGACAGATTCTGTACTTGATTTTGTTTCGACAATTCCCGATGATTCCGAAGGAATTTTGACATGGGACCGGTGCCATTTGAAATTTTATCCTTTCCCCTTTCCGTGCATATGTAGAACGTCCAAAACGGAGTTCGTATGCTTCCTGGGCATCCGTTTTAGTGCGTACTGCTCCTAGACTCCGAGTTGGATACGATTTGGAGTTTGGTTCGGTTTCCATCTTCTTTGAATGAATTCTCTGGTCTTCCACGTCCCTAATACTCCCTCCAAGTACTCCTTGAACCTCTCCATAGATCCTAATCACAAATAAATCATTAAGTAGCAATTTATGCTCAAAAACATATAAGGAAATATATAAGAACGAGTTCACCTCTGAAATTAATTGTTGTGTATGAACTCTATTGATTGCATCTTGTATGTTCAGTGGAGTATTGTCTGTATCCATAGAAGTGATGTCCTCATCACATTCCTACTCAAGTAATGATGAACTAGATAGTGATGATGAAGATATGTTAATTGGATTAGATAGAAAAACTGCTACTAAAATGAAATTTTTACTTGACCAACTTGTTGAGAAGGAATGGCTAATTGATCGTCAAGAGGACATGATTATCTCCCAAAAGGAGAAGTATGTCGAACTTGACAATCTTCTAGTTCTTGAAAAGGAGAAAAACAGCTCACTAGAGCTTGAGCTAGCTTCAAGCAAGAAAACTTGCTTGGAGTTAACCAACTCAAACGTTGCAATCAAGGATCAACTTGATGACCTGATCAAGGTTAACAAGATCCTTGAAGTGCAAGTTGAGTCACTCAAGATAAGTGAATCTTCCTCCTCTTCAAGTCTACCTTCTCAACCTACTTCAACTAATCTTGTTCATATGTACAAATGTGGTAAAATCAACACCAGTTTGAAGGAAAAGTCTACCTCCACAAAGGATAAAAATCCTACCCAATGTGGAATATTTGACAAGGAGAGGATCAACTATGCACGTAGTGCATACTTGGTCCAAAGACCTCCAAATGTCAAGTATGGCATTGGTTACTCTTATGATGGAAAGCAAAATGATGGAAGTCATAAGAATAACAAGGGAAGGATTACCTTTGTGAAGGGAGGACCCTCACAACCTCGTAACTCGAAAATTAAGAAACTGAACTCTCATGAACACCGGACTAGTCCGGTTGTGGTCCGGACAAGTCCGGTCATCCGGAAAAGTCCGGTCACCCAGACTAGTCCAATCCATAAACAACAGCAACTTTTGTTCAAAACCATTGATGCCTCTTATGTATTAATGAGAAACAATCTTGGTAAAGTTTATGCTTATTATGCTGGGCCACGCCATGGGAACACAAAATCCCATGTGTGGGTGCCCAAATGTATTGTAACTAACCTCCAAGGACCCAAGCAAGCTTGGGTACCTAAAACTAAGGCATAATTTGTTTCTGCAGGCCTATTCCTCCGGTGGATCCAAATGGGTGCTAGACAGTGGATGCACCAACCACATGACCGAAGAAAGGAGGATGTTCGTGGAATATGAAGAAAACGAGGACCCAAATGAAGGCATCTACTTCGGAGATAATAGTCAAGGAAGGGTGCTCGGTACCGGTAAAATAGCAATATCCTCTGAACACACTCTTTCTCATGTTTTACATGTTGAATCTTTAGATTATAACCTGCTGTCCATATCTCAATTATGTGACAAAGGTTATAATTGCTTGTTCACTAACGAGGGTGTGACTGTCTCAAGGAGGAGTGATGGTTCCGTTGCATTCAAGGGTATGTTGAAGGAAAAGCTTTACCTTGTTGACTTCAACAAGGATAAAGCCGAACTCGACACATGCTTGATTGCAAAAACCAACATGGGTTTGCTGTGGCATAGACGGCTAGCACATGTTGGTATGAGGAATCTTCAAAAACTCCTCAAGGGCGATCACATCCGAGGTTTGAAAGATGTTGTTTTTGAGAAAGACAGGCCTTATAGCGCGTGCCAAGCCGGGAAGTAAGTTGGAGCACATCATCCCGCAAAGAACATCATGACTACGACAAGACCGCTCGAACTACTTCATATGGACTTGTTTGGTCCAATTGCTTACATAAGCATCGGCGGTAATAAATACGGTTTAGTCATTATTGATGATTTTTCCCGCTTCACTTGGGTGTTCTTTTTGCATGACAAGTCAGAAACACAAGGGACACTCAAGAAATTCTTCAAGCGAGCGCAAAACGAGTTCTCACTATCGATCAAGAGTATTTGGAGCGACAACGGCATGGAGTTCAAGAACATACAAGTGGAGGAGTACCTTGATGAGGAGGGAATTAAGCACGAATTTTCAGCACCATACTCTCCACAACAAAACGGAGTTGCCGAAAGGAAGAACCGAACACTCATAGAGATGGCAAGAACAATGCTCGATGAATACAAGACTTCAGATCGATTTTGGGCGGAAGCAATTAACACTGCTTGCCACGCCGCAAATCGACTCTACCTTCATCGACTACTCAAGAAGACTCCTTATGAGCTACTCACCGGTAACAAACCAAACATTTCATATTTTCGAGTTTTTGGCTCTCCATGTTATATCTTGAACAAGAAGCTCAGGACTTCAAAGTTTGCTTCAAAGTCCGATGAAGGTTTCTTGCTTTGTTATGATTCGAACACTTACGCCTATCGTGTTTTCAACAAGGCCTCCGGACTTGTTGAAGTGGCACGTGACGTAGTGTTCGATGAAACTAATGGCTCCCAAAAGGAGCAAGTTGATCAATGTGAATTAGGTAAAGAAGAAGCTCCTTATCAAGCATTGAAGAGAATGGCTCTAGGCGAAGTTCGACCAGAAGAGTCATCGTCACAAATACAAGAGGAAAGTGAACCACAAGAGGAGATCAACAATCAAGGGGGATCTTCGATACAAGATCAATCACAAGAATATGAAGATGATCAACAAATCAACGAGGGCAACCACTCAGGGGGAGAATAAAATGATCACCAACACACAACTCTCCAAGTGCCACACCCAAGAGTACACCAATGCATTCAAAGGGATCACCCAATCGACAACATCATCGGTGACATCCAAAAGGGAGTAACCACTAGATCTCGTATAGCTAATTTTTGTGAGCATTACTCGTTTGTCTCCTTTTTGGAACCACGCAGGACTGAGGATGCATTGAAGGATCCGGACTGGGTGGTGGCAATGCAAGAAGAGTTGAACAACTTCAAGAGAAACGAGGTTTGGGAACTTGTGGCAAGACCCAATGCAAATATAGTGGGCACCAAGTGGGTCTTCCGCAACAAGCAAGACGAACACGGAGTGGTGACAAGAAACAAGGCACGACTTGTGGCCAAAGGTTACTCACAAGTCGAAGGTTTGGATTTCGATGAGACTTTTGCTTCGGTAGCTAGGCTTGAATCAATTAGAATATTACTTGCATATGCTACTCACCATGATTTCAAGCTGTATCAAATGGATGTGAAAAGCGCCTTCCTCAACGGACCGATCAAGGAAGAGGTGTACGTGGAGCAACCACCTGGGTTTGAAGACGAAGAGTTCCCCGACCACGTATATAAACTGCGTAAGGCTCTCTATGGCCTCAAACAAGCTCCTAGAGCTTGGTATGAGTGTCTTATAGATTTCTTAATTGATAATGGTTTTCAAATTGGCAAAGTAGATTATACATTATTCACAAAGAATCTAGATAATGATCTTTTTATTTGCCAAATCTATGTTGATGATATAATTTTTGGGTCAACTAACGAATCTTACTGTGAAGAATTTAGTAGAATTATGACAGACAGGTTTAAAATGTCAATGATGGGAGAATTGAAGTACTTCTTGGGATTCCAAGTGCGGCAACAAAGGGAAGGAACATTCATAAGCCAAACCAAGTACACGCAGGACATACTCAAGAAGTTTGGCATGGACAAGGCAAAGCCCATAAAGACTCCCATGGCTACGAATGGCCACTTGGATCTCAATGAAGATGGACCGAGCGTCGACCAAAAGGTATATCGCTCCATGATTGGATCTTTACTCTACTTATGTGCATCTAGGCCAGATATTATGTTGAGTGTATGTTTGTGTGCAAGATTTCAAGCCAACCCTAAGGAATGTCACTTGACAGCCGTAAAAAGAATCTTGAGATATTTAGTTCATACACCCAACCTTGGTCTTTGGTACCCAAAAGGCTCCAAATTCAATCTCATTGGTTACGCCGATGCAGATTATGTCGGGTGCAAAGTTGATAGAAAAAGCACCTCTGGCACATGCCAATTCCTAGGAAGATCTTTGGTTTCTTGGTCATCTAAGAAACAAAATTCCATTGCATTATCCACAGACGAAGCAGAGTATGTTGCAGCCGGGAGTTGTTGTGCACAACTCCTTTGGATGCGACAAACTCTAAGGGATTACGGTTACAATATGAACCTTATTCCTCTCCTTTGTGATAATGAGATATCCATTAAAATAGCCCACAATCCAGTTGAGCACTCTAGGACTAAACACATAGACATAAGACATCATTTCTTGAGAGACCATTCCATGAAAGGAGACATAACCATCTCACATGTCAACACCCAAAAACAATTGGCCGACATATTCACCAAGCCACTTGATGAAAAGCGTTTTTGCGAACTCCAAAATGAGCTAAATATTCTTGATTCTCGGAGTGTGGCTTGAAAAGTTGCATACCTGTATGATTGCTTCAAAAATGTTGATTGAATTGTGAAAATCATCCCTCTCCATTTTTCTCTCGAAAAACTATGTCAATTATTAGATCTTGATGAATTTTGATCATTGTATCATTGTTGTATGCTTACTGGTTGAATTCATCAAGATTACTTGAATTGTTCTGCCTCTCTATTCTCTATTATTGAACCTTCAAATATATATGAATGGGCTATGCAATTCTTTCCTGGTGACCAAGGACTAGTCCGTGGTTACCCGGACTAGTCCGCCCATGCAGACTAGTCCGCAGAGTGCCGGTTAGGCCGGACTAGTCCGATAGACCACGAATTAGTCCGATATAGGTCTCTGGATGACTTGGGACTAGTCCGGTCATGTCCGGACTTGTCCGATTTTTCGTGTCCATAACCCTAGCCGCCGCCAAACCCTAATCTCCTCACCCTCACATTCGCTCTAGGCTTCCTCTCTCTTGCGCTCGAGCTCCCAAGGTGATCTTTTGCATCCTCCGTCGAAAAGCCACTCATTTGGGCGGATATCAAGCTTGAAGACTTGGGGATTGAAGCTAGCGGACTAGTCCGGCCTCCAACCCCCAAAACTTTGAGCCTACATCGATTTCTTCGGTAAAAATCTTCAAAATCCTAGAAATCGTGTTTTTCTCAATTGTTGATCGTTTGGCCTAGCACCCTTCATTAGTTACATGTTTAGTTGATGTACTACGTGTATGCTACACTAGATTTGCATTAGGGATTGTATCCTGTCCAGTCTGTTAGGTTTTTTGAGGATGAACACCGGACTAGTCCGGTCCATGCACGGACAAGTCCGGTACCCCGGACTAGTCCGTGCCTGAGCACCGGACAAGTCCGATGTTTCTGAACCTGAAACCTAATTCCTTAATTCCTTAATGCCATCCATTGCTATCTTGTCTTACCTATGCCTTGTATAACTTGTCATTTTTCTTGCTCAATCATTCTCAGATCATGTCGAGCTCCGACAACGAGATCTCCGACTTTGAGGCCGACTTGGACCATGAGGTGGCACCTCGGTCCTCGGCGGGTCTTGGCAAGAAACGCCAAGAAAGACCTTCCGAGTTTGCTACCTCCCCTCCCCAGTTTCGGAGGAAGGTCTTTGTCAAGAAGCCCGCCTCGAAGGATGCTACGTCTTCAAGCGGCCTTCGTCAAGCAAAGGGAAAGGGCAAGGGAGTCGCAACGGGGCCAGTTGGGCCCTTGAAGCTTCATGCTCCCAGAGAAGGGGTCCGGGACCCCAATGAAGAGAAATTCAATGGGAAAGGCAGCGATGTGGCAGCCAAGCTAAGAAGCATTGATTGCTATGGAAGGCCAAAGTAGGCAGCTGATGGAAGGTTTTGGTCAAACTTCCATGCAGATTTCTACAGGCTGGTTTACCTGCCGATGAAGACTCTAGTGGTGCGCAGTCAGTGGATTGACTGGCCCACCTAGAGAAGAAGAAGTGCTCAGCTTTTGATGAGGTCATTGCTGCAGCAGAAAGGCATGGTCTGAAGGATCTGTTTGCCTTCAGACACAATTGGAATGATGAAGTGATTGCACAATTCTATGCAACATGCCACTTTTCGAGTGAAGATGAAGAGAGTGTGACTTGGATGACCCATGGATCCAAGTACTCCATCACTCAGGAGGATTTTGCAAGCTTGCTCCATTTAGACTCTGCTGGACATGACCACCTGATCATCCACAACATAGGGGTCATTGAGAGGGATAGAATGAAGTTCTTGTATGAGCCCAACTCTATGTATGTTCCTCCCTCCACAAAGAACATGAAGCCCTTCTTTGTGGTTCTGAACAGAGTTCTCCGGAAGACCATTGCCCCCAAGGATGGGGATGCAGGGAGTGTACAGGGCTACCTCCGGACTCTAATGAGGGTCATAAGCAAGAAGAGACAGTTTGATGTTGCAGATTACATATGGAACGACATGGTCAACATCGCAAGCACCCCCAACCGGTCCTGTGGCTATGCTCCCTACTTGATGATCATGATTGAGAAGGTCACAGGAATAGAATTCGTGAAGGATGTAGATCACACTCCCCTGAGGCCTCAGAAGCCTCAGCCTGTGAGTGTCCAGGCTGCTCCCTCGCCGGCCTATATTCCTGAGGCACCGGCAAGAGAAAGAGATGCTGATAGGGCTCCTCCCCCCTCCAGGGAAGCCCCTCGAAGAGGATCCGCTAGTGGGATCCTCAAATACTTGTCCGCGATATTCTCCTCCTGAAAGAAGACTGAAGTAAAGCTTCATAAACTCAATCAGAAGAGGAAGGAGGATATGAGATATATCAAAGCCAATGTGAAGCAACTGAGTGAAAAGCTGGAGATCAACCCCATTGGATCTCCAGTAATTTCTGAAGATTCTGATCTTGACATCTCCGAGCTCGGGCCCTTGTCCCCCTCCGAGCTTGCCTATTTTGGCATTGGGGGCTCGAGCAGCTCCGCTCTTCCTCCTCCCTCTCCTCCTCGTCAAGCGGAGAGCGAAGAAGACAAAGAAGATGACGAGAGGACAGACAGCAAAGAGTGAAGAACCTAGGACCTTCCTCTCTCTCTTTTTGGTGTCTTGATGCCAAAGGGGGAGAGATTGAGGGGGAGTCAAGTCCTAGCTTTAGCTATAATAGGATGCGAGGAGAATGCGAGGAGAGAGCCTTCTCTGTACTTTTATTTGTGATTGTAATAGTTTAGCACTGTTTTCATATTAAGTTTGGTCTTGTGATGAATTGCTCAATTTATTTGCGAGTATGTGATGAAAACTGCATTTTTGCTCCTGGAATGTCATATGCACTTGGTACCGGTTGATTAATGTAAATTCTGTCATTCTCAATGTATTCATGCACTTAGTATGCATCCCACCATAAAGAATGCACATATGGATAATTCTCTTGTTGCTTGATGTATTTTTGAGTCATATGTGCATACTTTATGAAAATCTCATTTTTTGCCTTATTTTGTGAAATCTCAATTGGTTGTCATCAATCACCAAAAAGGGGGAGATTGAAAGTGCATCTAGGACTCCCTTATGGGTTTTGGATGATTTATGACAAGCAATTGGGATCCTAATCCTTTTGTTGAGATGAATGCAGGCAAATAATGAAAAATGAGCAAAATGCCAAAAAGAAGGGAAATGAGAAGAAAAGTGAATTTGAGCTCAAGGAGAAGAAAATAGTAGATTATTATGTATGGAGTGTGTTAAGGAAACACACCCAAGAGCTCAATCACTTTCAAGCACACACACACAATGCACAAAGTTATACAGGATCGGACTAGTCCGATATCAGCCGGACTAGTTCGATATCACTTTCTGCACTAGATCGGACAAGTCCGGTATCCACCGGACTAGTCCGATATCTTTCTGATCCACTTCGCACTAGTCCTCCCCAATGCGGACTAGTCCTCAACACAATGCACAAGTCACACAAAATCGGACAAGTCCGTTGTGATCCGGACTAGTCCGATATTCTTTCTGATCCACTTCGGACAAGTCAGGTGTCTACACGGACTAGTCCGATATACACACTGATCTAAATTGGACAAGTCCTCCAAGTGCGAACTTGTCATCCTAAACACTTAGGGTTCATATGTACGGACAAGTCCGATGGCAATCGGACTAGTCCGAAGATTTCCAGTAGTGAAATCGGACAAGTCCGTTTTCAACCGGACTAGTCCGATATTCCTGGACACTTAGGGTTTGCTACACACAGCACACCGGACTAGTCCGGTGACCACCACAGACTAGTCCGATCTTTCTGAACCCTAACGGTCACTTTTAGAAACCCCATATAAATAGAAGTGCACGGCCCACTTTTATACTCTCTCGAACCCTAGCACCGTCACACCTCCCAAGAGACTCAAAAACCACCTCTCTCCACGAAATTAAGTGCAAAATCGATCAATTTATTGAAGATCACTTCTAGATCATTGGAGAGACACTTGGCACACATCATTGAGCTCTTGGTTTGATTCTCTAACACACTCTTGCATTTCAATTTGTAATTTTCGAGTGTGTTATTGGTGGCTTTGTAAGTTGTAATCAAGGGAGCTCTCAACGTGTGAGAACGCCCCTTAAACTTGGTTATTTACCCTTTGTGATTAGTGGAAGAGGATTGGCCTTCGTGGAGATCCGACGAGGGAAGGGTTGGAGAAGACCCGGTCCTTTTGTGGTCTCCTCAACGTGGACGTAGGTTGCCTTCGTGGTAGCTGAACCACGGGATAAATTGTGTGTCTTGTCCTTTTGCGTTCTTCATCTTAATTGATCAACTTAATCTAGGGATTGATTCACTTTGTTCATTTTGAGTTAAATTGTTGAACAAGAGCCTTAATTGTAATAGAATTTGACATACAACTATTAAACTGTCATTCAAGTTTATATTTCCGCTGCAAACATTAACAAATCAATCAAATTGACTGAACTTGATCAACTTAGCCCGTGAAAACCGGACTAGTCTGCACTTTACCGGACTAGTCCAATATCTCTGGTATTGACTTTGTTGTTGAGTGTTACAGGAACTGAGAAAATTCAAAAAAGGCCTATTCACCCCCCCTCTAGGCCTACATTCAGCAACCACAAGGACAAGTATGGGTGCGGCGTAGCTTATTAATTAGGGTATTGCTGGTATTGCCCGGACCATTTTGGAAGAGCGGGGAAGGGGAGACGGATTGGGTTTGTTTGAGTTGTGGGACTCCCTGGGATCCAAACAACACAAGAGGGGGCCCTTGGTTTAGGATGTGCTCGGTTGGAGACATCACCACTGGTGAAACCTCCGTGGGTTCGTACATGCTAATAGACCCTTTGTAAAGGCTTTTCTGTGATCTCTTGGCCACACACCAATGGAAGTGTGTAATGTGACTGACAGGTCACGTCGTAAGGGAGGTTCTTAGTCACCGAAAGATGATGAAATCACGAACATGTGGGTAAAGTTGTACGACCTCTGCAGAGTGTTAAAAACTATCATGATAGCCGTGCTCCCGGTTAAGAGCACCTGGACAACTTTCATGATTATAGGAAACTTGGGATTTGGGATGGTTATGGATGATTATGGATGGAGTTATGATAAATGGTTATGGTTAATCATGATGATAAGAATATGGAATATGAACGAATAGTAATTGATGGATATAAATTATTGTGTTTACTTGGGATATGATGGTAATACTTCACATAGACATAGTAATATGCTTTTTACACGTGTTAAATATACTTTTCATCAATTAGCCATTGTTTATTATCATGCCTTGATTAAGCTACATGTCATACTTTGAACACTTGCTGAGTACGACATGTACTCACCCTTGCAATTCCCCCACCAATAGTTGCAGGTCAGGATTGGGAGTATCATGAGGTTAGTGAGGAGTTCTAGGCTATGTGTCGCCGTCAGCTTTGCTTGTGGTGTTGCTTGGAGCCGCACTACCCTTTTTGCCCAGTTGCTTAGTTTGTTTAATTAGATTATTTCTGCTGCATTAGTCTCAGACTTATCATTAATGATCATTAGAGCTGTAATATGAGGATTATCTGAATATTGTAGTAGAAGTACTTATTTAATATTTTGAGCTATGATAATTGTCTGTTTATCATTTGTGAATCACTTTTGTATGTGTGTTAAACATCTTGGGCACACATATACTGCACTTGGTTTATTTTTTGGAACCGGGTGTCATAGGGACCAACGGATTTAATACTTAAAACGTCAAAAAAGGGCGTCAATTAAAGCCGACGGTATACTGACAGTTATAACATATGGACGTCGGTTTTAGTAGCCAACCGACAGATATAATGTCGACGCCCTTTTACTCGTTTTCTGTAGTGCTCCCTCTCTCCATCTTCTGTACCACTCCATCTCTCTCTCACTCTCACCCTCTCTCTCTCTCATACTCCCTCTCTCCCTCTTCTCCACCACTCTATCTCTCTCTCTATCTCTCCCTCTCTCTGTCTCTCTTACCCCCCCTCTCTCATTCTCTCTTTGTGTCTCCATCATGCTATCTTCAATCCCCTTCTCTCTCGACCACCCACTGAGTTTGTCTTAAATCTGGCTATGTTAAATGAATACGACTATATTAAAGAGGTTATTACACCGGGACACCTATGACAAGGGCGTCTCTGCCGGGGGCGCATGGGGCGGCTGCATACAAGAATCACGATGTGTTGGCCATTCTGTCGAGCTAAGGATTTTTATTGCAAAATATTAGAACATACATATTACTTAAATTAAATTAAAGTAATTTAAATTACTTACCTCAATCGCTATCTGCATCTGGGCCATGTAGTTGGCCTGGTACTTCTGAATGGCTCTTGTCCTGTCGAGCTCCTCCTGAGTTCGTATCAGATTCTCCTGCATAACCTCGTTGTTCTCCAACTGCTTGCTAAAAAATGGTGAAATAGAGAACATTAGTATTACGCATCAAAATCTTGTCAAGATCTAGACCCCGCGTTTCATCATAATCATGCCTCCTCGATCACTCCCAGACTACCCAAAAAGTGACAATTCTGAACCTACACAGCTCACATGCATAACGCATGCGAGATGGGTCGGTTCAAACAAGTGACGCATATTGTATAGGTTACATTAATCTTTCATTTTTTGAGACATTTACAAGGGAGAAGAAATATCGAGAGAGAGAGAGAGATAGATAGAGAGAGAGTGTGTGTGTGAAGTGGATCAGCCGTCCTATGTTATGCCCTGTCGGGACCTACCGTTAACTTACAATGACTTCAGACTTAGCCCCTGTACGTTATGCCCCGTCGGGGCCCGCTGTTAACTTACCAAGGATTTAGTGTTAGCCGTTGTAAGTGGATCAAAGATGAAATTTGCCGTTTACAACGGCCATCCACGCGCACGTGATTGGCGTCCTCACCGTCGTCGTTCGCCTCCGTTCCTGCCTAGACACATATGTTACCACTAAATGGGCCGTGTCAGGCCGTAAATGGGATGTGCCAGGCCAAGCCCACTCGTAGCCCATTTATTTACATATATTAATTAAACACTCAATCAATCAAAATAATAATTGAACAATAATCAATTAAACTACTAAACTAAACTCATATGCATTAATCACAAACAATTAAAAAAATAATTAACAAACTTAATATCAATTAATATCAATTATTATTAACAAAAATAAACATTTAAACAAGATTAACCAACCTACCTAATGTCAATTCATATCAAGACATAATTAACAAGACAAAAATTTAATTCTAGACATAATAGCAAAACAAAAAAATATCAATTCTAATAACAAGCATAATTAACATATTTACTTAGGCAAGACTTATTTTCGTTTTTTCAGGATCTAAAGAAGACAAAAAATTATCAATTCTAGTAACTCTAATAACAATCCTAATAACATTATAACAAGACAACCTTAATAAATATACCTAGGCATAATAACAAGGCAAAAAACTATCATATTTACCTAGCCAAAACAAAAAAATTATCAATCAAACCTAAGCATAATTATCTATTCCTCTAAACAAGCATAACTAAATCAAATAAACATCTAAAAATTATCAATTCATATAAGCATTTATTCATCTAAACAATTATTGATCTAAACAATTGATAAAAAACCGAGCTTGGCTCGGTTGAGCCATGGTCGGCAATGGAGGCCGGCGTGGGGGCACCAGCGGCCGACCGGCGGCGGTGGCCAGCGAGTGAGGGACGAAGGTGCCGTTACCTCGGTGGCACGCGGCACGACGCGGTGACACGCATCGAAGCAGTCGACGTGCGCAGCAAGAGGCGAGGCGAGGTAGCGCAGCGATGCGTGTGGCCAGGCAAGGGCCCGAGGAGGAAGAACACGCGCACGGCCCGTGGGATGTACGGTTATTATCTTTACATACAACTTTTCGTAATTTACGATAGCTTATGGTTTGGCCGTCGTAAATAAATAGTTAACTTACAACAGTTAGCTATGTTACGATGGTTTACGGTGCGGCTCTTGTAAGTAACATATTAATTTACGACGGTTATGTTGTTTACGACGTTCATGGGCCCGCAGCCATCGCAAATTACGTTATTTACGATGGCAGGGGCAGGCCATCCTACATTAACTTATTTTCGTTGGTACGTCCTCGTAAACAATATCAGCCATCGTAAATGGACGAGTTTCCTGTAGTGAGGTAGAAATAAGTTTAACCAGCTTATGAGCTACGTTTTTTCGTCCAACCCTATCCTGAAATTATTTTGCACACAAATTTGCGCATCTAGGATGTGACCTGAGTCAACGCGAACTGGCAGCACGTATCCGGTCCTACTTGTACCCGTTCGAACCGGCCCGTCGAAAAGCTAGGAGATAGAAATCAGCCCAGCGTCGGGCTGCTCTGTTGTACTAGGGTCGCACCCGAATTCATCCAGAACTCTGAAGACCATCTGTGCTGTGTAACACCCTCATTTTCATGCATCATGCCTTGCATACACTCATATACATGTTTAACATTAACCCATAACAAGAGGAACAAGTTAAAATTGATTTGGAACAAAACCGCACTTAAAAATGTAGGAAAGTGTGGACTAGTCCGTTTTTGCTGGGGACTAGTCCGATTTCTCTCTGTCTAAAAACGGACTTGTCCGTTTTTGCTGCGGATTAGTCCGATATTTGCCCCTGGAAAACTTCGGACTTGTCCGATCTTGTGCGGACTAGTCCGATGTTCCATGAATCCTTGAAAATTTGCTAAGTCCCTGGACTTTTCCGGACTAGTCCGATGTTCCAGCGGACTTGTCCGTTTTCCTTTCTGACTAAGATCGGACTTGTCCGATTGTTGGCCAGACTTGTCCGTTTTTCTCTCTGGACGACTTCGGACTAGTCCGGTCCTGTTCGGACTTGTCCGATATTTCGTGACTCCAAGATTGACCTTTTGTTTTACGACTTGTTTCTTGGGTTTCACGTCAAGTGGGCCTAGGGACATCGTGCCCAACTCTTTTACAGCCCATGTGGGACTCTAAACCGGCCTCTACTTATTCTAAACTCGAAATCCATCTAACCCTAGCCTCCACGTCTATATAAACAACCCCACCCCTTGGTTTGACATCTATTTGCAACTTTTCCACCCACCCAAACCCTAGTTCGTTGGGAGCCACCATCAAGGAGGGAGGAGAAGATCCCAAACAAGAAGAAGAAGAGGAGGAAACGAAGGAGGATCAAGATCTCCACCAAGTTTCGTCCTTCACCACCAATTCATCTCCAAGTTTATCACCAACCCTAGATCATCAAGATCCAAGTGTTACCTCCAAGTTTCTTGGTTCATTGGAGTTCTAAACACCTGGTATACCTTCTATTCTCTTATGTGAATTCAATCCATAATCTCCAAATTCACGTCGATCTAGAAAACCCTAATCTGCTGATCTCGCAGAGTGCGGACTTGTCCGGTCCCTAGCGGACTAGTCCGATCTTTCTGGTTAAATTGTGTTAAATTAATTCTAAAATTTGATCTAATCGACCCCAAACCTGTATAAACTTGTTAAAATCTATTAGAGCTAGTTAGTGATCATTAAAAGCAATCTAGTGACAAGTTCTACGTTGCATTGCATCAATCATGCATGTCATGTCATATTGAGTAATATTTGTGCACTCTTTGATTGTGTTTCTTGTCTTGTATGTTTATTGTGTGGATTAGACGGATTTGCGCTAGAGGGTGCCGCGGAGGATTTACAGCATCAAGAGTTTGAAGGCTTTGACCCTAATAAACAGCAAGAGCAAGGCAAGTGTCCTTGAAGCATATTGATCCTGTTTTTAAAATAAATGTTTTGTTTGCAAAACTGCATGCTTGTGTCAAATTGATGGGAAATCGTATGGTAGGAAGTTTACTAGATTTGCTAAACCACCCTTGTCACCTGGAATTTATGGTAGAGAGTCAGGAAGGGTTTTTACCTTTTTGCTTCGCTTAATCAACTGGGATGGGAAACAACTATATCACTCAATTTAATTATGCATGGATGAGATTATGGTTAACATGAACTGGTTAAACATGGTATGGTAATGGATGATCTAAGCAAGCCTGGTATGTGGATGGGTTGGATGTTATGGTGGTGTGCTTGCTTTAGATCTAAGGACCGGTTCATGCGAGAATAAGCCAGGACTACAGTGCCACCACGAGGCCAAGTTATGGGTGCGGCGTAGCTGATTAATTAGGGCTTTGCTAGTGTTGTTTGGACCATTGTGGATGCTCGGGGAAGGGGTAGTCTGATTGGGTTTGTTGATGATTGGTGGGACTACCCTGGGATCCGAATGGCTCAAGAGGGGGCCCTTGGTTGAAGATGTGCTCTGCGGGAGACATCGCCACCGGTGAAACCTCAGTAGGGTCTAAATAGGCTAGTAATCCCTTTGTAAAGGCTATTTTGTGATCTCTTGGCCACACACCGATGGAAGTGTGAGACGGCATAATAGAGGTTTTAGTCATCGAAAGGTGATGAAATCACGAACACGTGGGTAAAGAGGTACAAACTCTGCAGAGTTAATTAAAACTATCATGATAGCCGTGCTCCCGGTTACGAGCACCTGGACAACTTCCATGATTAGAGGGAAATTGGAATTTGGGATGGTTTGGTTTGGTAATGGTTATGGATGGTTATGGATTAATCTCTGGTATTGAATATGGTTATTGGCAATGGTGAAATTTGGACTTATTGATGATGGTAATGAATTCAGTTTGGTATTATGGTATTACTCGTGATTATGTTGGGATTACTTCACATACTTATACTATATTGCTTTTCAATTGTTTTAATGTACTTTTCAGCACTTTACCATTATTATTGTCGTCATTTGAATCAGCCACATGTCATACTTTCCACACTTGCTGAGTACGACATGTACTCACTCTTGCAATCCCCCCCCCACACAGTTGCAGGTCAGGATTGGGAGTTTAATGGTGATAATGCGGAGTTCTAGGCCGTGTCTACCGTCAGCTTTGCCTGTGGTGTTGGTTGGAGCTGCGCATACATACCCCGTCGCTTATGCTGCATAGTTGCTTAGTTGTTTAATTAGTTTATTTCCGCTGCATTAGCTAAACTTGTTAATAGTATTCATTAGAGCTTGTATTCGAGGATAATATTGTTTGTGTAATAAAATTTGGTTAATTAATCTTGTCTTGTGGTAATTTTCTGTATACTCTTTTGTGATTGCACTCGTGTATGTGTGATGAACATCCTGGGCACACATATGCGTTAGCTTGGTTCATTTTCGGAACCGGGCGTCACAGATTGGTATCAGAGCCACAGGTTGACCGTAGGACGCAGCCTAGATAGAATGGACACTTTAGAGCACATAGGAACACTTAGGAATCGATGTGTTCTTGCTTAGGGTGTTGTTTGCTATATATATTGCTTGCTTGTGTGCTTAATAGAGGATTTTGGGATGCTTTAGCATTGCCATGTCCACCTAGGCTAGTGTAGCTAGTTGTTTAGTTTAATATCCCTTGATGCATATAGTTGGGGCGTTTTCTAATTCTTACCTACTGCTTTTCTTCAGATGGTGAGGACTCGCAACCATAGGGATGACAATGATGAGGAGGAGAACAATGGAGTGCCTCAGAACAACATCGGACAAGGATCTACTCAGGGAGCTATCAACATTGAGCAGCTATTGGCTATGCAAAACCAGCTCATGCAGACCATGATACAAACAATGGGACAGCTGCAGGCTGGCAATATCAACAATCAGCCCCACATGCCTCCACCGCCACCCCCACCTCCTCATAACCGATTGGGAGAGTTTATGAGGACTAGGCCGCCGACCTTTGATCAAGCTGCTGACCCTATGGATGCGGATGATTGGCTCAAGTCCGTGGAGAAGAAGCTGGCTATTGTCCAATGCAGTGACCGGGAGAAGGTCTTGTTTGCTTCTCATCAACTAGTTGGAGCAGCCGCGGATTGGTGGGATTCTTATTGCAATGCTCATGAGAACCAAGAGAGAATTACTTGGGCCGAATTCAAGGAAAATTTTCGTTCTCATTATGTGCCCGAGGGTGTTATGATATTGAAGAGGCAAGAATTTGAGAATTTAAGGCAAGGAAGATCAAGTGTGAGTGAATATCTCAATAAATTCACTCAACTCTCAAGGTACGCGCCTGAGGATGTTAGTCGGGACAGCCGGAAGCAATACTTGTTCATGAGGGGTTTGAACAATGGAATCCAAGTGCAACTACTCAATTGTGACTATGCAAATTTCCAGAAGCTTGTGGACAAAGCAATTGTGGTTGAGAACAAGACCCATGAGATGGAGCAAGAAATCAAGAGGAAAGGCGCCATATCAAGGACAGCAACAAGGAAGTAATGTACGCCCTCGCTTTGTGCCGCCCAATGCGCCTCATTACAGCTCCTCTATTCCTGCTCAGCGCCCTGGTTATGCACCGCGCCCAACTCAGTTTGTGCAGCAGCGCCCTGTCATGCAAGCACCTAGGCCTCCGATGCCTTATGCACCTCGTGCTGATCTTCCTGGAACCAATGCTCAAAACCAAGCTCGTCCCAATAATTCTGGTGGAGTTAAGAGGTGCTATACTTGTGGAGAAGCTGGACACTTTGCGAATCAATGTCCTAAGTCGGGCCTTGGTCAAGGAAGCAATGTGCCGAGGCAAAACCCAAGACCCAATGGAGGACAACCACAAGGAAGTCGTGGACAGCAGAACTTTGCTCGTGGTAACGTGAACCATGTCTCTACGGAGGATGCTCAACAAGCGGATGATGTGGTCATTGGTATGTTTCTCGCCAACTCCAATCCCGCGACTATGTTATTTGATTCTGGAGCATCGCATTCATTCATTGCATCGAAGTATGTTGCCAAGTATAGTTTGCCTATCTCTCATATGAAGTTTACTCTGTTGGTTAAGTCTCCTGGAGGAGAGATGAGGACAAATATAGTATGTCCAAAAGTAAGCCTTAGAATAAGGGGGGTAGACTTCTCCGCCAACCTCATTGTTTTAGATTCTCAAGGGTTCGATATTATACTTGGTATGGACTGGTTGAGGAAGCACAATGGAGTTATTGAATGTGCCACAAAGACGGTGAGGTTGACCAATGAGGAAGGGATCACCGTAGAATTTGAAGCAACCCAACATGCACCGAAGCAATTAGAGCTGAATCATATGGACGGTGTCGCAATTGAGGAGATTCCGGTGGTGTGTGAATTTTTGGATGTGTTTCCGGATGAGTTGGTAGGTATGCCACCTGATCGAGACATTGAGTTTGTTATTGATTTAATACCTGGAACTGCACCTATAGCTAAGAGGCCGTATAGGATGCCTCCTATAGAATTAGCGGAGCTCAAGAAACAAATTCAAGAGCAATTAGAGAAGGGTTTTATTCGCCCTAGCTCTTCACCTTGGGGAGCACCCGTTCTATTCATGGACAAGAAGGATGGATCCCAAAGGATGTCTGTGGATTACTGTAAGACCTATGTGTGCTGAATACATTGGCTTGTAGTGAATACACTTGGCTTTGATGATAAAAGTTTTAAATATCACAAAAACACCTTTTTATCAAGGTCCGACTCTAGCTCCGAGCTACAGCAAGGTCCGACGACAGGTCCGACTTGTTTTGGGTAGCTCCGGCTACGTTAGATGCTAGGTTCGACTTCTTGGTAAGGTCCGACTAGCTTTGGTTAGCTCCGGTGAGCTTTATCTTTAGCTCCGGTGTATTTTTGATAGCTCCGGCATGTCCTTGATAGCTCCGACATATATTTGATAGCTCCGGCATGCTTTTGCTAAGCTCTGACTTACTTTGTTCTAGCTCCGGTTTTGGGTTGACTAGTTCCGTACTAGTTTTGGTAAGCTCCAGCGCTAGGTTCTACTAGCTTTTGTTAGCTCCGGCTCAAGCTCCGGGTTGCTCTGGCAAGGTCCGGAACTTGACCGCAGTGTTTCTGCTTAGCTCCGGCTCAAGCTCCGGGTTGCTCTGGCAAGGTCCGGAACTTGACCTAGGTGCTTCTGCTTTTCATTTGCAATGTTTTGTACTTGCTTTACAAGATTGGAAAGATTGCTTAGTATTCATTTGCTAAGTTTTTGGTGCGTTTTGGATGATACGGCTGATATCGTTTCTACTGTGGTTTTGCAACATGCTTATGTGAGGTTCTCACGTAAGGTGTTGTGTTCGGAACTAACGTGAGTCAAGTCGAGGACTTGGGCTCGTATGGATTGTTTGTTTGTTCATGTGCAGGTGTTGCTTGAGTTCAAGTATGGCTGGTGACAGGATCCATTGGACTAGTCTCAGGAGGAGATGAGGTTCCAACAACCAAGTTCGGGAGGAACTGTGGTTGAGCGGGTCAGGAGGTCACGCATGATGATTGAATCAAGGGCAGTGCATATGAAGGTCGAAGGAAGGTGTTCGCACGTATGCATGCGGTGCATGACGTGGCAATATGCTTCTAGAGACGGATTATGGAAGGAAGATCTGATCGGAAGGATCGGATCGTATCGGTTGAAGACTTTGGCTGCGGCAGAGTCGGTTATGGCTCGGTATGGGAAGTATCGAGTTGGTTATGTTAGGATTTCGTGTGTATCACGAAATTGAGTTGTTTAGGAATGTGGGATACGTTCCTAAGGTGTTTGGAAGTCTTAAGATTGCTTCTATCTGCGTATAGAAGAATCTTGAGCAATTATGGTAAGTTCCGATTGTGATCGGATTAGGATTGGAGTCCTAGTTGAGATTGGGATGGCCTAAGGGCTGGTTATATAAGCAAGGGAAGGCCAAAGCTCGTCGAGACGACTTTGGGGCTGTTCCTCTTGTGTTCTATTGAATAAAATTCGTAGTTTGAAGGAACTTTTGTGCCTTGTTCGTCCGACTTGTTCCAGACAAGTTTTACTCATCGAGTTTCTGGACAGCACTACCTTTCATCGGTGGTTTTATCATAACTCGAGTTTTACTAATCCAATTGACGTGATTCTTTTTCGGCTGTCTTCACAACTTGATCATATATCATCTGTCAAAATTTCACAGTCATTGGATTTGTGGTTTTTGATCTACACGAGTTTCTTTGCAGCACTCCAGAAACTGTTTTTCTCGGGTAGGTCTGATTGACCAGTGTTTGATCTTTTGATCATAACTTGAGTTTTTCTCGACGGATTTGAGTAATTCTTTTTGTGTTGTCTTCGTGACTTGATTCTCTCTGATATATATCACTTTTGTCACGGTGAAACACGTTTAGATTAGTCTCATACACGATTTCTTTAACAGATCATTTTTCTACCGAAGGGATTAGGGTTTTATTGTTTCCGCTGCGTAAGATTTTTAAATCTACCATTCACCCCCCCCCCCCTCTGGTAGCTTTTCACGTGCTCTTCGATCCTACAATTACCGAGCTCTCAACGAGGTAACAATCAAGAACAAGTACACCTTGCCACGCATAGAAGACTTGTTTGATCAGATGAAGGGTGCTTGTGTCTTCTCTAAGATTGACTTGAGGTCGGGATACTTTCAAATGAAGATTAGACCATCGGACATACCCAAGACAGCTTTTAGGACACGATATGGATCTTATGAGTACACTGTGATGTCTTTTGGATTGACGAACGCGCCTGCGTACTTTATGTACCTCATGACTAAGGTCTTCATGGAGTACTTGGATAAGTTCGTTGTGGTGTTTATTGATGATATTATAATCTACTCAAAGGATGAGAAGGAACATGAGGAACACTTGAGGCTTACGTTGCAAAAATTGAGGGAGCATCGATTGTATGCCAAGTTCAACAAGTGCCAGTTTTGGTTGAAAGAGGTGCCATTTTTGGGTCATATCATCTCAGGAGGAGGAGTATCGGTTGACCCCGGAAAAGTGAGAGACGTGTTGAAGTGGGAACCACCGCAAAATGTCAAGGAAATAAGGAGTTTTCTTGGGATGGCTGGATATTACCGTCGGTTTATTAAAGATTTTTCCAAGATAGCCAAGCCTATGACGGAGTTGCTAATGAAGGGAAAGGCGTTCCAATGGATTGAAGCTTGTCAAAACAGTTTTGAGGAGTTGAAGAAGAGGTTGACAACGGCCCTAGTTTTGGTATTGCCGGATGTAAGCAAGAGTTTCGAAATCTATTGTGATGCATCAAGACAAGGGCTTGGATGTGTATTGATGCAAGAAGGTCAAGTGGTCGCCTATGCGTCGAGACAATTGAAGAAACATGAGCAGAATTACCCCACACATGATCTTGAACTAGCAGCCGTGGTACATGCATTGAAGACTTGGAGACATTATATTCTTGGACATAGGTGTGAAATTTACACGGATCATAAGAGTTTGAAGTATATTTTCACACAAACGGATCTGAACTTGAGGCAACGAAGATGGTTGGAGCTCATCAAAGATTATGATTTGGGGATCAACTATCATCCGGGAAAAGCCAATGTAGTTGCCGATGCTTTGAGTAGAAAGGGAGTAAGTCATCAACTCACGGTTCGAGAGTTACCATTCGAGTTATGTAAGGAGTTTGAACGGTTGAACCTTGGGTTTGTAAATGAGATGGAGATGATGGAGTTAAAACCAACCTTGCAGCAAGAAATTCGAGAGGCACAAACCACAGATGAGGCGATCAAGGAAATCAAGGAAAGAACCGAAGAAGGGAGAGAACTCAGATTTGACGAGGATGAACATGGTACCTTATGGCTTGGAAAGAGAATCATTGTGCCTAATGTAAAGCATATTCGGGAGACAATATTAAAGGAGGCACATGACTCGCCTTACTCGATTCACCCCGGATGTACGAAGATGTACAAGGACTTGAAGGCTTGCTATTGGTGGGATAGCATGAAAAAGGACATAGCTGAATATGTAGCATTATGTGATGTGTGCCAACGAGTCAAGGCGGAACATCAAAGGCCAGCCGGATTATTGCAACCGTTGAAGATTCCGGAATGGAAGTGGGAAGAAATTGGTATGGACTTCATAGTTGGGTTACCGCGTACTCAGTTCGGGTATGACTCAATTTGGGTAATTGTGGATCGCTTAACCAAGTCAGCTCATTTTGTCCCTATGAAGACCAAGTATACAGCTGCACGATTGGCCGAAAAATACATGGAGCATATTGTGTGTCGACATGGAGTCCCTAAGAAGATAGTCTCGGATAGAGGTTCTCAATTTACCTCCAGATTTTGGCAAAAATTGCATGAAGCTTTGGGAACGAGGTTAAATTTTAGTTCAGCATATCATCCTCAAACAGATGGACAAACCGAGAGGACCAATCAGATTTTGGAGGACATGTTAAGAGCTTGTGCTTTAAAGCATGGGAAAAGTTGGGACAAAAGCTTGCCATACGCAGAATTTTCATACAACAATAGTTACCAAGCAAGCTTGAAAATGTCACCATATGAAGCGCTTTATGGGAGGAAGTGTAGGACACCTTTATTCTGGAATGAGGCAGGAGAAACTCAAGTATTTGGTCCGGATGTGTTGCAAGAAGCCGAAAAGCAAGTCAAAATAATTCGTGAAAACTTGAGGGCTGCCCAATCAAGGCAAAAAGGCTATGCGGATAATAGGAGAAGGAAATTAGCCTTTGAAATAGGAGATTTTGTTTACCTCAAGGTGTCACCAATAAGAGGTCATAAGAGGTTTAACATAAGAGGCAAGCTCGCACCTCGTTATATTGGACCATTCAAGATTTTGGACAAAAGAGGAGAAGTAGCATATAAGTTGGAGATGCCAGCTCATCTTTCAGACGTACATGATGTGTTTCATGTTTCCCAACTCAAGAAGTGTCTCAGGGTACCGGAAGATCAAGTGCCAATGGTAGAATTGGAACTAGAGGAAGATTTGACGTATGCCGAGCAACCGGTCAAAATCTTGGAAACCAAGGAGAGAGTCACAAGGAACAAGGTGATTCGATGGTGTAAAGTCCAATGGAAGCACCATACCGAAAAAGAAGCAACTTGGGAGCTAGAAGATGATCTCAAGAAGGAATTTCCCTATCTCTTCTCTTCCGCATCGAATCTCGAGGGCGAGATTCATTTTAAGGGGGGTAGGTTTGTAACACCCTCATTTTCATGCATCATGCCTTGCATACACTCATATACATGTTTAACATTAACCCATAACAAGAGGAACAAGTTAAAATTGATTTGGAACAAAACCGCACTTAAAAATGTAGGAAAGTGCGGACTAGTCCGGTTTTGCTGGGGACTAGTCCGATTTCTCTCTGTCTAAAAACGGACTTGTCCATTTTTGCTGCGGATTAGTCCGATATTTGCCCCTGGAAAACTTCGGACTTGTCTGATCTTGTGCGGACAAGTCCGATGTTCCATGAATCCTTAAAAATTTGCTAAGTCCCTGGACTTTTCCGGACTAGTCCGGTGTTCCAGTGGACTTGTCCATTTTCCTTTCTGACTAAGATCGGACTTGTCCGATTGTTGGCCAGACTTGTCCGTTTTTCTCTCTGGACGACTTTGGACTAGTCCGGTCCTGTCCAGACTTGTCCGATATTTCGTGACTCCGAGATTGACCTTTTGTTTTACGACTTGTTTCTTGGTTTTCACGTCAAGTGGGCCTAGGGACGTCGTGCCCAACTCTTCTAGAGCCCATGTGGGACTCTAAACCGGCCTCTACTTATCCTAAACTCGAAATCCATCTAACCCTAGCCTCCACGTCTATATAAACAACCCCACCCCTTGGTTTGACATCTATTTGCCACTTTTCCACCCACCCAAACCCTAGTTCGTGGGGAGCTACCATCAAGGAGGGAGGAGAAGATCCCAAACAAGAAGAAGAAGAGGAGGAAATGAAGGAGGACCAAGATCTCCACCAAGTTTCGTCCTTCACCACCAATTCATCTCCAAGTCTATCACCAACCCTAGATCATCAAGATCCAAGTGTTACCTCCAAGTTTCTTGGTTCATTGGAGTTCTAAACACCTGGTATACCTTCTATTCTCTTTACTTATGCGAATTCAACCCATAATCTCCAAATTCACGTCGATCTAGAAAACCCTAATCTGCTGATCTCGCAGAGTGCGGACTTGTCCGGTCCCAAGCGGACTAGTCCGATCTTTCTGGTTAAATTGTGTTGAATTAATTCTAAAATTTGATCTAATCGACCCCAAACCTGTATAAACTTGTTAAAATCTATTAGAGCTAGTTAGTGATCATTAAAAGCAATCTAGTGACAAGTTCTACGTTGTATTGCATCAATCATGCATGTCATGTCATATTGAGTAATATTTGTGCACTCTTTGATTGTGTTTCTTGTCTTGTATGTTTATTGTGTGGATTAGACGGATTTGCGCTAGAGGGTGCCGCGGAGGATCTACAGCATCAAGAGTTTGAAGGCTTTGACCCTAATCAACAGCAAGAGCAAGGCAAGTGTCCTTGTAGCATATTGATCCTGTTTTTAAAATAAATGTTTTGTTTGCAAAACTGCATGCTTGTGTCAAATTGATGGGAAATCCTATGGTAGGAAGTTTACTAGATTTGCTAAACCACCCTTGTCACCTGGAATTTATGGTAGTGAGTCGGAAAGGGTTTTTACCTTTTTGCTTCGCTTAATCAACTGGGATGGGAAACAACTATATCACTCAATTTAATTATGTATGGATGAGATTATGGTTAACATGAACTGGTTAAACATGGTATGGTAATGGATGATCTAAGCAAGCCTGGTATGTGGATGGGTTGGATGTTATGGTGGTGTGCTTGCTTTAGATCTAAGGACCGGTTCATGCAAGAATAAGCCAGGACTACAGTGCCACCACGAGGCCAAGTTATGGGTGCGGCGTAGCTGATTAATTAGGGCTTTGCTAGTGCTGTTTGGACCATTGTGGATGCTCAGGGAAGGGGTAGTCGGATTGGGTTTGTTGATGATTAGTGGGACTACCCTGGGATCCGAATGGCTCAAGAGGGGGCCCTTGGTTGAAGATGTGCTCTGCGGGAGACATCGCCACCAGTGAAACCTCAGTGGGGTCTAAATAGGCTAGTAATCCCTTTGTAAAGGCTATTTTGTGATCTCTTGGCCACACACCGATGGAAGTGTGAGACGGCATAATAGAGGTTTTAGTCATCGAAAGGTGATGAAATCACGAACACGTGGGTAAAGAGGTACAAACTCTGCAGAGTTAATTAAAACTATCATGATAGCCGTGCTCCCGGTTACGAGCACCTGGACAACTTCCATGATTAGAGGGAAATAGGAATTTGGGATGGTTATGGTTTGGTAATGGTTATGGATGGTTATGGATTAATCTCTGGTATTGAATATGGTTATTGGCAATGGTGAAATCTGGACTTATTGATGATGGTAATGAATTCAGTTTGGTATTATGGTATTACTCGTGATTATGTTGGGATTACTTCACATACTTATACTATATTGCTTTTCAATTGTTTTAATCTACTTTTCAGCACTTTACCATTATTATTGACGTCATTTGAATCAGCCACATGTCATACTTTCCACACTTGCTGAGTACGACATGTACTCACTCTTGCAATCCCCCCCCCCAAACAGTTGCAGGTCAGGATTGGGAGTTTAATGGTGATAATGCGGAGTTCTAGGCCGTGTCTACCTTCAGCTTTGCCTGTGGTGTTGGTTGGAGCTGCGCATACATACCCCGTCGCTTATGCTGCATAGTTGCTTAGTTGTTTAATTAGTTTATTTCCGCTGCATTAGCTAAACTTGTTAATAGTATTTATTAGAGCTTGTATTCGAGGATAATATGGTTTGTGTAATAAAATTTGGTTAATTAATCTTGTCTTGTGGTAATTTTCTGTATACTCTTTTGTGATTGCACTCGTGTATGTGTGATGAACATCCTGGGCACACATATGCGTTAGCTTGGTTCATTTTCGGAACCGGGCGTCACATGCCGGTACTTCATGCCCCGTCTGTGTATTTATACATGTGCTTATACTGATCTTTGAATGGCCAACACCATCCCCAAAACCCCAACTCCTTTGTGTAGCACATGGGCAGATTCAAGTTGAACCTTTGCGCCTGCTTCGCCGTCCCTCCCACCAACGGCGACGACGAGGTGAAGGCTAAGGAGCAGCCAGTAAACCCGAGGCTGCCCTCCTCGGTTGTAGCTCCTGCAGGCGAGGTGAAGACAGAAGACAACAACGACGGCGACCGCGGCTGAATGCAGGAAGAAGGAGGAACCTGTGTCTCCTCCAGGCATGACACCGTACACGATGGATTACTCGGGCCTGCTGCAGCCGTCGCGCCACCAGACGGCCACTAAAGCTTACGCCACCCTCAGGTGGAATCGGTCGGCGGGACGCTAAGGTCAGGAGCTGCACGACGGCGGGTCGGGGCTCTCTCGTTGCATATGGAGGCCTTTGATGAACTTGGAAGACGGTTCAGACAAGACGTATATTATTTTATTTTATAAAATTTCATACATCGCATGGCGTATCTGTTGATGAGAGGTTGTTACCTTCTCCTATTTTATGAATCTGCTTCAAGACATTGTAATTTATATCATTTATGGATCTTCAAACAGTTTTATCTTGTTTTAGGTAAGTTGTTACCAGAGTTATCGTTGATTGGTTTGAACTATCCCTACCAGACACTTAGGTGCCGGATGTCAATGCATTGTAGTGTGTCTGATTATGATCTTTTCAAAAAAAAATACCATGTGCTTTCTCTGGCTCTCTTTAATTAATTTGTTCCAAGGTTTTGTTGACAAAATAAAATCAAACGCATGCATACTCATTTAGATCGACTAATGTATCCTTGGTTCTCAATGCAACATGGTGAAGTACAGCATCCTGCCATCGCAACCCTGTTTTATACACTAAAAGTTTTAGACTCGAGTTCTACGCATATAGGTGAAGTATATTCGAGTTTTATGATGATATGAGTGTTGGTGATATGCCCAAGGGGCAATCATAGCAATTCGGATTAAACCTTGTTGGACAATTGATCCATAAGCAATTAAGGTATTAATGGGTCTGCGACCTAAAAGCTCATTAGCGCGCCCATAAATATGAGGGGTAGGGTTAGGGGCGAATTAATCCATCACGTGAAAGCCCTAACTGCCACCTCCTCGCAGACCTCACACCGAATCTCTTTCTCTAGTTCTTTTCTCTCTCTTAAATGACATCAAAATGAAAATGAGCAACGTAACCTATAGCAATGTATTACCCGTTTCGGATCGGCACGTCTCACATGCCATTGGCATGTGAGACGTGCAGGTTCAGAATTGTCCCTTTTTGGATAGCCTGGGAGTGATCGAGGGGGTGTGGCTTGTGACAAGACGTGGGTCTGGATTTGGACAAGATTTCGATGGCGTAACCCTATTGTTCTCTACTGCACTATTTTTGGGTGTGCAGTGGAGAACGACGGGGTTATGCTACTGAATATTCGTTCGAATCCGGATCACGCGTCTCGTCATGAGCACGCTCCGCTTGGTCACTCCTGGGTGGGTTTAGGATCTATCTACCTAGGTTGTAGGGCTGTGACATAACATAACAATGAAACTAATAATGATTTTAGGACCTATCCTGAATACATTAACGACAATTTCTTTTGCGTTAAACTGCAAAGCCAAACATGGGTGAAGCCTGCAGTTGGATGTATACTGGCTGGAAGAGCAGAACTGGTGGTCACTCGGATGAGTGGTTTATCAAGTTAGATAAATTTTTGGATCGGTGTGGTGCCCATGTACAAAATGCCAGAACAAAAAGTTTTTGAGAAGATTGGAGCTTTTGTTTCACTTATGTTGAAACTGTTTCACTCCACATTATGAAGTGTGGACATTTCACGATGAGACTATTTCTCGAGTCATAGCCGAAGTGGATGATGATATAACAGAGGTTGATAGGATGGATGAGATGGTAGAAGCTCTGGAAGCAGAGGATCCTCTTACAAATGAGGTAGATAAGTTCTTCGGGGAGCTGAAGAAATCACAAGAGCCGTTGCATGAACACACGGTTGTGACCGTACTTGCTTTCTTGACCAGATTTATGGCAATTAAGTCCAAGTACTTTTTTCCATCAACTGCTACAATGATCTCATAAAATTGATGTGTGATATCCTTCCACAACCTCACAAAGCGCCACCAGATATGTATCATTCAAAGATCAAGATATCTTGTCTCAGTATGATGTATGAGAAAATCGATGTGTGCCCAGACAACTGCATGCTATTCTGGAAAGAGCACGCCAATGAGAAGATGTGCCTGAAATGTGGTAAACCGAGATATGTCGAAGTTGTTAATGACGATGGTGATAATGTGATGACAGATTTCACACATAAGCAGCTTTGTTACTTGCCTGTGACACCTCGGTTGAAGCGGTTGTTTCTTTCAAAAAGAACCGCAAGACACATGAGATAGAACAAAGAAGGTAAACGTGAGAACAAAGAATTTTTGACGCGTCCGTGCAACGGTGATGCATGAAAGGTGCTAGAACGTTTCGATCTAGACTTTTCTCGTGATACGAGGAATGTTCACATCGGATTAGAGACAGACGGATTCTCACCGTTCAGTACGAATGCCATGCCATACTCCTGTTGGCCCGTCTTTGTCATTCCGTACAACCTGCCACCTTCTTTTTGTACGAAGAACGAGTTCATGTTTCTCAGCCTCATTGTACCTGGACCTGATCATCCCGGGTCACGTCTAAACGTGATGTTAAAACCGCTGATCGAAGAATTGAAAGTGTTGTGGACATGAGTCGAAGCGTACGACTGTTACAAGAAGTAGAAATTCAACCTTAGAGCTGCTTTATTTGTGGTTCGTCCATGATTTTTTAGCATACGACATGTTTTCCGAATGGAGCACTCACGGTCGTCTGACGTGTCCGATATGTGCTTCAGACACGGATTGCTTTCGACTAACTCATGGAGGCAAAATATCTTACTTCGATTGTCACAGACGTTGGCTACCCTCGAATCATATATTTAGGCAGCAGAGGCATGTCTTTCAAAAGAACACTATTGTCACTAAAGGACCACCGAAGCGTCTCAACGGGTCAGAAATTTCTGATATGTTGGACAAACTGGTGCCTAATGAAGGTCGACCTGGATATTTCGTAGGTTATGGAGAGGAACACAATTGGACTCACATATGTGGACTTTGGGAGTTACCATATGTGAAGTTGTTGATTCTAATGCACAACATTGATGTTATGCATCAGGAGCGCAGCCTGAGCGAAAGTATCATAAGCACTTGCATGGATATGCCTGGCAAAACGAAAGACAATTACAAAGCTAGACTAGATTTGACAGAAATTTGTCACCGTCCAACTCTTGAAATCTCTAAAAGTGGTGGGAAGCCATGTGCTTCTTTCTGTCTTCGATCGAAAGAAAAGAAAGAAGTTATGAAATGGATGAAAACTTTGAAATTCCCAGATGGTTACGCAGCTAGCCTGAAACGAGCCGTAAATGTTAACACAAGAAAACTCACTGAGTTGAAGAGTCATGATTATCACATTATAATGGAAAGACTCTCACCTGTTATGTTTCGAGGTTATCTAGATGATGTAGTGTGGAATGTTTTAGCCGAGCTCAGCTATTTCTATAGACATCTTTGTGCTAAAGAAATCAAGATCGGGATGATGGATAAGTTAGAGAAGGAGATACCCTTACTTTTATGTAAGATGGAAATTTTTTTCCATCGGGTTTCATCAATCCAATGCAACATCTGCTTGTCCATCTTCCATTTGAAGCTAAAGTTGGTGGTCCTGTGCAATATAGGTGGATGTATCACATTGAAAGAACGCTACGATATCTGAAACCATTGGTTGGCAACGGGGCAAGGGTGGAAGGGTGCATCGTTGAAGCATATTCCCTTAAGGAAGTAGGATACTTTTCAAGTGTCTACTTTGCGGAAGAAAACAATATCAATACTTTGGCGATGTGGTGCAATGTGGACGAAACACCCCCTTTAAGCGACCTTTCCATTTTTCAAACGAGAGGCACCACCGTTGGTAGATACACGACCAACGTGCTATGCGAACATAAAAGGATTGTTGCTTTACTCTACATGTACGCAAATATAGAAGTCATGCAGGAATACTTCGAGTAAGTGTTTGCCCTACATTTATGCTAATCGACATATTTTGCTACACATGTATTTTAAAGATGTTTTTTCACGTTCAACGAGTTCCACAGACAATGTTAGCCACATAGGGATCAACCTACGGCCAAACAAGTAGAAGGGATGCGAAAAGAAGGAATCAATGGGGGCAGAGTTTCCTATCCTGGTTTCGAGATTATGTGATCTTCTCTCATCTTCTATGTATTATAAGTTACTATTATTAAAGAAGTATTATTTTAACTTACGATCATTTATAACAGTGTCGGACTCACAATGTCCATGAAGATTTGCGGCAACTATCTTATGGATTGATGAATGTTAGAAGCTATGGTCCTTATGACGTAAATCGCTTTCGATTCCATAAAACTCATTTTGAATCTCTTCGTCCTTTCGCGGCAACATCAAATTCCGGTGTTGTGACGAGAGCAATGGACACTCAAAGGAATTTAACCGATTATTATGGGATCATTAACAAAATCCTTGAATTTACTTTTACCGGAAATAAGACCCTTCGAGTTGTCTTCTTTGACTGTGACTGGTTTGATCGCACTCATTGAACTCGATAAAACCAATTTGGAATGGCGGAAGTGAAACATAAGGACTGACTACGAGGTTACGATACATTTGTTCTTGCACAGCAAGTGGAACAAGTGTATTATCTATCTTATCCATGCACGAAGCTCAGTGCTTGGTGGGTGGTATATAAGGTGAATCCTCGTGAGCGGTTATATACTCCTGGGGATGATGGTTACCATGATAGCGAAGACGTTGAAAATGTGTACCAAGAAGTAGAGTTGCCAGACACTTTTATCGTCGAGCTTGGTGCAGGACTCGATCAATTAGTTGGAGATGTTGAAGACGTTGAAGATGTAGAGGCTCATGATATGCCAAAACGGAAATTAGAACAGGCCACGATGGAAGATCGTTGGGCTGGTTTAAGGAGTAGGGCACAGGCACATGATAATGATGTTGATGAATTTTGAAAGTGAATACAAGTAATGTTTTCTTGAAGATAGTAACATCAATTTTGTATATTTTATTTGCATATTTAATGGTTATCTAATTAAAACAGGATGGCGTCAAAGAGGTGTAAGAAGGTGCCGCCGACGAGGGGGTTCTACCCCTCTAGACCTGAGGACGCTTTCGTTGGTGCCTCGTCGACTGGGAGTAGACGCTCTCAGCTGTTGGGGCACATTCTGAGCAGCTCTAGAGCTTCGTACAGGTAAATTTCACTCATTTTTGACAAATTCTTTAAATTCAAATTCACAGTAAACTTACTTATGAATCATTTGAATGTTATAGTCCTCACCGGCTGACTCAGAGGCTGCGGCACCAGTTGACCTTGGCTACCCTTCGGTGAGCCAGCCCTCGGCTAGCCAGCCCTTGGCCAACCACCCCTCGACCAGCCACCCCTCGGCTGGCAATCCTTCTCTTCCTGAGGCCTTTGGCTCGTCTGGTGATGAGGCGTCTAGGTCACCTGACGTGGCGCCCCAGCAGACGCGAAGGACGACGAGGACTCACTTTGTCAGTTCTCCTGCGGTCCCTTCACAAAGGGTCGTGATTCGTCCAGTCAGAGACAAGTAATGAAAATTATAGTGTTCAATTTTAGTTTCTTTTGGTTACTTAAGTAATGAATCAATAAATATCTTGCATGGTTTGGGACGACACGTCTTTCACCGGTGAGAGACACCAAAGACCGGTGAACGGTGTCCTCGGGTCCTTAGTGCGTTTGCACTATCGCGGGGTCATCGACGGGGTGCTTTCTCTTTTGTGGGAGGACTACGCACGCGTCCATCACCAGGAGCACAGCAACCTTCAGAAGGCCGTATGAGCCGATTTTATGGTAAGTATGTTAAAAGTAGTTTCTAAGTTTTAACTCTTAAACTCATTTAATGAATATCTCTTCAATATATTCTTTATCACAGGCAAGGTATATTTTAGAGGACCCAAACGACCCTCGCATGGTTGAGGATACGAGGAGAGTGTTTCACTAGAATGCTGCAAAGGCGGTTCGACAAGCTTTGTCAAATGCTCGTGTTCAAATTATTAATGAGCACTTGAAGGCGAACCAGCACCATGTGCTACACTTCCAGCAAGAGAGCGAGAGGCACATGACGGAGGAGGGGTACGCGCAGGTACGTGGGGTGTACTAAGTATTTTTTTCTGATAATTTTCTCGATTGTATTTTTAATGACTTCCAACTGTGTGCAGAGCCACATGAGCTGGTTGCAGGGTAGGACTGATGCATTTCGGGCCCTTTGTCGCTACTGGGCCAGCGATGAGTTTAAAGCTAAGTCCGAGAAGGCTCGAGAGTGCAGAGGGGTCGAGGGGAAGAGTAGGCACGGCCAAGATAGCCACTTGCGTTTAGCTAAACGCATGGTAAGTGTATGTAACTTATGTTTATATATTCATAATATATTGTTCGTACTAACACGTATTTACAGGAGCGTGAGATGAGGGTGCCGCCGACCCCTGCTGAAATTTGGAAGAGAGGTCACAGGGACCCTTCTCAGCCTCAGCGGTGCAGTCATGTTGCAGCCGAGTGATTGGTAAGTTTAGAAATCATTCATATTAAATATAACTATATGTATTGTTGAACTTACACGGTTTCCTTGTTTTGTAGGCTAAGTACGGGGAGGAGGCTAGGAAGATACACGGCGAAGATTTCGATTGGGAACGTGAACCAATCGATCCTCAAGCCGCGTGTGCAAGCGGAGCTGGAAAAGCACACGAAAGGTGAGTTTATAAGTCATTTTATCATTTTCAATTCAATGTATTCAAGATATTTCAATTTGATATTACTTACTCTCTTTTTTATAGGCTCGCCATATTCGATAGAGTTGTCGACTCAAGGGCAGGGAGACTTGCGAGAGGCAGCTCCACGCAGTCTTCATCGGTGGGCACGACAGGTCACCGCGTCTGGTAGAGGGACATTGAGATGCAGTCCCTCTGACAAACTGTAAAAGAGAACCTTAGGTGACAGGAGGAGGCGGAACGCCAAAGGATCGCAATGGATTCTACGATCTCTTCCCGGTCAGCAGTGTTGTTGCAGATGCGGGAAGCAATGGAGGTAAAAAATGAAAACTAAAGTTCTCATTAATTCAGCATAAATGACTTACTAATAGGTAACATTTAATGTTTGCAATGATAGGCCATGGCTCAGGCGCAAGGTCTGGGGATCCAGCTACCGCCACTACCACCAGTCTTTCTAGGCGATCCTTCTTCTGCGGGTCAGGTAATTTTCTATGTCAACTTAACAATTCTAGTTTTAACTCAACTTAACGAAAATAAAGCGAGGAAATGGAGTGACAGTGAAAGATAGAGAGAGTGAGAGATGAAGTTAGAAGAGGGAGGAAGATAGAGAAAAAAGGATTGAAATAGAAGAGAGAGGAGAGGAATGTGGAGAGAGAGAGGGAGATGCAGATGAAGATAGAGGGAGAGGAAGATAGAGGGAGAGAGGGAGATGTAAATGGAGGTAGAGGGAGGAAGATAGAGGGAAAATGATAGCAATAGAGAGATAGAGTGAGAGAGAAAGATAGATTGAGATAGAGAGAGAAATGAAAAGAGAGAGGAAGAGAGGGGGATCTAGATGAAGATAGAGGGAGAGGAAGGGAGGGATAAAGATGTTGATATATTTATATTCTAACTCTAAGTTTCATTAATTGCAGGGATCTGCGACGGCTGCACAAACTCCGTCGCTGTCGCTACCGCCATCTGGAATGAGGCGTGATGAGGACTTCGACTTCGGAGGTGGCTTCGGTGGTCAGACGGGCGAGTGAGCCCTTATTTGCTTTGTTGATGATCATGTGAGATGTATCGACGATGTTGTGATGTAGTTTGTGATTGTGATGCTGTTTGTTATTTTGATGTTGTTTGTAATGTTGTTCTGTGATTCTGGCCATCGAGCTGGGTAGTATTTTCTGTTTTTTTTTTAAAATAAAAAACCTTATTTGTGACGGCTTTTTATACAGTACTGTCGCAAATAAGGCTCCAGGCCGTCGCAAATAGCCGCGTGGGTCCCGGAGGAGGACACGTGGGCCCCGCCGGCTGAAATTATTTGCGACGGCAAGGCCATTGCAAATAGGGTTTAAATTGTGACGGCCGGCCGTCGCAAATACAGGTGCAGGGCCCACCAGCCCCGGGCAATAACTTGCGACGGGCCGCTGCGAGCCATTGCAAATAGACTTATTTGCTACGGTGGCTGTCGCAAATAAGCTTAATTGCGACGAGTAATTTGCGATGGTCAAAAACTGTTGCAAATAAGCAAAGACGTTGGAAATAGCTTATTTGCGACGGTTTTTACCTTATTTGCCATAGCCCTGGCCGTTGCAAATCGTCGGGATACCTGTAGTGCACAATCCATGCTTGCTTAGATCTCCTAAGTCCGATGTTCCCAATTAATCACATTCATCAATTCTCATTATATACATGCTCGTTAATTCATAGTTAGGTCATTTGATTGTTTTCCCATTCCATTTAATTAGTGCAAAGCAAAAAGGTAAAATGCCCTTCTCTATTCTCTACAGTATATTCCAAGCGACAAGGATGGTCCAACAAGTCTAGTAACACCAACATTGGGTTTCCCATCAATTTGACACAAGCATGCAGTTTAAAAAAACATTTAAAAATAGGATAAAAATGTTCAAGGACACTTATCTTGCTCCTGAGACTGGTTAGGATGAAAAGCTTCAAAGTTTTGGTGATGGAGGTCCTCAACAACACCCTCTAGAGCAACACCTATTCTGCGCAATAAACATGCAAAACAAATATTACAATCAATAAATGCTCATATAGTACTCAATATGTCATGACATACATGAATAATGCAATTATGTGGTAATGCATGTTATTAGGTTGATACCATTGCTTACTAACTAGTCCCAATTAAGTTTCACATGTTAGAACAAGTTTCAAGTCATTTCGGAGAACATTGAATAAGTTCCAAGAATTTTCAGAATAGGAAGACCGGACTAGTCCGCACTCTGGCCCGACATGTCCGTTGTGGAATAGAAAAGAAATCGGACTAGTCCGCACTGGAACTGGACAAGTACTTATGGCTAGGGTTTGGTAAAATTTTCAACTAGAGCATAGTTAAAGTTAATATGGAACCATAATTTACGTAGAAAAGATGCATCTAAGACATTTACCACGAATTCAAGGGTTCAAGAGTTGAAGACTCGAGAATTTGACGTCAAGATTGAAGGAGATGAAGAATTGGCAAAGGAGGACATTGATGATTAAGGATTGATGACGGAGATCACAGAGGCAACGATGATCTTGGTTAATCCCCCTCCTTCCTCCCTTCTAGTTCTTCTCCTTGAGGTGCAGGCTCCTTGATGGCGACTCTCACAAACTAGGGTTAGGGTTCTCTTCAATTGTGGCAAAGAGGTGAAAGGGTGGATGATGGTGTGTTTATATAGGGTGGGGATGGTATTGTTTGGGTGGAATTCGAGTATAAGACGATGGAGGCCTTGGTGGGCTCCCACATGGGCTCCACAGGGGTTGGACACGATGTTCTTAGGGCCACTTAAGGCATATATGAATGTGGCCTAGAGGGGGGTGAATAGGCCTTTTGCATTTTAGTCGGAACTTGCAACACTTAGCAACTTGGTCAAATACCAAGAAATCAGACTAGTCCTGTAGTTTGCGGACTAGTCTGGTGCGTGCGGACTAGATTGATCAAGTTAGATCAATGATTTCAATACAAGCACAGTTAGCAATGGAGTATAGTATGTAACTTGAAAGTATTGAGTCAATGAAATTAAGTGTAGCATAAACTAACTTTAAATTCAATGTTTCAACATAAGATGGACAAGCTCAAGTAAACCCTAGAATATGATATGAAAAACTTAAGAACAAGTTTGACACAAGATTTTATCCCGTGGTTCGGTTCCCACAAAGGCAACCTACATCCACGTTTAGGAGCCCATGAAAGGATCGGGTCTTCACCAATCCTAACCTCGTTGAATCGCCATGAAGGCCAATTCTCTTCCACTATCACAAAAGGGTAAATAACCAAGTTCAAGGGGACTTCTCACAACTTGAGGGATCCCCAAGATTACAAATCAAACACCACCAAGAACAAACTCTTAAGATCAACAATGAAACAACAGGAGTCTGTTAGAGAATCAAACCCAAGAGCTCAGACGTGTGGAATCGTGTCTCTCCTTTGATCCAAAGTGAATCCTCAAGTATTTGATATTTCTTGCGTTGGATTGTGTGGAGAGGTGTGTTTTCTAAGCTTTTGGAGGGTGTGATGGTGCTGGGAGTCGAGAGAACTGAAAGTAGGGTCGTGCACATCTATTTATAGGGTGTTTCCAAAAGTTACCGTTAGGGTTTCGAGAGTTCGGACTAGTCCGTGGTGGAGTCCGGACTAGTCCACTGTGCGGGGTGTAGGAAACCCTAAGTTTTCAGGAACATCGAACTTGTCCGGCCTTGGGTGGACTAGTCGGATTTTGGCTCTGGAAATGTTTGGACTAGTCCCGTTGTTATCAGACTAGTCCGGTTGTGGTGAACCCCTTAGTGAATTTGGGGACAAGTCCGCATTGGGAGGACTTGTCCGGTTTTAGTTAGAGAGGTTATCGAACTAGTCCGGATACTATCGGACTTGTCCGATGTCGTGGAAAGTTGTGAAGTGTTGAGGATTAGTCCGTACTGGGGAGGACTAGTCCGATTTTAGTCAGAAAAATATAGGACTAGTCCATGGTGATATCGGACTAGTCCGGCTGTGTAAACCTGTACTGTGGAGACAAGTCCACACTGGGAGGACTTGTCCGATTTTGAACAGAGGAATTATCAGACTAGACCGGGGTATATCGGACTAGTCCGGACCTGTATAAATTTGTGCAGTGAGAGTGATTAAGAGTACTTGAGCTCTTGGGTTGTGTTTCTCCAACACACTCCATACACAATTATCTAATCTATTCAGCTCTTGAGCTCTTTTCCATATAGATCCTCATTCTCCCTCTTTTTGCGCTTTATTCATAATTTCTTTTAAGACCTGCGCTCATCTCAAAAATTTGGTTAGGATCTCATTTGTTTGTCATAAATCAACCAAAACCCACAAGGGATGCCTAGATACACTTTCAATCTCCCCCTTTTTGGTGATTGATGACAACCAATTGAGATTTCATAAAATATGATAAAAATATAGAATTTTCATAAAGTGTGCACATATGAGTTTGGTACAAGTTAAGCAATGAAAACATAGGGCATATGTGCACTCTTTATGGTGGGGTGTAAAACTATGTGAGTTTGAGCAATAATGGTGATGAGAATGAAGTGATTGACTTGAAATTACCAATATCAAGCATATATGTCAATTACAAAGCAAAATCACAGATTATCTCAAGTTATCATCACAAATTTCATAACAACAACATAAATATAGTCATTTCATCACACCACAATTAAATGTAGAGATGACAGAATTTAAGTTTTACAACCCAAAAGAGACACAAAAAGATACACAAATGAAGCTCTGATCTCTCAACCTACAGCTAGGATCTAGTGACTCCCCCTCAATCTCTCCCCCTTTGGCATCAAGACACCAAAAAGAAGGAGAGGAGGGATCTAGTGGATCATTCATCACTGTCGGTCATTTCCTCATCTTCATCTTCATCTTCAGGCTATGAAGGAGGAGGAGGAGTGGATCCACTCGAAGTGCCCCCAATGCCAAAGTAAGCAAGCTCGGAGGGAGTCAAATGTTCGAGCTCTCAGAGTCTGAATCTTTAGAGATAACAGAGGATCCAATGGGCTCGATCTCCAGCTTCTGGCACATATGCTTGACATTTTCTTTGACATATCTCATATCTGCCTTCCTCGCCTTGTTCAGCTTATGAATCTTCACTTCAGCCTTCTTACATGAGCCAAAGATGGCTACCAAGTACTTCAAGATTCCACTAGGAGTCCCTTTTTGGGGAGGGGCCCTAGTGGTGGGAGCAGTCCTCTCATCTCCACGAGCTCTCCTTGGTGCCTCGCCACTAGACACTGGATATGGAGCAACTTGGACATTGGCTTGGGGAGGCTTCTAGGGCCTCAAAGGAGTGTGCTCCACATACTTCACGAACTCAATTCCTGTGACCTTTTTAATTATAAACATCAAGTAGGGGGCATAGCCACATGATCTATCTGGGGTGCAGGAGCTGTTGACCATATCATTCCAGATATAGTCAAAGATATCAAACTTTCTGTTCTTGCTTATTACTTTCATCAAGGTCCTCAAGTATCTTTGGACACTTCCTGCATCCCCATCCTTTGGTGCTATCGTCTTCCTCAGCACCCCGTTGAGAACCGTGAAGAAGGGCTTCATGTTCTTGGTCGAGGGGGGTTGTACTTCAAGCTTCTGCCATAGAGGAAGTCCATCTTATCTTTTCCCAATATACCGATGTTGTGGATAATAACCTCATTGTTGCCAGTGTCTTCAAGGTGAAGGAGTCTTGCAAAATCATCATAAGTAATGGTGTACTTGGATCCATGTGTCATCCAAGTCATCCTTTCCTCCTCATCACTAGCAAAAAAGCATGTGGCATAGAACTGAGAAATGATCTCATCATCCCAGTTGAATCTGAAGGCAAACAGGTCCTTCAGTCCATGCCTAGCTGCAACCTCTACCACCTGATCAAATGCACCACAACTCATCCTTTCAAAATGATTCCAGTCAATCCACTGGCCGCGGACAACTGGGTTCTTCATGGTGAGGTACACAGAGCTATATAAATCTGCATGAAAGTTGCTCCAAAACCTGGCATCGACTACCTTCTTGGGTCGGCTGTTGCAATACACAAATCTGAGCTTGGAAGCTGTATCGCTTCCCTTGCTGTTGAACTTCTCCTCTAAGGGATCCTTGTTCCTCTTCCTTAGAGCATTCATCTTGAGAGGGCCTATCGGGCCTGAGGTTGTCCCTTTTCCTTTCCACTTAGCTTGGCGAGAGACCGCCAAGCTAGAGTCTGCTGCATCCTTGACTTTGGACACAGGCTTCTTAGCTAGAACCTTGTAACATCCCAAAATTTTCAAACTTGGCTAATTTAAATATGAAAGGGAATTTAAAATTTTTGTTTCCAAATCTTTTTTGGTCCATCTGAATCTCGAGGGCGAGATTCATTTTAAGGGGTGTAGAATTGTAACACCCTGATTTTCAAGGTTCGGCAAATTAAAAATTTAAATGGGAATTTAGAGTTAATAATGGGAAGAAATTGTTTTTATAAATAAAAATATAAAATATATGCATCTCATATTGCATTTTGCATTCATCCTCATGTATTGAAAAATTTATTACCAAAATAAATAAGCTAATAGAAATTTATTTACCAGAGTAAGTACATTAAAAGAAATTAAAGTAGCATAACGAATATGGAAGAAAAGAAATAAAAGAAAACTGAGATAATATGGAAGAACAAACAATAGTTAACAAGAATAATAAAATAAACTAAATCGTCTATGCACATGCATTCACATTTAGGCATATACTAAGTTACTAGATATATTAAAATCAAATTAGAAATTTTATACAATAGAAAAGTAATTAGGAAAGAAAATTTATTATAGAAGAAAAATGAATAATAGCGAATGATAGAGATATATATAACAATAATGAAACATATATATATATATATATATATATGTAAATAACAAATAATATGGAAATAACCGATATTAAAATAAGTTTAATAATAATAATATATATATAAAATATATAAATAAATAATATATATAATAATATATAAAAAATAAATAATAATATATATATATAATAATAATATTTATATATGTAAAGAAAAAGAAAAAAAAGAAAAAAAAACAACTGCTCCGCTGGCCAGGCGGCCGAGCCGCCCTAGCCTCGCGTCCCACCCCACCCGCGCCACGCGCCCCGTCCCCGCGCTTGGCCCCGCGCACCCCCATGCCGCGCGTCCCAGCGTGACCGAGCCGGGTCGAACGCCTTCCGTGCGCCGCACTGCGCGCTAGCGAGCCGCCCGCCCCCATGGCCTCGCGCTGGTCCCAGCCGAGTCTGCCTCTTGCCACGGTACCGCATCGGTACCGATTCGTCTCTAGCGCCCGGCTATATATAAGACCCTAGGTTTCGTATTCTTTTTCTCGGTACCAGGAAACAGCGCCGCCGCCAGAAAAAAAAAGCCCTAGCGACTAGGAAAAAGCACCAAAGGCTGTGCCGCCAGGGGAAGAAGTGGGAAAAAAGAAGAGAAGAGGAGGGTGCCGTCGTCCGCCGGAGTTCGTCGCATCACCGTCACCGTGTCGCCGGAGGACCTTGCGCCATCTACTTCGTCTACACGTCGTCCCCATCCCACGATCTTCGAAGCCACCGCATCTGCGGTAGGACACGTTTTCCGATGCGAGTTTTAGCGAACGTATTGAATCTAATGAACGTAAATTGATCGTAGTCGCACCATCTTTTTATTTTCAGCAGCATTAATTCTCGCTAAAACTCTGTAAACTCATATGAACACGTACAAACTAGTTGCATCTAATTAATAAACAACCGTAGTTAATTAATTATTGAACTTTGCATGCATGCATGTCATCGCATGTTGATTAATATGTGTGCATCATGTTGATTTGTATATATTTTCTTGTATGTGTGATCACGAGTAGAGGGACGTGCTCAAGAGGTCGTGTACGAGGATTTCCAGAACCAATACTTCGAAGCGCTTGAGCAACCTTATACGCCGGAACAAGGCAAGTGTCCTTGAAGCATATTGATCCTGTTTTTAAAATAAATGTTTTGTTTGCAAACTGCATGCTTGTGTCAATTTGATGGGAAATCCTATGATAGGAGGTTCACTAGCTTTGTTAAACCACCCTTGTCACCTGGAATACATGGTAGTGAGTCAAGAATGGTTTTTACCTTTTTGCTTCACTTAATTAATTGGGATGGGAAAACAACTACACAATTCACTATGCATTGATGAGACTATGGTTAATATGAACTGGTTAAAATGATATGGTAATGGGTGATCTAAGCAAGCATGGTATGTGGATGGGTTTGAAGTTATGGTGGTTTGCTTGCTTTAGATCTAAGAACCGGTTCATGTGAGAATATGTCAGGACTACATTGCCACCATAAGGCCAAGTATGGGTGCGGCGTAGCTGAATAATTAGGAGTGCTACTAGTATTGTGTGGACCATTGGATGGCACGGGGAATGGAAGTCGAGGAGGGCTACCCTGGGATCCGCATGGCACACGAGGGGGCCCGTGGGTGGGAGAATGGAGATTGAATCCTGCCTGTGAAACCTTAGTGGGCCCGTACATACTAGTAGTCCCTTTTGAAAGGCTATTTTGTGATCTCTTGGCCACACACCTACGGAAGTGTGAGACGACATAATAGAGGTTCTTAGTCACCAAAAGGTGATGAAATCACGAACATGTGGGTAAAGTGGTACAAACTCTGCAAAGTGTAAAACTATCATGATAGTCGTGCTCCCGATCACGAGCACCTGGATGACCTACATGATTAGAGTGGAACTTTGGGTTTGGGATGGATTGATATTGGTTGGGTTATGGTTTGGGTTATAATATTGTAATGAATGGAATGGTTGGTTATGAAAGTGAGAAATTAGTATATGTATGATTATAGAATTGATGGATGAGGTATGATGGTAAATGAAAATGTTGCATACAGGTTATGATAATTAGTTGGGTTATGACGGGATTAAATTCACATAGACATTGGAGGATGCTTTTTCATATGTTTTACAATGTACTCTTCTACAAATAGTCACTATTTATTATCGTACTTGTTTTTAGCTACATGTCATACTTTCTCACACTTGCTGAGTACGACATGTACTCACCCTTGCAATCCCCCCCCCCCCCCCAACAACTGCTAGATATATTTTGGAGATCAACATGGAGCACTAGGTTGCGTACCGCCGTCGATTGCCTGTGGAGTTGGAGTTGCCTACGCTAGATTATTTTCCGTTGCACTAGAATCAAGGTATTTATATTATTCATGACATGGTTAAATTCTGACTTCCGTTTTTGGTGCATTTGTGTATGTGTGGTGAACATCCTGGGCACACATACACTGCACTTGGTTCGTTTTTCAGAACCGTGTCTCACAAATTTGTAAGACCTATGTGTGCTGAATACATTGGCTTGTAGTGAATACACTTGGCTTTGATGATAAAAGTTTTAAATATCACCAAAACACCTTTTTATCAAGGTCCGACTCTAGCTCTGAGCTACAGCAAGGTCCGACGGTAGGTCCGGCTTGTTTCGGGTAGCTCCGGCTATGTTAGATGCTAGGTCCGGCTTCTTGGTAAGGTCCGACTAGCTTTGGTAAGCTCCGGCGCTAGGTTCTACTAGCTTTTGTTAGCTCCAGCTCAAGCTCCGGTTTGCTCTGGCAAGGTCCGAAACTTGACCTAAGTGCTTCTGCTTTTCATTTGCAATGTTTCGTACTTATTTTACATTGTTGGGAAGATTGCTTAGTATTCATTTGCTAAGTTTTTGGTGCGTCTTGGATGATATGGATGATATTGTTTCTACTGTGGTTTTGCAACATGCTTATGTGAGGCTCTCACGTAAGGTGTTGTGTTCGAAACTAATTTGAGTCAAGTCGAGGACTTGGGCTCGTATGGATTGTTTGTTTGTTCATGTGCAGGTGTTTCTTGAGTTCAAGTCATGGCTGGTGACAGGATCCATTGGACTAGTCTCAGGAGGAGATGAGGTTCCAACAACCAAGTTCGGGAGGAACTGTGGTTGAGCGGGTCAGGAGGTCGCGCAGGATGATTGAATCAAGGGCAGTGCATATGAAGGTCGAAGGAAGGTGTTCGCACGTATGCATGAGGTGCATGACGTGGCAATATGCTTCTAAAGATGGATTATGGAAGGAAGATCTGATCGGAAGGATCGGATCGTATCGGTTGAAGACTTTGGCTGCGGCGGAGTCGGTTATGGCTCGGTATGGAAAGTATTGAGTTGGTTATGTTAGGATTTCGTGTGGGTCATGAATTTGAGTTGTTTAGGAATGTGGGATACGTTCCTAAGGTGTTTGGAAGTCTTAAGATTGCTTCTATCTGCGTATAGAAGAGTCCTAAGCAGTTATGGAAAGTTCCGATTGTGATCGGATTAGGATTGGAGTCCTAGTTGAGATTGGATAGCCTAAGGGATGGTTATATAAGCGAGGGAAGGCCAAAGCTCGTGGTAGACGACTTTGGGGGCTGTTCCTCTTGTGTTCTATTGAATAAAATTCATAGTTTGAAGGAACTTTTGTGCCTTGTTCGTCCGACTTGTTCCAGACAAGTTTTACTCGTCGAGTTTCTGGACAGCACTACCTTTCGTCGGTGGTTTTATCATACCTCGAGTTTTATAGATCCAATTGACACGATTCTTTTTGGGTTGTCTTCAGAACTTGATTATATATCATCCGTCAAAATTTCACGGTCATTCAATTTGTGGTTTATGATCTACATGAGTTTCTTTGCAGCGTTCCAGAAACTGTTTTTCTCGGGTAGGTCAGATTGACCAGTGTTTGATCTTTTGATCATAACTTGAGTTTTTCTTGACGGATTTTAGTGATTCTTTTTGTGTTGTCTTCATGACTTGATTATCTTTGATATCTATTACTTTTTTCATGGTGAAACACGTTTAGATTAGTCTCATACACGATTTCTTTAGTAGATCATTTTTCTACCAAAAGGGTTTGGGGTTTTATTGTTTCCGCTGCGTAAGATTTTTAAATCTACCATTCACCCCCCCTCTGGTAGCTTTTCACGTGCTCTTCGATCCTACAAAATTGGTATCAGAGCCGTGTCAACCGTAGGACGCAAGCCTAGGTAGAATGGACACCGTAAAACACGTAGAAACTATCTTCTAAAAGGTTATTTTAAAAAAAATTGCTTGCTACTGCATTTTCGTTCTTATTCACCCTCAGCTTACTACTGCACACCCTTTGTTTCCCCTCATCCTTGCCATTGTATTTTAACACACTCTTCTCTAAATATTTTTCTTATTTACACATGTGTTGCTGCTGCTCTAAAATAAATTTTCTGCTTCCTTTTGCTGCCACACAATATCTTTTCTCCCTCCTTTCGCTGCTGCAATTTTTGAACTACTTTTACTCTCATCTTTAATGATTCTCTGTTAAGGATACATGATTTATTTGTGAAAACCAATCTTTCAAAGTTTCACACTCTCCTTCTTATTTTGACTTATTTCTTTCATTCCCCCTTTCATATCCAACACTTCTTTTGCAAAAAATTATAGATGACCACCCTAGTATTTCTAAGTATCCAGACGAGGTAGGAGCATTCGAAGAAGTACCGAAAGGAACACACCTTAGGGAGAAGATTTTCGAGATGCCGTTCACGTGGAGGAGCTTCATATGGTCCCGTCTCAAGCCGTTCTCCAAAATAGGATACTTTACCATACCGTAGTTATGATAATGTTAGGTCTTGTGATTAGGATTTAAGTCTAGCCTTGAATAAGTGAGTAATAAACGCTTAGATCATTAGTGCACGTGTTTAGAGTTGGTGTGATGACTGTATGATTGCTTGCATGTATGTTAGTGTGTTTGGATGTGCATTGTGGAATACTTATATATATCCACGTCCTCATCCATTAATGCATTATTTAGGATCATATACTTTGATGCATGCATATGGATTGGGATTCCTTCTATCTTCATTCCTGTCTCTACTTCTGTGGAAGATTGGCACTACAAGAAGATTCATAACCGCGGAAGAAGCTACATGAGAGCATGAAGATGTTATCAAGGGTTTTCTTATCTCTTCTTTAATTCGTCCGAATCTCAAGGGCGAGATTACTTATAAGGGGGGAGGGTGGATTGTAACATCCCAAAATTTTCAAACTTGGCTAATTTAAATATGAAAGGGAATTTAAAATTTTTGTTTCCAAATCTCTTCTTCAGTCCATCCGAATCTCAAGGGCGAGATTCATTTTAAGGGGGGGTGGAATTGTAACACCTTGATTTTCGAGTTTCGGCAAATTAAAAATTTTAATGGGAATTTAGAGTTAATAATGCGAAGAAATTTTTTATAAATAAAAATATAAAAATATGCATCTCATATTGCATTTTGCATTAATCCTCATGTATTGAAAATTTATTACCAAACTAAATAAGCTAAAAGAAAAATATTTACCAGAGTAAGTACATTAAAAGAAATGAAATTAGCATAACCAATATGGAAGCAAAGAAATAAAAGAAAACAGAAAAGATAATATGGAAGAAGAAACAATAGTTAACAAGAATAATAAAATAAACTAAATCGTCTATGCACATGCATTGACATTTAGGCATATACTAAGTTACAAGATATATTAAAATCAAATTAGAAATTTTATACAATAGAAAAGTAATTAGGAAAGAAAATTTTTTTATAGAAGAAAAATGAATAATAATGAATGATAGAGATATATATAACAATAATGAAACATATATATATGTAAATAACAAATAATATGAAAATAACCGATATTAAAATAAGTATAAAAATAATAATGTTATATATATATATATAAAATATAGAAATAAATAATATATAAAAATAAATAATAATATATATAATAATAATTATATATGTAAAGAAAAAATAACAAAAAAAAGAAAAAAACAATTGCTCTGCTGGCCAGGCGGCCGAGCCGGCCCAGCCGCGCATCCCACCCCGCCCGCGCCACTCGCCCCGCCCCCGCGCAGCCCCATGCCATGCGTCCTAGCATGACTGAGCCGAGTCAAACGCGTTCCGCGCCCCGCACCGCGCGCTAGCGAGCCGCCTGCCCGCATGGCCCCGCGCTTGTCCCAGCCAAGTCGGCCTTTGGCCACGGTACCACATCGGTACTGATTCGTCTCTAGCGCCCGTCTATATATACAACCCTAGGTTTTGTATTCTTTTTCTAGGTACCAGGAAACAGCACCGTCGCCAGAACAAAAAAAATGCCCTAGCAACTAGGAAAAAGCACCAGAGGCTGCACCGCCAGGGGAAGAAAAGGGAAAAAGAAGAGAAGAGGAGGGTGTCGTCATCCGACGGAGTTCGTCGCGTCGCCGTTGTTGTGTCGCCGGAGGACCTTGCGCCATCTAATTTGTCTACGCGTCGTCCCCATCCCGCGATCTTCGAAGCCACCGCATCTATGGTAGGACACGTTTTCCAATGCGAATTTTAGCGAACGTATTGAATCTAATAGACGTAAATTGTTCGTAGTTGCACCATCTTTTTATTTTCAGCAGCATTAATTCTCGCTAAAACCTGTAAACTCATATGAACACGTACAAACTAGTTGCATCTAATTAATAAACAACCGTAGTTAATTAATTTTTGAACTTTGCATGCATGCATGTCATCGCATGTTGATTAATATGTGTGTATCATGTTGATTTGTATATATTTTCTTGTATGTGTGATCACGAGTAGAGGGAAGTGCTCAAAGGGTCGTGTACAAGGAATTTGGGAACCAGGACTTCGAAGCGCTTGAGCAACCCTATCCGTCGGAACAAGGCAAGTGTCCTTGAAGCATATTGATCCTATTTTTAAAATAAATGTTTCGTTTGCAAACTGCATGCTTGTGTCAATTTGATGGGAACTCCTATGATAGGAAGTTTACTAGCTTTGTTAAACCATCCTTGTCACCTGGAATACATGGTAGTGAGTCGAGAATGGTTTTTACCTTTTTGCTTCGCTTAAATAATTGGGATGGGAAAACAACTACACAAATAATTATGCATTAATGAGACTATGGTTAATATGAATTGCTTAAAATGATATGGTAATGGGCGATCTAAGCAAGCATTGTATGTGGATGGGTTGGATGTTATGGTGGTTTGCTTGCTTTAGATCTAAGGATCGGTTCATGCGAGAATATGCCAGGACTACAGTGCCACCACAAGGCGAAGTATGGGTGTGGCGTAGCTGAATAATTAGGAGTGCTGCTAGTATTGTATGGACCATTGGATGGTGTGGGGAATGGGAGTCGAGGAGGGCTACCCTGGGATCCACATGGCACACGAGGGGGCCCGTGGGTGGGAGAATGGAGATTGAAGTCTGTCGATGAAACCTTTGTGGGCCCGTACATACTAGTAGTCCCTTTTGAAAGGCTATTTTGTGATCTCTTGGCCACACACCTACGGAAGTGTGAGACGACATAATAGAGGTTCTTAGTCACCAAAAGTTGATGAAATCACGAACATGTGGGTAAAGTGGTACAACCTCTGCAAAGTGTAAAACTATCATGATAGCCATGCTTCCGGTCACGAGCACCTGGATGACCTACATGATTAGATTGGAACTTTGGGTTTGGGATGAATTGATATTGGTTGGGTTATGGTTTGGGTTATAATATTGTAATGAATGGATATGGTTGGTTATGAAAGTGAGAAATTGGTATATGCATGACTATAGAATTGATGGATGAGGTATGATGTTAAATGAAAATGTTGCATACAAGTCATGATAATTATTTGGGTTATGACGGGATTAAGTTCACATAGACATTGTAGGATGCTTTTTCATATGTTTTACAATGTACTCTTCTACAAATAGCCACTCTTTATTATCGTACTTGTTTTTAGCTACATGTCATACTTTCTCACACTTGCTGAGTACGACATGTACTCACCCTTGCAATCCCCCCCCTCCAACAGTTGCTAGAGATATTTTGGAGATCAACATGAAGCACTAGGTTGCGTACCGCCGTTGATTGCCTGTGGAGTTGGAGTCGCCTACGCTAGATTATTTTCCGTTGCACTAGAATCAAGGTATTATATTATTCGTAACATGGTTAAATTCTGATTTCCGTTTGTGATGCATTTGTGTATGTGTGATGAATATCCTGGGCACACATACACTGCACTTGGTTCGTTTTTCAGAACAGTGTGTTACAAATTGGTATCAGAGCTGTCTCAACCGTAGGACGCAAGCCTAGGTAGAATGGACACCGTAAAACACGTAGAAACTATCTTCTAAAAGGTTATTTTCAAAAAAAATTGCTTGCTACTGCGTTTTCTTTCTTATTCACCCTCAGCTTACTACTGCACACCCTTTGTTTCCCCTCATCCTTCCCATTGTATTTTAACGCACTCTTCTCTAAATATTTTTCTTATTTACACATGTGTTGCTGCTGCTCTAAAATAAATTTTCTGCTTCTTTTTGCTGCCACACAATATCTTTTCTCCCTCCTTTCGCTGCTGCAATTTTTGAACTACTTCTACTCTCATCTTTAATGATTCTCTGTTAAGGATATATGATTTATTTGTGAAAACCAATCTTTCAAAGTTTCACACTCTCCTTCTTATTTTGACTTATTTCTTTCATTCCCCCTTTCATATCCGACACTTCTTTTGCGAAAAATTATAGATGACCACCCTAGTATTTCTATGTTTCCAGAAGAGGTAGGAGCATTCGAAGAAGTACTGAAAGGAACACACCTTAGGGAGAAGATTTTCGAGATGCCCTTCACGTGGAGGAGCTTCGTATGGTCCCGTCTCAAGCCGTTCTCCAAAATAGGATACTTTACCATACCGTAGTTACGATAATGTTAGGTCTTGTGATTAGGGTTTAAGTCTAGCCTTGAATAAGTGAGTAATAAACGCTTAGATCGTTAGTGCACGTGTTTAGAGTTGGTGTGATGACTGTATGATTGCTTGCTTGTATGTTAGTGTGTTTGGATGTGCATTGTGGAATACTTATATATATCCACGTCCTCATCCATTAATGCATTATTTAGGATCATATACCTTGATGCATGCATATGGATTGGGATTCCTTCTATCTTCATTCCTGTCTCTACTTTTGTGGAAGATTGGCACTACAAGAAGATTCATAACCGCGGAAGAAGCTACATGAGAGCATGAAGATGTTATCAAGGGTTTTCTTATCTCTTCTTTAATCCGTCCAAATCTCAAGGGCGAGATTCCTTATAAGGCGGGGGGGGGGGGTGGATTGTAACATCCCAAAATTTTTAAACTTGGCTAATTTAAATATGAAAGGGAATTTAAAATTTTTGTTTCCAAATCTCTTCTTCAGTCCATCCAAATCTCGAGGGCGAGATTCATTTTAAGGGGGGTGGAATTGTAACACCTTGATTTTCGAGTTTCGGCAAATTAAAAATTTTAATGGGAATTTAGAGTTAATACTGCGAAGAAATTTTTTATAAATAAAAATATAAATATATGCATCTCATATTGCATTTTGCATTTTGCATTCATCCTCATGTATTGAAAATTTATTACCAAAATAAATAAGCTAAAAGAAAATTATTTACCAGAGTAAGTACATTAAAAGAAATTAAATTAGCATAACGAATATGGAAGAAAAGAAATAAAATAAAACGGAAAAGATAATATGGAAGAAGAAACAATAGTTAACAAGAATAATAAAATAAACTAAATCGTCTATGCACATGCATTCACATTTAGGCATATACTAAGTTACTAGATATATTAAAATCAAATTAGAAATTTTATACAATAGAAAAGTAATTAGGAAAGAAAATTTATTATAGAAGAAAAATGAATAATAATGAATGACAGAGATATATATAACAATAATGAAACATATATATATATATATATATATATGTAAATAACAAATTATATGGAAATAACCGATATTAAAATAAGTATAATAATAATATATATAAAAAATATATAAATAAATTATATATAAAAATAAATAATAATATATATAATAATAATATTTATATATGTAAATAAAAAATAATAAAATAAAAAAACAATTGCTCCGCTGGCCAGGCGGCTGAGCCGACCCAGCCGCGCATCCCACCCCGCCCGCGCCACTCGCCTCGCCCCCGTGCACCCCCATGCCACGCGTCTTAGCATGACTGAGCCGTGTTGAACGCGTTCCGCGCCCCACACCGCGCGCTAGCGAGCCGCCTGCCCGCATGGCCCCGCGCTGGTCCCAGCCAAGTCGGCCTTTGGCCACGGTACCGCATCGGTACTGATTCGTCTCTAGCGCCCAACTATATATACGACCCTAGGTTTCGTATTCTTTTTCTCGGTACCAGGAAACAACACCGTTGCCAGAACAAAAAAAAAGTCCAAGCGACTAGGAAAAAGCACCAGAGGCTGCGCCGCCAGGGGAAGAAGAGGGAAAAAGAAGAGAAGAGGAGGGTGTCGTCGTCCGTCGGAGTTCGTCGCGTCGCCGTTGTCGTGCCGCCGGAGGATCTTACGCCATATACTTCGTCTACACGTCGTCCCCATCCCGCGATCTTCGAAGCCACCGCATCTATGGTAGGACACGTTTTCCATTGCGAATTTTAGCGAATGTATTGAATCTAATAGACGTACATTGATCAAAGTTGCACCATCTTTTTATTTTCAGCAGCATTAATTCTCGCTAAAACCCGTAATCTCATATGAACACGTACGAACTAGTTGGATCTAATTAATAAACAACCATAGTTAATTAATTATTGAACTTTGCATGCATGCATGTCATCGCATGTTTATTAATATGTGTGTATCATGTTGATTTGTATATATTTTCTTGTATGTGTGATCACGAGTAGAGGGAAGTGCTCAAGAGGTCGTGTACGAGGATTTCGAGAACCAAGACTTCGAAGCGCTTGAGCAACCCTATCTGTCGGAACAAGGCAAGTGTCCTTGAAGCATATTGATCCTATTTTTAAAATAAATGTTTTGTTTGCAAACTGCATGGTTGTGTCAATTTGATGGGAAATCCTATGATAGGAAGTTTACTGGCTTTGTTAAACCACCCTTGTCACCTGGAATACATGGTAGTGAGTCGAGAATGGTTTTTACCTTTTTGCTTCACTTAAATAATTGGGATGGGAAAACAACTACACAATTAATTATGCATTGATGAGACTATGGTTAATATGAATTGCTTAAAATGATATGGTAATGGGTGATCTAAGCAAGCATGGTATGTGGATGGGTTGGATGTTATGGTGTTTTGCTTGCTTTAGATCTAAGGATCGGTTCATGCGAGAATATGCCAGGACTACAGTGCCACCACAAGGCCAAGTATGGGTGTGGCGTATCTGAATAATTAGGAGCGCTGCTAGTATTGTGTGGACCATTGGATGGCGCGGGGAATGGGAGCCGAGGAGGGCTACCCTGGGATCTGCATGGCACACGAGGGGGCCCGTGGGTGGGAGAATGGAGATTCAAGACTGCCGGTGAAACCTTAGTGTGCCCGTACATACTAGTAGTCCCTTTTGAATGGATATTTTGTGATCTCTTGGCCACACACCTACGGAAGTGTGAGACGGCATAATAGAGGTTCCTAGTCACCGAAAGGTGATGAAATCACGAACATATGGGTAAAGTGGTACAACCTCTGCAGAGTGTAAAACTATCATGATAGCCGTGCTCCCGGTCACGAGCACTTGGATGACCTATATGATTATAGTGGAACTTTGGGTTTGGGATGGATTGATATTGGTTAGGTTATGGTTTGGGTTATAATATTGTAATGAATGTATATGGTTGGTTATGAAAGTGAGAAATTGGTATATGGATGATTATTGAATTGATGGATGAGGTATGATGGTAAATGAAAATGTTGGATACAAGTTATGATAATTATTTGGGTTATGACAGGATTAAATTCACCTAGACATTGTAGGATGCTTTTTCATGTTTTACAATGTACTTTTCTGCAAATAGCCACTATTTATTATCATCCTTATTTTTATCTTGAATGTGTCCTAGAGGGGGGTGAATAGGCCTTTTGAATTTCTTGCACACTTAATAGAATCGTCAAAACTTAGTTGACCGGACTAGTCCGGTTGTGTGGGCGGACTAGTCCGGTGTGCAAAAATTATGTGTGTTGATCAGGAAAATAAGTTTCTTTAGCAGCGGAATTGAGAACAACTGATATTTGTACTTGATATTAATATGAGAATGCAGGTGTAACTTCTAATTGCCTTATGTTGAAGTTTAGCACTCAAATGATCTAATGAACAAAATTTAAAGTAAATGAGACACAAGACACACGAATTTTTCCCGAGGTTCGATCTCACCACGAGATCTACGTCCTCGTTGAGGAAGCTCACACAGAGCCGGGTCTCCAACCCTTTCCCTCCTCAAGTCACCATGAAGGCCGACTTGATTCCACTATCACGGGTAATCACCAAGTTTGTGGGGCAACCTCACACGTTGAGGGCTCCCACGAGAATTACAATGAAAAAGTGATCAAGTACACTCCAAAGTATTACAATGCAGAGTATGAGTGTAGAAAGATCAAACCCCAAGATCTCGCAATGAAAGAATGACGATCTCCAAATCCCGAATCCAAGTGTTCAATTGATTTCACTCTTTTTGAACTTTAGATGTGCGAGGAGATGTGTTTTGGGCTCTTGGGATGAAGTGGCGGCGCTAGGGTTTGCTCTTTGATCAATATTCGACGTGTGTGCTGTTAGGAAAGTTGTGGACTCTCTATTTATAGGGTTTCCAAAAGCTAGCCGTTGAAAAACCCTAACACCGGACTAGTCCGGTGCAAGTCCGGACTTGTCCGGTTCCAATGTGTTTCGAGGTCTAGAAAGTTTGTCGGACTAGTCCGGTCCAACATCGGACTAGTCCGGTGCTGTGTGAAAGTGACTCCAAAAAGTTCATCGGACTAGTCCGCGGACTAGTCCAATATCCACGAATGGGAGATTACAGAAAGTTCAACGGACTAGTCCGGTCAATGATCAGACTAGTCCGGTCCCTCAGTATGAGAGACTCCAGAAACATCAACGGACTAGTCCGGTGGATGAACGGACTAGTCCGATCTCCTTGTGAGTGGGATTCCAGAAAGGTGAACGGACTAGTCCGGTCCATGATCGGACTAGTCCGGTGCTTTGTTAAAGTTAGGTTAGTTTTAATCCCTTACCCTCGCGCAAAGTTGTGAGCTCTTGGAGTGTGTCTTTCATACACTCCCTATACATTCAAAATCTATTTTGGTCTTACAAGCTTCATCAAAGTATTTCTCTTTGAACACCACTTCATTTTTCACCTTTTTGTGTGCACCGAAATGTTTCACTTGTTTGTCCTGCAATCATCTCAGTAGTTTCATTAGGATCTCATATGTTTGTCATCAATTAGCCAAAACCCACAAGTGATATCCTAGATGCACTTACAATCTCCCCCTTTTTGGTGATTGATGACAACCATTTGAGATATCACAATTGAGAATAAAATCTTGATTTTCATAAGGTGTGAACATATGAGAATAATGATAAGTCCACAAAACAACCTCTCACATATACACACACCTTATGGTGGGGTGCCTAACAAGTGTGTGATCAACAAGGTGTGATGAAGTAAAGATAATCAACAATGAGTATAAAGATAATCAACAATGAGTATAAAGATATTCATCCAAGCAACAATAAGCATCACACATAAGAGAAGAAATAGTGCATTACAAGGTTTTAAAAATCAAGTACACATGTCCTTGATCACAAAAACATAAAGACACCAACGACTCTCAAATTATTAGTCTTATTCTCTCCTAGTCTCAATCTCTCCCCCTTTGGCATCAAGGCACCAAAGAGGGGAAAATTGAGGGGAAGTTTTAGCAATAAAAATGTAACATTTGAAGTATCAACCAAATGTGCAACGTTTCAAGCCACATTTCGAGAGTCAAGAATATTAAGTTCATTCCTAAGTTCACAAAACCTTTTCTCATCCAATGGTTTGGTAAAAATATCTGCAAGTTGTTTTTCAGTTCTAACATGTGAAATAGCAATGTCACCTTTTAATGAATGATCTCTAAGAAAATGATGACGGATATCTATGTTCTTAGTTCTTTAGTGCTCTACTGGGTTGTGTGCAATTTTTATAGCACTTTCATTGTCACATAGAAGTGGGATATGGTTAAGATTGTAGCCGTAGTCCCTAAGGGTTTGCCGCATCCAATGTAATTGGGCGCAACAGCTACAGGCTGCAATATATTCTGCTTCTGCTGTGGAAAGGGCAATGGAGTTTTGCTTTTTAGATGACCAAGATACCAGGGACCTACCAAGAAACTGACAAGTCCCTGACATGCTCTTTCTATCGACTTTGCATCCTGCATAGTCGGCATCAGAATATCCTATCAAGTTAAAATTTGGATCCTTTGGGATACCAAAGGCCCAAGGTGGGTGTGTGCACAAGGTACCTTAGGATTCTTTTTACAGCAACTAAATGACACTCTTTAGGTGCAGCTTGAAACCTTGCACACAAGCAAACACTAAGCATAATATCTGGCCTAGATGCACATAAATAAAGTAAAGAGCCAATCATGGACCGATATACCTTTTGATCTACATTTGGACCGTCTTCATTGAGGTCGAGATGTCCATTTGTGGCCATGGGTGTCTTGATGGGCTTGGCTTTGTCCATATTGAATTTCTTGAGAATGTCTTGTGTATATTTGGTTTGGCTTATAAATGTACCTTCTTTTAGTTGCTTGACTTGGAATCCCAAGAAGAACTTTAATTCGCCCATCATTGACATCTCAAACCTATCTGTCATAATTTTGCTAAACTCTTCACAGAAGGATTTGTTAGTTGATCCAAAGATAATATCATCAACGTAAATTTGACATACAAATAAATGATCATCACAGTGTTTAGTGAAAAGTGTATAGTCAGCTTTACCAATTTTGAATCCATTCTGAATTAGAAAATCTCTAAGACACTCATACCAAGCTCGAGGAACTTGTTTGAGGCCATAGAGAGCCTTACGCAGTTTGTAGACATGGTTGGGATACTTCGGGTCTTCGAATCCTGGTGGCCGCTCCACATAAACTTCCTCCTTGATTGGGCTGTTTAAGAAAGCGCTTTTGACGTCCATTTGATACAGCTTAAAATTATGGTAAGTAGCATATGCCAATAAAATACGAATGGACTCAAGTCTAGCTACAGGAGCGAAAGTTTCATCAAAGTCCAAACCTTCGACCTGAGAATAACCTTTGGCCACCAGTCTTGCCTTATTTCTTGTTACTACTCCATGTTCATCTTGCTAGTTCCGAAAGACCCATTTAGTTCTGACTATGTTCGCCTTTGGTCTCTCCACTAGCTCCCATACTTCATTTCTCTTGAAGTTGTTCAGCTCCTCTTGCATTGCAATCACCCAGTCTGGATCCCCTAAGGCTTCTTCTACCCTGTATGGTTCCAGAAAAGACACAAAAGAGTAGGATTCGCAAAAATTTGCAACTCGAGATCTAGTAGTTACTCCCTTTGCAATATCTCCAATGATGTTGTTTACAGGGTGGTCTCTTTGCACGCTCTGGTGTACTCTTGGGTGTGGAGCTTGTGTAGTTGCTTGTTCTTCATTATCTTCATGTACATTGTCTCCCCCCAGATCATTGCTTCCATGATGGTCCTGATTTTCTTGACCTTCCTCCTCTTGATCTTGTGCAAGGGCTCCCCCTTGATCATTGCCTCCGCGTTGAGGTTCAACTTGTGCATTTGAGTCGAATGTTTGCTCTTGTGGTAAGATATCGCCAAGTCCCATTTTCTTCAGTGTTTCATATGGAGCTTCCTCTTCATCTAGCACACACTTATCAACTTGCTCCACTTGTGAGCCGTTAGATTCATCGAACACTACGTCACGTGCTACTTCAACAAGGCCGGACACCTTGTTGAAGACACGATAGGCGTAGGCATTCGATTCATAACCGAGCTAGAATCCTTCATCGGACTTCGAAGCGAACTTCGAGGCCCTCTGTTTCATGTTCAAAATAAAACATTTGCAGCCAAAAACTTAAAAATAAGAAACATTTGGCTTTTTACCGGTAAGGAGCTCATATGGAGTTTTCTTCAGTAGTCGATGGAGGTACAGTCGATTAGTGGCATGGCAAGCGGTGTTCACCACCTCTGCCCAAAACCGATCTGATGTCTTGTATTCATCCAACATGGTTCTCGCCATTTCGATTAATGTTCTGTTCTTCCTTTCTGCCACTCCATTTTGTTGAGGGGAGTAGGGTGCTGAGAATTCATGATTTATCCCTTCTTCATCGAGAAACTCTTCAACTTGGAGATTCTTGAATTCTAACCCGTTGTCACTTCTGATGTTCTTTATGGTTGATGAGAATTCGTTCTGTGCTCTTCTTAAGAACTTCTTGAGGATCCCCTGAGTTTCTGATTTATCATACAAGAAAAATATCCAAGTAAATCTTGAAAAATCATCAACAATTACTAAACCGTATTTGTTACCGCCGATGCTGATGTAAGAGACTGGACCAAAAAGATCCATGTGGAGAAGTTCCAGCGGTCTTGCGGTGGTCATCACATTCTTAGCGGGGTGTGGTGCTCCGACTTGTTTTCCTGCTTGACAAGCGCTGCACGGTCTGTCCTTTTCAAAAACCACATCCTTAAGACCACGGATGTGACCACCTTTTAGAAGGTTCTGCAGATTTCTCATCCCAACATGGGCTAGCCGTCTATGCCACAGCCATCCCATGTTGGTCTTAGCAACCAAGCAAGTGTTGAGTTCGGCTTTATCTTTGTTGAAGTCAACTAGATAAAGCTTGCACTTCAACATTCCCTTGAACGCAATCGAGCCATCGCTTCTTCTAAAAACAGTCATACCCTCATCAGTGAATAAGCAGTTGTAACCTTTGTCGCATAGTTGGGATATTGACAAAAGGTTATAATCTAGAAAATCTACGTGTAAAACATTTGATAAGGTATGTTGAGAGGATATTTCAATGTTACCGCTACCAAGGACCTTTCCTTGGCTGTTGTCTCCCAAGTATATGCCTTCACCTGGATCCTTGTTGTGCTCGTACTGCACAAACATACCTCTCTCTCCGGTCATGTGATTTGTGCATCCGCTATCAAGTACCCATTTTGTTCCACCGGAGGAGTAAGCCTGCAAAAAAGAATTATTCCTTGGTTTTAGGTACCCAAGCTTGCTTGGGTCCTCTCAGGTTAGTCACAAGAGTCTTTGGCACCCACACACAAGTTTTCAAGTTCTTGTTGCGTGGCCCTGTATATTTGGAATTGACTCTTCCATTTTTGGCTTTCATAAGAACATAAGAAGCATTAAATGTATGAAACAATGTTTGTGGTTCAGATTCATGAGATTTTTCCTTGACAAAGACAATTCTATTCTTAGCATGATTAGAAGTAGGCATGTGTTTGTTCTTATCAAAACCAAGGCCATCTTTGATATTAGGAGGTCTAGTGACCATGTATGCACTGTGTGCATATTTGATCTTCTCCTTATCAAAGATGCCTCTTGGAGGGGCATGCATATTACGAGAAGTTGATGTATTAGAGATAATATTCTTCTTACTAGAGCAAGTGCAAGTTCTGATTGTTGTCGAACTCATATCTTTGGAGGAAGAGCTCTTGGAGGAAGAAGAGTCACTTTGCTTGAGCGACTCAACTTGCACCTCAAGGATCTTGTTAACTTTTGACAAGTTAGCAAGTTCTTCCTTGATTGCAATATGCGAGTCTTTTAGCTTTGAGTAAGTTTCCTTACTCAAGACTAGCTCAACTTCAAGCGACTTGTTCTTCTCTCTTTCAAGCTCCAGAAGCTTTTCAACTTCTTGATATCTCTTCCTTTCACGGATGAGCATATCTTCTTGTCGATCAAGAAGTTCTTCCTTCTCAAAAATTTCGTTCGACAACATTTCCATTTTCTTTAGAGCAATTTTACTTAGTCCTCTAAACATTTCTTCGTTATCGCTAGAGCTGTCAAAGTCATCAATAGAGGAATTTAGCGTAGGAGGAGTGAGCCGTACCTTTTTCTTGCCTTCCTTAGCCATAAGGCAAGTGTGGTTGTTCATGTCCTGTCCTCCCATGTTTGGAAAGAGTGTGGCCTTCATAGTAGGCTTCTTGATTGCAATAGTGGCCATCTCTTCTTCATCGGAGGAGGACTCGTCGTTTGAGTCCCACTCCTTGCCAATGTGAGCTTGATGGTTTTGTCTTCTTTTTCTGAAATTTTTCTTTTCTTGAGATCTTGTTTCCTTCTTCTTTTTGTTTTCTTCATAGGGACAGTCCATCATGAAGTGACCATACTCTCCGCAGTTGTAGCAAGTGCGTCGAGCCTTGGATTTTCCTTTGTCCTTGCTTTTGCCTTCATTTGATTTGTTGCCGTGTCTTCTTTTCATTATTCGCTTGAACTTCTTGATAAAGAGTACCATTTCCTCATCATCAAGATCGGTGATCTCGTCACTTGTGTGCCCATTGTCTTTATCTTCATGAGCTTCTTTGAGTTTGGGTCGGCATGTAGCTTTGAGAGCGACCTCTTTCCTTTTGGAGGAAGTGAGTTCGGCCAAGTCTTTGACGTATTTTGCCTCTTTCTCCATCATCTCGTGATTTATGATCTTCCCCAACAACTCATCGGGGGTCAATTTATGAAAACCGGGGCTTTCTCTAATCATTGAGCAAAGTGTGACATTTCTTGGCATGAAGGCTCTAATCATTCTCTTGACTACCTCGTGATCCGTCCATTTCTTACTTCCATAGGCACGTAACTTGTTGATGATTGCCTTCATCCGGTTGTACATGTCTTGAGGTGATTCGCCTTCTTCAATAGCGAATCTCCCCAACTCTCCATCAAGCATTTCTATTTTTGCTTCACGAACCGATCTATTTCCTTCGTGAGCCGTCTTAAGTGTATCCCAGATTTCCTTTGCACTTTCTAAGCCATCAATCTTGGTGAATTCCTCTCTACTTAATGATTATGTGATCACGGTGACGGCTTGTGCATTTCTGTGAATCTCTTGTTCTTGTTCTGGGGTGAGTTCTTCATCCGTGTCCGGGATATCTATGCCAGTGCAAACGATGTGCCATAGACTAGGATTTAGGGATATTAGATGCATCTTCATGTTATACTTCCACATTGTATAGTCGCTTCCGTCAAACTATGGAGGTTTTCCCATAGGAATAGAAAGATAATGGTTGTTTGAGTTGAGACGGTTATAGTTGTAAGGCTGTCGGGAGTAGTCGTGATGACCGCTCCCCGTCGTCTTCTCTTCTTCCTTTCCTTTTTGTCCTAGCAGCTTCTTTCTCAGAAGTGCCTTCAATTGTCGCACTTCTTCATCATCGTGTGGGCTCTCTTTCAGCACATCAAAAGCTTTAGTTTCTTGTTCCTCCTCATTGATGTTCATCTTAGAGATATCGTTGTTCTTCTCAAAGGCCATTGATCTCTCCGAGATGTGAGTCTCGTTGGTGGAGAACCTTGCTCTGATACCAATTGAATGTGGCCTAGAGGGGGGTGAATAGGCCTTTTGAATTTCCTGCACACTTAATAGAATCTTCAAAACTTAGTTGGCCGGACTAGTCCGGTTGTGTGGACGGACTAGTCCGGTGTGCAAAAATTATGTGTGTTGATCAGGAAAATAAGTTTCTTTAGCAGCGGAATTGAGAACAACTGATATTTGTACTTGATATTAATATGAGAATGCAGGTGTAACTTCTAATTGCCTTATGTTGAAGTTTAGCACTCAAATGATCTAATGAACAAAATTTAAAGTAAATGAGACACAAGGCACACGAATTTTTCCCGAGGTTCGATCTCACCACGAGATCTACGTCCTCGTTGAGGAAGCTCACACAGAGCCGGGTCTCCAACCCTTTCCCTCCTCAAGTCACCACGAAGGCCGACTTGATTCCACTATCACGGGTAATCACCAAGTTTGTGGGGCAACCTCACACGTTGAGGGCTTCCACGAGAATTACAATGAAAAAGTGATCAAGTACACTCCAAAGTATTACAATGCAGAGTATGAGTGTAGAAAGATCAAACCCTAAGAGCTCGCAATGAAAGAATGACGATCTCCCAATCCCGAATCCAAGTGTTCAATTGATTTCACTCTTTTTGAACTTTAGATGTGTGGGGAGATGTGTTTTGGGCTCTTGGGACGAAGTGGTAGCGCTAGGGTTTGCTCTTTGATCAATATTCGACATGTGTGTTGTTAGGAAAGTCGTGGACTCTCTATTTATAGGGTTTCCAAAAGCTAGCCGTTGAAAAACCCTAACACCGGACTAGTCCGGTGCAAGTCCGGACTTGTCCGGTTCCAATGTGTTTCGAGGTCCGGAAAGTTTGCCGGACTAGTCCGGTGCTGTGTGAAAGTGACTCCAGAAATTTCATCGGACTAGTCCGCGGACTAGTCCGATCTCCACGAATGGGAGATTACAGAAAGTTCAACGTACTAGTCCGGTCAATGATCAGACTAGTCCGGTCCCTTAGTATGAGAGACTCCAGAAACATCAACGGACTAGTCCGGTGGATGAACGGACTAGTCCGGTCTCCTTGTGACTGGGATTCCAGAAAGGTGAACGGACTAGTCCGGTCCATGATCGGACTAGTCCGGTGCTTGTTAAAGTTAGGTTAGTTTTAATCCCTTACCCTCGCGCAAAGTTGTGAGCTCTTGGAGTGTGTCTTTCATACACTACCTATACATTCAAAATCTATTTTGGTCTTCCAAGCTTCATCAAAGTATTTCTCTTTGAACACCACTTCATTTTTCACCTTTTTGTGTGCACCGAAATGTTTCACTTGTTTGTCCTGCAATCATCTCAGTAGTTTCATTAGGATCTCATATGTTTGTCATCAATTAGCCAAAACCCACAAGGGATATCCTAGATGCACTTACATATCTACATGTCATACTTTCCCACACATGCTGAGTATGACATGTACTCACCCTTGCAATCCCCCCCCCAACAGCTGCTAGAGATATTTTGGAGATCAACATGGAGCACTAGGTTGCGTACTGCTGTCGATTGCCTGTGGAGTTGGAGTCACCTACGCTAGATTATTTTCCACTGCACTAGAATCAAGGTATTTATATTATTCGTGACATGGTTAAATTTTGATTTTTGTTTGTTATGCATTTGTGTATGTGTGATGAACATCATGGGCAGACATACACTGCACTTGGTTCGTTTTTCTGAACCGGGTGTCACAAACCTTGCACCGCACCTGAGGTGGGGAAGGTGCAGGCTCGGAGGGACGGTCTTGCCATTTCTTCCCTTGCCCCATCGTGGACCGAAGCAAAGCCTCTTGGTCGATCTCGGCTTCATAATCGGAGACCTCGTCATGGGAGCTTGACATTGTCCTGAGAATGGATTACACAATGTATGGATGAGAATTGATGGCAGAGAAGTGCATTGAGGAATGAGAAATAAGGGTTGAATTTAGTTAAAAATTGGACTTGTCTGGTGTACAGGTACGGACTAGTCCGGGGGACCGGACTTGTCCTACATGCATGGACCGGACTAGTCCAGTGTTCATCACCTCAGACCCTAACTAGATGACCAATGGTGATTCCCAATGCAAAACTAGTTCAAGGTAAATGTAAGACAGCAAGGAGACATGTATTAACTAGAACGAACTAAGCTATTTGCTCGACAAAGAAGGAAATCAAGATTTCTAGGGTTTGGGAGGTAATTTTACCAAAATTCCTCGATTCTTGGAGATGGAGGGGCTGAAGGTGCGGACAAGTCCGTGGTCTTCAATCCCTATGCAATGGAGATCGATTCCCACCAAAACTCGGAGGGATTTGATGGTGAACGAAGGCAATCGCATTGGGAGCACACGAGCGAGGAGAGAGAATGTGAGATGAGTTGTGAGGATTAAGAAGATTAGGTTTTGGCGGTGTCTAGGGTTATGGAGTCAAAAAATCAGACTATTCCGCGGTCGGTCGGACTAGTCTGGACTACCAGACCTCTGCGGACTAGTCTGCAGTGTGCGGACCAGTCTGTGGTCATGAGAACAGAATTGAATAGCCCATTCGCATATATATTCGAAGGTTCTTATAGAGAAAATAGGGGCAAAGCAGTCATGTAATCTTGATGAATATGATCAGTAAACACACAATAATCAAGCAATGACCATATTTCACCAAGATCAAGTAATTGAAATATTTTTTCAAAGAAAATTGAGAGAGATGATTTTCACAACACAATCAACATATTTTGAAGAAGCAATACATGTATGCAAGTTTTCAAGCCACATTCTGAGCATCAAGGATGTTTAGTTCATTTCGGAGCTCGCAAAAACGTTTTTCATCAAGTGGCTTGGTGAATATATCGTCTAGTTGTTTTTCGGTGTTGACATGGGAAATGGCTATGTCTCCTTTCATTGAGTGGTCTCTCAAAAAGTGGTGTCGGATGTCTACATGTTTGGTTGTAGAGTGCTCAACGGGGTTATGGGCAATCTTAATGGCACTCTCATTATCACAAAGGAGTGGAATACGACTCATATTGTAACTGTAATCCCTTAGAGTTTTTCGCATCCAAAGTAGTTGCGCACAACAACTCCCGGCTGCAACATACTCTGCTTTGGCCGTGGATAAGGTAATGGAATTCTATTTCTTGGAGGACCAAGAAACTAGGGATCTACCTAGAAATTGGCATGTTCTGGAGGTGCTTTTTCTATCTACTTTGCATCCGGCATAATCTGCATTCGAGTATCCAATGAGGTTGAATTTGGAACGTTTAGGATACCAAAGGCCTAGGCTGGGTGTATGAGCTAAATACCGCAAGATTCTCTTTACGGCTGACAAATGACACTCTTTTGGGTTGGCTTGAAACCTTGCACACAAAAATACACTCAACATAATGTATGGCCTAGATGCACGTAAGTAAAGTAGGGATCCAATCATGGAGCGATATACCTTTTGATCGACATTTGGTCCATCTTCATTGAGGTCCAAGTGACCATTCGTTGCCATGGGAGTCTTTATAGGCTTCGCCTTGTCCATTCCAAACTTCTTGAGTATGTCTTGAGTATACTTGGTTTGGCTTATGAACGTTCCCTCCTTTTGTTGCCTCACTTGGAATCCCAAGAAGTATTTCAGCTCTCCTATCATAGACATTTCAAACCTATCTGCCATAATCTTACTAAATTCTTCACAGAAAGATTTGTTAGTTGAACCAAAAATGATATCATCAACATAAATTTGGCAAACAAAGAGATCATTATCAAAATGTTTCGTAAATAATGTATAATCAGCTTTTCCAATTTTAAAACCATTTTCAATCAAGAAATCTCTAAGGCACTCATACCAAGCTCTAGGAGCTTGTTTGAGGCCGTAGAGAGCCTTACGCAATTTAAAGACGTGGTCGGGGAACTCTTAATCTTAAAATCTGGGGGGTTGCTCCACATACACCTCTTCCTTGATTGGTCCATTGAGGAAGGTGCTTTTCACATCCATTTGATAGAGCTTGAAATCATGGTGAGTAGCATATGCAAGTAATATTCTAATAGATTCAAGCCTAGCTACGGGAGCAAAAGTTTCATTGAAATCCAAACCTTCGACTTGTGAATGCCCTTTGGCAACAATTCGCGTCTTCTTCCTTGTCATCACCCCGTGTTCATCTTGTTTATTGCGGAAGACCCATTTGGTGTCGCCGACGTTGAACTTGGGTCTTTCGAAAAGTTCCCACACTTCGTTTTGTTTGAAGTTGTTAAGTTCTTCCTCATTGCCACAACCCAATCCGGATCCTTCAATGCATCCTCAATCCTGCGCGGTTCCAAGAAGGATACAAAGGAGTAATGTTCACAAAAATTAGCTATGCTAGATCTAGTCGTTACTCCCTTTTCGATGTCACTGATTATGTTGTCAATTGGGTGCTCTCTCTGGATGCATTGGTGTACTCTTGAATGTGGCACTTGAGGAGTTGAATCTTCATGGTCATCTTCTTCTCCCCCTAGATGGTTGTCCTCATTGAATTGTTGATCATCTTTGTCTTCTTGATGTTGATCTTGTGTGGAAGCTCCCCCTTGATCGTTTACCTCCACTTTTGGTTCATCTTCTTCATTTGCACTTGGAGGTGGCGCTTGTGGTCGAACATCGCCGACCGCCATTCTTCTCAATGCTTGACATGGAGCTTCTTCTCTATCTAGCACACATGGATTAACTTGCTCTTCTTGAGAGCCGTTAGTTTCATCGAACACTACGACACGTGCTACTTCAACAAGTATGGAGGTCTTGTTGAAGACACAATAGGCGTAACAGTTCGAATCATAACCAAGCAAGAAACCTTCATCGGACTTTGAAGTGAACTTTGAAGTCCTAGGCTTCTTGTTCAAAATATAGCACTTAGAGCCAAAAACTAAAAAATATGAAATATTAGGCTTGTTACCGGTGAGTAGTTCATATGATGTCTTCTTGAGTAGTTGATGAAGATAGAGTCGGTTTATGGCATGGCAAGCGGTGTTAACCGCTTCCACCCAAAACCGATTTGAGGTCTTGTATTCATCGAGCATTGTTCTCGCCATCTCTACGAGGGTTCTGTTCTTCCTTTCGGCCACTCCATTTTGTTGAGGTGAGTACTGTGCTGAGAATTCATGTTCGATACCCTCTTCATCTAGGTACTCCTCAACTTGAGTGTTCTTGAACTCTATGCTGTTGTCACTTCGTATGTTCCTGATCTTCAATGAGAACTCGTTTTGGGCGCGCTTGAAGAACTTCTTGAGGTTGCCTTGTGTTTCTGTCTTATCATGCAAAAATAAAACCTAAGTGAAGCGTGAAAAGTCATCAACAATTACTAAGCCATATTTGTTACCGCCGATGCTTATGTAAGCAAATGGACCGAATAGGTCCATGTGAATTAACTCGAGAGGTCTTGTTGTAGTCACGACATTCTTCGTGGGATGAGGCGCTCCTACTTGGTTCCCGGCTTGGCACGTGCCACAAGGTCTGTCTTTCTCAAAAACAACATCCTTTAAACCTCGGATGTGATCGCCCTTAAGGAGTTTTTGAAGATTCCTCATACCAACATGTGCTAGCCGTCTATGCCACAGCCAACCCATGTTGGTCTTTGCAATCAAGCATGTGTCAAGTTCAGCTTTATCTTTGTTAAAGTCAACAAGATAAAGCTTTCCCTTCAACAAAACCTTGAATGCAACCGAGTCATCACTCCTTCTAGAGACGATCACACCCTCATTGGTAAACAAGCAATTATAACCTTTATCACGTAATTGAGATATGGGCAACATGTTATAATCTAAGGAATTGACATGTAAAACATGAGAAAGGGTATGTTGAGATGATATTGCAATTTTACTGGTACCAAGCACCCTTCCTTGACTATTGTCTCCAAAATAGATGCCCTCGCTTGGATCCTCATTTTCTTTATACTCAATGAACATCATTATTTCTCCGGTCATATGGTTGGTGCATCCACTGTCTAGCACCCATTTCGATCCACCAGAGGAATAGGCCTGCAAAATCAAATCATGCCTTGGTTGTAGGTACCCAATCTTGCTTGGGTCCTTTGAGGTTAGTTACAAGAGATTTGGGCACCCACACATGAGACTTGGTGTTCCCATGGTGTGGCCCAACATAATGAGCCTAAACTTTACCAAAACTTTTCATAAGAACATATGATGCATCAAATGTTCTAAACAATAGTTGTTGTTGTTCTTGACCAGAACTAGTCCGAGAAACCGGACTTGTCCGGATTACTGGACTTGTTCGTACACGGACCGGACTAGTCCTGTGTTCATATGTGTTAACTATCTTGGACTTATTAACATCATTAGTCTTTCTTGCTTGAGAGGAGTTTACCCTCACAAAGGCAATGTGCTCCTTGTTATTCTTATGGTTTCTAGCATTTTGCTTTTCACCATAGGAATACCCAATGCCATATTTGACATTAGGAGGTCTTGTGGCCAAGTATGCACTACGTGCATATTTGACCTCTCCTTGTCAAATATGCCACTTTGGGAAGGATGCTTGTCCTTGGTAGAGGTTGACTTGTCTTTCAAGCTATTGTCAGTTTTACCACATGCACAAGTAGAAGTAGACGGGGTTGAGAAGGCGATCTTGCAGAGGATGAAGGGTTACTTTGTTTGAGTGACTCAACTTTCACTTCAAGGATCCTTTTAACTTTGATTAAGTTAACAAGTTCTTCCTTGATGATTGCATTTGAGCCGCTTAACTTCAAACAAGATTCCTTGCTTGAAGCTAACTCAAGTTCAAGTGATTTGCTTTGCTCCTTTTCAAGTTCAAGGAGATCATTGATCTTGAGATACTCCTCCTTTTGGAGGATGATCATATCTTCTTGACAATCAATCATCCCCTCCCTACCAACAAGCTTATCCATCAAGAATTGCATTTTGGCAGCAGTTTTCTTGTCTAAGACAACAAGCATATCCTCATCATCACTATAGTTGTCACTATCACTATCAAAAGAACGCAAAGAGGTAGATTTTGTTGTTACCTTTTGTTTACCTTCCTTCGCCGTGAGGCAAGTGTCATTGCCCTTCCATGCGGCGAGAGTTGGGAAGAGGGTGGACTTCTTAGTTGCCTTCTCGATAGCTATGCTAGCCATCTCCTCTTCCTCTTCGGATGAGGACTCATCATTTGAGTGCTACTCCTTTACTAGGTGCGCTTGTCCAGCTTGCTTCTTCTTCTTGAAGAATTTCTTGGGCTGAGGCTTTCTTTCCTTGGTCTTCTTTTTGTTTTCTTCATATTGGCAATCAACTATAAAGTGGTCATATTCACCACAGTTATAGCATGCTTGCCTCAGCTTCGGTCTTGATTTTTCTTTGTGTTTTCCTTCACTTGATTTGCCCCCTTGTCTTCTCTTCATCATTCTCTTGAATCTCTTCATAAAGAGGATCATGTCCTCTTCGTCAATATCGTTGCTCTCGTCATCGTTGTCCCCTTCTTGTTGAGCTTCTCGAGCTTCTTTTGACAAGGGCTTGCAAGTGGACTTCAAGGTGACCCCTTTATTCTTTGTCGAGGTGAGGTCGGCAATTTCCTTTACATGTTTTCCTCGCTTTTCCATCATCTCAAAGTTGATGATTTTTCCAAGCAGTTCGTCCGGGGTCATTTTCTTGTACTCGGGGCTTTCTCTAATTATCGAGCATAGGGTAACATTGCAAAGCATGAAGGCTCTAAGGATGAGTTTCGCCACCTCATGATCGTTCCACTTTTTACTCCCATATGCTCGAACCTTGTTGATGAGTGTCTACAATCGGTTGTACATGTCTTGCGGCGACCCATCCTCTTCTGTGGCGAATATTCCCAGTTCGCCTTCGATCATTTCGATCTTCACCTCTCGCACATGACGATCGCCTTCATGTGCAGTTTGCAATGTGTCCCAGATTTCCTTTGCAATCTTGAGTCCATCCACCTTGGTGAACTTATCCCGACTTAGTGAAGATGTGATGACTGCTGTAGCTTGAGCATTCCGATGAATTGCTTGCTCTTGGCTTGGTGTAAACTCTTCATTGTCATCCGGGATATCTATTCCTGTACACACAATATGCCACAAGCTGGGATTGAGTGACTTTAAGTGGACTTTCATGTTTTGCTTCCACATTGAGTAATCATTGCCGTCAAAGTGTGGGGCTTTTCCTAGAGGAATAGACAAATAATGGCTATTATTAGAATTTAGACGATCATAGTTGAAAGGATATCGGGAGTAGTTGGTGTGACTACTCCCCTTCTTCTTGTCCTCGATCTTCACTTTCCCTTTGGAGAGGGCTTTCTTCCTTAGGAGTGACTTGAGTTTAAGCGTCTCCTCATAGTCATCCTCGAAGTCCAGAAGTGCGTAGATGAGCTTCTCCAATTTTTGAGCTTTTTCATCTTCAACCTTCTCTTGGTTGAGACTCTTGTGCACATCCTTCGTGTCCGACATGTTGTCTTTGAGCGATTAGTCTCTTGCGAAGAGTCCTGCTCTGATACCAGCTGAATGTGTCCTAGAGGGGGGGGGGGGTGAATAGGCCTTTTTGAATTTAAGTCGAAACCTGCAACACTTAGAAACTTGATCAAATACCAGGAAATCGGACTAGTCCGGTAGTGTGCGGACTAGTCCAATGCGTGTGGACTAGATTGATCAAGTTAGATCAATGATTTCAATACAAGCACAATACGCAACAGAATATAGTATGTAACTTGAAAGTATTGACTCAATGAAATTAAGTGTAGCACAAACTAACTTTGATTTCAATGTTTCAACGTAAGATGGACAAGATCAAGTAAATCCTAGAATATGATATGAAAACTTAAGAACAAGTTTGACATAAGATTTTATCCCGTGATTTGGTTCACACAAAGGCAACCTACGTCCACGTTGAGGAGCCCACGAAGGGATCGGGTCTTGACCAACCCTAACCTCGTTGAATCGCCACGAAGGCCAATTCTCTTCCACTATCACAAAAGGGTAAATCACCAAGTTCAAGGGGCATTCTCACAAGTTGTGGGCTTCCCAAGATTACAAATCAAAAACCACCAAGAACACACTCTTAAGATCAACAATGAAACAACAGGAGTGTGTTAGAGAATCAAACCCAAGAGCTTAAACGTGTGCAATCGTGTCTCTCCTTTGATCCAAAGTGAATCCTCAAGGATTTGATCTTTCTTGCGTTGGATTGCGTGGAGAGATGTGTTTTCTAAGCTCTTGGAGGGTGTGACGGCACTGGGAGTCGAGAGAATTGAAAGCAGGGCCGTGCACATCTATTGATAGGGTGTTTCAAAAAGTTACCGTTAGGGTTTTGAGAGTCCGGACTAGTCCGTGGTGGAGTTCGGACTAGTCCAGTGTGCGGAGTGTAGGAAACCCTAAGTTTTCAGTAACATCGGACTTGTACGGCCTTGGGCGGACAAGTCCGATTTTGGCTCTAGAAAAGTTCGGACTAATCCGGTTGTTATCGGACTAGTCCGGCTATGGTGAACCCCTTATTGATTTTGGGGGCAAGTACGCATTGGGAGGACTTGTCCGATTTTAGTTAGATAGGTTATCAGACTAGTTCAGATACTATCGGACTTGTCCGATGTCATGCAAAGTTGTGAAGTGTTGAGGACTAGTCCGCACTGGGGAGGACTAGTCCGATTTTAGTCAAGAAGATATCGGACTAGTCCGTGGTGATATCAGACTGGTCCGGTCTGTGTAAACCTGGACTGTGCAGACAAGTCCGCACTGGGAGGACTTGTCCAATTTTGAACAGAGGAATTATCAGACTAGTCCAGGGTATATCAGACTAGTTTGGACCTGTATAAATTTGTGCATTGAGAGTGATTAAGAGTGCTTGAGCTCTTGGGGTGTGTTTCTCCAACACAGTCCATACACAATGATCAAATCTATTCAGCTCTTGAGCACTTTTCCATATAGATCCTCATTCTCCTTTCTTTTTGCATTTTTTTCATAATTTCTTTTAAGACCTGCGCTTATCTCAAAAATTTGGTTAGGATCTCATTTGTTTGTCATAAATAAATCAAAACCCACAAGGGATGTCTAGATGCACTTTCAATATATCCAATAGCTTGTCGTGGAGAAAGAAATAGGATCTGAGTCGGGCACACCGTACTAGTCTGCTAGGGGAACAGACAAGTTCGATATTGAATAGAGACTTGAACGGGCATGTACGGTGGAGGTTCGAACAAGTCTGATCTTGTCCATAGAGCAAAACGGACAAGTCCCGGGGTTTTCTCCAATCTTCAAAATCCGCACCAAATTGAGGAATCACCAGACAACTCCGAAAATTTCCAATGATGAATATCATACTATTCCATACTCAATAACGGACAAGTCCGGGTAACAACAGAATCGATTGCAGACTAGTCCGCAGCAAAAGCGGACAAGTTCGTAAAACAATAGGGGCAAAATCGGACTAGTCCGGGGTCTAGTCTGGACAAGTCCGCACTGACACAGACTTTTAACTGCAGTTTTGGTTCTAATTCATTTTGAACTTGTTCCTTTTTCTGTTGCTTAATGTTAAACATGTATAAGAATGTATGCAATGCATGATGGATGAAAATGAGGGTGTTACAATCCTACCCCCTTTAAAATGAATCTCGCCCTCGAGATTCGACGCAGAAGAGAAGAGATAGGGAAATTCTTTCTTGATATCATCTTCCGGCTCCCAAGTTGGTTTTGATTCTGTATGATGCTTCCATTGTACTTTGCACCAGTGAATCGCCTTGTTTCTTGTGACCCTCTCCTTGATTTCCAAAATTTTGACCGGTTGCTCGACATAAGTGAAATGTGCCTCTCATTCCAATTCCTCCATTGGTACTTGTTCTTCCGGAACCCTTAAGCATTTCTTGAGCTAAGAAACATGGAACACATCATGAACATCAGAAAGATGTCCTGGCATCTCCAGCTTATATGCCACTTCTCCACGCTTGTCCAAAATCTTGAAAGGTCCAATATAGCGAGGTGCCAACTTGCCTCTGATGTTAAACTGCTTATGAACACGCATAGGGGATACTTTGAGGTATACAAAGTCTTCCACTTCAAAGGTTAAGTTTCTTCACCTATTATCCGCATAGCCTTTTTGTCTTGACTAAGCAGCCCTCAAATTCTTGCGGATTCTCTGAACTTGCTTTTCGGCATCCTGTATTACATCAGGTCAATACACCTGAGCATCTCCTGTTTCGTTCCAAAACAAAGGTGTTCTACACCTTATCCCATACAATGCTTCATATGGAGACATCTTCAGGCTTGCTTGGTAACTGTTGTTGTATGGGAATTCAGCATATGACAGACTTTTGTCCCAACTTCCTCCATACTGTAGGGCACAAAGTCTTAGCATGTCTTCCAATATCTGATTTGTGCTCTCAGTTTGTCCATCCGTTTGAGGGTGATACGCAGAACTAAAATTCAATTGATTTCCCATAGACTCATGCAACTTTTTCCAGAACCTTGAGGTAAATTGAGAACCTCTATTGGACACTATTTTCTTTGGCACTCCGTGTAAGCATACTATTATTTCCATATGCATTTCTGCCAACTTTGCTCCACTATAGATAGTCTTGACAGAAATGAAATGAATTGATTTCGTCAACCGATCCACAATAACCCATATTTAATCATATCCCGCTGAAGTGCAAGGTAAACAAACTATGAAATCCATATGAACTTCTTCCCACTTCCATTCTGGAATCTTCAATGGCTGCAATAGTATAGCTGGCCTTTGGTGTTCAGCCTTCACCCATTGGCACACATCACATAATGCAATATATTCAGCTATGTCCCTTTTCATGCCTTCCCAGAAATAGCTAGTCTTCAAATCCTTGTACATCTTCGTACAACCGGGATGGATGGAGTAAAGTGAGTCATGTGCCTCCTTTAATATCGTCTCTCGGAGATGCTTCACATTAGGCACAACAATCCTCTTCCCAAGCCATAGAGTGCCTTGGTCATCCTCATGAAATCTGAATTCTCGCCCTTCTTGGGTCCTTTCATTGATTTCTTGGATTTCCTCATCCTTTGTTTGACCTTCTAGAATTTCTTGCTCCAAGGTGGGATTTAACTCCATTATTCCCATCTCATTCACAAATCCAAGATTCAACTGTTCAAACTCGTTGCATAGCTCGGATGGAAACTCCTGAACTGTGAGTTGATGGCTTACTCCTTTCCGACTCAAAGCATCGGTCACTACATTAGCCCTCCCCAGGTGATAGTTGATTCCCACATCGTAATCCTTGATGAGCTCCAACCATCTTTGTTGCCTCAAATTCAATTCCATTTGTGTGAAAATGTACTTTAGACTCTTGTGATCCATATAAGTTTCACACCTATGACCAAGGATGTAATGTCTTCAAATTTTCAAGGCATGCACTATATATGCAAGTTCGATATCATACATAGGATAATTCTACTCATGTTTCGTCAATTGCCTCGATGAATAGGCTACCACTTGACCTTCTTGCATGAGCACACATCCAAGTCTTTGTCTTGATGCATCACGATAAATATTGAAACTTTTGTTCACATTTGGAAATACTAACATAGGTGCTGTTGTTAACCTTTTATTTAGCTCCTCAGAGCTGTTTTGACAAGCTTGAGTCCATTGGAATGATTTTTCCTTCATCAACAGCTCAGTCATGGGCTTGGCTATTTTGGAGAAATCCTTGATGAACTGGCGGTAATATCAGCCATTCCAATAAAACTCTTGATTTCCTTCACACTCTGTGGCGGCTCCCACTTTAGCACATCCCTCACTTTCCCTGGGTCAACCGATACTCCTCCTCTCGAGATGATATGGCCCAAAAATGACACCTCCCTTAATCAAAACTGGCACTTGCTAAATTTGGCATACAATTGGTGCTCCCTCAATTTCTACAATGTGAGCCTCAAATGCACCTCATGTTCCTCCTCGCTTCCCTAGTAGATCATAATGTCATCAATGAACAACACAACAAATTTATCCAAGTACTCCACGAAGACCTTATTCATGAGGTACATAAAGTATGTCAGTTCGTCAATCCAAAAGACATACACAGTGTACTCACATGAACAATCGGGATGCTCTCCAATGTCACACCTTCCACATGACTTAGTGTCGCTTTATCCGTCGTGGGTTGTGCTGTCTCAACTTCAATACGGGTGCCATACTCACTTGTTAATTGCACAATACTCTTGTCACATTAAATCACTCTATTGTACTTGCTCAACCAATCCATACCAAGTATTATGTCTATTCCTTGGAAATCCAAGACAATGAGATTCGCAAGAAAGTCTACCCTTCTTATTTTGATGATTACTCTCGGACACACTATATTTGTCCTCATATCTGTGATTTTACCAACATAGTGTGTTTCAAATGAGCTATAGGGAGATTACACATGGCAACATACTTCAATGAGATGAATGAATCAGATGCTCCAGAATCAAATAAAATGGTCGCGGGGTTAGAGTTGGCAAGGAACATACCAATCCCGATGTAATCCGCTTGTTGGGCCTCCCCAGTAGAGACGTGATTCACAATGCCATGAGTGATATTCTAGTGTCTACAGTTGCCTTGTGGCGCTCCTCCATTCGGCCGTGGGTTCTGCCTTGGTGCATTGTTCATTGGTCCACAGCTCCTCTTGGGACATTGACTTGCAAAGAGTCCGGCCTCTCTACAAAAATAGCACGTCTTGCTGCACGAAGCACCAGGAAAACTTGGGCACTACTGATTTTGAGAGTTAGTCACCATATTAGGACGCGGTGCATACGACACTGGCTGGCGAGGCGCTTGCATAACAAAGTGCTGTTGCTGGTTTGGGCGTGGAGTATAAGCATCTTGATAGGTAGGAGCGGAGGGGTTGTAATATGGCACACTTGGCGGCGCAAGGCGAGGACGGACATTGCTCCCTTGTGGCTACCCTTGATATGGCGTCTTCCTCTTATTGTCTTGTTCCATCTCACGTATCTTGTTTTCAACCACAATGGTCTTGTCCACAAGCTTCTGGAAATTTGCATAGTCACAATTGAGCAATTGGATTTGAATCTAATTATTTAGGCTTCTAATGAACAAATATTGCTTGCGGCTGTCCTAGTTAACATCCTTTGGAGCATACCTTGAGAGTTGAGTGAATTTATTGAGATACTCACTCACACTGGACCTTCCTTGCCTTAGGTTCTCAAATTCTTGCCTCTTCAAGATCATAACACCTTCATGCATAAAATGAGAACAGAAACTCTCCTTAAATTCAGCTCATGTGATCCTCTCTTGATTTGCATGGGCATTGCAAAGCGAATGCCACCAATCCACGGGTGATCCAACTGATGGGAGGCAAAAAGGACCTTCTCCCTGTCCCTGGACTCAACAATACCACGCTTCTTCTCCACTAATTTTATCCAATCATCAGCTTCCATAGAAACATTGGCTTGAGCAAAAGTAGTTGGCGTAGTCCTCATAAACTCTCCCAACCTGTTATGAGGCAGTGGGGGTGGCGGTGGTGGAGGCATATGGGGCTGATTTTTGTTATTGGGCTGCAACTGTCCCAATGTTTACATCACAGTCTACATAAGCTGATTATAAATAGCCAACAACTGCTCAAGGTTGCTAGCCTCAGGTCCAAGTCCATTGCATTTCTCAGGTGCCCCATTGTTTTCCTCATCCTCATTGGCATTCCTTTGGTTGCGCGTCATCGGCATCTGAAAAAAAAAAGAGCAAGAGATGGAAGAATTTAGAAAACGTCCCCAACTATATGCATCAAGGGATATGAAATTAAGCAACTACCAATATAGGCTTATATGGATGTTGCAAGCGCCAAAGCATCCCACAATCCCCTACTAAGCACACAAGCACACAAGCAAGCATCACATAGAATTCAACACACCAAACAAACATCAACTATTCCTAAGTGTTCCTATGTGCTCTAAAGTGTCCATTCTATCTAAGCTGCATCCTACGGTCAACTCGTGGCCCTGATACTAATTTGTGACATCTGGTTTCCAAAATGAACCAAGTGTGATGCATATGTGTGCCCAGGATGTTCAACACACATACACGAGTGCATCACAAACAATATATAGAAAATTACCACAACACAAATTATTAAATAAGTACTATTATTACAATATTCAAAGAATCCTCGAATTACAACTCTAATGATGATTATTAGTAACAGAATCTACAGGGAAAATAATCAAAACATTAAGCTAATCCAACTAAGCATATGGGATATAGCATGGCTCCAAGCAATCCATAGGCAAGTCGACGGCAGCACACAACCTCGTACTCCACAGTATCCTCAGGGTGCTCCCAAACATCACTTGAAATTGTTGGTGGGGGAATAGCATGGGTGAGCACATGTTGTACTCAGCAAGTGTAGGAAAATAATGACATGTACCTTAAACAAGTAATTATAATATATAATGGCTAGTTGCTGAAAAGTACATTTAAAACATGTAAAAAATATCCTACAATGTCTATGTGAAATAATCCCATCATCCCCCAAATAATTACCAATTATAAGTCTAATAACATCAATTACCATTATATGACATCCATCAATAGTTCTCCATCAAAATACCAATTTCTTAACATGATCATCAGCCATGTTCAACTATCACAACTCAACCCTTGACCATAACCAAATACAAAGTTCCCAATAATCATGTGAGGGTCCAGGTTGTTCATAACTGGGAGCACGGCTATCATGATAGTTTTTAACACTCTGTAGAGGTTGTACCACTTTACCCACACATTTATGATTTTATCACCTTTCGATGACTAAGAACCTCCCTTATGCCGTCTCACACTTCCCTTGGTGTGTGGCCAAGAGATCACAAAATAGCTTTTACAAAGGGACTACTACCATGTACGGACCAAATAAGGTTTCACCACCAGGCTTGAATCTCCAATATCCCACCCACAGGCCCCATCATGCGCCATTCGGTTCCCAGGATAGCCCTCCCCGACTCTCATTCCCCACAAAATCCAATGGTCCACACAATACTAGCAGCACACCTAATTATTCAGCTACGACGCACCCATACTTGACCTTGTGGTGGCACTGTAAATCCTAGATGGTCACTCCACGAACTGGTCCTTAGATCTAAAGCAAGTGAAACCACCATAACAAGCAACCCAGTCCACAATCCATGCTTGCTTAGATCTCCCAAGTCCCATGTTTCCAATTAACCATATTCATCAATTCTCATCATATACAAGCTTGTTAATTCATAGTTAAGCCATTTGGTTGTTTTCCCATTCCATTTAATTAGAGCAAAGCAAAAAGGTAAAAATCCCCTTCCCGACTCCCTACAACATATTCCAAGTGACAAGGATGGTCCAACAATTCTAGTAACACCTATCTTGGGTTTCCCATCAATTTGACACAAGCATGCAGTTTTCCAAACAAAACATTTAAAAAAAGGATCAAAATGGTCAAGGATACTTGCCAAAATAAACATTACAATCAATAAATGCTCATATAGTACTCAATATTTCATGACATGTATGAATAATGCAATTATGTGGTAACTCATGTTATTAGGTTGATATCATTGCTTACTAACTAGTCCCAATTATGTTTCACATGTTAGAACAAGTTTCAAGTCATTTCGGAGAACATTGAAATAGTTCCAGGAATTTTTAGAACAGGAAGACCGGACTAGTCCCCACTCTGGCCGGACATGTCCATTCTGGAACAGAAAAGAAAATGGACTACTCTGCACTGGAACTAGAGAAGTCCATTATGGCTAGGGTTTTGGGAAAATTTTCAACTAGAGCATAGTTAAAGTTAATATTGAACCATAATTTACGTACAAAAGACTCATCTAAGATATTTACCACAAATTCAAGGGTTCAAGAGTTGAAGACTCGAGAATTTGACGTCAAGATCGAAGGAGATGATGAATTGGCAAAGGATGACGTTGACGAAGAAGTATTGATGATGGAGATCGCAGCGGCGACAATGATCTTGGCTAATCCCCCTCCTTCCTCCCTTCTCCTCCTTCTCCCTGCAGTGGAGGCTCCTTGATGGTGGCTCTCACGAACTAGGGTTAGGGTTCTCTTCAATTGTGGCAAAGAGGAGAAAGGATGGGTGATGGTGTGTTTTATAGGGTTGGGATGGTAGGGTTTGGGTAGAATTTGAGTATAAGGCGATGGAGGCCTTGGTGGGGTACCACATGGGCTCCACAGGGGTTGGACACGATGTTCTTGTGCCCACTTAAGGCATATACTCAATAGCTTGTCATGGAGAAAGAAATAGGATCCGAGTCAGGCACACTGGATTAGTTCGCTAGGGGACCAGACAAGTCTGATAATGAAAATAAACTTGAACGGGCATATCCGGTGGAGGTCTGGACAAGTCCAATCTTGTCCAGAGAGCAAAACAGAAAAGTCTGGTATGGGTCCGAACAAGTCCGGGGGTTTTCTCCAATCTTCAAAAATAGGACCAAATTGAGGAATCACTAGACAACTCCGAAGATTTCCAGTGAAGAATATCAGACTATTCCGTACTCAGTAATGAACAAGTCCCGGTAATAATACAATCGATTTCAGACTAGTCCACAACAAAAGCGGACAAGTCCGAAAAATAACAGGGGCAAAATCGGACTAGTCCGGGGTCTAGTCCGAACAAGTCTGCACAGACATAGACTTTTAACTGCAGTTTTGGTTCTAATTTATTTTAAACTTGTTCCTTTTTATGTTGCTTAATGTTAAACATGTATAAGAATATATGCAATGCATGATGAATGAAAATGAGGGTGTTACATACGAGGGCGCGGAGGAGGCAAACGTGATCGTCTACCTGCTGTTGTGATGAGGACGAGGAGAAGACGAACGTGCTCGTCTACTTTACCTACACCAACGCACATCTACGACGAGATCTTCTGATGTGCTGCGCGTCTAGTGGTAACGATCTATTACCTCTGTACTCACATGCTATACTAGGTGACGCGGTAGAATTGCTAGAGTAACGTACTGCTGATTACCCAGCCGCGATATCAGAGCTGACTTGCGTAGTTTTTGGTCTGCATCTTGTTAGTAGATGCAATCTACTGCATATATGTTCATCTGATGAATTTTTATTACGCGGTTTTTGGGGTTTGGAATTGGTTAGAGTAGATTGTGATCGTATGACTAAAGGGTTAGTTTGTGCTCTTTCTCTACTATGTGCGCAACTTATCCCTACCAACTGGAATCACCATCGGGACTAATCGTGTACATAGCTAACAGATTGAGCCAACCGACCACAGTCATGTGTCGCTATCTTCTCCTGAATAACCAGTCACATTGAAAATTGAGGCATTCCGAATGGCTCGGATTCGGGTTGATTTGAGTAATTCTAATGAGATGTTCATAGTGTTTTCGTAGATGCGATCTATTTAATTCTATTATTTTCTACTATAGTGATACCATGGAGTCGTTCACGATAGAAATCGTTCTATGCTTAACTCGTTTTTGCGAGAAATGATGTGAATGATATGGTCTTAATGTGACGTGATGATCTGTGTGTAATATTCATGCAGCATGCATGTTGTAAATTTAACACAACCGAGTTTAGTTTGTCACATAATTGTATAACGACCTGCGTGTAGACCTGCGATGCTTGTTCTCTCATGTAATTGTTTGGTAGCTATTAGTCGTATTAGCTTCTTTTATGTTCATGTTGATGCCTTTGAGCATTGTGGAGATGGTGATCACCACAAGAAGGAAGACATAGCAGCGAAGATCATGATGGAACCATGGCGATGAAGACCACTATGATTTTAAAGGCCATACTATTCACAATGTGATATGATGATATCCATGTGATGTTTACATATTACTATTCTTGTCATGCTTTTCGTATGGTGGATGTTTTGTCATTATAGAATAGCTTCCTTCATAAAAGTTGAGTATTCGACATCATTTACCTATAGCTGCATCTATGTTGTTTTGATCATTGTGGGGTAGGTTTGCCAAAGCAAAGTAGCATCATCTATCATAAGAAATAGGGTGAATGTTGGATATTCACAGGCATAGTGGTTGTTTACTCAACAAAGCTATGAAAAGGTTTTGAGCTTTATGGCAGAGAGTTGGGAGCCGGGGCATTGGATGTCACCCAACAAACAAGAGTCATATAAGGATATGATTAGCAACTGTTGTTTACCTATGTCACTAAGTATCTAGGAGTGAGCCAAACCTCACTAGGAATTAGTGGACCACTACATACCATTAGAGGGAGGACGATACACATATAGTGGTGGTGTTTTTTATTAAAGTGTTAATAGAAGATTGGTACATAACATAATGATAAAACATTGCATATTTATTTTCTATTGTAGATCATGTCTCCTAGTAACAATTCCAGTTTCAATTTGCGATTTGTGCTTGAAAAGGAAAAGCTTACGGAGCTACCTTTATCGATTGGACTTCAATATGAGAATCGTTCTTAGGCAAGAGAAAATCGAGTACATTCTTCAGCAGCCATACCCTGATGACCACCCTGGCTGTGGCCTGCGGGGGGGGGGGGATGTTTAATAGCCTTTGAAACTTTCGTGCGCACTTAATGAAATGGTCAAATGCTTGATATACTAGACTTTTCCGGTTCGAGGTGCGGACTAGTCCAGTGTGCTAAATGTGTGTCAAGTTGATTAAGTGGTTATTCAGGAATTAAACTTTATAACAACAGAAGTTTGAACAACTAATGAAATCACTTGAATTATCAATCAATATTATGAAGTTACACATGAAAAGCAACTGCAATTCAAGTTACAAGCTTGATCAATTATGTGCCCTAATTAATGAATATGCAAAAACAAAGAAGCACGCGGGACACTGATTTTTACCGAGGTTCAATCTCACCAAAGAGATCAACTCCTCGTTGAGGAAGCCCACACAGAGTCGGGTCTCTTCAAACCCTTTCCCTCGTCAAGTCACCACACAAGGCCGACTTGATTCCATTATCATGGGTAATCACCAAGTTTATGGGGCAACCTCACACATTGATGGCTCCCACAAGAATTACAACAAAAAGATTATCAAATACACTGGAAAAGATTGCACGAGTGTAAAGAGATCAAACCCCAAGAGCTCAACAACGTGCAGACAACGATCTCCCAACCCCAAATCTGAATGCTCAATTGATTTTAACCTTTGAGGACTTTAGATGCGTGGGGGATGTGTTTTTGTGCTCTTGGGACAGGTGGCAGTGCTAGGGTTTCTGAGTTTTACAGTAGGAATCGAAAGTTATCCTTGTGGGGTCGTGGATCTCCTATTTATAGGGTTTCCAATGAAGTTACCGTTAGGGATCTCGACGACCGGACTGGTCCGTACTGTGGACCGGACTTGTCCGGTGTGTTGTGTAAAAGTCGGCATGAAATGTGAAGCACACTAGACACCCTAATTGTGCGAGGTATACCAGACTAGTCTGTTAGGTGTCCGAACTTGTCTGGTGCCCTGTGTAATTGAACTCCAGAGAGTTTAACGGACTAGTCCGTACTTGTCTGGTGCTACGTCATGTTACAGAACCATAGAGAGTTCAGCGGACTAGTCCGATCCTTTGGACGGACTTGTCCGGAGTGTAGTGTAATGGGTTTACCGAGACTTGAATGGACTAGTCTGGTCCAAGATCGGACTAGTCCAATGCACTATGAAATGTGGTTCCCGAAAGTTTATCGGAATAGACCGGTCCATGGTCGAACTAGTCTGACGCACAGTGTATTTGGACAACAGAGAGTTGAATGGACTAGTCCGATCCACGAACGGACTAGTCCGGTGATCAATGAATTTTCAGGTTGATTTTAATCCCTTACCCCTATGTAAAGACTTGAGCTCTTGGGATGTGTCTCTCACACACATCCTATACATTTAAATCTACTTTGCACTTCAGTCGTTAGTTGGTCTTTTCTCTTTTTCTACACCGCTTCATTTTTCACTTTTTGAGTGCACCAAACTATCTCATTTGAATTTACCTGCAGTCATCTCAACAAGTTCATTAGGATCTCATTTGTTTCTCATCAATCGTCCAAAACACACAAGGGATTGCCTAGATGCACTTTCAATCTCCCCCTTTTTGGTGATTGATGACAAGCAATTGAGATTTCACAATTAAGAGTAAAAATTGATTTTCATAAAGTGCACATATATGATAATAAATGAGTAACAAAAACTTCTCAGATATATGCACTCTTTACTGTGGGGTGCCTAACAGTGTGTGACCAAAAATGTGATCAGCAATACATAGCACTTGACAGTTATAGCAACAATCATCACATTACAATCAACTAAGCATCAAACATTAAGGAAATTAAGCACATCAAAAATAAATTACAATAGTTTGAAAACAAGTACATGTCGCTGATCACAAGTTTCTAATGGCTTAATGACTACAAAATAGACAGCTAGTCTCAATCTCTCCCCCTTTTGGCGTCAAAGCACCAAAAAGGGAAAAAATTAGTGGAATCACTCATCGTCATTGCCTCCCTCACTCTCAGTTTTCTCTTCATCTTCTTCTTCATCTTCAGGTGCTTGAGGAGGAGGAGGAGATGTGTCAGCTAGTCTGAATGAAGCCATCTTTTCTTTTGTTTAGTTAGAGGTGCCATCTCTATGATGTCTTATTTAGAATCTTCTAAGATCTGAGGTGACCCCACTGGCTCTATTTCTAGCTTCTCACAGATGGCTTTGATGTTGACCTTCACATATCTTTGATGCTTCTTTCTGGCCAGACTCTCCTTGTGTTGTTTGATTTCCACTTTGTGACAGGAAGCAAAGAGGGATGAGAGCATCTTCTTTATTCCACTGGAGGACTCTCTAGGAGGTGGAGGAGTAGGAGCATCAGCCTCAGATATTGTGCCTTCTTGAGCCCTCTTAGATCTTCGTTCCTCTACGGGTGAGGTAGGAGCAGAGGGGGCATTATTGATAGTAGGCTTTTGGGGCCTGAGTCCAGTATGAGGAACATCCTTGACAGTTCAAGTCCTGTCACCTTCTCAATAATATACATGATGTAAGGTGCGTAGCCACAGAACCTATTAGGAGTTATGGAGATGTTCACAATGTCATTGTCCATGTACTCAAAGACATTGAAAGTCACTTTCTTGCTTATGACCTTCATCAATGTCCTGAGGGTCCCCTAAATAGTCCCTGCACCCCCCCCCCCCCGTGGGAGCTGTGGTCTTCCTTAGGATCCTGTTAAGAACAACAAAGAAGGGATTCATGTACTTTGTAGTTGGAGACTTGAACGACATCCTTGTATCATAGAGAAAGTCAAGTTGATCTTTCTCCAGAAGCTTCAGATTGTGGATTATGATGTCATTCTCCAAAGAATCTTCTAGGTGAAGAATTCTAGCAAACTCCTCATACATGACACTGTACTTTGCTCCATGTGTCTTCCAAATCATTATGTCACCATCATCACCAGAAAAGTAAATAGTGGAATAGAATTGAGTGATGACCTCAATGTTCCAGTCCCACAGGAAAGAGACAAGATCCTTCAGCCCATGTAGCTCCAAAGCTTCTAGAACCTCTTGATAGGCTTGTTATCTCTTGGACTGAAGATAAGTGATGTCAACCCAGTGACTTTCAATAACTGGGTTCCTCATCTTCAGATGCACATGCTCATAGTAATCAGCATGAAAGTTGCTCCAGAATCTTGGATCAGCTTATTGTTTGGGTTGATCATAGACTTCTACCTTCCTGAACATGTTAGCTAGCTCACCCCCTTTGCCAGTGAAATTAGCACTAGATGGCTGTCTGTTGCGGTGAGTTGTAGCTTTCATCTTCAAAGGGCCAATAGGACCACTAGCAAGTCATTTGCCCTTGTTGAGAGTTCTCTTGGGTTTCGATGAACTCCCAGCAGCATCCTTGCCCCGTGCTTTCTACACAACCACTCTCCTTCTCTCAGGAAGGGTGTCGTCGGAAGGAGGGGAGTGAACATTGTGGTCATGTCTTTTCTTCATCACCCTCTCTTTGGCTCTTTGCACTTGAGAACGTTCTCACTCTTCATCATAGTTAAAAGAACTATCCTCTGATCCTGAAGACATCATGCCTGACAAGGAACTTCAAGGATTTGATAAGAATTGATTTGAGATTATGTGCAAACAAGAATTTAAAGGTTCAAATTGTTAGATACCGAACTTGTCCATTTTCAGAGTGCCGACTTGTCCGCACTTGAACACCGGACTAGTACGGTATTGCATAAGAACCCTAATGTCCTATTTTCAACAAATCTAGCTCGAATCGATTGATAAAGACTAGGAAACAGTAGGGGTATATCTAGAAGAGTAATGTATGCCCTAGGAATCAAGTTAAATAAGCAAGAATCAACAAAAGTTGAGATGTAGGGTTTGAGTGAGATTTTACCGAAAAGTTGAAGATTTGCGTTGAAGGGGCGGAGTAGAGGCTGGATTAGTTTGGAGTGGACAAGCTCCAACAAAAGAGGAGATTTTCCTTGGAGAAATCTGTGTTTTCGATGGCTGGAAGTGGAAATCGCCTTTGGAGCTCACGGTGGACGAGAGAGAGTGCAAAGGAGATTGTGGACGATGGAAGATGAGCTCCTAGCGGCGGATTATGGTTAACCCCGACAAATCTGGACTAGTCCGGTACGCCGGACCAGGTCCAAACTAGTCTGTCGCAACGGACTAGCCCAGTGCTGACGCTGGACAAGACCAGTGTCAGCATGAGAGCACTGAATTGAATTAACTAGATTTTGGTCATTTGATATAATAGTGATCTAAAGGACATTATTTCACAAATAATCTTGATGAACATGAGCAGTAAGAAATCAACAATCATACAATGGCCATAATTCACCAAGATTCACTAGTTTAAATAGTATTCAAGAGAAAATTGAGATAAGGAACAAATTTTTGCAAAAATGAGTAAACTTTGAAATCACAATCAGGTATGCAATGTTTCAAGCCACATTTCTAGATTCAAGTATATTTAGCTCGGTTCTTTGCTCCCAAGACCTCTTTTTATCTAGTGGCTTGGTGAAAATGTCTGCAAGTTGTTTTCCAGTCCTAACATGTGAGATTACTATGTCACCTTTTAATGAATGATCTTTTAGAAAATTGTGACGAATATATTTGTGCTTAGTTCTTGAGTGCTCTATTGGGTTGTGTGCAATTTTTATAGCACTCTCATTATCACATAGGAGTGGAATAAGATTCATATTGTAACCATAGTCCCTTAGAATTTGTTGCATCCAAAGTAGTTGTGCGCAACAACTACTGGCTGCAACATACTCCACTTCGGCTATGGAAAGAGCAATGGAGTTTTGCTTTTTAGATGACCATGAAACTAGAGATCTGTCAAGGAATAGACAAGTCCCCGATGTGCTCTTTCTATCGACTTTGCATCTTGCATAGTCAGCATCATAATAACCTATCAAGTTAAACTTGGATTTTTTGGGATACCAAAGGCCCAAGTTGGGTGTGTGCACAAGGTATCTTTTTACACCTATTAAATGGCACTCTTTAGGTGCAACATGAAACCTTGTACACATACAAACACTAAGCATAATATCTGGCCTAGACGCACATAAATATAGTAATGAGCCAATCATAGACTGATATACCTTTTGATCCACATTTGGACCATCTCAGAGTCCATTAGTTTCCATGGGTGTCTTAATGGGCTTGGTCTTGTCCATATTGAACATCTTGAGGATGTACTGCATGTACTTGGTTTGGCTTATGAACATGCCCTCTCTTAATTGCTTCACTTGGAATCCAAAGAACAACTACACTTCGCCCATCATTGACATCTTGAACTTGTCTGTCATAATCTTGCTAAACTCTGAACAAAATGACTTATTAGTAGAATCAAAGATGACAACGTCGACATAGATTTGACATACAAATAGATGATCATCAATGTGTTTTGTGAACAAAGTATAATCATCTTTTCTGATTTTAAAACCGTTTTGAGTCAAAAAATTATAAGGCACTCATACCAAGCTTGAGGAGCTTGTTTGAGGCCATAGAGAGCCTTACGCAGTTTATGAACATGGTTGGGGTGGTCTTGATCATCAAATCCTTGTGGCTGCTCAATGTACACTTCCTCCTTAATTGGTCTATCGAGGAAGGCACTTTTGACATCCATTTGATACAACTTGAAATTATGGTGAGTAGCATATGCCAATAAAATACGAATGGACTCATGTCTAGCTACGGGAGCAAAAGTTTTGTCGAAGTTCGAACCTTTGACTTGTGAGTAACCTTTAGCCACAAGTCTCGCTTTATTTCTCATTACCACTCCAGGTTCATCTTTTTTGTTCTTAAAGACCCATTTGGTTCCAAAAATGTTCGCTTTTGGTCTTTCCACCAGTTCCCACACTTCAATTCTCTTGAAGTTGTTCAACTCCTCTTGCATTGCAATCACCCAATCTGGATCCTTTAATGCCTCTTATACCCTGTATGGTTCCAAAAAAGAGACAAAAGAGTAATATTCATGGAAATTAACTATTCGAGATCTAGTAGTTACTCCCTTAGCAATGTCTCCAATGATGTTGTTGATAGGATAATCTCTTTGTACACTCTAATGTACTATTGGGTGAGGGACTTGTGAAGTTGCTTGTTCTTCATTGTCTCCATATTCATTGTCTCCTCCTAGATCATTGCTTTCGTGGTTATGTTGATCTTCTTGATGTTCCTGATCTTGATCTTGTGCATGAGCTCCCCCTTGATCATTGCTTTTCGGATGAGATTCATCTTGTGGTTGCTCTTGAGGTCGAATATCACCAAGTGCCATCCTTCTCAATGCTTGACATGGGGCTTCTTCTTGATCTAGCACACACTTATCAGCTTCCTCCAGTTGGGAGCTGTTAGTATCATTGAACACTACATCACGTGCTACTTCAACAAGGCCAGAGACTTTCTTGAAGACACGATAGGCATAGGTGTTCGAATCATATCCGAGCAAGAACCCTTCATCAGATTTCGAAGCAAACTTCAAAGTTTGGGGTTTCTTGTTCATAATAAAACATTTGCAACCAAATACTTTAAAATATGAAACATTTGGTTGTTACCAGTGAGAAGCTCATATGGAGTTTTCTTCAAGAATCGGTGAAGATACAACCGGTTTGTGGCATGACAACCAGTGTTCACCGCTTCATCCCAAAAGCGGTTCGATGTCTTGTATTCATCCAGCATTGTCCTCAACATCTCGATTAGTGTTCTGTTTTTCCTTTCGACCATCCTGTTTTGTTTAGAGGAGTAGGGTGCCAAAAATTTGTGCTTTATTCCTTCTTCATATAGGTACTCCTCAACTTGTGTATTCTTGAATTTTGTCCCGTTGTTAGTTCTAATGTTCTTCACAGTTGAGGAGAATTCGTTCTGAGCTCATTTCAGGAATTTCTTGAGCATTCCCTGCGTTTCAGATTTATCATACAAGAAAAATACCCAAGTGAATCTTGAAAAATCATCAACAATAACTAAACAATATTTGTTACTGCCAATGCTTATATAAGTAATTGGACCGAAAAGGTTCATGTGAAGAAGTTCCAGCGGTCTTGTTGTAGTCATAACGTTCTTGGCGGGGTGCGGTGCTCCAACTTGTTTTCTCGTCTGGCAAGCGCTGCACGACCTGTCTTTCTCAAAAAAAAACATCCTTTAAACCTTGGATGTGACCACCTTTTAGAAGTTTCTACAGATTTCTCATCCCAACATGGGCTAGTCGTCTATGCCACAGCCATCCCATGTTAGTTTTAGCAACCAAGCAAGTGTTAAGTTCAGCTTCATCTTTGTTGAAGTCAACAAGATAAAGCTTTCCCTTCAACATTTCCTTGAATGCAATCGAGCCATCGCTTCTTCTAAAACTGGTCACACCCTCATAAGTGAATAAACAGTTATAACCTTTGTCGCCTAGCTGAGATATGGACATAAGGTTATAATCTAAAGAATTTACATGTAAAACATTCGAGAGAGTATGTTGAGAAGAGATTTCAATTTTACCGCTACCGAGGACGTTTCCTTGGCTATTGTCTCCAAAGTATATCCCTTCACTTGGACCTGCGTTGCGCTCATACTCCACGAACATATCCCTCTCTCCGGTCATGTGATTGGTGCATCCACTGTCTAGCACCCATTTTGATCCACTGGAGGAGTAGGCCTTCAAAATAGAATTATTCCATGGTTTTATGTACCAAGCTTGCTTGGGTCCTCTCAGGTTAGTCACAAGAGTCTTGGGCACCCACACACAAGCTTTTGAGTTCTTTTGGCATGGCCCTGCATATTTAGCAAATACATGTCCAAACTTGTCTTTCATAAGTACATAGGAAGCATCAAAAGTACGAAATAGTATTTGCAAGTTAGATTCACGTGATGTTTCCTTAACGAAAGTGATTTTCTTCTTAACATCAATATTAGTGGACATGTGTTTGTTCTTGTTAAACTCAAGACCATCTTTGATGTTAGGAGGTCTAGCGACCATATATGCACTACGTGCATATTTGATCTTCTCCTTGTCAAAGATGCCACTTTGTGAAGGATGCTTAGCATGAGAAATTGAAGAATCAGGTTTGACAATATTTTTCTTAATGGAACATGTGTAGGTTGCAATTGTTTTCGGACTTACACCTTTGGAAGGTGAGGTTTTGGAGGAGCAGGATCCACTTTGCTTGAGTGACTCAACTTGCACTTCAAGAATCTTGTTAACTTTTGTCAAGTTAAGAAGTTCATCCTTGATTGCAACGTGTGAGTCTTCTAGCTTTGAGTAAGTTTCCTTACTCAAGGCTAGCTCATGCTCAAGTGACTTGCTCTTCTCCTTTTCAAGCTCAAGGAGTTTCTCAACCTCTTGATACCTCTTCCTTTCACGGATGAACATATCTTCTTGACGGTTGACAAGCTCCTTCTTATCAAAGATTTCATCAGATAGCATTTTCATTTTCTTTAATGCAGTTTTACTTAATCCCCTAAACATCTCCTCATTTTCACTAGAGATGTCAAAATCGTCAATAGAGGAATTTAGCGAGGGGGCAGTAAGTCAAACCTTTTTCTTGCCTTCTTTAGCCAGAAGGCAAGTGTAATTGTGTGTCTCTCGTCCCCCCATGTTCGGGAAGAGCGTAGACCTCTTGGTAGGCTTCTTGATGGCAATGGTGGCCATCTCCTCTTCTTCATCAGAGGAGGACTCTTCGTTTGAGTCCCACTTCTTGCTAATATGCGCTTGATGAGCCTGCCTTCTTTTTCTAAAGATTTTCTTTTCTTGAGGCTTCGTTTCCTTCTTCCTCTTATTCTCTTCATAAGTGCAGTCAACCTTGAAGTGACCGTACTCGCCAAAGTTATAGAAGGTACGTCGAGCCTTGGATTTTCCCTTTTCTCTGCTCTTCCCTTCATTCGAGTTGCTGCTGTTCCTTCTTTTCATCATGCGCTCGATTTTCTTGATGAAGAGTACCATCTCTTCATCATCTCGGTCAGTGCTCACATCACTTGTGTCTCCTTCGTCTTGAGCTTCACGGGTTTACTATCCTTTAGGCTTGCAAGATGCTTTGAGAGCAACTTCCTTCTTTTTGGCAAAGGTAAGCTTAGCTAGGTCTTTGACGTATTGGGATTCCTTCTCTATCATCTCATGGTTTATGATTTTGCCCAATAGTTCATCCGGGGTAATTTTGTGAAACCCCGGACTTTCTTGGATCATTGAGCATAAGGTGACATTTCTTGGCATGAAGGCTCTAATCATCCTTTTGACCACCTCATGGTCAGTCCACTTCTTACTTCCATAGGCGCAGATCTTGTTGATAAGCGCCTTCATCCAGTTGTACATGTCTTGGGTTGATTCGCCTTCTTCAATGGCAAATCTACCCAATTCTCCTTCAAGCATCTCAATTTTAGCTTCTTGGACTGACGTATTTCATTCATGTGTTGTTTTAGGTGTATCCCAAATTTCTTTTGCTCTTTCTAATCCATCTATCTTGGTGAACTCCTCCCGGCTGAGTGATGATGTGATCACTACAACGGCTTGTGCGTTGTGGTGAATTTCTTGTTCTTGTTTTAGAGTTAGTTCTTTGTCCGTATCCGGGATGTCTACACTTGTACACACAATATGCTAAAGACTGGGATTCAAAGAGACTAGATGCATTTTCATATTGTATTTCTACATGGTGTAGTTGTTTCTGTCGAATTGTGGAGGCTTTCCCATGGGAATAGAAAGATAATGATTATTTGTATTAAGACGATTGTAGTTTTAAGGATATCCGAATTAGTGTTGATGACAACTCACCATTGTCTTCTCCTCCTCTTTTCCCTTTTGTCTTAGGAGTTTCTTTGTTAGAAGTGCCTTGAGGTGACACACTTCTTCATCGTCATGTTGATTTTCTCTGAGTACATCGAAGGCTTTTGTATCTTGCTCTTCTTCAGTTTTGGGCACCTTCGGGATCTCGTTGTTCTTCACAGAGGCCATTGATCTCTTCGAGCGGTAAGTCTCTTCGATGGAGATCCTTGCTCTGATACCAATTGAATGTGGCCTAGAGGGGGGTGAATAGGCTTTCAAAATTTCTTGCACACTTAATCAAATGGTCAAATGCTTGATAGACCGGACTTGTCCGGTTGGAGGTGCGGACTAGTCCGGTGTGCAAAATGTGTGTCGAGTTGATTAAGTGTTGATTCAGGAATTAAACTTTATAACAACGGAAATTTGAAAAACTGATGAGACCACTTGAATTATCCGTCAATATTATGAAGTTACACATGAAAAGCAACTGCAATTCAAGTTACAAGCCTGATCAATTATGTGCCCTAATTCATGAAGATGCAAAAACAAAGAAGCACGCAGGACACCGAATTTTACCGAGGTTCGATCTCACCAAAGAGATCCACACCTCGTTGAGGAAGCCCACACGGAGTTGGGTCTCTTCAAACCCTTTCCAACGTCAAGTCACCACACAAGGCCGACTTGATTCCACTATCATGGGTAATCACCGAGTTTATGGGGCAACCTCACACGTTGAGGGCTCCCATAAGAATTACAACAAAAAGATGATCAAATACACTCAAAAAGATTACCAAAAGATGCACGAGTGTAAAGAGATCAAACTTCAAGAGCTCAACAACGTGTAGACAATGATCTCCCAACCCCAAATCTGAATACTCAATTGATTTTCACCTTTGAGGACTTTAGATGTGTGGGGAGATGTGTTTTTAAGCTCTCGGGACAGGTGGCAGCGCTAGGGTTTCTGAGTTTGATAGAAGGAATCAAAAGTCATCATTGTGGGGTCATGGATCTCCTATTTATTGGGTTTCCAAAGAAGTTACCGTTAGGGATCCTGATGAACGGACTAGTCCGTACTGGGGACCGGACTTGTCCGTTGTGCGGTGTAAAAGTCGGCATGAAATGTGCAGCACACAAGAAACCCTAATTGTGTGAGTTATACCACACTAGTCCGTTAGGTGACCGGACTTGTTCGGTGCCCTATGTAGTTTAACTCTAGGGAGTTAAACGGACTAGTCCGGTCCATGAACGGACTTGTCCGGTGCTACGTGTTATAGAACATCAAAGAATTAAGCGGACTAGTTCGGTCCCGTGGACGGACTTATCCGAATTGTAGTGTAATGGGTTTACACAGACTTGAATGAACTAGTTAGGTCCAAGATTGGACTAGTCCGGTGCACTGTGAAATGTGGTTCTAGAAAGTTTATCGTACTAGTTCGGTTCATGGTCGGACTAGTCCGGTGCACAGTGTATTTGGACAACAGAGAGTTGAACGGACTAGTCCGATCCATAAATGGACTAGTCTGATGCTCTGTAAATTTTCAGGTTGATTTTAATCCCTTACCACTATGCAAAGAGTTGAGCTCTTGGTATGTGTCTCTCACACACATCCTATACATTTAAATCTACTTTGCGCTTCAGTCATCAGTTGGGCTTTTTCTCTTTTTCTACACCACTTTATTTTTCACTTTTTGAGTGCAACAAACTATCTCATTTGAATTAACCTGTAGTCATTTCAACAAGTTCATTAGGATGTCATTTGTTTATCATCAATCGTCCAAAACCTACAAGGGATTGCCTAGATGCACTTTCACACCCAGCTGATGCAAATGTTGTGGCACAAAGAACTTATCTGAAGCATTGCGATGATGCTTTTAATATTAGCTGTGTCATGCTCACCACTATGTCTATATGCAGAAATAGTATGAGCATTCATATACTTATTCTATGATTGAGGGACTGCGTGGAATGTTTGAGAACTAAGCTAGGGCTGAGAAATACAATATCTCAAAGTCCTTGTTCTCATGCAAGCTGGTGGAGGGTAGCCTGGCCAGCCCTCATGTAATCAAAATGATTGGTTACATTAAAATTTTGGGCAAACCTGGTTCTAAACTCAAGGTTAATCTGGCTATTGACGTTGTTCTCCAATCGCTCCCACTAAGCTACGAGTCATTTATATTGAATTTTCAAATGAATGGCATGGAAAAAATGTTGGCTGAATTGCATGAGATGCTTAAAACAGCTGAAGAAATCATTAAGAAAAATGCCACTCATGTGATGATGGTATCAAGGAAGAGTAAAAAGAGGATGTGTGCGACGCATCATAAATGCAAAGGCATGGGAAAGGTTCCTGATGAGCCCTCAAGATCAAGGCCTAATCCAAAAAGCAACTCTGGCCCTTCTCTTGATGATGAATGCTTTCACTATCATGCTAAGTGGCATTTGTCTAGTAATTGCAAGAAGTACTTGGAGGATCTAAAGAAGAAGAAGAGAAGTGAGAATTCTACTTTAGATATAAATGTTATAGAAATTGAAATTGTTACATGTTCTATTGAATCATGGGTATTTGATACTAGATCGATGATTCACACATGCAAATCATTGTAGGATCTAAGTGAGGCTAGAAGATTTGCAAAAGACGAGTTAGATGTTCGTGTTGGCAAAGAAGCAAAGGTTGTGGTCATAGTTGTCGGGACCTACACACTTGTCATTACCCTCAGGATTAGTATTGTAATTGAATTATTGTTATCGCGTTCCTACTTTGAGGAAGAACATTATCTCTTCTTCATGTTTAGAAGAAGTTGATGGTTATCAGATTGTAATAAAGAAAAAATGTTGTTCTATTTATTCTAATAATATTTTCTATGCTTAGTGTCCATTGGTGAACGGATTATATGTTCTTGATCTTGAGGATAAAACAGTTTGTAACATTAATACCAAAAGAGCTTGATGAAATGATCTAAATCCCATTTTTATTTGGCAAAGTCACTTGGGTAATATAAATGAGAAACACATTGAATAACTCTATAAAGATGGTTTACTAAGCTCATTAGATTTTGAATCACTTGACACATGCGAGTCTTGTTTGCTTGGGAATTTGACCAAAGCACCCTTCACAGGTCAAAATGAGAGGGCGAGTGACTTGTTGGGACTTATACATACTGATGTACGTGAACCAGTGAGTTCAATAGCCACAGGTTGTTTTTAGTACTTCATTACTTTTACCGATGACTTTAGTAGATATGGATATGTCTACCTAATGAGGAACAAGTCTGAATCCCTTGAAGTGTTCAGAGAATTTCAGAATGAAGCACAAAATCAATGGCAAGATAATTAAACTTCTATGATTCGATCATGGGGTTGACTATTTAAGCTGTGAATTCTATGATCATTTAAGACAATGTGGAATGTTCTATAATTGACTCCACCTGGAACAACTCAATGGAATGGAGTGTCCGAGCGGAGGAATTGAACCTCTTGTTAGACATGGTTAGGTCGATGATGAGACAAACTAATCTTCCATTGTCCTTTTGGGTTATGCTCTTGAAATTGCTGTGTTTTCACTAAACAGGGTCTCAAATAAGTCTATTTAGAAGACACCATATAAAATGTAGATCGGGAAACATCTCAGATTGTCTTTCCTATAAGTTTGGAGATGTGATGCTTATGTCTGACGTCAGACAAACACACTCCCAAATAGAACAAATACTTCTTTGTAGGATATCCTAGGGAAAGCAAAGGATATTATATTTATAATAAAATAGAGGGTAAAATTTTTATCGCTCGCAATAGTGTCTTCTTGAAGAAAGAGTTTCTCTCAAAAGGAGTTAGTGGCTGCAAGGTGCACCTTTAAGAAATTCAAGAAATACTTGAAAAATTTCAGCACCCAGTGATTCTATACAGGATGTACAAGATGTTGTGCAACTAGTTGATGAAACACCAGCCCTACGAGGGTCTATAAGGGAACATCGTGCAACTGGAAATTTAACGCTTCTAACCATCGAGCAGCGTGACATGGTATTGTTAGACAATAATGAGCCCATGACCTATACCGAAGCAACGAATGGACCTGACTCTGAGAAATGTCCTGGAGCCATAGAATCCGAAATTGAATCCATGCATGAGAATTAAGTTTGGAAATTGGTTGATCAAATCGAAGGTGTGAGACCTATCAAATGTAAATGGATTTTCAAGAAAAATATTGACATGGATGGCAATGATCACATTTATAAAGCGCAATTGGTGGCAAAAGGTTTCAAACAAATTCAAGGTGTTGATTATGGTGAAACATTCTTGCTCGTCGCAATGCTAAAGTCTGTTCAGATTCAACTAGCAATTGATGCATATTCTGATTATGAAATATGGCAGATGGATGTCAAAACAACCTTTCTTAATAGAAGTCTAACAGAGGATGTGTACATGACACAACCCGAGGGTTTCTTTGATCCTAAAAATTCTAGTAAAATATGCAAACTTCCAAAGTCCATCTATGGAATGAAGAAAGCATCTTGGAGTTGGAATCTACATTTTGGTGAAGTTGTCAAAGGGTTTGGTTTCATCAAGAATGCAGAAGAACCTTGTATTTACAAGTTTACTAGGAGCACACTTGTATTTCTGATCCTATATTTAGACGACATCTTCTTGATCAAAAATGACGTTCCAATGCTTGATGCTGTTAAATCCTCATTAAGAAAAAGTTTCTCAATGAAGGATTTAGGAGAGGCAACATATATTTTAGACCTAAAGATCTATAGAGATAGATCAAAAAGGATAACTGGATTAAGTTGAAGTACATATATTGGTAAGATATTGTTTCGGTTCAATATGCAATATTACAAGAAAGGTTTATTGCCAATGTCAAATGATATTACTCTAAGAAAGCGTCAGTGTCCTTTGACACCTGATGAGCAAAAGAGGATGAGAACAATTAATTACTTATGCTTTGGCTATTGGATCCAACATGTATGCCATGATATGCACACATCCAGATGTGTCCTATGCTCTAAGCATCACAAGCAGGTATTAATCATATTATGGTGAGGCTCATTGGACAGTTGTTAAGAATATCCTTAAGTACTTGAGAAGAACTAATGATGTGTTCCTGGTGTTTGGAGGTGGAGAAGAGCTCATTGTAAGAGGTTACACCGAAGCTAGATTCCAAACAAACAAGGATGATTCGAGATTGCAATCCGATTTCGTGTTCTGCCTCAATGGAGGGGCAGTGAGCTGGAAAAGTTCCAAGTAAGATACAGTAGTAGATTCAATGACTAAGGCATAGTATATTGCAGCTTCCGAAGCTACAAAGGTAGCTGTTTGGATCAAAATATTTGATTCTGAGTTGGGCGTTTGAATGTGGCCCAGAGGGGGGTCAATAGGCTTTGAAAATTTCCTGCATACTTAATCAAATTGTCAAATACTTGATGGAACAGACTTGTTCGGTTGGAGGTGTGGACTAGTCCGGTGTGCTAATGTGTGTCGAGTTGATTAAGTGTTGATTCAAAAATTAAACGTTATAGCAGCAGAAATTTGAATGACTTTCAAGATCACGTGAATTAACAATCAATATTATAAATTTACACATGATAAGCAATCTTAACTCAAGTTACAAGACTAATAAACTTTGTGCCCTAATTAATGAAGATGCAAAAAACAAAGAACCACACGGGACACAGATTTTTACTAAGGTTCGATCTCACCAAAGAGATCTACTTCTCGTCGAGGAAGCCCACACAGAGTCGGGTCTCTTTAAACCCTTTCCCTTGTCAAGTCACCACACAAGGCGGACTTGATTTCACTATCACGGTTAATCACCGAGTTTATGGGGTAACCTCACACGTTGAAGGCTCCCAAAGAATTACAACGAAAAGATGATCAAATACACTCTAATAGATTACAAGTATAGGCACGAGTGTAAAGAGATTAAACTCAAAGAGCTCAACGAAGCATAGACAATGATCTCCAAACTCCGAATCTGAATACTCAATTGATTTTCACCTTTTAAGGACTTTATATGTGTGGGGAGATGTGTTTTTGTGCTCTTGGGACAAGTGGCAGCGCTAGGGTATGAGTTGTGAATAGTAGAATACGTGAATTGTATTTGTGGGGTTGTAGATCTCCTATTTATAGTGTTTCCAAAGTTGTTACCATTAGGGATCCTGATGACCAGACTAGTCTGTACAGGGCACCGGACTTGTCCGATGCGCTATGTAAAAGTCGACGTGAAATGTGCAGCACACTGGAAACCCTAGATTGTGTGAGGTGTATCGGACTAGTCTGGTAGGTGTCTAGCCTTGTCTGGTGCCCTGTGTATTGAAACATCAGAATCTTTCTTAGACTAGTCCGATCCATAAACACACTTGTTTGATGCATAGTGTTATGAAACTCCAGAAAGTTTCTCTGACTAGTCTGATCTATGAACAGACATGTCCAGAGCATAGTGTTGTGAGTTTACAGAAAGTTTAACGGACTAGTCCGGTGCACTATGTTGTGAAACTCCAGAGAGCTGATCGGACTAGTCCAATCCAGGGACGGACTAGTTCGATGCAATGTGAATTTGGACAACAGAGAGTTTAACGGACTAGTACGGTCCATGAATGGACTAGTCCAATGCTCAGTGAATTTTTAGAATTATTTTAAGCCCTTAACCCAATGCAAAGACTTGAACTCTTGGGATGTGTCTCTCACACACATCCTATACATCTAAATCTACATTGTGCTTCAGCCGTTAGTTGGGCTTTTCTCTTTTTCTACACCACTTCATTTTTCACTTTTTGAGTACACCAAACTATGTAATTTAAATTGACCTGCAGTCATCTCAACAAGTTCATTAGGATCTCATCTGTTTGTTATCAATCGTCCAAAACCCACATGGGATTGCCTAGATGGACTTTCAATCTCCCCCTTTTTGGTGATTGATGACAACTAGTTGAGATTTAACAGTTAAGAGTAAAAACTTATTTTATAAAGTGTGCATATATTAGAATGATAGATGAGTAACAAAAACTTTTCTCATATCTGCACTCTTTATGGTGGGGTGCCTAAAGAGTGTGCCATCAAAATATGTGATGAGCAAAGGATAATAAGTTAACAATTATATCAACCGTCATCACATTATCATTAAACTAGGCATCACACATTAATTAAAGTAAGCACATCCAAAATAAATTACAACAGTTTTAAATCGAGATACATGTCCTTGACCACAAGTCCTTAATGGCTACAAAATAGACTACTAGTCTCAATCTCTCCCCCTTTGGCATCAAGGCACCAAAAAGGGAAAATTGAGTGGAATCACTCATCACCACTGCATCCCTCACTCTCGGTCCTATCTTCTTCAGAATCTTCTGAGATCTGAGGCGACCCCACTGGCTCCGTCTCCAGATTCTCATAGATTGCCTTGATGTTGGCTTTCACATATGGTTAATGCTTCTTCCTAGCCAGACTTTCCTTGTGCTGCTTAATTTTCACTTTGTGGCATGATGCAAAGATGGATGAGAGCATCTTCAACACACCACTGGATGACTCTCTAGGAGGTGGAGGAGCAGGAGTAGCAGCTCCAGTTCTCGTGCCTTCACGAGCCCACATAGATCTTTGTTCCTGTATAGATGAGGTAGGAGCAGAGGGGACAATGTAGACAATAGGCTTCTAGGGACCGAGTCCAGTATGAGGAACATCCTTGACAAATTCAAGTCATGTCACCTTCTCAATCATATACATGATGTAGGGTGCATAGCCACATGACTTGTTAGGTGTGATGGAGATGTTCACAATATCATTATAAATGTACTCAAATACATTGAAGGTCCTTCTCCTGCTGATCACCTTCATCAATGTCCTGAGTGTCCCATGTATAGTCCCTGCATCTCCCTTCTTAGGAGCTATGGTCTTCCTCAGGATTCCATTCAGCGTTGCAAAGAAAGGCTCCAAGTATTTGGTAGTTGGAGACTTGTATGGCATTCTTGTATCATAGAGAAAGTCAAGCTCATCTTTCTCCAGAGGCTTTAGGTTGTGAATGATGATGTCATTCTCCAAAAAATCTTCAAGGTGAAGAATTCTAGCAAATTCTTCATATGTGAAACTGTACTTCGCTCCATGTGTCATCCATATCATTTTGTCGCTGTCATCACGAGAAAAGTAAAGAGTGGAATAGAATTGAGTGATGACCTCAATGTTCCAGTCCCATTGGAAAGAGACAAGATCCTTCAGTCCATGTCGCTCCAATGCCTCTAGGACCTCATGATACTTGGCATCTCTTGGACTTGAGGTAGGTGATGTTGACCCATTGACTTTCAATAACTGGGTTCCTCATCTTTAGATATACATACTCATAGTAGTCAGCATGGAAGTTACTCTAGAATCTGTAAGACCTATATGTGTTGAATACATTGGCTTGTAGTGAATATACTTGGCTTTGATGATAAAAGTTTCAAATATCACCAAAACACCTTTTTATCAAGGTCCGACTCTAGCTCCAAGCTACAGCAAGGTCCGACGGTAGGTCCGTCTTGTTTTGGGTAGCTCCGGCTACGTTAGATGCTAGGTCCGGCTTCTTGGTAAGGTCCGACTAGCTTTGGTTAGCTCCGGTGAGCTTTATCTTTAGCTCCGGCATGTCTTTGATAGCTCCGGCATATACTTGATAGCTCCGGCATGCTTTTGCTAAGCTCCGACGTATTTTGTCTAGCTCCGGTTTTGGGTTGACTAGTTTTGACTAGGTTTTGGTAAGCTCCGGCGCTAGGTTCTACTAGCTTTTGGTAGCTCCAGCTCAAGCTCCGGGTTGCTCTTGCATGGTCCGGAACTTGACCGTAGTGCTTCTGCTTTTCATTTGCAATGTTTCGTACTTGCTTTACATTGTTGGAAAGATTGCTTAGTATTCATTTGCTAAGTTTTTGGTGCATTTTGGATGATATGGTTGATATCGTTTCTACTGTGGTTTTGCAACATGCTTATGTGAGGTTCTCACGTAAGGTGTTGTGTTCGGAACTAACTTGAGTCAAGTCGAGGACTTGGGCTCGTATGGATTGTTTGTTTGTTCATGTGCAGGTGTTGCTTGAGTTCAAGTCATGGCTGGTGACAGGATCCATTGGACTAGTCTCAGGGAGGAGATGAGGTTCCAACAACCAAGTTCGGGAGGAACTATGGTTGAGCTGATCAGGAGGTCGCGCAGGATGATTGAATCAAGGGCAGTGCATATGAAGGTTACTGGACGTCGAAGGAAGGTGTTCGCACGTATGAATGCAGTGCATGACATGGCAACATGGTTCCGAAGATGGGATAAGGAAGGAAAGATCTGGTTGGAAGGATCGGATCGTATTGGTTGATGACTTTGGCTGTGGCGAAGTCGGGTTTGACTCAAATATGGAAAGATTTGAGTTGGTTATGATAGGATTTTGTGTGGGTCACGAATTTGAGTTTTTTAGGAATGTGGGATACATTCCTAAGGTGTTTGGAAGTCTTAAGATTGCTTCTATCTGCGTATAGAAGAATCTTGAGCAGTTATGGAAAGTTACGATTCGTGATCTGAGTAGGATTGGAGTCCTAGTTGATATTGGGTAGGCCTAAGGGCTGGTTATATAAACAAGGGAGCCCAAAGCTCGTTGTGCACGACTTTGGGGCTGTTCCTCTTGTGTTCTATTGAATAAAATTCGTAGTTTGAAGGAACTTTTGTGCCTTGTTCGTCTGACTTGTTCCAGACAAGTTTTACTCGTCGAGTTTCTGGACAGCACTACCTTTTGTTGGTGGTTTTATCATAAGTCGAGTTTTACAGATCCAATTGACGTGATTCTTTTTGGGTTGTCTTCACAACTTGATTGTCTATCATCTTTCAAAATTTCACGGTCATTGGATTTGTGGTTTCTGAGTTACACGAGTTTCTTTGCAGCATTCCAGAAACTGTTTTTCTCGGGTAGGTCAGATTGACCATAGTCTGATCTTTCGATCATAACTTGAGTTTTTCTCGACGGATTTGAGTAATTATTTTTGTGTTGTCTTCGTGACTTGATTCTCTCTGATATCTATCACTTTTTTCACGATGAAATACGTTTAGATTAGTCTCATACACGATTTCTTTAACAGATCGTTTTTCTGCCGAAAGGGTTTGGGGTTTTAATTGTTTCCGCTGCGTAAGATTTTTAAATCTACCATTCACCCCCACCCCCCTGTGGTAGCTTTTCACGTGCTCTTCGATCCTACAATTGGTATCAGAGCCACGGTGCTCTAATCTTTGTGATTTGCACGTCTTTTTGACTAATCATCATGGAGAAGTACTCCGCCAAACCTTGTTTGTTTGCTAGTATTGATTTTCAGGTTTGGAAGGCACGCATGGAGGCTTTCATCCAGGCGCAAGGCTTCGCAATATGGGAAAAGGTGTACAAACCTTATGATGTCCCGCCTAATGATCAAGTCACGGCCACAAACCTACGGGATGTCGACAACAACAACAAAGCCCGAAACTTGATCATCCAAGGACTCACTCAAAGCGACTTTGATCGTGTCGCGCACCTCTGATCAGCATACGATGTTTGGAGAGCTCTCTGTGATTATCATGAAGGCTCCAACACAATCAAGGAGGTAAAACAAGATATGTTCAAAAAGGAATATATGCGTTTTGAGATGCAACCAGGTGAGTCTATCGATGACCTCTTTGCTCGTTTCAATAAAATTCTTAGCAACTTACGTAGTGTCAATGTAAATTTTTCTGATGTTGAGAATGCTAGGCAACTTCTTAGTGCATTAGATATGTCAATTTGGGAGATGAATGTAACATCTATTCGTGAATCAACTGTCATGAGTTCTCTTACATTAGATGTACTTTATTCTAAACTGAAAACTCATGAAATTGATATCCTAGCACGTAAGAACCCAAATAAGTCTATTGCATTTGTTTCACGACGTGATATGTCTAGCTCCAGCCAATCATCATCCTGCAATACTCTTGCTTTGTTGTCCTCACTAACCCTGGAGCAGATCGAAGAATTTCCAGAAGAGGAGTTGGCACTCATCTCTACTAGATTCTCAAAAGCATTGCAAAATGTGGGAACTAGAAGGAGAGGAAGCTCCGGATCTCAATGCTGTTTTGAATGTGGTAAAATAGGACACTTTCATACAGAATGCCCTAACCTTTCAGGTCCGACCACCCGGGAAGAAGAACAAAGCAAGGTCCGGACCTCCTCTGGAAATCCAAACAAGAAAAAGAAGGGTACCATAGGACGCAAGATGATCAACAGTTTCATCACCGCACTTCAAGAACTTAGTTCAAGTGATGTAGACTTTGAAAGTGATGAAGATGATGACGACCTGGCCAACTTATGCTTCATGGTGGGCAAAACAAGATCAAGATCAACTCAGGAGGATGCAGAACACAACAGTGAAGACGATGAGGTATGTTCTACCTGCAATGAAATGTGTGATGCTATTTCTCGTGCAACTATTATTGTCAAGAAAAAGGACAAAAAGCTTAGGGATAATGCTACTAAAATTGAATCACTAGAATCTAAAATTAACCGTTTAAAAACCTTGATTCCTAGTGATGATGCATGTCCCTCATGTGACTTAATCTATGAACAATTGTCCACATTAAGAAGTGCACACTCCTCCACTCTAGATAGACTTGATAAAGAAATTAAAAAGAACAATGAGCTTGCTGCACTTAATGATAAAAACTTGAAAGATGCTAGCTGTTCTACAATTGACTTGTATTTTTCTACTTGTGATGATCTTGATAAGAAACTACAGGATGCTATAAATGAAATTTCCATATTGAACAATGCTTTACATTCTCATGAAGTTAAATCTTGTTCCAATTGCAAATTAAAAGGAAAAACTTCATGTGAAAATTGCCTTGATATGTCCAATAAACTTGATAATATGCATAGGACATTAGATCGGTTTTGTAATGGGAATAAGAACCTAAACTTACTGCTGAATTCTTCCAAGTCTTGCAATGATAAAACTGGTTTAGGTTTTGATTCTCATGCTCATGCTAAGGCACATCCACCTAAAATTGTAAAGTCATTAGGAAGTGTTTTGGTTCAAACAGTTCCTAAACAAAAAGAAGTGGTTTTCAAATCTGCAGGAGTGTTGCCTCATTCGGTTTCAAATAAAAATATTGCTTGCTCATCTAGACATGAACACAAAGTTAAATTTCATTGTACCTTCTGTGGTAGAGATGGTCATGTCATAGATTTTTGTTATAGACTAGCTAAACAACATAAAAAGGAAAGAAAAATTGCTAGATCTTATAACTTTCATGCAATTATAAAAACACAACCTGCTTTAGTGAGTCAGAAATTTGAAAAGGTAGCTTCCGGACCTTCTGGTAAGAAATCCGCAAAAGCAGCTCCGATAGTTCCGATAGCTCCGAGAGCTCCCAGACCTTCTGTTGTTTCCTTCGGAACTTCAGCTTTTGCTTCCGGAGCTTCATCCTTGTCTTTTGGAACTGCTGCTTTTACCTCCGGAGCTACTGGTTTTTGTGCTAAAAGAGTTAAGAATAGAAAACCTCAAACTTCGACTCATAAACCTGCTGTTTTATCTCAGCTTTCGCGTGTTTTTCCTACTGCACGTCGTGTGACTCAGTACTGGATACCTAAATGCCTTTTGACTAACCCCAGTATTGAGTTATCGACGTATTGTGCTTCTATGTAGGTTACACGTTTGAGGAAGGAGAACATTTGGATTGTGGATTCAGGTTGCTCACACCACATGACCGGTAACAAAGATTGGTTCTCCTCCCTCTCTTTTGTGTCACGTGTAGAGAATGTTACTTTTGCCGATAATTCTTCAACTCCTATAATTGCTAAGGGTTCGGTTAGAGTAAATGATCACTACACTTTGAAAAATGTGGCACTTGTCAAAAATTTGAAATACAACTTGCTTTCCGTTTCACAATTGCTAGATGAAAATCTAGAAATTATTTTCAATAAAAACTGCTGCAAAGTTGTAGGTTCAAACAGTGAGCTTATTTTTAACATGTCTCGGTTTGGAAGAGTTTTTAAAGCTGATTTTGATATGTCTTCCTCTAAGCATAGGTGTCTAGTTGCTAATGATTCAAAGGACTTATATTTTTGGCATCGTAGACTTGGTCATGTAAGCTTTGATCACCTAACGCGTGTTAGTGTTCTTGATCGCATACGTGGGCTGCCTAAGCTTAAAGGGGACAAAGAAATTGTGTGCTCTTCTTGTAGACATGCTAAGATGGTTGCAGTTTCACATACTCCTCTCACAATGATCATGACAACTGAACCATGTCAACTTTTGCACCTTGACACCGTAGGACCTTCACGTGTTCAATCCTTCGGAGGTAAATGGTATGCTCTTGTTATTGTTGATGGTTATTCTAGATATTCTTGGGTGTATTTTATGGCGTCTAAGAATGAAGTTTTTAGTCACTTTAGAACTTTATTTCTTAGATTATCAATTGATCACCCAGGATCATTAAAATCAATTAGAAGTGATAATGGAACTGAATTTAAAAATCAATCTTTTGATCACTTTTGTGCTGAAAATAGAATAGATCATCAATTCTCTTCACCATATGTACCTCAACAAAACGGTGTTGTAGAAAGAAAGAACAGAACCTTAGTTGAGATGGCTAGGACTATGCTTGATGAATATCAAACTCCTAGGAAATTTTGGGCTGATGCGTTAACAACCGCTTGTTATGTCTCAAATCGTGTTTTCTTGCGTGCTAAGCTAGGCAAAACACCATATGAGCTTCGGTTTGGACATAGGCCTAGTGTTACACACTTTCGGGTATTTGGTTGCAAATGCTTTGTTAAGAAACATGGTAATCTTGATAAGTTTGAACCTCGATCCATTGATGGCATGTTTCTTGGTTATCCATCTCATACTAGAGGCTACCGTGTGCTTTTACTTGACACTAACAAAATTGTGGAGACTTGTGAAGTGTATTTTGATGAAGCTAGCCCAGGTACTAGCTCCGGTGTTGCAGGACCAGATCCGTATCCTCAGGGGGAGGGTATTTTCGAAGATGAAGAAGAGCCGGTGATACTGCCTGGTAGTTCCGAAGCTGACACGTATCCAGCTCTGAACATTGAACAAGCTCCGTCTATCACCTCTGCTGGTCCTGATCATCCACAAGTCACAAGCTCATCAATCTACGATGAACCTAATGAAGAAGAAGCTTGTGAGACATCTGTTCCCCGACATTTTTACAAAGATCATCCTCCACAACAGATGATTGGAAGCTTGCACGAACGAGTCACACGGTCCAGGTTTTGCGATCCAAACTCTCATGCTCGTTCTGCTTTTGTTGCTTCTTTTGAACCCAAAGATATATCACACGCACTCACTAATGAATCTTGGATTATTGCCATGCAAGAAGAGTTAGAAAATTTTGAAAGAAATAATGTTTGGAAACTTGTACCTCCACCTCAAGGTCACACTTTAATTGGAACTAAATGGGTATATAAAAATAAACAAAGTGAGGATGGGGTTGTGGTTAGGAATAAGGCTAGGTTGGTTGCTCAAGGTTTCACTCAAGTTGAAGGTCTAGATTTTGATGAAACTTTTGCTCCTGTCGCTTGATTAGAAGCCATAAGAATTTTGTTAGCTTTTGCAGCATCTAAAGGTTTTAAGCTATTTCAAATGGATGTTAAAAGTGCTTTTCTTAATGGCTACATAGATGAGGAGGTTTATGTCAAACAACCACCAGGTTTTGAAAATCCAGATTTTCCTAATCATGTTTACAAACTGTCCAAAGCCTTATACGGTCTCAAACAAGCCCCTAGAGCATGGTATGACAGGTTAAAAACATTCTTACATGAAAAGGGGTTTACCATGGGCAAGGTTGATAAAACTCTTTTTGTGCTTAAACATGGCAATGACTCATTATTCGTTCAAGTGTATGTGGATGATATTATCTTTTGTTGTGCTTCTCATGATCTTGTGTCCAAGTTTTCAGCAATGATGAGTTCCGAATTTGAAATGAGTGTGATGGGTGAACTCACTTACTTTTTGGGGCTGCAAATCAAGCAAACCAAGGAGGGTATCTTTGTGCATCAAACGAAGTATACCAAAGACCTCCTAAGGCGCTTCAACATGGACAAAAGCAAGCCTCTTCGGACACCAACGGGAATAGCAACAACACTTGAACTTGATGAAGATGGTGAATCCGTGGATCAAAAAGAATATAGAAGCATGATCGGATCACTTTTGTACCTCACAGCATCAAGACCGGACATACAATTCAGCGTATGTCTTTGTGCACGGTTTCAAGCTTCTCCACGTGTTTCACATCGTCAAGCCGTCAAAAGGATTCTCAGATACTTACATGGAACTCAAGAATTTGGCATTTTTCTTTCTTCTTCCTCAACCGTTACTTTGAAATCTTTTTCGGATGCTGATTTTGGGGGTTGTAGGATTGATAGGAAAAGTACTTCCGGTGCTTGTCATTTTCTTGATAATTCTCTTGTTGCTTGGTCCTCTAGAAAACAAAATTTAGTTGCACAATCCACAGCCGAATCTGAATATGTAGCTGATGCTAGTGCTTGCTCACAAATTCTTTGGATTGTTCAAACACTTAAGGACTATGGGGTTGATCTAGATAGTGTTCCACTGTTTTGTGATAACACTGGTGCTATTTGCATTGCCAAAAACCCCGTGCAACATTCTAGAACTAAGCACATTGATATTAGGTATCACTTTCTCCGAGATAACGTTGAAAAGGGAAACATTGTGCTTCACCATGTAGATACCGAACAACAATTGGCTGACATTTTTACAAAACCTTTGGATTTCACTCGTTTTTGTTTCATTCGTAGTGAAATAGGGGTTATTCATCCTCATGGCTTAAGTTGAGGGGGAGTTTTGAAACTTGGGAAGTCTATGTGTGAATCTGAAATTAAAATAATATGAGCATAGTATTTCATACATATATAACTTTGTGATTCCTTTTACATGCTGAAAGTTCTTACTACATTACTCGTGTTATACATTTTTTAGTTTTTGCCATGCCTAGTAATTGGAATAATTACTTACACTAAATCTGGTCTTGCTGTTTTGAACTTGTTGCATGCTCACAAATGCTTTTAATCATGAAAAATTAATCAAGTAATCAACTCACATGTTGAGTTTTTATGAACAAATATAAATTGAGAAAAGATCAAGAGAATATGCATGCATCGCACTGCTTCTTTTGAGATGGCTTGTCATTGCACTTAGATATGAACTTGGAAGAAGTTGTGTATGACTAAAACCATGTCCTTAAGCTTCTGATTGTCAAATGACATAGGCTTGGCTCGGTTGGTTAGAATAAGGCAGATGCGCATATAATCTCTTGCAAATATCATATGATCTAAATTTATGCTTTGAAAAATAATAAAATGCAGTAACTAGTGTCATGCTTTCAGGTTTTGAAATAGTTAAGTTTGTGAGATCATGACTTGCTTAAATTGAAAAATTACATTTGATCTCTAGCATGGCTTACACTACCTTATGTATTTCATTGATATGATAATGTAAGGTACTTGATAGTATAACTTGGATGAGCTTTGTTTATATGTATATGTTATAATATGCTCATAACAACTAAAGAGGGAGAGATAATTTGTTTATATGCTCATGACTTGCTGAATACATTGTCAAAGGGGGAGAGATAAGCATGAAGAGAAAGAGAATATGGGCATAAGGAGAGATAATAAAGGGGGAGAGATTTTCATTTTCTTCTCTTTTTACTTTTGATTTACAAAGGGGGAGAAATTGTTTTCAAAACTTTTATGTGAATAAGCCAATGTTCGGATTTTAAATGGTGTTGCCAATGCATTCATCAAGGGGGAGATTGTAAGACCTATATGTGTTGTATACATTGGGTTGTAGTGAATATACTTGGCTTTGATGATAAAAGTTTCAAATATCACCAAAACACCTTTTTATAAAGGTCCGACTCTAGCTCCGAGCTACAGCAAGGTCCAACGGTAGGTCCGACTTGTTTTGGGTAGCTCCGGCTACGTTAGATGCTAGGTCCGGCTTCTTGGTAAGGTCCGACTAGCTTTGGTTAGCTCCGGTGAGCTTTATCTTTAGATCCGTCATGTCTTTGATAGCTTCGGCATATACTTGATAGCTCCGGCATGCTTTTGCTAAGCTCCGACGTATTTTGTCTAGCTCCGGTTTTGGGTTGACTAGTTTTGAATAGGTTTTGGTAAGCTCCGGCGCTAGGTTCTACTAGCTTTTGATAGCTCCGGCACAAGCTCCGGGTTGCTCTGGCAAGGTCCGGAACTTGACTGCAGTGCTTCTGCTTTTCATTTGCAATGTTTCGTACTTGCTTTACATTGTTGGAAAGATTGCTTAGTATTCATTTGCTAAGTTTTTGGTATGTTTTGGATGATATGGTTGATATCGTTTCTACTGTGGTTTTGCAACATGCTTATGTGAGGTTCTCACGTAAGGTGTTGTGTTCGGAACTAACTTGAGTCAAGTCGAGCACTTGGGCTCGCATGGATTGTTTGTTTGTTCATGTGCAGGTGTTGCTTGAGTTCAAGTCATGGCTGGTGACAGGATCCATTGGACTAGTCTCAGGGAGGAGATGAGGTTCCAACAACCAAGTTCGGGAGGAACTGTGGTTGAGCAGGATGATTGAATCAAGGGCAGTGCATATGAAGGTTACTGGACGTCGAAGGAAGGTGTTCGCACGTATGCATGCGGTGCATGACGTGGCAACATGGTTCCGAAGATGGGATAAGGAAGGAAAGATCTGGTTGGAAGGATCGGATCATATCGGTTGATGACTTTGGCTGCGGTGAAGTCGGGTTTGACTCAAATATGGAAAGATTTAAGTTGGTTATGATAGGATTTCGTGTGGGTCACGAATTTGAGTTGTTTAGGAATGTGGGATACGTTCCTAAAGTGTTTGGAAGTCTTAAGATTGCTTCTATCTGTGTATAGAAGAATCTTGAGCAGTTATGGAAAGTTACGATTCGTGATCTGAGTAGGATTGGAGTCCTAGTTGATATTGGGTAGGCCTAAGGGCTGGTTATATAAACAAGAGAGCCCAGAGCTCATTTTGCACGACTTTGGGGCTGTTCCTCTTGTGTTCTATTGAATAAAATTCGTAGTTTGAAGGAACTTTTGTGCCTTGTTCGTCTGACTTGTTCCAGACAAGTTTTACTCGTCGAGTTTCTGGACAGCACTACCTTTTGTCGGTGGTTTTATCATAACTCGAGTTTTACAGATCCAATTGACGTGATTCTTTTTGGGTTGTCTTTACAACTTGATTGTATATCATCTGTAAAAATCTCACAGTCATTGGATTTGTGGTTTCTGAGCTAATCGAGTTTCTTTGCAGCATTCCAGAAACTGTTTTTCTCGGGTAGGTCAGATTGACCATAGTCTGATCTTTTGATCATAACTTGAGTTTGTCTTGACGGATTTGAGTAATTCTTTTTGTGTTGTCTTCGAGACTTGATTCTCTCTGATATCTATCACTTTTGTCACGATGAAACACGTTTAGATTAGTCTCATACACGATTTCTTTAACAGATTGTTTTTCGGCCGAAAGGGTTTGGGGTTTTAATTGTTTCCGCTGCGTAAGATTTTTAAATCTACCATTCACCCCCCCTTCTGGTAGCTTTTCACGTGCTCTTCGATCCTACAGAATCTTAGATCAGCTGACGGTTTGGGCTGATCATAGAATTCCATCTTTCTAAATTTGTCGGCCAACTCACCCCCTTTGCCTGTAAAGTCATCATTTGATGGCTTCCTATTGCGGTGGATAGGAGCCTTCATCTTCAAAGTGCCAATAGGACCACTAGCCAGTCCTTTGCCCTTGTTGAGAGTTCTCTTGGGCATCGTAGAGCTAGCACCAGCAGCATCCTTGCTTTGTGCTTTCTTCATTATCACTCTCCTCCTCCTGGGAAGATTGTCGTCAGAAGGAGAGGAGTGAACATTGTGGTCATTCTTTTTCCATCACCCTCTCTTTGGCTCTTTGCACTCTAGCGATCACGCTCTTCATCATAGTCAAAAGAGCTATCCTCGAAACCTGACAACATCGTGCCTAACAGAGGAATTCAAGGGATGATAACAATTGAATATAGACTTTGTGGAAATAGGAGTTTAGATGTTCAAATTGTTAGGATACCAGACTTGTTTGTATTCAGAGAGCAGACTTGTTCGGAGTACCAGACTTGTCCACACTAGAACACCGGACTAGTCCGGTCTGGCATAAGAACTCTAATTTCCTATTTTCAACAAATTAGTTCAAATCTATTCACAATAAATAGAACCATAGTAGGAATATATCTAGAAGAGTAATGTATGCCCTAGGAATCAAGTAAACTAAGCAAGAATCAAGAAAAGTTGAGAGCTAGGGTTTGAGTGAAATTTTAGCATAAAAATTGAAGATTCGGGTTGAAAGGGCGGAGTAGAGGCCGGATTAGTCTGGAGTGGGCAAGCTCCGCGCCGAGAAGAAGATTTCCCTTGGAGAAATATGCATTTTGATGGCTGGAAGTAGAAATCACCTTTGGAGCTCACAGTTGAGGAGAGAGAATGCGAAGGAGATTGTGAGAGATGAGAGATGAGCTCCTGGCGGCAGATTAGGGTTTACCCCGACATATCCGGACTAGTCTGGTCGACACCGGACAAATCCGGTATGACGGACCAAGGCCAGACTAGTCTGTGGCAACGGACTATTCCGGTGCTCACGCCGGTGCTCAGCAAGACAGAATAGAATTGAATCAACTAGATTTTGGTTGTTTCATCTAATAGTGAGCTCATGGACATTGTTTCACAAATAATCTTGATGAACATGACCAGTAAGCAATCAACAATCATACCATGGCTATAATTCACCAAGATTCACTAATTTAAATAGTTTTTAAGAGAAAATTGAGATAAGGGATATTTTTTAGCAAAAATGAGTAAACTTTGAAGTCACAGTCAGGTATGCAGTGTTTCAAGCCACATTTTGAAAGTCAAGCATATTTAGCTCATTTCCTAGCTAAAAAAATCCCTTTTCATCTAATGGCTTGGTGAAATATCTGCAACTTGTTTTTCAGTCCTAATATGTGAGATTACAATGTCACCTTTTAATAAATGAACTCTTAAGAAATGGTGACGAATATCTATGTGCTTAAATCTTGAGTGCTCTACTGGATTGTGTGCAAATTTTATAGCAATTTCATTATCACACAGGAGTGGAATATGGTTTAGATTGTAACCATAATCCCTTAGAGTATATCGAATCCAAAGTAGTTGTGCGCAACAACTACCGGCTGCAACATACTCCGCTTCGGCTTTTGAAAGAGCAATGGAGTTTTGCTTTTTAGATGACCATGAAACTAGGGATCTTCCAAGAAATTGACAAGTCCCTGGCGTGCTTTTTCTATAGACTTTGCATCCTGCATAGTCGGCATCGGAATATCCTATCAAGATAAATTTGGATCCTTTGGGATACCAAAGGCCCAAGTTAGGTGTGTGCACAAGGTATCTTAAAAATCTTTTTACAGCTATTAAATGGCACTGTTTAGGTGCGGCTTGAAACCTTGGACACATACACACACTAAGCATAATATCTGAGCTAGATTCACATAAATAGAGTAATGAGCCAATCATAGACTGGTATACATTTTGGTCCACATTTGGACCATCTTTGTTGATGTAGGATCAAAGAGAACGTGACAAGCTACCGGGGGGGGGGGGGGGGGGGTGAATGGTAGATTTAAAAATCTTACGCAGCGGAAACAATTAAATCTCAACCCCTTCGGCAGAAAAATGATCTGTTAGAGAAATCGTGTGTAAACCTATTCTAAACGTGTTTTACTGTGACAAAAGTGATGGATATTAGAGCGAAACAAGTCACAAAGATGACACAAGAAGAATCACGCAAATCCGTTGGGAGAAACTCAAGTTATGATCGAAAGATCGAACAAAGGTCAATCTGTCCTACCCGAGAAAAAACAGTTCTGAAATGCTGCAAAGAAACTCGTGTAGATCTGAAACAACAAATCTAATGATCGTGAAATTTTTAAAGATGATAGATAATCAAGTTGTGAAGACAACCCAAAAAGAATCACGTCAATTGGATCTGTAAAACTCGAGTTATGATAAAACCACCAACGAAAGGTAGTTCTGTCCAGAAACTCGACGAGTAAAACTTGTCTGGAACAAGTCGGATGAACAAGGCACAAAAGTTCCTTCAAACTACGAATTTTATTCAATAGAACATAAGCGGAACAGCCCCTAAGTCTTGCACCACGAGCTCTGGCCTCCCTTGCTTATATAACCAGCCCTTAGGCCAATCCAATCTCAACTAGGACTCTAATCCTACTCAAATCATGAATCGAAACTTTACATAGCGGCTTAAGACTCTTCTATACGCAGATAGAAGCAATCTTAAGACTTCCAAACACCTTAGGAATGTATCCCACATTCCTAAACAACTCAAATTTGTGACCCACACGAAATCTTAACATAACCAACTTTATACTTTCAATACCGAGCCATAACCGACTCCGCCGCAACCAAAGTCATCAACCGATACGATCCGATCCTTCCAACCAGATCTTCTCATCCATAAACCATCTTCGGAACCATGTTGCCATGTCAGGCGCCACATGCATACGTGCAAACACCTTCCTTCGATGTCCAGTAACCTTCATATGCACTACCCTTGATTCAATCATCATGCGCGACCTCCTGACCCGCTCAACCACAATTCCTCCTAAATTTGGTTGTTGGAACCTCATCTCCTCCCTGAGACTAGTCCAAAGGATCCTGTCACCAGCCATCATTTGAACTCAAGCAACACCTGCACATGAATAAACAACCAATCCGTACGAGCCCAAGTCCATGACTTGACTCAAGTAAGTTCCGAAAACAACACCTTACATGAGCACCTCACATAAGCATGTTGCAAAGCATATCAAAACGATATTAGCCATATCAACTAAAACACACCAAAAACTTAGCAATTGAATACTAAGCAACCTTTCCATAAGTGTAAAGCATTCGAAACATTTCACATGACAATTTGGAACATTACGATCAAGCTCTGAACCTTGCCAAAGCTAACCGGAGCTTGAGCTGGAGCTTACCAAAGCTAGTACAACATAGCCGGAGCTTAACAAAGCTAGTACAACTAGCGCTGGAGCTTATCAAAACATGTCAGAACTAGTCAACCCAAAAGCCGGAGCTAGAAAAACATGTCGGAGCTAACCAACATAAGTCGGACCTAGCAAAACATATCGGAGCTTAACAAAGACATGCCGGAGCTATCAAAGACATGCCGGAGCTAAAGACAAAGCTTACCAGAGCTACCCAAAAACATGTCGGACCTAGAAAAAGAAAGTCGGATCTATTGTCGGACCTTGCAGAAGCTCGGAGCTAGAGTCGGACCTTGCTAAAAAGACGTTATGGCAGCATTCAAAACTTTTATTGTCAAAGCCAATGTATTCAGCACACATAGGTCTCACAGTTGAGATCGAGATGTGCATTAGTTGGCATGGGTGTCTTGATGGGCTTGGCCTTGTCCATATTGAACTTTTTTAGAATGTCCTGCGTGTACTTGGTTTGTCTTAATAACGTGCCTTCTCTTAATTGCTTCACTTTGAATCCCAAGGAGAACTTTAATTCGCCCATCATTGACATCTCGAATCTGTCTGTCATAATCTTGCTAAATTCTTCACAAAATGATTTATTAGTAGAACCAAAGATGATATCATCAACATAGATTTGACATACAAATCAATGATCATCAAAGTGTTTTGTGAACAAATTATAATCAGCTTTTTGAATTTTAAAACCATTTTGAGTTAGAAAATCTCTAAGGCACTCGTACCAAGCTCGAGGAGCTTGTTTGAGGCCATAGAGAGCCTTAAGCAGTTTGTACACATGGCTGGGGTACACTTAATCTTCAAATCCTGGTGGCTGCTCTAGTACACTTCCTCCTTAATGGGACCGTTGAGGAAAGCACTTTTGACGTCCATTTGATATAGCTTTAAATTATGGTGAGTAGCATATGCCAATAAAATACATATAGACTCTAGTTTAGCTATGGGAGCGAAAGTTTCGTCAAAGTCCAAACCTTTGACTTGTGAGTAACCTTTTGCCACAAGTCGGACATTATTTCTTGTTACCACTCCATGTTCATCTTGTTTGTTCCAAAAGACCCATTTGGTTCCAACGATGTTCGTCTTTTGTCTTTCCACCAATTCCCACACTTCATTTCTCTTGAAATTGTTCAACTCCTCTTGCATTGCAATCACCCAATCTGAATCCTTTAATGCTTCTTCTACCCTTTATGGTTCCAGAAAAGAGACAAAAGAGTAATATTCACAAAAATTAGCTACTTGATATCTAGTAGTTACTCCCTTAGCAATGTCTCCAATGATGTTATTGACGGGGTGATCTCTTTGTACACTCTGATGTACTCTTGGGTGAGGGACTTGTGAAGTAGCTTGCACTTCATTGTCTTCATATTCATTGTCTCCCACTAGATCATTGCTTCCGTGGTTATATTGGTCTTCCTGATCTTTATCTTGTGCATGAGCTCCCCCTTGATCATTGCTTCCTTGTTGAGGTTCATCTTGTGCACTTGAGTCATGTGGTTGCTCTTGAGGTAGAATATGACCAAGTGCCATCCTCAATGCTTGACATGGGGCTTCTTCTTGATCTAGCACACAGTTACCAACTTGCTCCACTTGGAACCATTAGTTTCATCGAACACTACGTCACGTGCTATTTCAACAAGGTCATAGACTTTGTTGAAGACACAATAGGCATAGGCGTTTCAATCATAACCGAGAAAGAACCCTTCATCTGATTTCGAGGCGAACTCGGTTTCTTGTTCAGGATAAAACATTTGCAACTAAATACTATAAAATATGAAACATTTGGTTTGTTAATGGTGAGAATCTCATATTGAATTTTCTTCAAGAGTCGATGAAGATACAACTGGTTTGTGGCGTGACAAGCGATGTTCACCACTTCAGCCCAAAACCTCTAGTGTCTTGTATTCATCCAACATTGTTCTTGCCATCTCGATTAGTGTTCTGTTTTTCCTTTCGGCCACCCTGTTTTGTTGAGGGGAGTAGGGCGCCGAAAATTTGTGTTTTATTCCTTCCTCATCTAGGTACTCCTCAACTTGTGTATTCTTGAATTCCGTCCCGTTGTCACTTCTAATGTTCTTCACAGTTGAGGAGAATTCATTCTGAGCTCTTTTAAGGAATTTCTTGAGAATTCCCCGAGTTTCTGATTTATCATACAAGAAAAATACTCAGGTGAATCTAGAAAAATCATCAACTATAACTAATCAATATTTGTTACTGCCGATGCTTATATAAGCAATTGGACTGAATAGGTCCATGTGAAGAAGTTCCAGTGATCTTGAGGTAGTCATTACGTTCTTCCCGGGATGTGGTGCTCCAACTTGTTTTCCTGCCTGGCAAGCACCTCATGGCCTGTCTTTCTCAAAAACAACATCTTTTAAACCTCAGATGTGGCCACTTTTTAGAAGTTTCTACAGATTTCTCATCCCAACATGGGCTATCCGTCTATGCCACAGCCATCCCATGTTAGTTTTAGCAACCAAGCAAGTGTTGAGTTCAGTTTTATCTTTGTTGAAGTCAACAAGATAAAGCTTTCCCTTCAACACTCCCTTGAATGCAATGTGCATAGCTGAGATATGGACAAAAGGTTATAATCTAAAGAATCTACATGTAAAACATTTGAGAGAGTATTTTGAGAAGAGATTTCAATTTTACCGCTACCAAGGACCTTTCCTTGTCGGTTGTCTCCGAAGTATATCCCTTCACTTGGATCTGTATTGCGCTCATACTCCACGAACATATTCCTCTCTCCGGTCAAGTGATTTGTGCATCCACTGTCTAGCACCCATTTTGATCCACCAGAGGAGTAGGTCTGCAAAACAGAATTATTCCTTGGTTTTAGATACCCTAGCTTGCTTGGGTCCTCTCAGGTTAGTCAAAAGAGTCTTGGGCACCCACACACAAGTTTTTGAGTTCTTGTGGCGTGGCCATGCATATTTGGCAAATACATGTCCAAACTTGTCCTTCATAAGTACATAGGAAGCATCAAAAGTAGGAAATAGTATTTGCAAGTCATATTCACGTGATGTTTCCTTAAGAAAAGTAATTTGCTTCTTAGCATGAACATTGGTGGACATGTGTTTGTTCTTGTTAAACCCGAGACCATCATTGATGTTAGGAGGTGTAGTGACCATATATGCACTACGTGCATATTTGATCTTCTCCTTGTCAAAGATGCCACTTTGGAAAGGATTCTTAGCATGAGTAGAAGAATCAGGTTTGACAACATTTTTCTTGTTGGAACATGTGCAGGTTGCAATTGTTGTTGGACTTACACCTTTGGAAGGTGAGCTTTTGGAGGAGGAGGGGTCACTTTGCTTGAGTGACTCAACTTGCACTTCAAGAATCTTGTTAACTTTTGACAAGTTAGTAAGTTCATCCTTGATTGCAATGTGTGAGTCTTCTAGCTTTGAGTAAGTTTCATTTCCTAAGACTAGCTCATGCTCAAGTGACTTGCTCTTCTCCCTTTCAAGCTCAATTAGTTTCTCAACCTGCTAATACATCTTCCTTCCACAAATGATCATATCTTCTTGTCTGTTGACAAGCTCATCCTTCTCAAAGATTTCGTCCAACAACATTTTCATTTTATTCAATGTAGTTTTACTTAATCCTCTAAACATCTCCTTATTTTCGCTAGAGCTGTCAAAATCATCAATTGAGGAATTTAGCGAGGGAAGAGTATGTGGAACCTTTTTCTTCCCTTCCTTAGCCATAAGGGAAGTGTGATTGTGAGTCTCCTGTCCTCCCATGTTCATGAAGAGCATAGACCTCTTGGTAGGTTTCTTGATGGCAATGGTGGCCATCGCCTCTTCTTCATCGGAGGAGGACTCGTCGTTTGAGTCCCACACCTTGCCAATATGCGCTTGATGAGCTTGCCTCCTTTTCTTGAAGATTTTCTTTTCTTGAGGCTTCATTTCCTTCTTTCTCTTATTATTTTCATAAGTGCAGTCAACCATGAAGTGACCGTACTCGCCATAGTTATAGCTGGTACATCAAGCCATAGATCTTCCTTTTTCTTTGCACTTCCCTTCATTTGAGTTGCTACTATTTCTTCTTTTCATCATGCGCTTGAATTTCTTGATAAAGAGTACCATCTCTTCATCATCCAAGTCGGTGCTCACATCACCTGTATCTCCCTCATCTTGAGCTTCACAGGCTTCCTTCTCTTTAGGCTTGCAAGTTGCTTTGAGAGCAACTTCCTTCTTTTTGGAGGAGGTGAGCTCAGCTAGATCTTTGACGTATTGGGATGCCTTCTCCATCATCTTATGGTTTGTAATTTTGCCCAATAGTTCACCCAAAGTCATTTTGTGAAACCTCGGGCTTTCTCGGATTATTGAGCATAAGGTGACATTTCATGGCATGAATGCTCTAATCATCCTTTTGACCACCTCATGGTCAGTCCACTTCTTGCTTCCATAGGCTCGGATCTTGTTGATAAGCACCTTCATCCGATTGTACATGTCTTGAGGTGATTCGCCTTCTTCAATGGCAAATCTCCCCAATTCTCCTTCAAGCATCTCAATTTTAGCTTCTCGGACTAACCTCTTTCCTTCATGTGCTGTTTTAAGTGTATCCCAAATTTCATTTGCACTTTCTAGTCCATCAATCTTGGTGAACTCTTCCCGGCTCAATGATGATGTGATCACTGCAACAGCTTGTGTGTTGCGGTGAATTTCTTGTCCGTATCCAGGATATCTACACCTGTAAACACAATATGCCAAAGACTGAGATTTAAAGAGATTAGATGCATTTTCATATTGTATTTCCACATGGTGCAATCGATTCTGTCAAATTGTGGAGGTTTTCCAATGGGAATGGAAAGGTAATGATTATTGGAGTTGAGACAACTATAATTGTAAGGATAACGGGAGTAGTCTTGATGACCACTCCCCGTCGTCTTCTCGTCTTCTTTTCCCTTTTGGCTCAGAAGTTTCTTACTTAGAAGTGCCTTGAGTTGACGCACATCTTCATCATCATGTGGATTTTCCCTCAATACATCGAAGGCTTTTGTATCTTGCTCTTCTTCGGTGTTGAGCAACTTCCGGATCTCGATGTTCTTCTCAGAGGCGATTGATCTCTCCGAGCAGTGAGTCTCATCGATAGAGAACCTGATCTGATACCAATTGAATGTGGCCTAGAGGGGGGTAAATAGGCTTTGAAAATTCCCTGCACACTTAATCAAATTGTCAAATACTTGATGGATCGTACTTGTTCGGTTGGAGCAGCGGACTAGTCTGGTGTGCTAATGTGTGTCGAGTTGATTAAGTGTTGATTTGGAAATTAAATGTTATAGCAGTAGAAAATTGAAGAACTTTCAAGATCATGTGAATTAACAATCAATATTGTAAAGTTATAGTGAAATGCAATCTTAACTCAAGTTACAAGATTGATAAACTATGTGCCTGAATTAATGAATATGCAAAAACAAAGAAGCACACGGGACACAGATTGTTACCGAGGTTCGATCTCACCAAAGAGATCTACTCCTTGTTGAGGAAGCCCACAAAAAGCCAGGTATCTTCAGACCCTTTCCCTCGTCAAGTCACCACACAAGGCCGACTTGATTTCACTATCACAAGTAATCACCGAGTAGAGGCCGGATTAATTTGAAGTGGGCAAGCTCTGCACCAATAAGAAGATTTCCCTTGGAGAAATCTTCGTTTTTGATAGCTGGAAGTAGAAATCGCCTTTGGAGCTCACGGTTGAGGATAGAGAGTGCAAAGGAGATTTGTGAGAGATGAGAGATGAGCTCCTGGCGGCGGATTAGGGTTAACCTCGACATATCCGGACCAGTCCGGTCGACACCAGACAAATCCGGTATGCCGAACCCAGGTCGGACTAGTCTGTGGCAACGGACAAGTCCGGTGTCAGCAAGATAGAACAGAGTTATATCAACTAGATTTTGGTTGTTTCATCTAATAGTGATCTCAAGGACATTATTTCACAAATAATCTTGATGAACATGACCAGTAAGCAATCAACAATCATACAATAGCCATAATTCACTAGGATTCACTAATTTAAATAGTTTTCAAGAGAAAATCGAGAGAAGGGATAAATTTTTGCAAAAATGAGTAAATTTTGAAGTTACAGTCAGGTATGCAGTGTTTCAAGCCACATTTTGAGAGTCAAGTATATTTAGCTCATTTCTTAGCTCACAAAATCTCTTTTCATCTAATGGCTTGGTGAAATATCTGCATGTTGTTTTTCGGTCCTAATATGTGAGATTACAATGTCACCTTTTAAAGAATGATCTCTTAAGAAATAGTGACGAATTTCTATGTGCTTAGTTCTTGAGTGCTCTACTGGATTGTGTGCATTTTTTATAGCACTTTCATTATCACACAGGAGTGGAATATGGTTCAGATTGTAACCATAATCCCATAGAGTTTATCGCAGCTAAAGTAGTTGTGCACAACTACCGGCTGCAACATGAAACTAGGGATCTGCCAAGAAATTGACAAGTCCCTGACGTGCTTTTTCTATCGACTTTGCATCCTGCATAGTCGGCATCGGAATATCCTATCAAGATAAATTTGGATCCTTTGGTATACCAAAGGCCTGAGTTAGGTGTGTGCACAAGGTATCTTAAAATTCTCTTTACAGGTATTAAATGGCACTCTTTAGGTGCAGCTCGAAACCTTGCACACATACACACACTAAGCATAATATCTGGCCTAGATGCACATAAATAGAGTAATGAGCCAATCATAGACCAATATACCTATTGGTACACATTTGGACCATCTTCGTTGAGATCGAGATGTCCATTAGTTGCCATGGGCATCTTGATGGGCTTGGCCTTGTCCATATTGAACTTCTTCAGGATGTATTGCGTGTACTTGGTCTGCCTCAAGAACGTGCCTTCTCTTAGTTGCTTCACTTGGAATCCCAAGAAGAACTTTAATGCGCCCATCATAAACATCTTGAATCTGTTTGTCATAATCTTGCTAAATTCTTCACAAAAGGATTTAATAGTAGAAGCAAAGATGATATCATCAACATAGATTTGACATACAAATAGATGATCATCAAAGTGTTTTGTGAACAAAGTATAATCAGCTTTTCCAATTTTAAAACTATTTTGAGTTAGAAAATCTCTAAGGCACTCGTACCAAGCTCGAGGAGCTTGTTTGAGGCCATAGAGAGCCTTACATAGTTTGTACACATGGTTGTGGTACTCTTGATCTTCAAATCCTAGTGGTTGCTCCACGTACACTTCCTCCTTAATGGGACCGTTGAGGAAAGCACTTTTGACGTCCATTTGGTACAGCTGGAAATTATGGTGAGCAGCATATGCCAATAAAATATGAATGGACCCAAGTTTAGCTACGGGAGCGAAAGTTTTGTCAAAGTCCAAACCTTCGACTTGTGAGTAACTATTTGCCACAAGTCGCACATTATTCTTGTTATCACTCCATGTTCATCTTGTTTGTTCCGAAAGACCCATTTGGTTCCAACGATGTTCGTCTTTGGTCTTTCCACCAATTCCCACACTTCATTTCACTTGAAATTTTTCAACTCCTCTTGCATTACAATCACCCAATCTGGATCTTTTAATGCTTCTTCTACCCTGTATGGTTCCAGAAAAGAGACAAAAGAGTAATATTCACAAAAACTAGCTACGCGAGATCTAGTAGTTACTCCCTTAGCAATGTCTACAGTGATGTTGTTGACAGGGTGATGTCTTTGTACACTCTGATGTACTCTTGGGTGAGGGACTTGTGAAGTAGCTTGCACTTCATTATCTTCATATTCATGTCTCCCACCTAGATCATTGCTTCCGTGGTTATATTGATCTTCCTGATCTTGATCTTGTGCATGAGCACCCCCTTGATCATTGTGTCCCTCTTAAGGTTCATCTTGTACACTTGTCTTGTGGTTGCTCTTGAGGTAGAATATCACCAAGTGCAAGGACCCTTGATCATTGCATAGGCGTTCGAATCATAACCGGGCAAGAACCCTTCATTAGATTTCGAAGCGAACTCGGTTTCTTATTCATGATAAAACATTTGCAACCAAATACTTTAAAATATGAAACATTTGGTTTGTTACTGGTGAGAATCTCATATGGTGTTTTCTTCAAGAGTCGATGAAGATACAACCGGTTTGTGGCGTGACAAGCGGTGTTCACCGGTTCAGCCCAAAACCTCTCATGTCTTGTATTCATCCAACATTGTTCTTGCTATCTCGATTAGTGTTCTGTTTTTCCTTTTGGCCACCCCGTTTTGTTGAGGGGAGTAGGGCGCCGAAAATCCGTGCTTTATTCCTTCGTCATCTAGGTACTCCTCAACTTGTGTATTCTTGAATTTCGTCCTGTTGTCACTTCTAATGTTCTTTACAGTTGAGGAGAATTCATTCTGAGCTCTTTTCAGGAATTTCTTGAGAATTCCCTGAGTTTTTGATTTATCATACAAGAAAAATACTCAGGTGAATCTAGAAAAATCATCAATAATAACTAATCCAGATTTGTTACCGCCGATGCTTATATAAGCAACTGGACTGAATAGGTCCATGTGAAGAAGTTACAGCGATCTTGAGGTAGTCATCACGTTCTTAGCGGGATGTGGTGCTCCAACTTGTTTTCCCGCCTGGGAAGCGCTGCATGGCCTGTCTTTTTCAAAAAAAAAACATCCTTTAGACCTCAGATGTGACCACCTTTTAGAAGTTTCGGCAAATTTCTCATCCCAACATGCGCTAGCCGTCTATGTCATAGCTATCCCATGTTAGTTTTAGGAACCAAGCAAGTGTTGAGTTCAGTTTTATCTTTGTTGAAGTCAACAAGGTAATGCTTACCCTTCAACGTTCCTTTGAATGCAATCGAGCCATCGCTTCTTCTACAAATAGTCACACCCTCATTAGTGAATAAACAGTTATAACCTTTGTGCATAGTGTGAGGACCGAGTCCACATATTCCAGGAATTACAGAGGGTGGCGTCGTGCGATGCGGCACCCAACAGCACACACAAAAACATTATGACAAGATACAATGTTTTATTTATAGAAATAGTGGTAGTCTTTAACAATACTTAATATACAGAGGAAGTAATACTCATAGCTAAACTTTCAGCCTAGCTATGCAAAAAGTGCAGCCATCCAGCCTGGGGACGCTACAACTAGCAGCACACAACAATCACAGCAGCGTGCAGGGCTCCCACTCTGCAGTATTCCCTAACGGGGGCATCGCTTCATCTTCGGGCCCTTCCTAATATGTCTCACCTGCAAACAACTTAATATAGCAATAGTGAGCACGAAGGCTCAGCAAGACTTAATCGTCTCACCTAAACATGGAACTCTGCATGCAGGGATACTTAACATAGGAATAGATATAGCAGTAAATGACTCGCCAACATGTTGATCCTTAATTTTTAAGTTATTAACAGCAGACAACTTTAATAACAGTAACTTTAGTGAGCATATTGGATAGCAATCATAGTTATAAAGCAATTATATTTCAATACATCATATTATCCTGGCTTCTTTAGTATTTACTATGTCACAGCGCAGTGAACAAGCGGTACTCAAATAACCACGAGGGACGGTGATTGCAATCAGCAGACACCAGAATAACACGTCACGTACACCCGTGCCTATGGAGCGTGCCATGCTCCTCACCACGTCATACGCAACAACCTTTCACAAGAAACTCAAATGCTGAACCGGTCCCACCATCGCGGGCACAAGGTCCCCGCATGGAGCGTGTCTTTGTCCGCTGTCCGATTTACACCTTGCTGCCCTCAACCCACCCCTATCAACAGTGGGCTATGCCTCGAAATCCAAGTTATAAAGTTACATCAATTTCCTGGGTTTCATATGCCCAATATGCATCTGGTATAGTTCAAACTTGTCCAGCAGGGCCTCACATGGATCGGTCCTCAATCGACACAAGCAGGGCTACGCACGTGAGACCACGTCTCTCTGAATCTTACCCGCTGCTTGGTCTCAATTTTATATTCATAAACTATTCTTTGATCGAATCCATCCCGTGTGATAAAATCCTATCTTGCGAGTAGATTCCAACTACTCAACTTCTACCGGATTCCTGAAAACTTAAGCATGCCATTTTCTACTCGTCGGGCTGTAGACCTACCCAATACTCCAAGGGATTTGTGGCTCATGCAAGTGGAGTAACAAGCACCTTAGCCCTAATGCACAAAAATCATCCTAGACTTAAGTCATACAAATAGAAACTTTGAAATAGCACTTAAATGCAAACCGGGGCTTGTCTGGTTGCGAGTCATAGGGGAAGTTTGCTTATGATAGTATACTCTCCAAGGGGTTCGGCTCCTCCTCGATCTCAGTCACTATATGATATGCAACATATATAGTGCATGAGTGATATTGAAACTTTATAAAAGACTTTCTAAATACTAATCAGGTATGTAAATGATTATAATTGGCTTTGGGATTTTTACACTGGGCACTAGGTTCTATGAGGAAAATGTGGACAAAAATTTGGAGCTGTTCAAGGAATCTTGTTGTCTCTAAAATTCCAACAAATAAAAGGCTTCTCTAAATTTTGGTAGTAGTGGTTGATTATGGCAGGGGAGGTTTCACTGGTTCTAAGAAAATTTGTTTCATAATTTTATGAGCTTCCTATAGGGAGAAATTGATTTTAAAAGTTTTGGAAAATCCTAACATTGTTTCTGTACATTTCACAATTGTTATACTACATAGACATTTGAAACACTGATCCACCCAGTAAATAAAGTCCAGTGAAATTGAAATTTTTACTGGAGATCAAGTGTATTTTTAAGAGTGACCTGACCAAAATTTGGTATTTTCCAATTAATAGAATAGGGGTAATATATTTACAAAGCAGTTAGCTCAAAGGAATTAAATATGCAAATTCTGGGAGTTTCATGTCCAACAAATTACACCACTGCAAATTTGATATCAAGATGAGTCTACCAGAATTTATTTGCAAATTTTTGAGCAATTCTACGAGGAGTAATTGAATTTAGAAGTTGATTGAAATCTGGAATTATCTGTAAAAGGAAAACGTTTGAATTAATCCACTGGGCCACACTGTTTAAAATGACCCAATCGCAATTAGGCCACATATGGGCCATAGGGTTCAACCCGCGCAGGTCGCCGAATGATGGCAATGGCCGGAAACCTGCGCGCGATGGTGGCGGCGGCGGCTAGGGTTTCGGCCATGTCGAAACTTGATATCCAAAGTGCAAACACCTCAGAATAAGGTTGGGGACGCTCCTGGAATCATGAGGGAGATGATTGGAAGATGCAAGAGCCGTGGAACGGCCGGCAATCAAGAGTTTGACGGTGTCCTGACGGATTTTCTTTGGCATCCATGGAAACACGGAATTTGACTTCATCTCTCGATGACTTCCTTTCATCTTAGGTGATATGATGCGCTTGGAGATCTAGAAGATAATCCTTATTTGGATTGAAGAATCGTTGCACATAGAAACAGAATTAAATCGATGACCTAGTGAGCTTGATATGAACTAGCTTCGGTAAAACTCGAATCATTGGCTTGATACTTAAGGAAGTGAAGTATGGGTTTTACCGTGAGAAAGATCTCGTGTTGGCGATCCTTTTGCTGTTGAGGTCGAGGCATAACACTGCTTGTTGAGGGCTGGCGACGGTGCAGCAGAGGCGGTTCCCGGTGGCTTCACCGTGAGCTCCGCCAAAACTTCAAAATACCAAGGCAGACGGTGAGGAAACGAAGAACGGTTGGCAGCATGAAGTTAGAGTAGAAGGTTATGCTTGACTTTGCTTTTGAATTCGGGAAGGAATGATGGCTAGAACAGCGGCACGACACGATGAGCTTGAAGGCGGCACGATGGCAACGGCGGGGGCGAAACTGCTTGTGGGGACCGGGGTCCACACCTTCCAAGAATCGCATTGGGTGATGTCGTGCGATGCGGCACCCAATAGCACACAAGAAAAGATAGACAAAATAACCAACACAAATATTTTATTTCACAAGATGATTCTCTTTTACAACATAATATACAACGCAACAGACTTTTTTATACTCACACTCTCAACTAACTAACTATGCACAATTGAAACTGTCCATGTCCACGGACGCTTCTCACTAGCAACACGAAACAGAGAGCAGCGGCAAGGTTTCTGTGAGAGATACATCTCGACAAGCTTGAGGTCTCACGGATAACCATAAAATAAGCATAAGCTAATAATACCTGCAAAAACCACAATATAACAACCGTGAGCACAAGGCTCAGCAAGACTTAACCGTCTCACCTAAAGCATGGAACTCTACTTGCTGGAAACTTTAAAGACTGGAAAGCTGAATTTGCAGGAATGGACTCGCTGAAAGTAAATCCTTAGTGGTCAGTTTTAATGTAGCATATGCGATCCATGGGCATAGCATCATTGTGAATTCCACAATCAACCAAGAAACTCTTCGTCCACGATGATACTTGCTCAAGGTTGCATAAGCCTTATTCAAGTTAAATGTTTGGAAATTGTAAATTTAAATATGCTATCTCTATAGCAGCCAAGGTTGCAATACAGAGAATTATTTATAGCAACATATTCATAATATTTCTATTTCTCTTCCTTACTATGTCAAGACTCAGTTCTGAAGTATGCTCAAATAACCGCGAGTGATGGTGATTGCAATCAGTAGACATCCGGACTGCACAACACGTACACCCACACTCGGAGTTGCAACGGCACACTCCAATGATGTCATACGTAGCCACCTTTTCCCAAGACTAACCCATATCAAAACAGTTCAGTCGACCCGAACAACGAGCTCCCTCAAGGTACACCTTCGATGTGAGATGTTCATGAGCGAGTTACCTCCCACTGTACTAACAGCCAACACCTTAAGCCGATTAAAAAGGTTCCAACATAGGATCCTCAAGGTACATCAGTTTCCTGGGTTCCATATAGCCAGTATGCACCCGGTACAGTTCAAACTTGTCCAACAAGGCCAAGCACGAGACGGGCCTTAACCGACATAGACAGAGCTACCAATCCATCTCCCCAACACCTGTCTCGCCATTATCGACCCAGACACGATGTGGGCAAACTAACCTACACAAATCCCCGTCCACATCTCATATTAAAGAGTGAATGTTATAGTAAACTCTCTCGAGTAGGTTTCCCTCACTCGTCTTCTCTCGGAAGTAGAATTCGAATACTTGACTTGTGGTCGATAAAATATGACCAATCTCGCGAGTAGTGTCCAACATACTCAACTTCTACCGATCTTCTAACTTAACATTAAGCAAAGCAATAATAATACGATGGAGTCTTATACTACCCATCCACTCCAAGGATTATTTGGTCATGCATGTGGAGTATTCAATCAACATAGACCTAATGCACATATCAAGTCTATTCAGTACAGTGTGTATAAAGCAAGACTTTAAAAGGCACTTAAATGCAAATCGGGGCTTGCCTTTCGGTTGGAATAAAAGTCAGCGACGATCAGTTAGTATTCTTTGATGAGAAAATCGCGCCACACCAGAATCACTATAGAAATCATCAGCTCCAGATTGTGCTTCTTGTCGGCCACCTTCGTCGCGAACACTATCGAAATGATATGCAAATAAAAGATTGTAATTTATTATTATAACAATTGAAGTTGATTATAACTCAAGAAGGATTAATATTAGTTAGGACTTGAAGTTCTGTTGCTAGACTGGACAGCAACAGAAAAGGAAACAAGATGAACTTAGGCAATGGACATATGAAGTGAAATAAATATTGTTTTGTACAAAGGTATGTGATCTCAATTTTTATACAGGTTCAACAGATTCCCTGAGCCTGAGAAAATTACAGGGAGTTCACATGGCCATGTAGGAATAACCAGGTAAGTTTCAGATACAGCAATTGAATATATTGGTCTACAAAATTTCTTAAGTGTTTAGAATTCTCTGGATTTTCATTGTAATTTTGGAGGTCTATCATGGCTACCCATGGTTGTACCATATAGAGGGGGTCCCACTGGTTCTAGAAAAATTTGTTTCACAATTTTCTATGCTTCCTACAGGGAGAATATCATTTTACAAGGTTGGATAATTTACTGAAAAAGATTCTATTGTTTTTTGGCATGGTATGACCAGTTAGGAGAAATATCCAGACTGATCTAGTTTATTAAAGTCCAATGAAGCTGATATTTTTACAGGTATTTAGAAACTTACTAAAGAACATTTTGGGAAAATTTCAGATTTTCAGCGAAGTGAATCAGCAGATAAAATCAAACATGATTTTGCTTTAAAGAGATATAAAGGAAAATCTAGGGATTTTTATGAAGATTGGGTGGTAGTTCTGGTGATTTTGGATAAATAGAAAACCAACAAAATTGGTTTGACAAATTTTGAAGATTTCTACTTAGAGATATTCAATTTAGAAATTTGCACAAATTTCTGTACAAATTCTAAATGAATTTGACTATTTTTATGTGCATAGAGAATACACAGGTGATCAGACCATGTAAATGAAGTCTAATCACACTGAAATATTTACTGGAGTTCAAGGATATTCAAATGAAGGCTCTGGAAAGGTTTGGTATTTTTCCAAAGAGCAGAACTATAGGAATTAATTCTATAAGCATTTTGTTTAGTTGAATTATGGAGAAATTTATATGGACTTTCATACAAATAAAAGCGCACCAATGGAATGTATTCTTCATGCTGGTTCTAACAAAATTTATTTTGGAATTTTTGGACATCTCTACTGGGAGATATGGATTTTTGAAGTGAGAACTAAATCTGGAATTTAAATTTCAATTGCAAAAAGGTTTGAATAATGCCTGGGCCCACAGAATTTAAAATGGGCCAATCGGGTTGAAGCAACACCAGCCACAGGGTTCAGGGATATAGTCACATGGGATCCTCGGCTGCAACTGATCCGGGGCGCGCCGTATTAGGCTGATCGCTTGGCCCCATGGCATCATCTTCCACCCGGAGCCAGCGGCACCCTCGCTGGACCTGCGGCGGCGCCCGAAGGCGGTGGCTCGCCGTCGACCGTAATAGGGCACGCCGGCCCTCTAAACTCGCTGCCCCTACCTAGATTTGGCTGTAGAACACAATTGCGATCCCCACGACGGTGATGGATGGCCGGAAAAGCTCGCGCGACGGTGGCAGCGATGATTAGGGTTTCAGCCAACTCGAATTCACCTCGGCAAGGGCCTAAATAACCCGGTAAAAGATCGGAGAGCACCCTGGGATCATGGGGATGACCAAAGTGAACTTCTATTGCGGTGGAAATGGCTGCAAATACAAGTTCGACGATGACCCGCGGTTTTTCAACTGGCGGCCGCAAGAACTTCGATTCCTATGCGTATGGTCGATAACATTTCGGTGTTTTTGGCTAGGGTGTGCGCGAGAATGTTTAGAAGCTACTTGTTAAGGAATTCAAAGAATTGTTGCACGTGCAAACCAAATTTGGGTGAAGAACCAAGGCGTGCAAAAGTACTAAGCATCGGTTCTTCGAGGAAAACCCGAGCTACAAGCTATGACAGAAGCTGAAAGTTTGTGAGCATGAACTACACGTGATTGCGAACCTTTTTCCTTAAAGGATCGAAGCTTGATAAGGCCCGTAGCTGGGGTTCCATGGAGCAGCAGAGGACTCTCTCGGCGGCCTCCCCGTCGGCGGTGAGAAAACCTCGAAATACAACCAACGCACGTCATGAAACAAGGAACCAATCGGTGGAGAAGATAGAGAGGAAGGTTGTGCCACTACTCTATGTTCGTACCTCGGCGCGGCACAGCCTCAATCGCTGGCAAAACCGAAGATCAGAGAGGGCGGGGAAGAACTCGCCGGGAGTGAAAGCTGTGGTGCTAGGGAATGAATCAAGGAGTAAAGACTCGACTTGGGGGCTGAGGAGTGATAAGGAGGAGGTCAGGGCGAGCTGGGGGCAGCTGGAGGCGACCTCAACAGTGCAAGCAGCTCGGTGTTGACTGCATGCCGGGAGGTGGCGCCCTGGGAAGAACAGGGGTGAAATTGTCCCACTGACCAGTGGGTCCCACCCCTCCCTTCAAGCATATCTTCTCTGTACACCAAAATATCCCACCAACTTGTGTCCAAAAATTCTAGAAATTTTATAGTAGACTAAATTGAAAGTGTAGAAATTGATTCTGGAATAAAAATATTGATTGGAAAAAAAATTAAATTGAATTCAAATTTGAATTTGAGTTGAATTCAATGTAGCTATTGAATTAAATAGCAAATTTGCTTCAAAAATTATGAAAGTTTGCAGAGATACTATTTGGAATATTTTTAATCTATTGGTCAACTCAAATCTTCATGTTAACTTCATTTGAACATTAGCTAAGTTTATTTTTTTTTTGAGTTTTCCTCATTTGGAGTTTGAATTAATTAGTTTTTCTCATTCCCCTTTTAATTATTTTTATCCTTCAAAATTTTTGTCCTAACATAACTTTGAATTTTGGTAATTAGGGCTTTTACACTGCTGGGGGGGGGGGGGGGGGGGGGTAAGGAAAACAGAGGCAGAACGCAACGGCATCGGCCAGAAGGGGTAGAAATAGACTGGGAGAGGAGTGGAGAGCTTCCCACGACGCAAGCAAGCAAGAAGCTTGGTGGCTTGCATGCAGTGCGGTGTCGACCGTGAAAACAGAGGTGTTGCACCGTTTTTGAGTCACTGGACAGTGGGCCCAACCTTTCCATCCTAAACCCTTCTCTGTTCTTTTAACTCCCCCACCAAACAAGGTCCAAAAATCATGAAAGTTAGTAGATAGTCTCAAACAAATATCTAGGATCTGATTCTGAATTCAAAAATTTGAATTGATCAAGTTTCAATTGAAATTCAAATTTGAATTTGAATTTGAATGGAATTCAATGGAACCACTGAATTATATAGCAAAGGTGCTTCAAAATTTTGAAACTTTGCAGAGAGGCTATTTGGAATATTTGGAATTTAATGGTGAACTCAGATTTTTATTTTAGCAAAGTTTTAACAGGAGCATGTTGTGAATATTTGAATTCCCTCCATTGAAGTTTGAATGGTTTTTGATTTTTCAGTTTCCATTTTGATTTATTTTTCCTAATAAAATTTTAATTTATCCTATATTAACTTTGTACTTTGAATTTAGGGCATGTACATCCCCCCTTAAAAGAATCTCGTCCCGAGAATACAAACAAAAGAAACGGAGGTAAAAAAGATTACCGGATAAGAGATGATAATAAATCCGGATAGTTTGCGCAGAGATAGTCCTCGCTTTCCCATGTACGTTCCTCAGTGGTATGGTTACTCCACAAGAATTTGTAGAAGTACAAAGTCCGGTTCTCGGTGTCGTGAGTCTTTTCATCGATAATCCGGATCGGATACTCAGAATAAGTGAGATTTGGTTGGAAAGCTTCAAGGTCTTCGGTGCAGATTTCAGCTGGGGATTTAAGGAACTTCCGCAGCTGAGAAATGTGGAATACATTATGAACACCAGCAAGCGACGCCGGTAACTCCAAATGATAGGCCATGGGTCAGCATTTTTCAATGACGGTGAACGGACCGATGAATCGTGGAGCAAGTTTTCCGTTCACCCCGAAACGATGAATTCCTTTCATCAGAGACACATAGAGATAAATGTGGAATCCAAGGTCAAAGTGGAGAGGTCGACGTCTTCTATCCGCATAGCTTTTCTGACGATATTGAGCAGCCTTGAGATTGGCTTGAATCACTCGCACTCCTTCTTCGGCTTCATTCACAAGATCAATACCATATATTACTCGCTCGCGGGATTCACACCAGTTGAGTGGTGTGCGACATTTCCGGCCGTAGAGAGCTTCATATGGCACCATCTTGATGCTAGCTTGATAGCCCTTGTCATATGAGAACTCCGCCAACGGTAAATGATCATCCCAATTTTTACAGTGGCGGATGGCACAAGCGCGTAGCATATCTTCAAGAACTTGATTCACCCATTCAGTTTGACCATCGGTCTGCGGGTGATATGCAGAGCTTCAGATCAGTTATGTCCCCAATGATGCGTGCAGCTGCTCCCAAAAACAAGCGATAAACAGCGCACCGCGATGAAATAATTGTCCGGGGAACTCCATGCAAGCACATGATTCTTGCAATATATAACTCCGCATATTTCTTGGCAATGTACTTTGTACGTACCGGAAAAAATGAGCTGATTTGGTTAGTCGCTCGACTATTACCCAAATTGAATCATGCTTGTGGAAGGTGAGAGGCAAACCGTCGATAAAATCCATACTAATATCCTCTCATTTCCACGCTGGAATTTTTAATGGTTGCAGCTGTTCGGCCTTTCTCATGTGGTTGGCTTTCACCCGCCTACACGTATCACATTCGGATACGTACTCCGCAATCTCTCTTTTCATCCATGTCCACCAAAATCTGGTTTTCAAATCTTGGTACATCTTGTTGCTGCCCGTATGAATAGAGTACTTGGACAAGTGACCTTCGTCCAGGATTTTCTTCCGAAATGTCATGTCACGGGGTACCACGATACGGTCTTTAGACCATAGGGTACCATGTTTATCACTTCGAAAGCACTTCATTTCCCCGTTCTTCATTCTCCTATGAATGTGTGACATACCAGCGTCTTTCTTTTGAGCTTCCATAATCTCCTCTCGTATCGTAGGGATGAGAGCAAGATTATATAACAGTCCATATGGAACCAAGTATAAACTCAGCTTGTCCTCTTCCATCGGGGTAATGCATAGATTATTGACGCGAGACTTGCGGCTCAGCGCATCGGCAACCACATTTGCCTTGCCGGAATGGTAGTGAATTTCAATCTCATAATCTTTGATCAGCTCTAACCATCTTCGCAATCGCATATTCAACTCCTTCTGAGTGAAGATATATTTCAGGCTCTTGTGATCGGTGTAGAGGTGCACTAGATTTCCATGTAAATAATGCCTCCACATTTTCAAAGCGGGCACCACGGCAGCAATCTCAAGATCATGAGTTGGATAATGTTGCTCATGATTTTGGAGCTGCCGTGAGCCATATGCAATCACACGGCCTTCTTTCATTAATACGCAACCGAGACCAATACCAGACACATCACAATAAACGTCGAAAGATTTGGTTGTATTCGGCTGAGCTAACACTGGGGCTGTTGTGAGATGTTTCACCAATGCTTGAAATGCATCCTCACATGCCTTGCTCCAGGTATATTTTGTCCCCTTTTTCAGCAGCTCCGTCATTGGTCTAGCGATTTTTGAGAAGCTCGGAATGAACCTGCGCGAATATCCCGCTAATACGAGAAAGCTGTGAACTTCGTGTACGGACGTTGGAGACTTCCATTTCAGCACTTGCACAATTTTGCTTGGATCAACAGTGATACCCTCCGCTGAAATAATGTGACTAAGAAATGGCACTTGGCTGATCCAAAACTTGCACTTGCTGATTTTTGCATAATGCTTGTGATCTCGAAATCGTTGGAGCATGATATGCGAGTGTTTGGCATGTTCTTCATTCATATCATCAATGAAGACCACGACAAACTTGTCCAGCTCCGGCATGAAAACTGAATTCATCAAATACATGAAGTAAGCTGGCGCGTTGGTAAGTCCGAACGACATGACGAGATATTCATAGAGCCCGTATCTCGTTTAGAATGCCATCTTCGGTATATCCTTCGGTCGGATTTTGATTTGATGATATCCGAACCGAAGATCCATCTTCGAGAATACTTTAGGACCCACTAATTTATCGAATAAGATATCGATGCGTGGTAGTGGATACTTGTTCTTGATCGTCACGGCGTTGAGCGGACGATAGTCCACAGATAGACGTAACTTCTTGTCCTTCTTCTTCACAAATAATACGGAGCAACCCCAAGGTGATGAACTTGGGCGTATGAGACATTTGTCCAGCAGGTCCTCCAAATGCTCCTTTAATTCTGCCAACTCATTGGGTGCCATCTTGTACGGCCTTCGAGAAATAGGCATACTTTCGGGAATGAGTTCGATCTTGAACACGATATCCCTATCCGGTGGCATACCCGGAAGGTCACCGGGAAATACATCCGGATATTCATGGACCACACGAATGTCCTCAAGTTTTGTGGCTTGTGTGTTGTATGTGTCTGGAATTTCTTGGATAAGGCAGTCTAGAATGAGAGTGTGTGGTTCATATAGTGGAGAGTTCAAATGGACCACACGTGGAACGATATCGAGAACAGCACCATGACGGTGTAGCCATGACATTCCTAAGATGACATCATGTAGGATTGAAGAGCATGTGAAAAGCTACCAGAGGGGGGGGGTGAATGGTAGATTTAAAAATCTTACGCAGTGGAAACAATTAATCCCAACACCTTCGGTAGGAAAATGATCTGTTAGAGAAATTGTGAGTGAGACTAATCTAAACGTGTTTTACCATGACAAAAGTGATAGATATCAGAGAGAATCAAGTAAAGAAGATGACACAAGAAGAATCACTCAAATCCGTCGAGAGAAACTCAAGTTAAGATCAAAAGATCGAACAAAGGTCAATCTGTCCTACCCGAGAAAAAACAGTTCTGAAACGCTGCAAAGAAACTCGTGTGGATCAGAAACCACAAATCCAATGATCGTGAAATTTTGAAAGATGATATATAATCAAGTTGTGAAGACAACCCAAAAAGAATCACATCAATTGGAACTGTAAACTTGAGTTATGATAAAACAACCGACAAAAGGTAGTGCTGCGCAGAAACTCAACGAGTAAAACTTGTCTGGAACAAGTCAGACGAACAAGGCACAAAAGTTCCTTTCAACTACGAATTTTATTCAATAGAACAAAAGAGGAACAGCCCCCAAAGTCGTGTCACCGAGCTTTGGCCTCCCTTGCTTATATAACCAGCTCGAAAGCCAACTCAACTCAAATCAGGACTCTAATCCTACTCCGTTCACGAATCAAAACTTTCCATAACTGCTTAAGACTCTTCTATATGCAGATAGAAGCAATATTAAGACTTCCAAACACCTTAGAAACGTATCCCACATTCCTAAAACATCTCAAATTCGTTACCCACATGAAATCCTATCATAACCAACTCGATACTTTCCATACCGTGTCATAACCGACTCCGCCGCAGCCAAAGTCATCAACCGATACGATCCGATCCTTCCAACCAGATCTTCCCATCCATAAACCATCTTCAGAACCATGTTGTCACGTCATGCACTGCATGCATACGTGCAAACACCTTCCTTGGACGTCCAGTAACCTTCATATGCACTGCCCTTGATTCAATCATCCTGCGCGACCTCCTCACCCACTCAACCACAATTCCTCCTGAATTTGGTTGTTGGAACCTCATCTCCTCCCTGAGACTAGTCCAAAGGATCCTGTCACCAGCCATGATCTGAACTCAAGCAACACCTGCACATGAACAAACAACCAATCCGTACGAGCCCAAGTCTGCGACTTGACTCAAGTTAGTTCCGAAACTACAACACCTTACGTGAGCACCTCACATAAGCATGTTGCAAAGCATAGAAAAACAATATCAACCATATCAACCAAAATGCACCAAAAACATAGCAAATGAATACCAAGCAAACTTTCCAATAATATAAAGCAAGTTCGAAACATTTCACAGTAAAAGCAAGAACATTGCAATCAAGCTCTGAACCTTGAAAAAACTAACCGGAGCTTGAGCCGGAGCTTACCAAAGCTAGTACAACCTAGTGCCAGAGCTAAACAAAGCTAGTCGGACCTAGCATCGAATCTGACCAAAACTAGTCGGAACTAGTCAACCCAAAAGTCAGAGCTAGAGAAACATGTCGGAGCTAACCAACATAAGTCGGACCTAGCAAAACATATCGGAGTTTAACAAAGACATGCCAGAGCTATCAAAGACATGCCGGAGCTAAAGACAAAGCTCACCGGAGGTACCATAAAACATGTCGGATCTAGACAAAGAAAGTCGGACCATGCAAAAGCTCAGAGCTAGAGTTGGACCTTGCTAAAAAGATGTTGTGGCAGCATTCAAAACTTTTATTGTAAAAGACAATGTATTCAGCACACATAGGTCTCACAATCTCCCCCTTTATGAATGCATTGGCAACACCGTTTAAAATCCGAACATTGGCATGAAAAGTTTTTAGAACAATTTTCCCCACTTTTGAAAATCAAATGAGGTAGAAAAATTATTTTCCCCTATACATATTTCTCCCCCTTGCATAATTCACCATATTATCTCTCCCCCTTTGACAATGTATCCAACAAGGTTCAAAAGAGAAATTTTAATTGTTATGAGCATATTATAACATATACATATAAAACAAAGCTCATCCAAGTCATACTATCAAGTAACTTACACTATCACAACAATGAGATACATAAAGTAGTGTGAGCCATGCTAGAGATCAAATGTAATTTTCAATTTAAGCAAGTCATGATCTCACAAACTTAACTATTTCAATACCTGAAGGCATGACACTTGTTGCTGCATTTTTTTAGTTTTCAAAGCACAAATTTAGATCATATGATATTTGCAAGAGATTATATGCGCATCTGCCTTATTCTAACCAACTAAGCCAAGCCTATGTCATTTGACAATCAGAAGCTTAAGGACATGGTTTTAGTCATACACAACTTCTTCCAAATTCATATCTAAGTGCAATGATATGCCATCTCAAAAGAAGAAGTGTGATGCATGCTTATTCTCTTGATCTTTTTCTCAATTTATATTTGTTCATAAAAACTCAACATGTGAGTTGATTACTTGATTAATTCTTTATGATTAAAAGCACTTGTGAGCATGCAACAAGTTCAAACAACAAGAAAGATCGACCATGACCAGATTTAGTGTAAGTAATTATTCCAATTGCTAGATATGGCAAAAACTACAAAATGTATAACACGAGTAATGTAGTAAGAACATTTAGCATGTAAAAGGAATCACAAAGTCATATATGTATGAAATACTATGCTCATATTATTTTAATTTCAGATTCACACATAGACTTCTCATGTTTGAAAACTCCCCCTCAATGTAAGCCATCAGGATGCATAACACCTATTTCACTACGAATGAAAAAAACGAGTGAAATCCAAAGGTTTTGTAAAAATGTCAGCCAATTGTTGTTCGGTATCTACATGGTGAAGCACAATGTGTCCTTTTTCAACATTATCACGAAGAAAGTGATACCTAATATCAATGTGCTTAGTTCTAGAATGTTGCACAGGGTTTTTAGCAATGCAAATGGCACTAGTGTTGTCACAAAACAGTGGAACACTATCTAGATCAACCCCATAGTCCTTAAGTGTTTGAACAATCCAAAGAATTTATGAGCAAGCACTAGCAGCAGCTACATATTCAGATTTGGATGTGGATTGTGTAACTGAATTTTGTTTTCTAGAGGACCAAGCAACAAGTGAATTACCAAGAAAATGACCAGCACCGGAAGTACTTTTCCTATCAATCCTACAACCTCCAAAATCAGCATCGGAAAAAGCTTTCAAAGTAACGGTTGAGGAAGAAGGAAGAAAAATGCCAAATCTTGAGTTCCATGTAAGTACCTGAGAATCCTTTTGACGGCTTGATGATGTGAAGCACGTGGGGAGGCTTGAAACCGTGCACAAAGACATACGCTGAATTGTATGTCCGGTCTTGATGTCGTGAGGTACAAAAGTAATCCTATCATGCTTCTATATTCTTTTTGATCCACGGGTTCACCATCTTCATCAAGTTCAAGTATTGTTGCTGTTCCCATTGGTGTCCGAAGAGGCTTGCTTTTTTCCATGTTGAAGCGCCTTAAGAGGTCTTTTGTATACTTCGTTTGATGCACTAAGGTACCCTCCTTGGTTTGCTTGATTTGCAGCCCCAAAAAGTACGTGAGTTCTCCCATCATACTCATCTCAAATTCTGAACTCATCATAGCTGAAAACTTGGACACAAGATCATGAGAAGCACAACCAAAGATAATATCATCCACATACACTTGAACGAATAATGAGTCATTGCCATGCTTAAGCACAAAAAGAGTTTTATCAACCTTTCCCATGGTAAACCCCTTTTCAAGTAAGAATGTTTTCAACCTATCTTACCATGCTCTAGGGGCTTGTTTGAGACCGTACAAGGCTTTGGACAGTTTGTAAACATGATTAGGAAAATTTGAGTTTTCAAAACCCAGTGGTTGTTTGACATAAACCTCCTCATCAATGTGGCTATTAAGAAAAGCACTTTTAACATCCATTTGATATAGGTTAAAACCTTTAGATGCAGCAAAAGCTAACAAAATTCTTATGGCTTGTAATCTAGCAACAGGAGCAAAAGTTTCATCAAAATTTAGACCTTCAACTTGAGTAAAACCTTGAGCAACCAACCTAGCCTTATTCCTAACCACAACCCCATCCTCACTTTGTTTATTTTTAAACACCCATTTAGTTCCAATTAAAGTGTGGCCTTGAGGAGGAGGTACAAGTTTCCAAACATTATTTCTTTCAAAATTTTCTAACTCTTCTTGCATGGCAATAATCCAAGATTCATTAGTTAGTGCGTGTGATATATCTTTGGGTTCAAAAGAAGCAACAAAAGAAAATGAGCATGAGAGTTTGATCGTAAAACCTGGACCGTGTAACTCGTTCGTGCAAGCTTCCAATAATCTGTCATGGAGGATGAATTTTGAGAACTCGGAGGGGAGTGGACACTTCACAAGCTTCTTCTTCTTCATGTTCATCACAAATCAATGAGCTTGTGCCTTGAGGAGGATATGGACCAGCAATGGTGGTCGTCGGTGCTGGCTGTGAATCAAAATTAGGAGCTCGAACAATGTCATTAGCTGCTGAATTTTCGGGCAGCAGCTCCACCTCTTCCTCATCTTCAACGAAAATGCTCTCCCCCTACGGATATGGATCTGGACCTGCAATGTTTGAGCTAGTACCTGGGCTAGATTCATCAAAATACACTTCACAATTCTCCACAATTTTGTTAGTGTCAAGTAAAAAGACACGGTAGCCTCTAGTATGAGATGGATAACCAAGAAACATGCCATCAATGGATCGAGGTTCAAATTTATCAAGATTACCATGTTTCTTAACAAAGCATTTGCAACCAAAGACCCGTAAGTGCATAACACTAGGCCTATGTCCAAACCGGAGCTCATATGGTGTTTTACCTAGCTTAGCGTGCAAGAAAACACGATTTGAGATATAACAAGCGGTTGCAATCGCATAAGCCCGAAATTTCCTAGGATTTGATATTCATCAGGCATAGTCCAAGCCATCTCAACTAAGGTTCTGTTCTTTCTTTATACAACACCATTTTGTTGAGGTACATATGGTGAATAAAATTGATGATCTATTCCATTTTCAGCACAAAAGTGATCAAAAGATTGATTTTTAAATTCAGTTCCATTATCACTTCTAACTGCTTTTAAAGATCCTGGGTGATCAATTGATAATCTAAGAAATAAAGTTCTAAAGTGACTAAAAGCTTCATTCTTAGACGCCATAAAGTAAACTCAAGAGTATCTAGAATAATCATCAACAATAACAAGAATATACCATTTACCTCCGAAGGATTGAACATGTGAAGGTCCTCTGGTGTCAAGGTGCAAAAGTTGACCCGGTTCAGTTGTCATGATCATTGTGAGAGGAGTATGTGAACCTGCAACCATCTTAGCATGTCTACAAGAAGAGCACACAATTTTTTTGTCCCCTTTAAGCTTAGGCAGCCCACGTATGCGATCAAGAGCACTAACACGCGTGAGATGATCAAAGCTACGTGACCAAGTCTACAATGCCAAAAATATAAATCTTTGGATTCATTAGCAACTAGACACCTATGCTTAGAGTAAGACATATCAAAGTCGGCTTTAAAAACTCTTCAAAATCGTGACATGTTAAAAATAAGCTCATTGTTTGAATTTACAACTTTGTAGCAATTTTTAGTGAAAACAGTTTCCAGATTTTCATCTAGAAATTGTGAAACAGAAAGCAAGTTGTATTTCAAATTCTTGACAAGTGCTACATCCTTCAAAGTGTAGTGATCATTTACTCTAACCGAACCAATTATAGGAGTTGAAGAATTATCGACAAAAGTAACATTCTCTACTTGTGACACAAAAGAGAGGGAGGAGAAGCATTCTTTGTTAACGGTCATGTGGTGTGAGCAACCTGAATCCACAGTACAAATGTTCTTTTTCCTTAAGCATGTAACCTACATAGAAGCACAATATGTCGATGACTCAATACTGGGGTTAGTCAAAAGACATTTAGGAATCCAGTACTAAGTCACACGACGTGCAGCAGGAAAAACACGCGAAAGCTGAGATAAAACAGCAGGTTTATGAGTCAAAGTTTGAGGTTTTTTATTCTTAACTACTGACCTATAAGGTGTTACTTGTGTAGCACAAAAATTAGTAGCTCCGAAGGCAAAAACAGAAGGTCCGGAGGTAAACTTTGAATGTTCTTGACTCATAGCAGCAGGTTGCATGTTCCAGACATTTGGTTTAATATGTGCAGCAAATTTTGCATTAAAGTTATGAGATTTAGAAATCATTCTTTCCCTTTTTTGTTGTTTACCTAGTCTATAACAAAAATTTATGACATGACCATCTCTACCATAGTAGGTACAATGAAATTTAATTTTGTGTTCATGTCTAGATGAGCAAGCAATATTTTTATTTGAAACCGAATGAGACAACACTCCTGCAGATTTGAAAACCACTTCTTTTTGTTTAGGAACTGTTTCAATCAAACCACTTCCTAATGACTTTACAATTTTAGGTGGATGTGCTTTATCATGAGCATGAGAATCAAAACTTAAACTAGTTTTATCTTTGAAAGACTTGGAAGAATCCAGCAGCAAGTTTAGGTTCTTATTCCCATTACAAAACCGATCTAATGTCCTATGCATGTTATCAAGTTTATATGACAAATCAAGGCAGTTTTCACATGAATTTTTTCCTTTTAATTTGCAATTTGAACAATATTTAACTTCATGAGAACGTAAAGCATTATTCAATATTGAGATTTCATTCGTAGCATCTTTTAGTTTCTTTCCAAGATCATCACAACTAGAACAATGCAAATGAATTGTAGAACAAGAAGCATCTTTTAAGTTTCCAATGTCAAGTGCAGAAAGCTTTTTGTTCTTTTCAATTTCAAGTTCAAGTCTATCTAGAGTAGATGAATGTGCAGTTCTTAATGTGGACAATTGTTCATAGATTAAATCACACGAGGGATAAGAATCATCACTAGGAATCAAGGTTTTCAAATGGTTGATTTCAGATTCTAGTGATTCAATTTTAGCAGCATTATCCCTAAGCTTTTTGTCCTTTTTATTAACAATAATAGTTGCACGATAAATTGCATCACACATTTTATTATAGGTAGAACATACCTAATCGTCGTCACTATTGTGTTTTGCATCCTCCTGACTTGATCTTAATCTCGTTTTGCCCGCCATGAAGCATAAGTTGGCCAAATCATCTTCATCTTCGTCACTTCCAATGTCCACGTCGCTTGAGCCAAGTTCCTGGAGTGCGGAGATAAAACTGTTAACCAGTTGGCGACTTGTAAAGCCCTTCTTCTTCTTCTTATCATTTGTTGAGGAGTGCTTCGTCCTTGATTGTTTTTCTTCTCGGGAAGTAGAACCTGAAAGGTTAGGGCATTCTGTACGAAAGTTTCCTGTCTTACAACATTTGAAGCATCGTTGAGGTCCGGAGCTTCCTCTCCTTCTAGTTCTCACTTTTTGCAATGCTTTTGAGAACCTAGTCGAGAGAAGTGCTAGCTCCTCCTCTGGAAATTCCTCGATCTGCTCCAGGGTTAGTGAGGACAACAAAGCAAGAGTATTGCAAGATGATGATTGACTGGAGCTAGGCATATCATGTTGTGAGACAAATGCAATGGACTTATTTGGGTTCTTACGTGATAAGATGTCCATTTCATGAGTTTTGAGTTTAGAGTAAAGCACATCTAAAGTAAGTGTACTCATGACAGTAAATTCACGAATAGATGTAACTTTCATCTCCCAGATTGACATGTCTAATGCACTAAGAAGATGCCTAGCATTTTCAGCATCAAAAAAATTAACGTTGACACTACGCAAGTTACTGAGAATTTTGTTAAAGCGAGCAAAGAGATCATCGATGGACTCACCGGGTTGCATCTCGAAGCGCATGTATTCTTTCTTGAACATGTCTTGCCTTACCTCCTTGATCATGTTGGATCCTTCATGATAGTCACAAAGTGCACTCCATACATCTTATGCCGATCGGAGATGTGCAACGCGATCGAAGTCGCTCTGAGTGAGTCCTTGGATGATCAAGTTCCGGGCTTTGTTGTTGTTGTCGACGTCCTGTAGGTTTGTAGCCGTAACTTGATTGTTAGGTGGCACTTCGTAAGGCTTGTACACCTTCTCCCATATTGCAAAGCCTTGCGCCTAGATGAAAGCCTCCATGCATGCCTTCCAAACCTGAAAATCAATACCAGCAAACACACAAGGTTTGGCGGAGTATTTCTCCATGATGATTAGTCAAAAACACGTACAAATCACAATGATTGAAGCACCGTGGCTCTGATACCAATTGTTGGATCGAAGAGCACGTGAAAGGCTACCAGAGGGGGGTGAATGGTAGATTTAAAAATCTTACGCAACGGAAATAATTAAATCCCAACCCCTTCGGTAGGAAAATGATCTATTAGAGAAATCGTGAGTGAGACTAATCTAAATGTGTTTTACTATGACAAAAGTGATAGATATTATAGAGAATCAAGTGACGAAGATGACACAAGAAGAATCACTCAAATCTGTCGAGAGAAACTCAAGTTATGATCGAAAGATCAAACAAAGGTCAATCTGTTCTACCCGAGAAAAAACAGTTCTGAAATGCTGCGAATAAACTCGTGTAGATCAGAAACCACAAATACAATGACCGTGAAATTTTGACAGATGATATATAATAAAGTTTTGAAGACAACGCAAAAAGAATCATGTCAATTGGAACAGTAAAACTCGAGTTATGATAAAACCACCAACAAAAGGTACTGCTGCGCAGAAACTCGACGAGTAAAACTTGTCTGGAACAAGTCGGACGAACAAGGCACAAAAGTTCCTTTCAACTACGAATTTTATTCAATAGAAAACTAGATGAACAGCCCCCAAAGTCGTGTCACCGAGCTCTAGCCTCACTTGCATATATAACCAGCTCGAAAGCCAACTCAACTCAAATTAGGACTCTAATCCTACTCCGTTCATGAATTGAAACTTTCCATAACTGCTTAAGACTCTTTTATATGCAGATAGAAGCAATCTTAAGACTTCCAAACACCTTAGAAATGTATCCCACATTCCTAAAACAACTCAAATTTGTGACCCACATAAAATCCTATCATAACCAACTCGATATTTTCCATATCGAGCCATAACCGACTCCGCCGCAGCCAAAGTCATCAACCTATACGGTCCGATTGTTCCAACCAGATCTTCCCATTCATAAACCATCTTCAAAACCATGTTGCCACGTCATGCACTGCATGCATACGTGCAAACACCTTCATTCGACGTCCAGTAACCTTCATATGCACTGCCCTTGATTCAATCATCCTGCACCACCTCCTCACCCGCTCAACCACAATTCCTCCCGAATTTGGTTGTTGAAACCTCATTTCCTCCCTAAGACTAGTCCAAAGGATCCTGTCACCAGCCATGACTTGAACTCAAGCAACACCTGCACATGAACAAACAACCAATCCATAAGAGCCCAAGTCCGCGACTTGACTCAAGTTAGTTCCGAAACTACAACACCTTACATGAGCGCCTCACATAAGCATGTTGCAAAGAATAGCAAAACGATATCAACCATATCAACCAAAACGCACCAAAAACTTAGCAAATGAATACTAAGCAAACTTTCCAAGAATATAAAGCAAGTTCAAAACATTTCACAGTAAAAGCAGGAACATTACGATGAAGCTCCAAACCTAGAAAAAACTAATCGGGGCTTGAGCCGGAGCTTACCAAAGCTAGTACAACCTAGCGCTAGAGCTAACCAAAGCTAGTCGGACCTAGTGTCGGATCTGACCAAAACTAGTCGGAACTAGTAAACCCAAAAGTCGGAGCTAGAGAAACATGTCAGAGCTAACCAACATAAGTCGGACCTAGCAAAACATATCGGATTTTATCTAAGACATGTCGGAGCTATCAAAGACATGCCGGAGCTAAAGAAAAAGCTCACCGAAGGTACCCAAAAACATGTCGGATCTAGACAAAGAAAGTCGGACCTATTGTCAGACATTGCAAAAGCTCGGAGCTAGAGTCAGACCTTGCTAAAAAGATGTTATGGCAGCATTCAAAACTTTTATTGTCAAAGGCAATGTATTCAGCACACATAGGTCTCACACATCAAGCTTTTTACCCTCTAATATAATTAGAGAAGTCGGATAGATATTCCCACCCATCTTAAGTTGTGCTTTATGGACCTTCATGTCCGTTGCTATTTTCCCACCCGGAAAGCAAAACAAATATGGACATTCTGTGGAAGTGATAGATAATTGATGCTTGACAACATATGATTGGCTAATGAAATTATTGGTGGCACCGGAGTCAAATAATATGACTACGGGATTTTGGAGTAGAGAAAACGTACCCGCGAGGACGGGTTCACCTTCTGGCACGTCTTCGATGGCTCTGTGGTGGATGTTGCCGGGTTTTGGTGCTGGTTTCTTGGGCTGGTTGTGGGGCTGAGTTGCGCCCCGATATGGTGCTTGCGCGCTGCCTTGTCGCTGTTTGGGACAGTCCCTTGAAAAATGCCCGACACGGCCATATGTGCAGCACGTGTATTGTGTCAGGTTCCCGCCAAGCTGTGGACGAAATCCCGGTGCACATGGTGGAGGTGGATATGCATGTGGAACCATCCTTTGCTACTGCTGCTACTGCTGTTGCTGTGAATAAGGCGGTTGGAAACGCGGCTCGTTCAAAGAATGACCATGGAATTGCTCCGGTCGCGCCGATGGCTGCCATCGCTGACCGGATGCTGAGCGATACACAACGCGGTACTTCTGCGAACTACCACCGCTGCTGCTCGATGGCGCGCTTCATTTTCTCTTATCAGAAATGAGCTTGCGCTGAGCATCTCCCTGTAAAATCGCGACATTGACAATGTCATTGAAGGTGCCGCGATTGCATTGTCTGAGTTGAACTTTCATCTTGGGGTTTAAACCCCGGAAGAAGGTGTCTCGCTTCTTGTCCTCGGTTCCCACATACTTTGGCGTGTACTGCGCCAAGTTACTGAATGCGCGGGAGTATTCATGAGCACTCCTCCTGCCTTGCTTCAGCTCAAAAAATTCATGAAGCTTCCTCATCATTATACCGGAAGGTATATGGTAGGCGCAGAACGCCTCCCGGAATTCGGTCCAGGTGACCGCATGACCAGCCAGCAGTGACGCGATGTAGTTCGCCCACCAAGCACCGGCAGATCCTTGAAGTTGTTGCGCTGCAAACAGCGCCTTCTGTTATTTGGTGCATCGTAGCAAACAGAACATCGCCTCGAGGCTGCGGATAAAATTGTCCGCCTCCAGAGGCTCCTCATCCTCTGTGAAGACCGGTGGATGTGTCACCAAAAAGTCTGAATAGGAACTCTGTTGGGGCTGGCGTTGCCCATTGCCTTGTCGCCCCCCTTGACGGGACGAATTCCGCACCAACATATGCAGTAACTCGGTTTGCTCGTCGCGCGAGCCGAGTATGTATCTCCGCGAGAGTCCTCGGAGGTTCAGGTGGTGGTGGTGGAGGAGGAACCTGTTGCTGTGGTGTCGTGGTGTGCTCCCGGGTTGGAGATTCATCCTCACGACCCCGGCTAGATGCTCACATCTCGGGTGTATAACGTGTATGCACCATTCTGCATCCACATGATTTAAAAATCAGCAACATGTTTGTTTGCTTCCTCCATTCTATACCATAGTAGTGTGAGTATTGACAATGTGATAATTGCATAATATTTGCATACATTGATAAATCACAAAATTTATACAAGATATATTATCTCATGACCAAGTTTACAGTAGTGAACTCCAAAATGACGGACTCCCACTATGGAAGTGCATTTCAACTATACTTGGTATCCATGAGTCATCATACACACCTTGTCATCTCCCACACACCCAATACTATCTATAATATGACACAAACATGACTACAAAATAAACACGAGCAACCACTAACTATACGTTGCCCCGTGATGGCAGTAGTGTTGCCGCGTCCTAATCCGATGCATCCTCATCAACGTACTCGAGTATCTCCAGATCTTCTTCCTCCTAGAACTTAAAGGCACCTGCTCACCCCTGTTCAGAGGCATGTCATGAGCCGGTAGAAACATGACTGGGTGCGGCAAGTGTGCTCCAGCCTCAATCAAGTCATCCTGAAGTTGGCCTGCCTCGAACTCCCAATTCTGAGCTTTTTGGACGGCTTCATCTCATGCCTCAGTGACTACCAACAGCAGCTCTTGCTGTTGCTGCACCACCAATTGACTCGCCTACAGTCCATCACGAGTTTGCTGTAGTTCATTGCGAGTTTGCCTCAGTTTGGCATGAGCTTTTCGCCGTCTAGTACGGGTGTGATGCAGCTGATCCTCGCATTGATTCAGCCGCTGATTTGTTGGAGCCAGGGACGAACGTAGGTTCTCATTTATGTAATCAAGAGTGTTACCCTATTCAATCGCTTGCCTCCAGGCTTTGACCTGCTCCTGAAGGATTGCACCTTGTGCAAGAACCACCATGCTAGATGCAGCGGCATAAGTCCCAAGTGTTGTCGAGGTTGTGTCGCCATATGGTTGATAGGCCGCAACTATAAGACATTGCCACTCAAAACCAGCCGCACCACAAACTGGAAGAAGAGAAAATTGTGTCCCAGCCATGGCATCTTGATGAAGCTCGCAAAGCTTCATAAGCGCTTCGCCCGCTGCAATGGCACACATGTCCTCCAAGCGAGCTCCCTGGATAGTGACTGAAAAAGGAGCCCATCCATAAAACGTGGACTAGCAGGGATATCGACCAGGACAGTGCATGACGGTACACCTCTGTCAACTATCTCTTGACCCCAATAGTCCGGTATTTTGATGAAGCCAAACTGTTGGAGCACTTCCCGCAGCATGATCTGGAAGCCCGGACGGTTGGCGCACTTGGAGAACACCCATCCGTCCGGCAACAACATCACATCCGTCATATATAAAAGAAGTACTTGAAGGAGTCGAATAATCAAATTCAACATACTTTGTCGATAAATAGATCATGGATGTGAAGATTGAATTATGAAAGTGAATTCAAATACAAATGCCAAATGAAACATAACACTGGAATTCTGTCTCAGTTTCTGTTCATTCTGACCAGTCTGGAGAAATTCGAATTTTCATCCAGATAGAGGCACATTCAGGACTTGAGTTCAACAAAAAAGTTGTAGTACACTCAAAGAGATTTCTATAATGTATTTATTTGCCTCCAGAACCTTTCTGTATAAGGAGATATGATTTTTGAAATTTGACAGTTTTCTGGAAAAAATTTGACAGCATCTCCTTTGTTTAAGGCTGATTTTGTCCACAATTTTCCAGATGCAAAATATCAATATATGTAAAAATCATAAACATTGTTTTATATATCTTCAGGATTACAGAAACACATTTTATGAAGTCATTCGTCGATTCTACTAAGAGATATGATCAAGACAGTGACAGGGTACAGAAACTATCCAGTCTCTGTCCAGATTTAACAGAGTTTGGAAATTTTAATTTTTCATTAGTTTATAGGAGGATTCCGATCTGGAGTTAAATATAAGAGTTTTATAGGACTCTCTACCATTTCCAACCATGTTTGATAGACCTTCAGGTGTAAATTATGCAGGAAGTTATGCTATTCCAAATTTAGTCAATTTTTCTGTCCCGTTCACAGTTTGAACCAGGAACTGGGCAATTTAAGTTCAAATGAAGTTTTCAAGTTTTAAATCTCAAAATCTGCCTTGGAGATGAAAATGAAACTTGTGGAGGAATTCCTCAAGTTCCCAATCATAGGCCTGCATACTGCAGCCACCACGTGATTAATTGTAAATCTGACCAGCACGCTCCAAAACAGAGATTACAAATTCAAACTTAGTCCTAAGATGGAAATTTTTTTACTTGTTGTCGAGTCACACCTCAAGCACGGATATCATCGTCAATGTGCCTGATGAAACTCGAATGCAACGCCAGTACTACGCCCTCACCAAAGAAAATCCTAAGCCAGTATTCCGGCATACGTCTCAACTGTGGCACTAATGATGTTCACTCGCAAACGTTTTCGACTTGGGCTACTTAAAGTGTGGTTAGTGTCCTGCAACTACAAACAAATGATAGATCAATCATATGGTGCCGTACGGCACAACCCACACGGGCTATCAATTCACAATAATATATATGAAAGTAAAAATATATGTCCCATATCATTCCATACAGGCCGCCCCAAGCTAAGCCATGTCTCGAGGTACATGACAAGGTTTTTTACCACCCGATGGGGTCCCACGTCTTTGCATAGTGCTGCACCAGTAGGGGGCGCATCGGGTTATGTCTCACCCGACGGGGGCTCCCACTAACTTTGAAGCATGTTGGGGTACCGCGTGTCATATGTTCTCAGAAACATAGAAAGTTTCAGAGACTCATATTGACATTTCCGTGCCAAGCTATGGAAACAATCACATGCTACCTCTCGCATGGTGAGCTTACCACAATTGATCTGCTTGCGGTGGTGTATCTTACCTCTTACCTGATGTTAGAGCATCATTACAGAATATAATAACACATAAGTTAGCTTGCCACCTTAAGTAACTAATACTATAACAGACCTTATGTGGGCATAGTAACTAATCCTCACTCGACTACTTCTAAATTTTAAGAATAGGCTCTTTTCGAGCGTGTTATTCCCAATGCAACTCTAATACCAGGCTGTGAGGACCGGGTCCACATATTCCAGGAATCGCAGAGGGTGGTGCCGTGCGATGCGGCACCCAACAACACACACGAAAAGAATACGACAAAATACAAAGTTTTATTTATGGAAATAGTGGAAGTCTTTTACAATACTTAATATACAGCGGAAGTAATATGCATAGCTAAACTCTCAGCCTAGCTATGCAAAAGTGCAGTGGTCCAGTCTGGGGACGCTACACACTAGCAGCACACAACAATCACGGCAGCGTGTAGGACTCCCACTCGGCGGTATACCCCGACGGGGGCATCGCCTCATCTACGGGCCCTTCCTCATACGTCTCACCTGCAAACAACTTAATATAGCAACCGTGAGCACGAAGGCTCAGCAAGACTTAACCGTCTCACCTAAACATGGAACTCTACATGCAGGGATACTTAACATAGGAATAGATATAACAGTAAATGACTCACCTACATGTTGATCCTTAATTTTCAAGTTATTAACAGCAGCTTACAAGTTTAATAACAGTAACTTTAGTGAGCATATTGGACAGCAATCATAGTTACAAAGCAATTATATTTCAATACATCATATTCTCCTGGCTTCTACAGTATTTACTACGTCACAGCGCGGTGAGCAAGCGGTACTCAAATAACCGCGAGGGACTGTGATTGCAATTAGTAGACACTCGAATAACACGTCACGTACACCTGTGCCTATGGAGCGTTCCATGCTCCTCACCACGTCACACACAGCAACCTTTCACAAGAAACTCAAATGCCAAACCGGTCCCACCTTTGCGGGCACAAGGTCCTCGCACGAAGCGTGTCTTTGCCCGCAGGCTGATTTACACCTTGCTGACCTCAACCCACCCCTATCGACAGTGGTCTATGCTTCTACATCCAAGTTATCAAGTTACATCGGTTTCCTGGGTTCCATATGCCTAGTACGCATCCGGTAAGTTCAAACTGTTCCAGCGGGACCGCACATGGATCGGTCCTCAATCGACACAAGAAGGGCTATGCACGTGAGATCACGTCTCTCTACTTCCTACCCACTGCTCAGTCTTAATTTCATATTCGTAAACCATTCTTTGATCGAATCCATCCCGTGTGATAAAATCCTATCTCGCGAGTAGATTCCAACTACTCAACTTCTATTGGATTCCTGCAAACTTAAGCATGACATTTTCTACTTGTTGGGTTGTAGACCTACCCAATACTCCAAAGGATTTGTGGGTCATGCAAGTTGAGTAACAAGTACCTTAGCCCTAATGCACAAAAATCATCCTATACTTAAGTGATACAAATAGAAACATTGAAATAGCACTTAAATGCAAACCGGGGCTTGCCTGGATGCGAGTCAGAGGGGAAGTTAGCTTCTGGTAGTATGCTCTCCAAGGGCTCCGGCTCCTCCTTGATCTCGGTCACTATATGATATGCAATATATATAGTACATGAGTGATATTGAAACTTTATAAAAGACTTTCTAATACTGATCAGGTATGTAAATGATCATAGTTAGCTTTGGAATTTTTACACTGGAAAATAGGTCCTATGGGGAAGATCTGGACCAAAATTTGGAGATGTTCAAGGAAGCTTGTTGTCTCTAAAATTCCAACAACTAAAAGGCTTCTCTGAATTTTGGTATTAAATCTGTAGCTTTGTTATGGCTATCAGTGGTTGATTATGGCAGAGGAGGTTTCACTGGTTCTAGGAAAATTTGTTTCATAATTTTATGAGATTCCTACACAGAGAAATTGATTTTACAAATTTTGGGAAATCCTGAAATGGTTTATGTACATTTCAAAATTTTTAAACTACATAGACATTTGAAACACTGATCCACCCAGTAAATGAAGTCTAATGAACTTGAAATTTTTACTGGAGATCAAGTGTATTTTAAGAGTTTCCTGACCAAATTGGGAATTTTCCAATTAATAGAACAGGGGTAATTAATTTCCCAAGCGGTTAGCTCAAATATTAATTATGAAAATTCTGGGAGTTTCATGTCCAACAAATTGCACCACTGCAAAGTTGAGATCAAGATGAGTCTACCAGAATTTATTTGGAATTTTTTGAGCAATTCTACGAGGAGTAATTGAATTTAGAAGTTTGAATGAAATCTGGAATTATTTGTAAAAGGAAAATGTTTGAATTAATCTACTGGGCCCCACTGTTTAAAATGACCCAATCGCAACTGGGCCACATATGGGCCATAGAGTTCAACCTGTGCATCCGCACTTGATCCCGTGGCCATTGCAGATCCGAAGGAGGAGAATCAGCCGCTTACACGCGAGGCCCGCCACCCCCTTCGTCTACCTCGCGACAGGGGCGGCGCTTGGCTGGCCATGGCGGTGCAGTGCTGGCAAATTTTCCAGCTAGGCTGGCCATGAGAGAGATCATTGGAAGATGCAAAAGCGGTGGAACGACCGACAATCAAGAGTTTGACGGTGCCCCGATGGATTTTCATTGGCGGCCATGGAAACACAGAATCTGACTTCATCTCTCGATGACTTCCTTTCATTTTAGGTGAGATGATGTGCATGGAGATCTAGAAGATAATCCTTAATTGGGTTAAAGAATCATTGCATGTAGAAACGGAATTAAATCAATGACCTAGTGAGCTTGATATGAACCAGCTTTGGTAAAACTCGAATAATTTGCTTGATACTTAGAGAAGTGAAGCACGGGTTTTACCGTGAGAAAGAGCTCGCGTTGGCGATCCTTTTTGTTGTTGAGGTCGAGGCGTAACACTGCTTGCTGAGGGCTGGCGCCAGTGGAGTAGAGGCGGTTCCCGACGGCTTCACCGTGGGCTCCGCTAAAACTTCAAAATACAATGGCAGATGGTGACGAAACGAAGAACAGTTGGCACCAGAAGGTAGAGTAGAAGGTTAGGCTTTACTTTGATTTTAAAGTCTGGGAAGGAATTATAGCTAGAATGGCAGCACGACGTGACGAGCTGGAAGGCGGCACGATGGAGACAGTGGGGGTGAAACTGCTGCGGGGGAAGGAAAACAGAGGCAGAACGCATGCCGTCGGCCAGGAGGGGTATAAATAGACCGGGAGAGGAGTGGAGAGCTTGCCACAACGCAAGCAAGGAAGCAGCTCGGTGGCTTGCATGCCGTGCGGTGTCGATCGTGAAAACAGAAGTGTTGCACTGTTTTTGAGTCACTGGAAAGTGGGCTCCACCTTTTCATCCTAATCCCTTCTCTGTTCTTTTAATTCCCCCCACCAAACAAGGTCCAAAAATCATGAAAGTTTGTAAATAGGCTCAAACAAATATCTAGGATCTCATTTGAATTCAAAACTTTGAATTGATTGAGTTTAAATTGAAATTCAAATTATTTTGAATGGAATTCAATGGTGCCACTGAATTAAATAGAAAAGGTGCTTCAAAATTTTGAAACTTTGAAGAGAGGCTATTTGGAATATCTGGAATTTAATGGTGAACTCAGATTTTTATTTTGGAAAAGTTTGAATCGGAGCATGTTTTGAGTATTTGAATTCCCTCCATTGATGTTTGAATGGTTTTTGATTTTTCAGTTTCCATTTTGATTTGTTTTTCCTAATCAAATTTTAATTCCTCCTATATGAACATTGTACTTTGAATTTTGGGCTTTTACACATAGCTGAGATATGGACAGAATGTTATAATCTAAGGAATCTACATGTAGAACATTCGAGAGAGTATGATGAGAAGAGATTTCAATTTTACCGCTACCAAGGACCTTTCTTTGGTTGTTGTCTCCAAAGTATATCCCTTCACTTGGATCTGTATTGCACTCATACTCCATGAACATATTCCTTTCTCCGGTCTTGTGATTAGTGCATCCATTGTTTAGCACCCATTTTGATCCGCCGGAGGAGTAGACTAGCAAAACAGAATTATTCCTTGGTTTTGGGTACCCAAGCTTGCCTGGGTCTTCTCAGGTTAGTCACAACAGTCTTGGGCACCCACACACAAGTTTTTGAGTTCTTGAGGCATGGCCCTGCATATTTAGAAAATACATGTCCAAACTAGTCTTTCATAAGTACATAGGAAGCATCAAAAGTATGAAATAGTATTTGCAAGTCAGATTCACGTGATGTTTACTTAACAAAAGTAATTTGCTTCTTAGCATGAACATTGGTGGACATGTGTTTGTTCTTGTTAAACCTGAGACCATCTTTGATGTTAGGAGGTCTAGTGACCATATATGCACTATGTGCATATTTGATCTTCTCCTTGTCAAAGATGCCACTTTGGGAAGGATGCTTAGCATGTGTCAAAGAATCAGGCTTGACAACATTTTTCTTATTGGAACATTTGCATGTTGCAATTGTTGTCGTACTTACACCTTTGGAAGGTGAGCTTTTGGAGGAGGAGGAGTCACTTTGCTTGAGTGACTCAACTTGCACTTCAAGAACCTTGTTAACTTTTGACAAGTTAGCAAGTTAATCCTTGATTAAAATGTGTGATTCTTCTAGCTTTGAGTAAGTTTCCTTACTTAAGAATAGCTCATGCGCAAGTGACTTGCTCTTCTCCCTTTCAAGCTCAAGGTGTTTCTCAACCTATTGATACATCTTCCTCTCAAGGATGAGCATATCTTCTTGTCGGTTGACAAGCTCCTCCTTCTCAATGATTTCGTTTGACAACATTTCCATTTTATTCAATGTAGTTTTACTTAATCCCCTAAACATCTCCTCATTTTTGCTAGAGCTGTCAAAATCATCAATTGAGGAATTTAGCAAAGGAGGAGTAAGTGGAACCTTTTTCTTGCCTTCCTTAGCTATAAGGCAAGTGTGATTGTGAGTCTCCCGTCCTCCCATGTTCGTGAAGAGCGTAGACCTCTTGGTAGGCTTCTTGATGGCAATGGTGGCCATCTCCTCATCTTCATCGGAGGAGGACTCGTCGTTTGAGTCCCACTCCTTGCCAATATGCACTTGATGAGCTTGCCTCCTTTTCCTAAAGATTTTCTTTTCTTGAGGCTTCGTTTCCTTCTTCCTCTTATTATTTTCATAAGTGCAGTCAACCATGAAGTGACCGTACTCGCCACAGTTATAGCAGGTACGTCGAGCCTTGGATCTTCCTTTTCTTTGCTCTTCCCTTCATTTGAGTTGCTACCGTTTCTTCTTTTCATCATGCGCTTGAATTTCTTGATAAAGAGTACCATCTCTTCATAATCCATGTCAGAGCTCACATCACTTGTACCTCCTTCATCTTGAGCTTCATGGGCTTCCTTTCCTTTAGGCTTGTAAGTTGCTTTGAGAGCAACTTCATTCTTTTTGGAGGACGTGAGCTCAGCTAGATCTTTCATGTATTGGGCCTCCTTCTCCATCATCTCATGGTTTATAATTTTTCCCAATAGTTCATCCAGAGTAATTTTGTGAAACCTCAGGCTTTCTCAGATCATTGAGCATAAGGTGACATTTCCTGGCATGAAGGCTCTAATCATCCTTTTGACCACCTCATGGTCAGTCCACTTCTTGCTTCTATAGGCGCGGATCTTGCTGATAAGCGCGTTCATCCAATTGTACATGTCTTGAGGTGATTCGCCTTCTTTAATGGCAAATCTCCCCAATTATCCTTCAAGCATCTCAATTTTAGCTTCTCGGACTGACCTATTTTCTTCATGTGCTGTTTTAAGTGTATCCTAGATTTCTTTTGCACTTTCTAGTCCATCAATCTTGGTGAACTCTTCCCGGCTCAGTGATGATGTGATCACTGCAATGGTTTGTGTGTTGCGGTGAATTTCTTGTTCGTATCTGGGATATCTACACATGTAAACACAATATGCCAAAGAATAAGATTTATAGAGATTAGATGCATTTTCATATTGTATTTCCACATGGTGTAATCGTTTTCGTCGAATTGGGAGGTTTTCCCATGGGAATGGAAAGGTGATGATTATTGGAATTTAGACGATTGTAATTGTAAGGATATCGGGAGTAGTCTTGATGACCACTTCTTGTGGACTTCTCGTCTTCTTTTCCCTTTTGGCTCAGACGTTTCTTCCTCAGAAGTGCCTTGACTTGACACACTTCTTCATCATTATGTAGATTTTCCCTCAGTACATCGAAGGTTGTTGTATCTTGCTCTTCTTCAGTGTTGAGCACTTTTGGGATCTCGTTGTTCTTCTGAGAGGCCATTGATCTCTCCAAGCGGTGAGTCCCGTCGATAGAGAACCTGCTCTGATACCAATTGAATGTGGTCTAGAGGGGGTGAATAGGCTTTGAAAATTTCCTGCACACTTAATCAAATTGTCAAATACTTGATGGACCGGACTTGTTCGGTTGGAGGTGCGGACTAGTCCGGTGTGCTAATGTGTGTCGAGTTGATTAAGTGTTGATTCAGAAATTAAATGTTATAGCAGCTGAAATTTGAACAACTTTCAAGATCACGTGAATTAACAATCAATATTGTAAAGCTACCTGTGAAAAACAATCTTAACTCAAGTTACAAGATTGATAAACTATGTGCCTGAATTAATGAAGATGCAAAAACAAAGAAGCACACGGGACACAAATTTTTGCCAAGGTTTGATCTCACTAAAGAGATCTACTCTTCGTTGAGGAAGCCCACACAGAGTCGGGTCTCTTCAAACCCTTTCCCTCGTCAAGTCACCACACAAGGCCGACTTGATTTCACTATCACGGGTAATCACCGAGTTTATGGGGCAACCTCACACGTTGAGGGCTCCCACAAGAATTACAACGAAAAATTGATCAAATACACTCGAAAAGATTACAAGTAGATGCACGAGTGTAAAGAGATCAAACCCCATGAGCTCAATGAAGCGTAGACAACGATCTCTCAACCCCAAATCTGAATACTCAATTGATTTTCACCTTTTGAGGACTTTAGATATGTGGGGATATATGTTTTTGTGCTCTTGGGACAAAAGGCGACGCTAGGGTTTGAGTTGTGAACAGTAGAATACGTGAATTGAATTTGTGGGGTCGCGGATGTCCTATTTATAGTGTTTCCAACATTGTTACAGTTAGGGATCCTGAAGACTGCACTAGTCTGTACAGGGGACCAGACTTGTCCGGTGTGCTATGTAAAATTCGGCGTGAAATGTGCAGCACACTAGAAACCCTAGATTGTGTGAGGTGTACCGGACTAGTCCAGTAGGTGTCCGGACTTGTCCGGTGCCCTGTGTATTGAAACATCAGAAACTTTCTCGAACTAGTCCAGTCCATAAACAGACTTGTCTGATGCATAGTGTTATGAAACTCCAGGATGTTTCTCGGACTAGTCGGATCCATGAACGGACTTGTCCGGAGCACAGTGTTATGAGTATACAGAAAGTTTAATGGACTAGTCCGGTCCTGTAATAGACTAGTCTGGTGCATTGTGTTATGAAACTCCAGAGAGTTGATCAGACTAGTCTGGTCCAAAGATGGACTAGTCTGGTGCACTGTGGATTTGGACAACAGAGAGTTTAACGGACTAGTCTAGTCCATGAACAGACTAGTCCGGTACTTAGTGAATTTTTAGATTGATTTTAAGCCCTTACCCCTACGCAGAGACTTCAACTCTTGGGATGTGTCTCTCACACACATCCTATACATTTAAATCTACTTTGTGCTTCAGTCGTCAATTGGGCTTTTCTCTTTTTCTACACCACTTCATTTTTCACTTTTTAAGTGTACCAAACTATCTCATTTAAATTGACCTGCAGTCGTCTCAATAAGTTCATTAGGATCTCATTTGTTTGTCATCAATCATCCAAAACCCACAAGGGATTGCTTAGATGTACTTTCAGTGTTCTTCCCAGTGCTTCTAGTCCTGTGGATGTCTATTGTTGCAATAATGAAGCCATTGCACAAACAAAGGAGCCTAGATCACACAAAAGATCCAAACATATATTATGATGCTATCACCTCATCCGAGAGATCATCGACCGAGGTGATGTGAAAATATGCAAGGTACACATGGATTTGAATGTTGCAGATTCATTGACCATGCCACTTCCACAATCAAAGCATGAGGCGCACACGAGATCTATGGGTATTCAATACTTACATCAGTGATCATAGTGTGTAAGTGGGACATTTGTGTCATAGCTCTGTTTTTGTACTATTAATTAAATTATTATTTGAGTAGTCATTATTTACATTGATCATCAAGTATGTGACTTCGTTGAACTCATTGTTATTTATAGTGTTACTCGAAATGGTCCCTAGTCTACATCATTATATGAGATAATGATGATACACAGACTATCACATGCATTAATTGATGATCATGTTTCACAGATCATAGATATGGACATATCAAATTAATAATGTGAACACATGTTAGTAAATATGATGTTGGATAGACCCACTCCAAGACATAGTTGGGATTGTTATTTTCATATGTGCTATCAGTTGGTCTTGAATGATACACTTGCAAGATCCTTAGACCTGAGATCATCATTGTTTCTCATTATGTGTAGTTGTTTACTTTGAGACAACCAAACGCTACTTCGTAACTGGGTAGTTATAAAAGTAGTCTTCAGGTACTTAATGAAACCTGAAATGAGATGTGTGCGGATCAAGATGAGAATTACCCCTCCTAAATAATAGGAGAGATATCTCTGGGCCTCTCGAGATAGTTGGATTTGAAAGTGCATGGCCATGCCAAGGTGATTAAAAGTTAATCACAATGACTAAAGGTTAGTCATGGATTGAATCCACTATTTGATCGAGTGAATGGTCGAGCTATAACAAGGATGGCACGTATCTCGCCTTGAGCTTGACTGGTATCGTGAGGCAAAGGGATTAGCATGTGAATATATCTAGGTTTAGCTGATATGATCTTTATGTACATTTAAGAGTCAGTATGTCTTGCTAGGTACCTCTGCTGACTTGTGGTTGGATATGTTTCCATTCGCAACCGACTGCACATGAACCTGACAGGTCACACACTTAAGGTGTTAGAATATTGAAAATATTGCCTATATGATTGTCTCTATTGCAAGTAGAAGATTGTTGGTGATATGCCCAAGAGGCAATCATAATAATTCGGATTAAGGCCAGTTGGATATTTGATCCATAAGCATTTAGGGTACTACTGGGCCTGCGACCAAAAACCTCGTTAGCGCGCCTACAAATTTGAGGGGTAGGGTTAGGGGCGGATTTGTCCACTATGTGACAGCCTTAGCCGCCACCCATCGCAGGCCTCATGCCGAATCCCTTGTCGCGCGCGCGATGCTAGCACACTGGCGCACCACAATAGGAATTCCGATGATTTGTGATAGCCGGCGCCGTCGCAAATAAGCACAAAACTGTCGCAAATAAGCTATTTGCTATGGTTTCCCTTATTTGTGACGTTTTTTGGCCGTCGCTCGAATTTTTTCCCAATTTAACTAATTTACGACGGTCGCCGTCTCAATTTAACTTATTTGCGACGGTAGCCCGTAGCTATTGCAAATAAGGGCCCGGGCCCGATAAACTGCGATGGCTGTCACAGGCCATCGAAATTAAGCTATTATTTGTGATGGCTCTTCTGGACATCACAAATAATAGAGCTCTTATTTGCGATGGTACTGTATAAAAGCCGTCACAAATAAGGTTTTTATTAAAAAAACTGAAAATGCTGGCCGGCTCGATGGCCAGATACATAGAAGCAGTAGCAAATAAACAACAGATATAACAGCAGAAAAATAAGCATCACATACACACAATGTCACCACATCATTACAAAGTGCTTGCATCACAACACAAAGTCGAAAAACAAACAAGAGGGGCTATCCGCAAGCTCCTCAACTACCTTCCTCGCCGCGAATGTCCTCGCCGCGCATCAATCCAGGTACTGGTATTGACGGCGATGGAGTTTGAGCCTCCGTCAGCGATCCCTGCAATACATAGAAGTTGTTTGCAATATTGATTATATTGAAACTTCGTTTTGACTAGAATTGATTAAACAATCTAGAATTGATCATACTGAGCTTACTTTAGCTAATTTGAGTTAGATTTTGCTATGTTTGATTAATTAAAACTAAGTAAGACTAAACTAGCTAAGTTGAGTTAGATTTGCCTATGTGATGAATTAAGACTAAGTAAGAACATTTTTGATTACCTGAAAACTCATAGAAGGGTGCACCGACGGTGGTGGCTGCACCTGTGGCGGTGGCGGTGGAGGTGGTAGTGGAGGTAGCTCGAGCTGCACCCCGTGGCCTCCCTGACCTTGAAATAGTGTCTGTCATTACAAATATTATAGGTTATTACATATTATTAAGAATGCAATGAAATAAAATACTTTAACTTACCTCCATCACCCGTTTGCACCTCCATCGCCTCCCGCATCTGCGCCACGCGTGCTTGCTGGTAGGAGATGGTGGCACAAGTGGATAGACCTGACCATGTGTTTAGCGAAACACAAGTGGTGATCTTGGCCGTGGTTGTGTTTTCCGTTGACCCCTCTACACCCGTGACCTCTGATGGACTTAGTGATGAACTCATCGCTAGCCCAGTACCTACAAAGGGCCCAATATGCATCGGACCAACCATGCATCTAGCTCACGTGGCCCTGCACATATTTGTAAGTCGTTAAAATACTGTTAACAAAATTATCATAAATAATATTTACTACAGCCAACGTATCTGCGTGTACTCCTCCACCGTCAGGTGCCTCTCGCTCTCCTGCCGGAAGTGTCGCAGCACTAGCGAGGAACCCCCTCGTCCCCATGACCTTCTTACCCTTCTTTGACGACATCATGTTTTAAGATACACAAAATTCATGTTACAAAATATGAAAATAAGATATACAAAATTCATGTTACAAAATATGCGAAAAAGATATACAAAATTCATGTTGCTATCATCAAGAAAATGTTACTTGTAATCACTTTCAAAATTCATCAACATCATTATCATGTGTCCTACTCCTTAAACCAGCCAAATGATCTTCCATGGTGACTTGTTCCCATTTTTGTTTTCGCATATCATCTGTCTCTACATCTTCAATGTCTCCAACTAATTGATCGAGCCCTGCACGAGGCTCAATGATAAGAGTGTCTGGCAAGTCTTCTTCTTGGTAAACTTCTTCAACCTCTTCACCATCATGGTAACCATCATCTCCAGGAGTATATAATCGCTCATGAGGATTCACCTTATTTACCACCCACCAAACACTGGGCTTTGTGCATGGATAAGGTAGACAATACACTTGCTCCACTTGGTGTGCAAGAACCAATGTATCATAACCTCATAGTCGGTCCTTGTGTTTGACTTCCACCATTCCAAATTGGTTTTGCCGAGTTCCATGATTGATATCAAACCAATCATAGTCAAATAAGATAACTCTAAGTGTCTTTTTCTAGTAAAATTAAATTCAAGGATTTTGTTAATGATCCTATAATAATTGGTTTATGCCCTTGAGAGTCAGTTGCCCTCAAAACTCCGGAATTTGGTGTTGCGCGAGAGGACGAAAAGCTTCAAAATGAATTGTACAAAATCGGAAGCCATTCATGTCATATCGACCATAGCTTCTAACTTTCACCAATCCATAAGATAGCTGCCGCAAATCTTGATGGACATTGTGAGTCATGCACTGTCTGAAATGATTGTAAGTTATAAGAATACTTATTTAATAATGTAAGTTATAATATAAAGAAGACGAGAGAGTATTACATAATCTTTAAACCAGGATAGGAATTTCAGCCCTCCATTTAATCCACCTGGTCACATCCCTTCTACTTGTTTGGTCATAGGTTTATGCCTGTGGAACTCGATGAACGTGAAAAAACACTTTATAATACATGTGTAGCAAAATATGTTGATTAACATAAATGTAGTATATCGGAGATCAATTTAATAAGATCATTATAGAAGTTGATAGAAAAGAAGTACTTAGAATTAATTATCGTAGATTTGGTCATCAATGCAAGGATGGTCACATCTGTGTGTTCATGCAACAGCTGTCTGATGCCTTGAGTCGCTCGGTGAACTTATCTGCCTCCATTGTAAGAGGATCCTCCGCTTCCATAGCTTCTAGCATCTCATCCATCCTTTTGACCTCCGTGCTATCATCATCCTCATCTACTTCTTCTACGACTCGAGATTTAGTCTCGCCATGGAAGATCCACACCTCATAATGTGGTGTGAAATCTTTTTGACACAAGGGTATCGAAAGTTCCATTATGTTCGGAATGGTGTTTCGACATTTCGTACATGGGTAGCGCACCTTATCATCCGTTGACAATGAAAATGCTTGATCCAAAAATTGATCTAACTTAGCGAACCAGTCATCCAAGTGACCTCCAGTTCTGCTCTTCCAACCAATATACATTTAACTACGATATTCACCCTATTTGACTGATTTGTAGTATAAAGTCAGGGAGAAATTGTCATTATTTTATACATTGTTTAAAGTCATGTCCCCACATCTATTTGAAAGGATAGGTCTTAAACCCACCTAAGAGTGACCGAGAGGGCGTGCTTATGATGACATGCACAGTCTGAATCTAGACAAAATTTCAGCAGCATAACCCCGCTGTTCTCCAACTGCACGCTCAAAAATGCTACAGCAGAGAACAACAGGGTTATGTCGTCGAAATCGCCTCAAAATCCAGACCTGCATCTTGTCACAAGCCACACCCATGTTGACGTTTCTTACATCACAGATAAAAATCCGCAAGCGCACGGAAACTATCGATGTAGCATTTCCCCTTAAAAGGTTATTCCAAGGGTGTCGTTTATATTCTCCCGAAGGAAGTCTAAATGGAAGCATAGCAATCATCAAGTGTAGGGGATAGGTTGGTCTAGGTAGGTTTCTAGTAAGGATAGGTAATAGATAATTATAGAGGTAGTGTGACGCACACAAAAGCATTCTATCCTAAGGGGGATAAATGGGTTAAGAGGGATTAGGTTAAGAGTTACGTCGATACTCCTACTATGCTTCTATTATACATATACATAGCCTAAGATAGATACTAATGATCATGTCATTGGTGAATTCTCATGCAAAGTTGTTCAACACATCGGGCACGGTTTTACCCCTAGCAATACTAGGACAACTCATGCAAAGAGCCTGTGGCATAGCCGAACGTGGAGGATTACAAGGACAAATAGGGTTGTCACCACCTACTACCTACCTCTTCAATCCGTAGGTCTACGAGACATCCACCTCTACTTAACTATCCTTGCACCATGGTAGTATATTAAGTAAATACCTTAAGAGTTGCAGCACAAGCCATCCTAGGGCAATGACTAACCTAAACATCATTGAACAAATGTTGAAACATAGAATAAGTTATTCATATTAACATGGTCATGTCACAACTATTTAGACTATAGTTGGAGTTTGTAGTGTTTATGATGAATAATGAGACTGGTATAACATAAACATAAATACTACTCCTACCACATACGTGGAATCCACAATCAAACAAGAAACGCTTCATCTAAGTATATGAATAAAAGAAGACTAAAGATCATCTTTATTAATAACAGAGTCACAAATACAAATAGGAATATGAGAGTCATACCTTTCCAATTTGGAATTTGGAAGAGAGGGACTCCTTCTACTTGTTCCTAACATGGAGTATGGACTATAGGCTCTCCTCTCTACAGTCTAAACTCCTCTAAACCTATGGAGAGTAGTGGATACAATAGAATGAATACTCAAGTGGTGTGTGTGTGTGTGTGTGTGTGAAGTGAGGGTAGGGGGTCCTATTTATAGATGGAAAAGGGTTGATTCCCGCCACCAAAAGTGTGCGAATCAGTATTCATTATGATCAGCGCACCACAGGAAGTCGACACCTAGAAGCTGACCGAGTTTGGTGCCAGGAAGGCGTCGGTTGAACCTTCTAGTCGGCCGAACAGAAAGTTGGACCAATTCCAGTGTGCTTCCTCGGGGTGACTTCTAGGTGGGTCCCATTGACTGACATGGGTGATACACCGTTGGATGGCATCAGATATTTCTGTTTGTGAGACATTTTATCCATGTGATGCTACATGTCGGCGTTTGATTGGCTGGGATGATATTTTATAGGATTGCTCCCCCTCTTTTACCTCATTTCTGGCAATGAATGCCTACATGCATAATTTCTCCAAGTACAAGTGGAAATAGGTTAAATAGAAAGGTGATGTGTGCAAAAAATGGTATTTACTTCACATATTTGAGTTATATTGATGGGTGATATTGGTATATAACAATCGTCAACAAACTCCCCCAAGCTTATCCTTTGCTCATCCCGGGAAAAGTCAAGACTTTAGGTTCATGATCAGGAGTTGCTACAATGTTCTATTTTTCAAATGTACCACGTGTGCAACAAAATACTCTACCTAGTATTGCAAAATTCACCCATCTTAAGTCATCATAGAGCTTATGCCTTCTCCTGTTCATAAGTTGTTGAAAGATAGAACAGCAAATGGAGCAAGCATACCCTATAGATGATATTCCACTCAAATATTGGAGAGTTCAATTTAGATTTTAAGTACCTCAAATTGATTCTCTCAATCACTCTTTTGTGTGTAGTGGAAATATTTCCTCACCAAGGCATTTTGCCTATATTCATCCTACTGCTAAATAAGGCTTGTATGTGTAGCTTGGTAGGGAATATATTAGGCATATTGCAACACATAATATTGCTAAGTCCAAAAAGCAAGCCTTAGGAGAAATCAATTCAAAACTATTTGATTCAAGACTTGTGCATGTGTGATGGACTGGAAATGGATGTGGATGTTTGAGATGACTCCTATTTATGTAGACTCTCTTATTTTGCAGGGATGAAACATTGCTACTTTCTCTTCTTCTTTTTTTCTCATGCTTTTGATGTAAGCATGCATTTTCTTTTTCTTTTACTTGTAGCTATGTCTTCTACTGCCTTTTATGTAATAAGCTTGGAGAGAGTACTAATCATCAAAGGTATGGAGTTTCTCTTTCTATTGTGGGATGATGGTATGATGGAATTTTGCTAACTTCTAGTGTAGAAGTATAGCATGTGCAAGTGAAGTCTTGAATTCAAAAAGAAATAAATGAATTCTCACATAGGTCTATACTCGTTTGACTAGGCTCAATGTGAAGACAAATAGCATATGCATATGGTATATCAATGTACAATATCATATGGATTTGGTAGGTATTTCCAATCAGATGAGAGTAACTTAAATCTGTGAATTTCCTCGGAAATCTAAGTTTCACCTTCAAACTAGGAATAGCAGCCCTATCACTATATCATATCTCACAACAACTTAAAATTGGACTAAGATTTTGCTACTCACAATTTCTAAGTCAAGTCAAAAGTAATTTTAGCCAATGAAAGCAATATTTTGGAGAGTAGTAAGTTGTAAACTAGGGACGTCGGAAAATTAAAATAGAGCAATTATTCATCATTTCGTCTACGTGAATTCTAAACTATTCTTACAGCTCACCTTTTGTTTTATTTGAAAACAAATCTACTATACTTATTTTTAAGTTTTTTTATATGCATGGTGAATGGTGGATGAATGAAAAATAAATATGCAATGGGTGCGATACAATTTACCTCAAGTGGGGTTCCTACCCCAAGCTTGTTCTTCAATCACCTCCGTGATGACGGTTCAACCCTTGGTGACAGAAGTATGCTACGAGATCGGCTTGTTGTTGTTGTAGCGTGGAGTTGAAGTTGGTGAATTGAGCATTCATGTGTTGTTGCCAATCTTGGGTACCTTGGAAATGCTCTTGGAGAGTTTTGTAGTTGTCTCCTGTTCTCACTTCAAGATCTTCCGTACATCTAGTGAGATCCATCATTCCTTGGCTATAGTCATGATGCCTTCTATCAAAAAAGGAATGACATCTTCTCATGAACATTGGAGGCAAGCTGCTAGTGCTTGAAGTGGATTGGTGTTGCTCCCACATGGTACTCCGCCATCCATGCCAAGACGGACCTTTGGTCTCATACGATGGAGGTTGAGTCCATCTGGGTGCATCACCCGTTGGGTCCTCTTCTTGTTCTTACTCATGGACCATGGAGGTTGGCGGAGGCATGACCGCTCCTTGCATAGCTTCTACTTACCCTACCAAGGACATTACTTCTTCGCGCTTCCTCGATAGGAAGAACATCAATGTTTAACCTCCGACATTTGTACAAATGATAATCCGGGTTAAGTAATCGAATTTCATTGATGAACCTGGGATGATAAAACATTAAAGAGCCATTATGATCATGCTTAAGGGTATGTTCTTGCACTAGATAATCTGAATAAATTCTCGTTCATTTTCAATATATTCAAATGAAGTATATTCTAGTGCTCCTTCCCTAGTAGCAATGCGGGTAATCAATGAAGTGCATTCAATTGGCACTGTCCTTGAAATGTAATCTAACCATTGTGTCATCATGGCAATAACTGGAGAAAATTTTATCTTTTTAAACATGGCAAATAAAATTTTCAGCTCATCATCACACACACTAACATCTTCTCTAGGGAACATAGTCATAGACACCCATCTATGCATGAAGCGTAAAGTAGGATTGTGCAAGTGGCTATTCCTAGGAGCACTACATCTGACCTCACTAGTCAATTCATGCCAAAAACTTTGTTTGTTAAATTTAGGCAAAGTCTCTAAATCTAGCAAACAACGTTTATGGAATCCTAGGATTCACTTAATTCTTTCCATAGGATGTTGTATTCTTTTTAAAATAATCTAAAAGAAATACCATAAATTCCTATTTTAAGGGTAAAAAGGAATTGCATGGAGAGAATGCGTGAACCTCTCTCCTCTATGTGAGAAAAATTCTCCCATCCTAGTGCATGCCAAATAGAAAATAATTCGGAATCATACCTATTTTGGAGATCAAATTCGGATCATAACCTTTTATATGAGGAAACTCACGATCTTGGAGGAGCTTGTGTGCTTGATCTTCAACTTCACTTTGTATGTCGAGGTCGTTGTCGTGGAGAAGTTATCGCGGGTTGCTCCTCTCATCCATGGGAGTGTCCTCACATACGCTCCTCCTCTGTGTACTTGTTGTAGCAACGGAGGAGGGACGTGCACTTGAGTCTCCACCATGGCTTGAGCTTGCAGCCTCCTTCCTCTTCCAAAATAACCTCTTCATTCCTTTCATGGCACAACAAGTGAGGACACAACAATGCAAAAACTCGAAAGAGGTGATGTTAGTGAAAGTGAAACCCTCGACGAATTTTCCCTTGAAGAACATGGGAGCAAATTGCAAATGCAAACAAAAGCAAATCTTTTTGGGTTGGATTTGAACAAGAGTGCTTCAATGAAGATCAAGAAAAACAATGTGAGCAAAGAGTGACTTTGGGGAGGTGTGAAATGAGGTGAAGTGTGACGAGTGCTCCTCACGACCACCATTTATAGTGTACACTCCTCAACGGTCATAAGAGGATTGAATGTAGCCGTTGGACGAGAGAGAGCCAAATTAGATCTTTCCCCATGTTGGTCGAACAGGGGGGTTGGCTGCACAAGAATGCGGGCCCCTCTGTTCCCTCTTTTGGCAGGTGGCTTCCCAGCGGCTATAAAATTAGCACGTTGGTGAAATGCCACATTTGAAGCTCAAAAAAATTGTTTTTCGAATAAAACTCTTTTTTTTTCAAAACCCAACAATTTTCTTTTGTGAAAAATAAAGAAATAAAAAATGATGGTTGAGAATATAAGATACTTAACTTGCTAAGAAAAACCAAATATGCAATGGGGAAAATCAAACTAAATGGGGAAACATCAAATGAAGAGAAAAGAAAGAAAAAAATTAAAGAAAAGATAACTACCAATTTAACCTATTGGCTAGGTCTCACCACCGTCCGATGAGATGGGCATTCCTCCTTAATTTCTTGACATCCAGGCCCAAAGGGATGGGCTCGGACGGCTTGTCTTGCTTCTTCCGCCATTCCATCTTTAGCGGCTTGGTGGACTTCGGCCTTTGAGGAGGCCCAGACTTCTCTATCTTCTTGGGGTGTCATCGTGAATGATAAGACGGGTTCACCGCATAGATTAATTCCCTCATGAATGCAATGAGTGGGTCCACATTTGGAGGTGTGACTTTGACCTCTTGAATGTGTTTACCATTCAGCCCATACTTGATACGGATCATGGAGAATTGTTCCGGCTTTGGGTGAAAGTTAAACTTCTCCTCCTTGCCATTGATATGGATGTGGATTTCTCCAGCTCCCCAATCTATGCGAGCCTTTGCGGTGCTAAGGAATGGACACCCAAGAATGAGAGGCGTATCCTTCTTGACATCTATGCCGAGCACCAAGAAATCCACAGGTATGAAGCAATTTCGGATTTTCACTAGACATCTTAAGCATTACCCTGATAACGGACTAAAGAATCATCCAATTGGAGCTGCATTGGTGTTGGAGTAAGTTTCGTGAAGTTTAGCTGGTCAAAGATCACCTTGGGAATCACACTTACACTTGCTCCAAGGTCACATAGTCCCTTATTAAAGTAGTGAGCCCCAATTGAGCAACATATGAAGGATCCAGGGTCCTTCAGCCAGTTGCCTTCCTGTAGAGAAATCATGTTGACATTTTCCGCGGGAGGTTCAGGCTGCCCTAGCATTTTTCCATTCTCCACAGGTGGAGTAGCAGCTGCTAGTTGAGCCAACTGAGTCTCCAGCATCTTGTTGAAGCTTAATTGGTTCTTGAAGACCGAGGATAGTCCTTAAATCGTGGCATTTATGCTTTCTAGGGCCTTGTCATTAGCCGATAGCTTCTTTGAGAGGGCATCATTGATCCTCTATTGGCTAATGGAAATCTCTCTCAAGTTGGGTTCATTTCCATTGTTGCCATTGTTGTTGCACCCTTCTTGAAAGAAAGAGCGTGGTCGGCCCCACCCTTGACCTGCTGGACGATAGCCATTGTTGGCTACGTATAAGGCATCCTCACATATTTCTGTGCAGTCATTGCCCAAATGGCTCTTGTTACCACAGACTTGACATGTGATGTGAGAGTCTAGGGCATAGGCATTGCCACACACGTCTCCATTGGCTTGTCCACCTATCTTCTTCATGAGGAGGTCCAATTTGGCAGTGATCATGTCCACCTCCTTCAAGGTGTGCATGCCTTGCTGATGGGTGTGGAGACGCTCATTGCTCCAACCCATGTTTGACACCATCTTGTCAATTAAGTCTTTGGCTTTGGGCACCATCAATGAGAAGAATGCACCTCCAGCAACATCGACATGGTCACGAGCAGAAGGAATCAACCCATTGTAGAAGTTTTGAATAATCAACCAGTGATCCATCCCATGGTGGGGACAGGCTAGGACGTACTCTTGCAGCCTTTCCCAAGCCTCGGAAATAGACTCCTTTGCATTTTGATGGAAGTTGGAAATCCTTCCACGTAGGGCATTAGTCTTGCCCAACAGAAAGAACTTCGCGAGAAATGCTGTAGAATACTTCTCCCAAGTGTCTACAGCACTTCGACTTGCATAGAACCACTGCATCGCTCTACTAAGAAGAGAGAATGGAAACAATCTAAGATGAACGACATCAGGAGATATGTCCTTGATCTTAGAAGTGCTATAGATTTCAAGGAACTGTTGCAGGTGAGCACTTGCATCCTCGTTATCCTTCCAACAAAATGGGTTGACTTGCACCATAGTGATCAGACTAGTCTTGATTTTGAAGTTCATGTCTCGCGTGTTAACAGTGGGCCCAACACACATTGTTAGCAGAGGGAGCTGAAAACTCACAAAGGGTCTTCTGGGCCGTTGGAGTTTTGGTTGTTGGTGCAGTAGAGCTGGCTTGCTTTGCTGCACAAAGCTTTTGAGTAGTAACGACACGAGGTCGATCTCTCAGAAGGGATTCAGGATTTTCAACAAAGTTTTTCGACAAGCAGAAACTAGACATACACTACCCCGTTTTCACAAAAATGCAAAAAAAGGGTTATCCTACTAAAAACCTACCCACAATCCTTTCCTATTCATTCAATCATGCAATACTTCAGCTGTCTTCCACAGCAATGGCACGATAAATGCTTGTTGACGCATCTTACATCACAGTTAAAACTCCGCAAGCGCACGGAAACTATTGATGTAGCATTTGCCCTTAAAAGAGTATTCCAAGGGCGTCTTTTATTTTCTCCCAAAGGAAGGCTAGATGAAAGCATAGCAATCATCAAGTGTAGGGGATAGGTTGGTCTAGGTAGGGTTCTAGTAAGGATGGGTAATAGATAATTAGAGAGGTAGTGTGACACACACAAAAGCATTTTATCCTAAGGGGGATAAATGGGTCAAGAGGGATTAAGTTAAGAGTTAGATAGATACTCCTACTATGCTTCTAATATACATACACATAGCCTAAGTTAGATACTAAGGATCATGTCAATGGTGAACTCTCATGCTAAGTTGTTCAACACATCGGGTACAGGTTTACCCCTAGCGATACTAGGACGACTCCTGCAAAGAGCATGTGGCATAGCCGAACGTGGAGGATTACAAGGACAAATAGAGCTATCACAACCTACTGCCTACGTCTTCAATCCATGGGTTTACGAGACATCCAAAGCAACTTAACTATCCTACAACATGCTAGCATATTAAGTAATACCTTAAGAGCTGCAGCACAAGCCATCCTAAGGCAATGACTAACCTAAACATCATTGAACCAATGTTGATACATAGCATGAGTTATTCAAATTAACATGGTCATGTCATAAATATTTAGACTATAGTGGGGGTTTGTAGTGTTTATGATGATATAATGAGAGTGGTATAGCATAATCATAAATATTACTCCTACCACATACATGGAATCCAAAATCAGATAAGAAACGCTTCATCCAAGTATATGAATAGAAGAAGACTAAATATAACATCTTTATTAAGAACAAAGTCACGAATAAAAATAGGAATATGAGATCCATACCTTTTCCAATTTGGAATTGGGAAGAGAGAGACTCCTTCTACTCCTTCCTAACATGTACTATGGACTAGAGGCTCTCCTCTCTACAGCCTAAACTCCTCTAAACCTATGGAGAGTAGTTGATACAATAGAATGAAGTTGGAGAAGGGTTGGTTCCGACCACCAAAAGTGCACGAATCAGTATTTATCGTGATCAGGGCAGCATAGGGAGTCGACATGTGGAAGCTGATCGACTTTGGTGCCAGGAAGGCATCTGTCAAACTTCCTAGGTGGCCGAACAGAAAGTTGGACCAATTCTAGTGTGCTTCCTCAGGGTGACTTTAAGGTGGGTCCCGTTGACTGATATGGGTGATACACCATTGGATGGCCTCGGATATTTCTGTTTGTAGGCTATTTGACCCATGTGATGCCACATGTTGGCGCTTGATTGGCTGGGATGACATTTTATAGGATTGCTCCCCCTCTTTTACCTCATTTCCTGCAATAAATGCTTGCATGCATGAATGTGCATCTAGGCATCCCTTATGGGTTTTGGTTGATTTATGACAAGCAAATGAGATCCTAGCCAAATTGTTGAGATGAGCGCAGGTTTTAATGAAATTTTGAAGAAAGCGCAAAAAGAAAGGAGAATGAGGATCTATATGGAAAACAGCTCAAGAGCTGAATAAATTAGATCATTGTGTATGGAGTGTGTTGGAAAAACACACCCGAAGAGCTCAAGCACAAGAAAACTCATTCACTGCACATATTTATACAGGACCGAACTAGTCTGATATGCACCGGACAAGTCCGATATCTCTCTGTTCCAAATCGGACAAGTCATCCCAGTGCGGACTTGTCTGCACAGTCCAGGTTTACACAGAACATACTAGTTCGATATCACCACGAACTAGTCCGATATCTTTCTGACTAAGATCGTACTAGTCCTCCCCAGTGCGGACTAGTCCTCAACACTTCACAACTTTGCACGAAATCAGATAGGTCCGATATCACCACGGACTAGTCCGATATACTTCTGTTCCAAATCGGACAAGTCTGATATCTACCCGGATTAGTCCGAAAAACCCTCTGACTATAACAATACAAGTCCGCCAAGTGCGGACTTGTCCTCAATTCACTAAGGGGTTCACCACGGTCGGACTAGTCCGATAATGGCCGGACTAGTCCGAACATTTCCAGAGACAAAAACGGACAAGTCCGCCCCTGGTCAGACAAGTTCGATAATTCGGGGCACTTAGGGTTTCCCACACGCCGCACACCGGACTAGTCCGGAGTCCACCAAAGACTAGTCCAGACTTTGAAAACCCTAACGGTAACCCTTGGAAACCCTCGTATAAATAGAGGTGCACGACCCAACTATGACATCTCTCGACCCCCTGCATCGTCACACCCTCCAAGATCCTAGAAAACACGTCTCTCCACACAATCCAATGCAAGAAAGATCAAATCCTTGAGGATTAACATTAGATCAAAGGAGAGACACGATTCTTTAAGTTTTGAGCTCTTAGGTTTGATTCTCTCACACAATCTTGTTGTTTCATTGCAGATCTTATGAGTGTGTCTTTGTGGTGTTTTTATTTGTAATCCTGGGGAGCCCTCAACTTGTGAGAAGGCCCCTTGAACACGGTTATCTTGCCCCTTTGTGATAGTGGAAGAGAATTGGTCTTTGTGGCATCTCGATGAGGTTAGGGTTGGTGAAGACCCGGTCCTTTCGTGGGCTCCTCAACGTGGATGTAGGTTGCCTCTGTGGGAACCGAACCACATGATAAAATCTTGTGTCAATCTTGTTCTTCGTTTTTCATATCACATTCTAGGGTTTACTTGATCTTGCATATCTTATGGTAAAACCTTGAAACTAAAGATTACCTTGTGCTTTACCAAGTTTAATTGAAGCAATGTACTCTAGTTACATCTTAATTTCCGCTGCATAGAGTACTTAGATTGAGATCATTGATCTAACTTGATCAATTTAGTCCGCACGCACTGGACTAATCCGCACACTACCGCACTAGTCCGATTTCTCGGTATTTGATCAAGTTGTTGAGTGTTGCAGGTTCCGACTAAAATTCAAAAAGGCCAATTCACCCCCCCCCTTCTAGGCCACATTCAATTGGTATCAGAGTCGGAATCTTCAAAAAGAGACTAATCGCTCGAAGAGAAAATGTCGGACATGAAGGAGGTGCATAAGAGCCTCAACCAAGAGAAGGTTGAAGATGAAAATGCTCAAAAATTGGAGAACCTCCTCGACGCCATTCAGGACTTTGAGGATGAAGATCGAGGACGAGAAGAAGAAGAAGGGGAGTAGTCACACCGACTACTCCCGATATCCTTTCAACTAGGATCGTCTAAATTCTAACAATAACCATTATTTGTCTATTCCTCTAGGAAAAGCCCCACACTTTGATGGCAATGATTACTCAATGTGGAGGCAAAACATGAGAATGCATTTTATCTCACTTAACCCCAGCTTGTGGCATATAGTGCGCATAGGTATAGATATCCCAGCCGACGATGAAGAGCTCACACCAAGCCAAGAGCAAGCAATTCATCGGAATGCTCAAGCTGCAACGGTCATCACATCATCACTAAGTCGGGATGAGTTCACCAAGATGGATGGACTCGAGATTGAAAAGGAAATATGGGACATATTGCAAACTGCACATGAAGGCGATCATCATGTGCGAGAGGTGGAGATCGAAATGATCGAAGGCAAATTGGGAAGATTTGCCATAGAAGAAGATGAGTCGCCGCAAGACATGTACAACCGGTTTAAGACTCTCATCAATGAGGTTCGAGCATATGGAAGTAAAAAGTGGAACGATCACAAGGTGGTGAAGCTCATCCTTAGAGCTTTCATGCCTCGCAATGTTATCCTGTGCTCGATGATTATAGAAATCCCCGGGTACAAGAAAATGACTCCGGATGAATTGCTTGGAAAGATCATCAACTTCAAAATGATGGAGAAGCAAGCAAAACATGTCAAGGAGATTGTCGACCTCACCTCGGCAAAGAAGAAAGGGGTCGCCTTAAAATCCACTTGCAATCCCTTGTCAATAAAAGCTCAAAAGGCTCAAGATGAAGATGACAGCGATGATGAGAGCAGCAACATAGATGAGGAAGACATGATCCTCTTCATGAAGAAATTCAAGAGGATGATGGAGAGAAGACAAGGGGGTAAACCAAGTGAAGGAAAACACAAAGAAAAGTCAAGACTGAAGTTGAGGCGGTCTTTCTATAACTGTGGTGAATATGGCCACTTTATAGTTGATTGCCCATACGAAGAAAACAAGAAGAAGATCAAGGAAACGAAGCCTGAACCCAAAAAGTTCTTCAAGAAGAAAAGGCAAGTGGGAAAGGTGCACCGAGGAAAGGAGTGGGACTCAAATGATGAGTCCTCGTTCGAAGAGGAAGAGGAGATGGCTAGCATAGCCATCAAAAAGACGACGAAGAAATCAACTCTCTTCCCATATATTGGCGCTAGGAAGGACAGCGACACATGTCTAATGGCGAAGGAAGGTAAAAGAAAGATAACAACCAAATCTTCCTCCTCATATTCCTTTGCCAGCAATAGTGATGATTCTACTGAATATGATAGCTGTGATGAAGACATGCTTATTGACTTAGATAAGAAAACATCTGCTAAAATAAATTTTCTGATGCATAAACTTGTTGACAAGGAGGATCTTGTTTATCGACAAGAAGATATGATCATCCTTCAAAAGGAGGAGTATCTTAAGATCAAAAAGCTCCTTGAACTTGAAATGGAGCAAAGAAAGTCACTAGAGCTTGAATTAGCTTCAAGCAAGGAATCTTGCTTAAAGTTAAGCGACTCAAACGTAATTATCAAGGATGAAGTTGCTAACTTTACCAAAGTTAACAAGATCCTTGAAGTACAAGTTGAGTCACTTAAGAAAAAAGAACCTTCATCCTCTTCAAGCTCTCCTTCTCAACCCCTTAAAACTCAACCTACTACTACTTATGCATGTGCTAAAATTGATACTAGCTTGAAGGACAAGTCAACCTCGACCTAGGACAAGCATCCTTCACGTGGTGGCATATTTGACAAGGAGAAGGTCAAGTATGCAAGCAGTGCATACTTGGCCACAAGACCTCCTAATGTCAAATATGGCATTGGGTATTCCTATGGTGAAAAGCAAAATGCTAGAAACCATAAGAATAACAAGGAGTGCATTGTCTTTGTGAAGGGAAACTCCCCTCAAGTTAGAAAACCTAACAATGTTGATAAGTTCAAAAACGTTAACACATATGAGCAACAATTATTATTTAAAACTTTTGATGCATCTTATGTTCTTATGAAAAATGCTTTTGGTGAAGTGCATGCCAAATATGTTGGGCCACGCCATGGAAACACCAAGTCCCATGTGTGGATGCCCAAATATCTTGTGACTAACCTCAAAAGACCCAAGCAAGCTTGGGTACCTAAAACCAAAACATAATTTGTTTGTGCAGGCCTACTCCTCCGGTGGAGCAAAATGGGTGCTAGAGAGTGGATGCACCAACCATATGACCGGAGAACGAAGAATGTTTGTAGAATATGAAGAAAATGAAGATCCAAGCGAGGGCATCTATTTTGGAGACAATAGTCAAGGAAGGGTGCTCGGTACCAGTAAAATTGCAATATCATCTCAGCACACGCTTTCTCATGTTTTGCATGTTGACTCCTTAGATTATAACCTTTTGTCCATATCTCAATTATGTGACAAGGGTTATAATTGCTTGTTCACTAATGAGGGTGTGATCGTTTCTAGAAGGAGTGATGACTCGGTTGCATTCAAGGGTGTGTTAAAGGGAAAGCTTTATCTTGTTGACTTCAACAAAGATAAAGCCAAACGTGACACATGTTTGATTGCAAATACCATCATGGGTTGGCTGTGGCATAGACGGCTAGAACATGTTGGTATGAGGAATCTTCAAAAACTCGTGAAGGGCGATCACATCCGAGGTTTGAAGGATGTCATTTTTGAGAAAGACAGACCTTGTAGCGCGTGCCAAACTGGGAAGCAAGTAGGAGCACCTCATCCTGTGAAGAACGTCATGACAACGACAAGACCGCTTGAGCTACTTCACATGGACCTATTTGGTCCTATTGCTTACATAAGCATTGGCGGTAACAAATATGGCTTAGTAATTGTTGATGATTTTTCACGCTTCACATGGGTTTTCTTTTTGCATGATAAGACAAAAACTCAAGGAACCATCAAGATGTTTCTCAAGCGTGCCCAAAATGAGTTCTCATTGAAGATCAAGAACATACGAAGTGATAATGGCACGGAGTTCAAGAACACCAAAGTTAAGGAGTACCTAGATGAAGAAGGCATAAAACATTAATTTTCAGCACCATACTCCCCTCAACAAAACGGAATAGCCGAAAGGAAGAACCGAACCCTCATAGAGATGGCGAGGACAATGCTTGATGAGTACAAGGCTTCGGATCGATTTTGGGCGGAAGCGGTTAACACCGCTTATCACACCATAAACCGACTCTATCTTCATCGACTACTCAAGAAGACATCATATGAACTACTCACCGGTAACAAGCCTAATATTTCATATTTTTATTTTTCGGTTCCAAATGCTATACCTTGAACAACAATCCTAGGACTTCAAAGTTCGCTTTGAAGTCCGATGAAGGTTTCTTGCTTGGCTATGATTCAAACACTTACGCCTATCGTGGTCTTTAACAAAGTCTCCGGACTTGTTGAAGTAGCACATGACATAGTGTTCGATGAAACTAAAGGATCTCAAGAAGAGCAAGTTGATCAATGTGTGCTACATAGAGAAGAAGCTCCGTGTCGGGTGTTTAGAAGAACGGCGTTGGGCGATGATCGATCACAAGCGCCACCTCCAAATGAAAATGAAGAAGATGAAACACAAGTGGAGGTAATGGATCAAGGGGGGGCTTGTACACAAGATCAACCACAAGAAGACAAAGATGATCAACATACAAATGAGGGCAACCATCTAGGGGGAGTAGAAGATAACCATGAAGATTCAAGACCACAAGTGCCACACCCAAGAGTACACCAATGCGTCCAAAGAGATCACCCCGTCGTTAAACATAATCGGTGACATCCAAAAGGGAGTAACTACTAGATCTTGAATTGCTAATTTTTGTGAACATTACTCTTTTGTATCCTTTTTGCAACCGCGCAGGATTGACAACGCATTGAAAGATCCAGATTGGGTGGTGGCAATGCAAGAAGAATTGAACAACTTCAAATGGAACAAAGTATGGGAACTCGTCAAAAGACCCATGTTCAACGTCGTCGGCATAAAATGGGTCTTCCGCAACAAGCAAGACGAACACGGGGTGGTGACAATGAACAAGGCACGACTTGTGGCCAAAGGGTATTCACAAGTCGACGATTTGGATTTCGACGAAACCTTTACTCCCGTAGCTAGGCTTGAATCAATTAGAATATTAATTGCATATGCATCTCACCATGATTTCAAGCTCTATCAAATGGATGTGAAAAGCACCTTCCTCGATGGACCAATCAAGGAGGAGGTGTACTTGGAGCAACCCCCCGGATTCAAAGATCAAGAGTTCCGCAACCATGTGTTCAAACTGCGTAAGGTTCTCTACGGCCTCAAACAAGCTCCTAGAGCTTGGTATGAGTGCCTTAGAGATTTCTTAATTGAAAATAGTTTTAAAATTGGCAAGCTGATTATACGTTGTTCACAAAGCATTTTGACAATGACCTTTTTATTTGTCAAATTTATGTTGATGACATTATCTTTGGTTCAACTAACAAATACTTTTGTGAAGAATTTAATAAGATTATGACAGATTGGTTTGAGATGTCCATGATGGGAGAGCTAAAATACTTCTTGGGATTCCAAGTGAGGCAACAAAAGGAAGTTACGTTTATGAGCCAAACCAAATATACTCAAGACTTACTCAAGAAGTTTGGAATGGACAAGGCGAAGCCAATAAAGACTCACATGGCAACAAATGGACACTTGGATCTCAATGAAGACGGACCAAGCGTGGATCAAAAGGTATATTGCTCCATGATTGGACCCTACTTTACTTATGTGCATCTAGGCCTAATATTATGTTGAGTGTGTGCTTGTGTGCATGATTTCAAGCCAATCCTGAGGAGTGTCATTTGACAGCCGTCAATAGAATCTTGCGGTATTTAGTTCATACACCCAAACTAGGCCTTTGGTATCCAAAGGTTCCAAATTCAATCTCATTGGATACTCCGATGCAGATTATGCCGGACGCAATGTAGATAGAAAAAGTACCTCCAGTACATGGCAATTCTTGGGTAGATCCCTTGCTTCGTGGTCCTCCAAGAAACAAAACTCTGTTGCCTTATCCACAGCCAAAGCGGAGTATGTTGCAGCCGGGAGTTGTTGTGAACAACTCCTTTGTAGGCGACAAACTAAGGGATTACGGTTACAATATGAGCCGTATTCCACTCCTTTGTGATAATGAGAGTGCCATTAAAATTGCCCATATTCCCGTTGAGCACTCTAGGACCATACACATAGACATCTGGCATCACTTTTTGAGAGACCACTCAATGAAAGGAGACATAGCCATTTCCCATGTCAACACCAAAAAACAACTAGCTGACATTTTTACCAAGCCACTTGATGAAAATCATTTTTGTAAGCTCTGAAATGAACTAAATATCCTTCAAGCTCGGAATGTGGCTTGAAAACTTGCATACCTGTATGGCTTCTTCAAAATATGTTGATTGTGTTGTAAAAATCATCTCTCTCAATTTTCTCCAAAAAAACTATTTCATTTACTTGATCTTGGTGAATTATGGTCATAGCTTGATTGTTGGATGTTTACTAATCATATTCATCAAGATTATTTGTGTGTTTTGCCCCCTATTTTTCTCTATAAGAACCTTCAAATATATATGAATGGGCTAATTATATCTGTTCTGGTAACCACGAACTAGTATGTGGTTATCCGGACTAGTCCGCACACTGCAGACTAGTCTGCGGAGTGTCCGTTAGTCCGGACTAGTCTGGCTGACCATGGACTAGTCCGATTTTTTGACTCCATAACCCTAGTCGCCACCAAAACCCTAATCTCCTTCACCGTCACACCTCACCTCACATTCTCTCTCTTCACTCGAGCGCCCCCAAGGCGATTTGGCGATTTCTCAATCAAATCCCTTCAAGTTTGGGTGGAAATTGATCTCCATTGCTAGGGGACTGAAGACCACGGACTTGTCCGGACCTCCAACTCCTCCTTCGTCAAGAATAGAAGAATTTCGGTAAATTTCCCCACAAACCCTGGAAATTTGGATTTCTTCCGTTTTAGATCCAATAGCTTAGTTCCTTTCAGCTAATACATGCTTCCTTGCTGTATTGCATCTATGTTAAGCTATTTTTGCATTGAGCAACACCATTTGTCTCATAGTTAGGGTTTGAGATGTTGAACACCGTACTAGTCCGGCTCTGTACGAACAAGTCCGGTCCCTTTGGACTAGTCCGCACATGAGCACCGGACAAGTTCGATTTTTTAACTAAATCAACCCTGAAATTCCAACAGTCAATGCACGCCCTTGCCATCAACACTCATCCATTCCTTGCATAATCTCTTAGTCAGGACAATGTCGAATGAGAACATCTCCGACTTTGAAGATGAGATGGAACAAGATTTGTTGCCACATGCTTCGGAGTCTCGCGCTAACAAGAGGCAAGAGCGTGCCTCCGAGCCAGCACCTTCCCCACCTCACGCAAGGTTCTAGCCAAGAAGCCTGCGTCCAAGGCCAAGGATGCAGCTGGCTCTAGCTCGGCGGCTCCTTGCCAAGCTAAAGGCAAGGGAAAAGGAATTGCCTTGGGCCCGATCGGCCCTATCAAGATGAATGCACCAAGACAGGGTAACAGGGACCCCTATGAAGAAATATTCAACGGCAAGGGAAGCGATACGGCTTCCATGCTCATATTTGTGGATTGTTATAGCAGATCAAAGAAGGCAGCTGACATCGGATTCTGGAGCAACTTTCACGCGGACTTCTACAGTGGCGTGTATCTCACTATGAAGACTCCAGTGGTCTGAAGCCAGTGGATCGATTGGACCCACTTTGAGAGGAAGAGCTACCCTACCTTTGATGAAGTGATACAAGCAGTGGAGAGGCATGGGCTCAAAGACTTGTTTGCTTTCAGGTGCAACTGGAATGATGAAGTCATAGCCCAATTCTATGCTACCTGCTATTTTGCTAGTGATCAAGAGGAGGTGGTGAATTGGATGACACATGGATCCAAGTACACTAATACTTATGATGATTTTTCAAGACTGCTTCACCTAGAAGACACCGGTAACAATGAGCTCACTATCCGCAACATTGGTGTCTTGGGGAAGGATAAGATGGACTTCCTTTATGATACTAGCCTGAAGTACAACCCACCATCAACCAAGAACATGAAGCCCTTCTTCATGGTTCTTAATAGGGTGCTGAGGAAGACCATAGCTCCAAAAGATGGAGATGCAGGAAGTGTCCAAGGCTACTTAAGGACACTGATGAAGGTGACAAGCAGAAGAAGGAAGTTTGATGTTTTTTACTACATTTGGAATGACATGGTGAATATCTCCTACACACCAAACATATTCTTTGGCTATGCACCTTACTTGATATTTATGATTCAGAAGGTCACAGGAATTGAGTTTGTTAAGGATGTGGAGCACACTCCCTTGAAGCCTCAGAAGCCTACCCAAGCCACTCCCAGCTGCTCCATATCTAATGTCTAGTGAGGAGGCTCCCAGGAGGGCCCAAGCTGAAGCAAGACCCCCATCAAACTCAGGAGCTGCTACTTCCAAGAAGGGGTCCCCAAGTGGAATTTTGAAGTACTTGGCTGCCATTTTTGGCTCCTGCAAGAAGGCTGAGGTGAAGCTCCCTAAATTGAAAAAGTCAAGGAAGGAAGATATGAGGTATTTTACAGAAAATGTCAAGCATATTTGTCAGAAGCTAGAGATCGAGCCTATTGGATCCCCTGTTATCTCTGAAGATTTATCCTCTGACTTCTCCGAGCTTCCATCCCTTTCACCTTCTGAGCTTGCTTACTTCAGCATTGGAGGCACTTCGAGTGGATCCGTTCCTCCTCCTCCTCCACAGCCTGAAGCTAAAGATGAAGATGAAGATGAGGAGAGGACCGACTACGAGGAATGAAGGCACTAGATCCCTCCTCTCCTTCTTTTTGGTGTCTTGATGCCAAAGGGAGAGAGATTGAGGGGGATTCACTAAGTGTAGCTGTAGGTTGCGAGGAGAGCTCTATTAATGTTTCTTTTGGGTTGTAAAACTTTATCTGTGTTCTCTCATACTTTTGGTCTTGTGATGTGGTGCTTTGACTATGCTTATGCCTCTAAGTTATATTTATGGAATCTGTGATGATGATTTGCTATAATATGTGCTTATACTCTGAAATTGACATATATGCTTGATGATTGAGATAATTATGTCAATTTTTTCATTCTCATCACAATTATTGCTCACATACACTTAGTTTTGCACCCCACCATAAAGAGTGCACATATACCTTATGTTGTCATGCTAAATTTGTTCCAAACACATATGTGCACACTTTATGAAAATTCTGTATTTTTATCCAATTTTGTGAAATCTCAATTGGTTGTCATTAATCACCAAAAAGGGGGAGATAATAGTGCATCTAGGCATCCCTTGTGGGTTTTAGTTGATTTATTACAAGCAAATTATACCCTCACCAAATTGTTGAGATGAGCGCGGGTTTTAATGAAATTATGAAGAAAGCGCAAAAAGAAAGGAGAATGAGGATCTATATGGAAAAGAGCTCAAGAGCTTAATAAACTAGATCATTGTGTATGGAGTGTGTTGGAGAAACACACCCCAAGAGCTCAAGCACAAGAAAACTAATTCACTGCACATATTTATATAGGACCGGACTAGTATGATATACCCTGGACTAGTCCGATATCTCTCTGTTCCAAATCAGACAAGTCCTCCAAGTGCGGACTTGTCTGCACAGTCTAGGTTTACACAGACCAGACTAGTCGGATATCACCATGGACTAGTCCAATATCTTTCTGACTAAGATCGGATAAGTCCTCCCAAGTGCGGACTAGTCCTAAACACTTCACAGCTTTTCATGAAATCGGACAGGTCCAATATCACCACGGACTAGTCCGATATCCTTCTGTTCCAAATTGGACAAGTCTGATATCGGCTCGGATTAGTCTGAAAAACCCTCTGACTATAATCGGACAAGTCCTCCAAGTGCGGTCTTGTCCTCAATTCACTAAGGGGTTCACCACGGTCGGACTAGTCCGATAATGGTCGGACTAGTCCGAACATTTCCAAAGACAAAAACGGATTAGTCCGCCCCTGGTCGGACAAGTCCGATAATTCAGGGCACTTAGGGTTTCCCACACGCCACACACCTAACTGGTCTGGAGTCCACCACGGACTAGTCCAGACATTGAAAACCCTAATGGTAACCCTTGGAAACCCTAGTATAAATAGAGGTGCACGGCCCAACTATGACATGTCTTGACCCCCTGCGCCTTCACACCCTCCAAGAGCCTAGAAAACACATCTCTCCAAACAATCCAATGCAAGAAAGATCAAATCCTTGAAGATTAACATTAGATCAAAGAAGAGACACAATTCTTCAAGTTTTGAGCTCTTGGGTTTGATTCTCTCGCACACTCTTGTTGTTTCATTATAGATCTAATGAGTGTGTCTTGGTGGTGTTTTGATTTGTAATCTTGGGGAGCCCTCATTTTGTGATAAGGCCCCTTGAACATGGTTATCTGGCCCCTTTCTGATAGTAGAAGAGAATTGGCCTTTGTGGCGATTCGAAGAGGTTAGGGTTGGTGAAGACCCGGTCCTTTTGTGGGCTCCTCAACGTGTATGTAGGTTTCCTGTGTGGGAACCGAACCACGGGATAAAATCTTGTGTCAATCTTGTTCTTAGTTTTCATATCAAATTTTAGGGTTTACTTGATCTTGCATATCTTACGTTAAAACCTTGAAACTAAAGATTACCTTGTGCTTTACCAAGTTTAATTGAAGCAGCGTACTCTAGTTACATCTTAAAATCCGCTGCATAGAGTACTTAGATTGAGATCATTGATCTAACTTGATCAATCTAGTCCGCACACACAGGACTAGTCCGCACACTACCGGACTAGTTTGATTTCTCGGTATTTCATCAAGTTGCTGAGTGTTGCAGGTTCCGACTAAAATTCGAAAAGGCCTATTCACCCCCTCACTAGGCCACATTGAATGCACTTTTTCACCAAGGACAAGTGGAAATATGTTAAATAGAAAGGTGATGTGTGTAATAAATGGTATTTCCTTGTGACACCCGGTTCCAAAAATGAACCAAGTGAATGCATATGTGTGCCCAGGATGTTCAACACACATACACGAGTGCATTCACAAATGAGTATACAGAAAATTACTACAGAACAAGATTATTTAAGTACTTTTATTACAGAATTCAGAATATCTTCAAATACAAGCTCTAATGAACATTAATGACAGGTTTCAACTAATGCAGCAGAAATAAACTAAACTGAGCAAACTAAGCAAATAAGCAGCATAAGCAAAGGGTATAGCGCAGCTCCAATGTACACCAAAGGTAAGCTAACGGCAAACACAGCCTAGAACTCCGCATTATCATCGATATACTACCAATCCTGACCTGCAACTGTCGGCGGGGGAATTACAAGGGTGAGTACATGTTGTACTCAGCAAGTGTGGAAAGTATGACATATATCTGATACAAATGACGAATATAATAATGGATTAGTGCTGAAAAGTATTGTTGAAGTGTAGCAACGACACTTCCCCCGGTACTACCAAATGTAGCCCGCAGAGGTTCTTGTTTCGGTTGGGGCACGCAGAGATCAAGAACAAGATGGTGACACGAGAGATTTACGTGGTTCGGGCTGCCTAAGCGTAATACCCTACTCCACGGGGTGTGTGTTGTTGTATTGAGAACCACTAGGAAGCGTAGTGTCTGGCTCAACTTGGATCCCTCTCTCTGTATCATGCGGCTTAGTCCTTTTATAGTCCAAGGACTGACTGTTACATCATTTTCCTGGCCCGACATGTCGACCTGGCGTATTTAATAGCCTAATACATTGTCTATGAGCATTAAGCATGGTACATAGTGTGATAACGTGCCTTAATGGATGCGTTACCTCTATTAACAGTGCTCTGATCGTGTGTCATTAATACAGCATTAATGACACATAATCAGGTCTTGTAACTGCCGCTTTAACTGTCACTTGAATGTCCGTGCTGGAGGAGATCCGCCAATGTATTCGTTGGTGATGAAGGTACGGAGGCTCCACACGTGGAAGCTTCGGAGCTTCCCCTTGCAGGGAGGTAGCTCCGGAACTGCTATACACGTGTCGGCACCGTAGCTCCCCGCTGCTGAGGGGTTAGGTTCGGGGTTATTGTACATGTGTTAACAGCGGAACTTCCCTATGTTGGGAGTTTATTTCCAGACTTACGTAGCACGTGTCAACCCCGGAGCTTCCCATATGAAGGGTGCGGGTCCGGTGTAGTGTGACATGTAGGACCTGAGGAGACCTTCAACTTTGATAGGTAGAACTCTATTGCACTTCTTGCGGTATCGTGGGGTACCCGATACGCAGTGTACCGACAGTGGCCCCCAGGCCCACGTCTGGGAGAAACTCATTGGGTTAAGTAATTCAACCAGAGCTGGGGCCATCCTTGATTCCCCCGCTTTGACTTCAAAAGTCTTCTGATGTGCTGTTGGGGCGATGGTCTGGGATTAAACCATCGCCGCGTGGCTTGTTATGAATGCGGCAGATGAGATCTTTGAGTGCGGATCTCACGCAATATTGAATGTTGCCAGTTCCCAATACGAAAACTGTATCGGTTCCGCGCGCCTTGTCAGGGTGCCACCTTTGGGTTTCCCGCCACCCATCATGACAACGGTTCGCCTGGGGTAATAACCTCGATCTCTTCGTTGGGGTGGCCCCGGGCCCATTCGTCATGGATGGTGTAGATTTTTGAAATGTGACCAAACTCTTGTTGCAATTTCCATCCAAGCGTTGCGGAGGCTTACTTAAGAAGGAAAGTATGCACGGTTTGAGGATTCTTTACGCTTTCGATCAAACTTGCGCTCAGAGCCTCCCAAACTTCGCCTAGATTTTCCTTCCTGTGCTCCACTTTGCCGCGATGGAGTTGGGTCTTCCCAAGAGCCACCTCGAGAGCGAGGACGATTTGATGAAGGTTCGGACCTATATGGGGTGGTCCAGTGACTCCTTCAGCCACCTGATCCGTGCCGGCAAGCTCCCATTCAAGAAGGAGCGTAATGGCGACATGGTGTACTTTTTACCGTACGCCATGGTGGGATTGATCCCACCTTTTTCAAGATTTCTCTTGATGTTGCTGGACTTCTACAGTCTCCAGCTATATCATCTTGTCCCCCATTCTCTTCCGTTAGTGGCGACCTTCGTCCACTTCTGCGAGATGTGGGTGGGTGTTCCCCCATGCATCGAGTTGTTTTGTACCTTCCACCACCAGCAAAGGGACTGAGCTTCTTGGCTTCTACTATTTCATGAAGTGCAAGAACTACCCCTTCAAGTACTTGAAATCATTCCCTTCCGGAAAATTGGATGGCTGGAAGAAGGACTGGGTCATCATTGTAGTGGAGGAGCACGAGAGGTTGGAGCTGCCCCAAGGACTCCCCAACGTTGATACCGACACCTGCTGTGCAGTTTCGGTGCTGTCAGATGCCTTTAACTCTATCTTGACTAGGATCCGAGAATGCTTGAAGGGTGGAGTTACCCCTTAGATCGTCTTTGGAAATTTCTTAGTCAATAGGTGGGCTCCACTAAGGAAGAGTGAGAAGCTTGCCTGGGCCCTCAATAGTCTGATGGATGACGACCGAATTGAAACCGGTCTGAAGTCCAACTTGGATGACAAAGCTCTGAAGCTTCATCTCAAGAAATTTCACCATGGGATAAACGTCGAAGGCGATGACTTGGTTCCGCCTGCTGCTTTCCTTCCTCTGAACATGGAGCCAGAGTTCAGCAGAGAGCTCGGGAGAAATATGCCGATGCTTGATGACCTTGGTGAGGTGGAGAGGTGTCGAACCTCCGAGATCGTGATCCCTGGAGCTTCTGAAGGAGTGTCTGCCTCTACCCCGAGCCAGAGGGTTGAAGACACCGGCAAGGACAAGGGCAAAGAGCCAGCTGAACCCTCCAGCCGGAACAGGAAGCTGAAGCATGCTGATGGGAGGTCCATCAGGCCTGCTCCCTCTACAATGGCTCCTTCTCCCTAGCGAGGGAGGTCTTCTGCAACTGCACCTTCTCCGGGGTAGGCATCTTTTAGAGGCGCTAGCTCCAGACAGTCAACACCAGCCTCAGTGCCGACTAAGAGCTCCAGGCCTTGGACTTCTTCCCGACCAAGAGAAGCTCCGGCCGAGAGGATTTCGGCTGCCGCAAGTGGTCCCCAGCTGAGGTCCGAAGTCGTTGTCTCACCTGACTTGGTGGGCTCTGGCTCCGAGCCTCAGAAGAAGAGGTTCCGCGGTGACTGGGACGGTAGCATTCCTAGGTAAGCGTCATGTGCTCGCCTTAAAATGCTAATCTTGTTTTTGTTGTGTCTTTAATCTTTTCATCCCTTTTTCTAGGGTGTCGAGAAAGGAGTTGGTGACTTCGTCATCTGTTGTAGCGACCATGGCTGCGCATGCTGAAGCTCCGGCTTCGACCACTGAGCCTCCTCCTCAAGTGGTGGTAGAAGTCACGGCAGCTTCGGTGCCAGCTGTCCCGGATTTGGATTCAGAGTCCTCGCTAGAAGCTCCCGTGGTAGCGCCGGGCCACGGGGGAGAAGTTGACGATGTACCCATGGCAATATTGTTGGAGGCTGATTGAAAGTGCATATAGGCATCTCTTGTGGGTTTTGGTTGATTTATGACAAACAAATGAAATCCTAACCAAATTGTTCAGATGAGTGCAAGTCTTAAAAGAAATTATGAAGAAATCGCAAAAAGAAAGGAGAATGCGGATCTATATGGAAAAGAGCTCAAGAGCTAAATAGATTAGATCATTGTGTATGGAGTGTGTTGGAGAAACACACCCCAAGAGCTCAATCACAAGAAAACTCACTCACTGCACTAATTTATACAGGTCTGGACTAGTCCGATAATATCCGGACTAGTCCGATAACCCTCTGTTCAAAATCGGACAAGTCCTCCCAGTGCGGACTTGTCTGCACAGTCCGAGTCTACACAGACCGGACTAGTCCGATGTTACCACAGACTAGTCCGACATCATTCTGACTAAAATCGGACTAGTCCTCCCCAATGCGGACTAGTCCTCTACACTTCACAAATTTACACGAAATTGGACAAGTCCGAATTTACCACGGACTAGTCCGATAACTTCTATGACTAAAATCGGACAAGTCCTCCAAATGTGGACTTGTCCCCAATTCACTAAGGACATCACCACAGCCGGACTTGTCCAAAAATAACTGGACTAGTCCGAAGTTTTCCAGAGCCTAAATCGGACTAGTCCGCCCGAGGCCAGACAAGTCTGATCTTCCTGGGAACTTATGGTTTCCTGCACGCCGCGCACCAACCTAGTCCAGACTCCACCACGGACTAGTCTGGATCCTTGAAACCCTAACCGTAACTTTTGGAAAGACCATATAAATAGATGTGCACGGCCCAACTATCAACACTTTCAACCCCCTGCACCGTCACACCCTCCAAGAGCTTAGAGAACACATCTCTCCACGCAATCCAATGCAAGAAAGATCAATCCCTTGAGTATTCATCTTGGATCAAAGGAGAGACGCGATTCACACGTTTGAGCTCTTGGGTTTGATCTCTAACACACTCCTGTTGTTTCATTGTTCATCTTAAGAGTGTGTTCTTGGTGGTGTTCTACTTGTAATCTTGGGGAGCCCTCGACTTGTGAGAAGGCCCCTTGAACTTGGTGATTTACCCTTGTGATAGTGAAAGAGAATTGGCCTTCGTGGCGATTCGACGAGGTTAGGGTCAGTGAAGACCCGGTCCTTTCGTGGGTCCTCAATGTGGACGTAGGTTGCCTTTATCGGAATCGAACCACGGGATAAAATCTTGTGTCAAACTTGTTCTTAAATTTTTCGTATCATATTCTAGAGTTTGCTTGATCTTGTCCATCTTATGTTAAAATATTCAAATCAAAGTTAATTTGTAATACACTAAATTTCATTGACTCAATACTTTCAATTTACATAGTACTATATTCCATTGCGTATTGTGCTTGTATTGAAATCATTGATCTAAATTTATCAATCTAATCCGCACGCACTGGACTAGTTGCACTCTACCGGACTAGTCCGATTTCCTTGTATTTCATCAAGTTGCTAAGTGTTGCAGGTTCCGACAAAAATTCAAAAACACCTATTCACCCCCCCCCCTCTAGGCCACCTTCAATTGGTATCAAAGAGGGACTCTTCACAAGAGACTAATCGCTCAAAGAGAACATGTTGGACATGAAGGATTTGCACAAGAGTCTCAACAAAGAGAAGGTTGAAGATGAAAAAGCTCAAAAATTGGAGAAGCTCCTCGACGCCATCAAGAACTTCGAGGATGATGATGAGGAGACGCTTGAACTCAAGGCGCTCCTAAGTAAGGAAGCCCTCTCGAAAGGGAAAGTGACGGTCAAGGATGAGAAGAAGAAGGAGGAGAGTAGTCACACCGACTACTCCCAATATCCTTTCAACTACGATCGTCTTAATTCTAACAATAACCATTACTTATTTACTCCTCTAGGAAAAGCCTCACACTTCGACGGCAATGACTACTCAATGTGGAGGCAGAACATGAAAATGCACTTAATCTCACTCAATCCCAGCTTGTGGCATATTGTGTGTATAGGAATAGATATCCCGGACAACGATGAAGAGCTCACACCAAGCCAAGAGCAAGAAATTCATCGAAATGCTCAAGCCGCGGCAGTCATTACATCTTCACTAAGTTGGGATGAGTTCACCAACGTGGATGGACTCGAGATTGCAAAGGAAATCTAGGACACACTGCAAACTGCACATGAAGGCAATCGTCATGTGTGAGAGGCGAAGATCGAAATGATCGAAGGCGAATTGATAAGTTCGCCATAGAATAAGATGAGTCACCACAAGACATGTACAATTAGTTAAAGATGCTCATAAACAAGGTTCGGACATACAGAAGCAAGAAGTGGAACGATCACAAGGTGGTGAAGCTCATCCTTAGAGCTTTCATGCCTCGCAACGTCACCTTGTGCTCGATGATTAGAGAAAGCCCCGGGTACAAGAAAATGACCCTGGATGAGCTGTTGGGAAAATCATCGATTTCGAGATGATGGAAAAGAAAGAAAAGCATGTCAAGGAGATTGCCGACTTCACCTCGGCAAAGAAGAAAGGGGTCTCTTTGAAGTCCACTTGCAAGCCCTTGTCAAAAGAAGCTCGAGAAGCTCAACAAGAAGAGGACAGCGATGACGAGAACAGCAAAATAAATGAAGAGGACATGATCCTCTTCATGAAGAGATTTAAGAGAATGATGAAGAGAATACAAGGTGGCAAATCAAGTGAAGGAAAACACAAAGAAAAATCAAGACCGAAGATGAGGCGGGTGTGCTATAACTGTGGTGAATATGACCACTTTATAGTTGATTGCCCGTATGAATAAAACAAGAAGAAAACCAAGGAAACTAAGCCTCAACCCAAGAAATTCTTTAAGAAGAAGAAGCAAGCTAGACAAGCACATCTAGGAAAGGAGTGGGACTCAAATGATGAGTCCTCATCCGAAGAGGAAGAGGAGATGGCTAGCATAGCCATCGATAAGACATCCAAGAAGTCCACCCTCTTCCCAACTCTCAGCGCATGGAAGGGCAACAACACTTGCCTCATGGCAAAGGAAGGTAAATGAAAGGTAACAACCAAATCCTCTTCCGTGAATTCCTATTCTAGTGATAGTGAAGTCGCTAGTGATAATGAAGACATGCTCGTTGGCTTCAATAAGAAAACAGCTGCGAAGATGAAATTTCTACTTGATCAGCTTGTTGAGTAGGAGAAGTTGATCAACCGTCAAGAAGATATGATTATCTCCCAAAAGGAGGAATATCTTGAACTTGACAAGCTTCTCGAACTTGAAAAGGAGCAAGGCAAGTCACTGGAGCTTGAGTTAGCCTCAAACAAGGAAGCTTGCTTGAAGTTAAGAGACTCAAATACTACCATCAAGGACGAAGTTGCTAACCTATCCAAGGTTAACAAGATCCTTGAAGTACAAGTTGAGTCACTCAAACAAAGTGACCCCTCATCCTCTTCAAGCTCACCTTCTCAACCCTTTAAAACTGAAGCTACTATTACTTGTTCATGTGCTAAAATTGACACTAGCTTGAAAGAAAAGTCAACCTCTACCAAGGACAAGCATCCTTCCCAAAGTGCCATATTTGACAAGGAGAATATCAAATATGCACATAGTGCATACTTGGCCACAAGACCCCCTAATGTCAAATATGGCATTGGGTATTATTATGGTGAAAAGCAATATGCTAGAAGCCATAAAAATAAAAAGGAGAGCATTGCCTTTGTGAAGGGAAACTTCTCTCAAGCTAGAAAGCCTAAAGTCAACACATATGAGTACCAGACTAGTCCAGCATCCGCACGGACAAGTCTGGTTTTCCAGACTAGTTCTGTTCATAAACAACAACAACTATTATTCCGTACTTTCGATGCATCCTATGTTCTAATGAGAAGTAATTTTGGTAAAGTTTATGCTCATTATGTTGGGCCACGCCATGGGAACACCAAGTCTCATGTGTGGGTGCCCAAATCTCTTGTAACTAACCTCAGAGGACCCAAGCAAGCTTGGGTACCTAAAACCAAGGCATGATTTGTTTTGCAGGCATATTCCTCTGATGGATCGAAATGGGTGCTAGACAGTGGTTGCACCAACCACATGACTGGAGAAAGAAGGATATTCGTTGAGTATGAAGAAAATGAGAATCCAAACGAGGGCATCTATTTTTGAGACAATAGTCAAGGAAAGGTGCTCGGTACCGGTAAAATTGCTATATCGTCTCAACATACTCTTTCTCATGTGTTACATGTCGATTCCTTAGATTATAACCTGCTGTCCATATCTCAATTATGTGACAAAGTTTATAATGGCTTGTTCACTAATGAGGGTGTGACCATCGCTAGAAAGAGTGATGGTTCCGTTGCATTCAAGGGTGTGTTAAAGGGAAAGCCTTACCTTGTTGACTTCAACAAAGATAAAGCCGAACTTGACACATGCTTGATGGCAAAGACCAACATGGGTTGGCTATGGCATAGAAGGCTAGCGCATTTTGGTATGAGGAATCTTCAAAAACTCCTCAAGGGCGATCACATCCGAGGTTTACATGTTTTACATCACAACATACACTTTCTCATGTTTTATATGTTGATTCCTTAGATTATAACCTCTTGCCCATATCTCAACTATGTGACAAAGGTTATAATTGTTTATTCACCAATGAGGGTGTGACCGTCTCTAGAAGGAGTGATAACTCTATTGCATTCAAGGGTGTGTTAAAGGGAAAACTTTATCTAGTTGATTTCAACAAAGATAAAGCTGAACATGACACATGCTTGATTGCAAAGACTAACATGGGTTGGCTGTGGCATAGACGGCTAGCACATGTCGGTACGAGGAATCTGCAAAAACTTCTAAAAGGCCATCACATCCGAGGTTTGAAGGATGCTGTTTTCGAGGAAGACAGGCCTTGTAGCGTGTGCCAAGCCAGGAAGCAAGTTGGAGCACCTCATCCCGCGAAGAACGTCGTGACTATAACAAGACTGCTCGAGCTACTTCACTTGGACCTTTTCGGTCCAATTGCTTACATAAGCATCGGCGGTAACAAATATGGCTTAGTAATTGTTGATGACTTTTCCCGCTTCACTTGGGTTTTCTTTTTACATGATAATACAAAGACTCAAGGAACCCTATAGAAGTTCTTCAAGCATGCTCAAAATGAGTTCTCATTGAAGATCAAGAACATTCGAAGCGACAACAGCACGGAGTTCAAGAACACTCAAGTTTAAGAGTACCTAGACGAAGAAGGGATAAAGCATGAGTTTTCAACACCTTATTCCCCTCAACAAAACGGAGTTGCTGAAAGGAAGAACCAAACCCTCATAGAGATGGTGAGAACAATGCTTAATGAATACAAGACCTCAGATCAGTTTTGGGCGGAAGCTATTAACTCCACTTGCCACGCCATAAACCGACTCTACCTTCATCGACTACTCAAGAAGACATCATAGGAGCTACTCACGGGTAACAAACCAAATATTTCCAATTTTTTAGTTTTCTATTCTAAATGCTATATTTTAAACAAGAAGCTGAGGACTTCAAAGTTTGCCTTGAAGTCCGATGAAGGTTTCTTTCTTGGCTATGATTTGAACTCCTACGCCTATCGTGTCTTCAACAAAACTTCTGGACTTGTTGAAGTAGCACGTGACATAGTGTTCGATGAAACTAACGGCTCCCAAAAAGAGCAAGTTGATCCATGGTGTGCTAGATAGAGAAGAAGCTCCATGTCAAGCATTGAGAAGAATGGCATTGGGCGATATTCGACCACAAGCACCACCTCCACATGTGCATGAGGAAGATGAACCACAAGTGGAGGCCAATGATCAAGGTGGAGCTTCCACACAAGATCAACCTCAAGAAGACGAAGATGATAAACAAGTCAATGAGGGCAACCATCTAGGGGGAGAAGAAGAAGATCATGAAGATGCAAGACCACAAGTGCCACACGCAAGAATACACCAATGCGTCCAAAGGAATCACGCAATCGAAGACACCATTGATGACATCCAAAAGGGAGTAACAGCTCGCATAGCTAACTTTTGTGAGCATTACTCTTTTGTTTCCTTTTTCGAACCACGCGGGATTGATGATGCATTGAAAGATCCGGACTGGGTGGTGGCGATGCAAGAAGAACTGAACAACTTCAAACGAAACGATGTGTGGGAACTCGTTGAAAGACCCAACGCGAATGTCGTCAGCACCAAATGGGTCTTCCGCAACAAACAAGACGAACACGGGGTGGTGACAAGGAACAAGGCACGAGTTGTGGCCAAAGGGTATTCACAAGTTGAAGGTTTGGATTTCGATGAAACCTTTGCTCCTGTAGCTAGACTTGAATCAATTAGAATATTGCTTGCATATGTTACTCACCATGATTTCAAGCTCTACCAAATGGATGTGAAAAGTGCCTTCCTCAACGATCCAATCAAGAAGGAGGTGTATGTGTAGCAACCTCCCGGATTTGAAGATAAGTGTTCCCCGACCACATCTTTAAACTGCGTAAGGCTCTCTACGGCCTCAAACAAGCTCCTAGAGCTTGGTATGATTGTCTTAGAGATTTCTTAATTGAAAATGGTTTTAAGATTGGTAAAGCAGATTATACATTATTTACAGAACACTTCGACAATGATCTTTTTATTTGTCAAATCTATGTTGATGACATTATCTTTGGTTCAACTAACAAATCCTTTTCTGAAGAATTTAGTAAGATTATGACAGATATGTTTGAGATGTCTATGATGGAAGAGCTAGAGTACTTCTTGGGATTCCAAGTGAGACAACAAAAGGAAGGGACATTCATAAGCCGAACCAAGTACACTCAAGACATACTCAAGAAGTTTGGGATGGACAAGGCGAAGCCTATCAAGACTCCCATGGCGACTAATGGACACTTGGATCTCAATGAAAATGGACCAAGTGTGGATCAAAAGATATATCGCTCCATGATTGTATCTCTACTTTACTTATGTGCATCTAGGCCAGACATTATGTTGAGTGTATGTTTGTGTGCAAGGTTTCAAGCCAACCCAAAAGAGTGTCATTTGACCACCGTAAAAAGAATCTTGCGGTATTTAGTTCATACACCCAACCTAGGCCTTTGGTATCCTAAAGGTTCCAAGTTCAATCTCATTGGATACTCCGATGAAGATAATGTCGGATACAAAGTAGACAGAAAAAGCACCTCTGGTGCATGCCAATTTCTAGGTACATCCCTAGTTTCTTGTTCCTCCAAGAAACAAAACTCTATTGCCTTATCCATGGCCGAAGCGGAGTATGCTGCAGCCGGGAGTTGTTGTGCACAACTCCTTTGGATGCGACAAACTCTAAGGGATTATGGTTACAATATGAGCCGTATTCCACTCCTTTGTGATAATGAGAGTGCCATTAAAATTGTTCATAATCGAGTTGAGCACTCCAGAACCAAACACATAGACATCTGGCATCACTTTTTGAGAGACCACTTAATGAAAGGAGACATAGCCATTTCCCATGTCAACACCGAAAAACAACTAGCCGACATATTCACCAAGCCACTTGATGAAAAACACTTTTGCGAGCTCCAAAATGAACTAAATATCTTGATGCTTGGAATGTGGCTTGAAAAGTTGCATACCTGTATGGTTTATTCAAAATATGTTGATTGTGTTGTTAAAATCATCTTTCTCAATTTTCTCCAAAAACTATTTCAATTACTCGATCTTGGTGAATTATGGTCACTGCTTGATTGTTGTAAGCTTACTGACCATATTCATCAAGATTATTTGATTTGTTTTGCCCCCCTATTTTCTTAATAAGTACCTTCGAACATATATGAATGGGCTAAGCATTTCTGTTCTGGTGACCACGGACTAGTCCGTGGTTACCCGGACTAGTCCGCCCCTGCAGACTAGTCCGTAGAGTGTCCTGTAGTACGGACTAGTCCGACGGACCACGGACTTGTCCGATTTTTCGACTCGATAACCCTAGCCACCACCAAGACCTAATCATCTTCATCCTCACAACTTGCCCCACACTCTCTCTCCTTTCTCGAGTGCTCTCAAGGCGATTTCCTTCGTTCTCCATCGAATCCCTCCAAGTTTTGGTGGAAAACGATCTCCATTGCATAGGGATTGAAGACCACGGACTTGACTGCACCTTCAACCCCTCCATCTCAAAGAATCAAAGATTTTCGGTAAAATTTCCTCCAAAACCCTAGAAATCATGGTTTTCTTCATTGCTCACTAAATAGTCTAGTTCCTCTCGGTTAACACATGCCTCCTTGTTGTATTACATTTATCTTGAACTACTTTTGCATTGGGAATCACTATTTGTCGTCTAGTTAGGGTTTGAGATGATGAACGCCAGACTAGTCCGGTCCATGTACGGACAAGTACGGTAACCCCGGACTAGTCTGTACCTATACACCGGACAAGTCCGATATTTCCTGAACTCAACCCTAATTTCTCATTCCTCAATGCACTTCCTTGTCATCAATTCTTATGCATACATTATGTAACGCTCTCTCGGGACAATGTCGAATGAGAACATCTCTGACTTTGAAGATGAGATGGAACAAGACTTGTTGCCGCGTGCTTCAGAGTCACGCGCTCAAAAGAGGCAAGAGCATCCCTCCGAGCCTGCACGTTCCCCACCTCAGGTGCAGCGCAAGGTGCTTGCCAAGAAGCCTGCATCTAGGGCCAAGGACGCAGCTGGCTCCAGCTCGGTAGCTCTTCGCCAAGTGAAGGGAAAAGGAAAGCGAATTGCTTCGGGCCCTATCGGCCCACTTAAGATGCATGCTTCGAGGCAGGGAAACAGAGATCCCTCCGAGGAGAAGTTCAACGTCAAGGGAAGCGACACTGCTTCCAAAATCAGATTTTTGATTGCTACAGCCGTTCCAAGAAGTTTGTTGATGCTAGGTTTTGGAGAAATTTTCATGCAGACTTCTACAGCTCAGTTTACCTTACTATGAAGACTCCGGTGGTCCGCAGCCAGTGGATTGACTGGAATCACTTTGAGAAGAAGAGCTTTTCAACATTTGATGAGGTTATAAATGCAGTGTAGAGGCATGGACTGAAGGAGATGTTTGCCTTCAGATTTAACTGGAATGATGAGCTCATTACTCAGTTATATGCCACTTGTTTCACTACAAGGATTCCGCCCTGTTGCAACGATTGTACTGCAACGAATACTAAATCGTTGCAGTAAGCTTGTCTTTTGCCACGATTCACTAGTTTGTGGCATTAGCATCTATCGCCACAGAACACGATTGTTGCATTAGGATATGTTGCCACGATTCACTAGTTCGTGGCATTAGCATCTATCGCCACGGAACACGATCGTTGCACTAGAATCTGTTGCCACGATTCACTAGTTCATGGCATTAGGATCTATCGCCACGAATCTATTGCCACGATTCACTAGTTCGTGGCATTAGCATCTATCGCCAAGGAACCCGATCGTTGCATTAGAATCTGTTGCCAGGATTCACTAGTTCCAGGCATTAGCATCTATCGCCACTGAACCCGATCATTGCATTTGGATCTGTTGCTACGATCCACTAGTTCATGGCATTAGCATCTATCGCCATGGAACCTGATCATTGCATTAGAATCTGTTGCCACGATTCACTAGTTCGTGGCATTACCATCTATCGCCACGGAACGCGATCATTGCATTAGGATTTGTTGCCACGATTTAATAGTTCGTGGCATTAGCATCTATCGCCGCGGAACACAATCGTTACATTAGGAACTTTTGCCGTGCATCACAAGTTCGTAACGATAGGATCTATCACCACGAGACAATCGTTGCATTAGGATCTGTTGCCACAAAATACCGGTTCGTGGCGTTAGGATCTATGGACACAAAACACAATCATTGCATTAGGATCTGTTGCCACGAAATACCGGTTTGTGGCGTTAGGATCTATCGCCACGGAACACAATCGTTGCATTAGGAACTTTTGCCACGATTCACCAGTTCGTGGCGTTACGATTTATCGCCACGAAACACAAATGTCGCGTTAGGAACTTATGCCACGATTCACAATTTCGTTGTGATAGGATCTGTCGCCACGCAACACTATCGTTGTATTAGGATCTGTTGCCATGAAATACCGGTTGGTGGCATTAAGATCTATCGCCACGGAACATAATCGTTGCATTAGGAGCTTTTGCCATGATTCACCAGTTTGTGGCGTTAGGATCTATCGCCACGAAACACAAACGTTGCATTAGGAACTTATGCCATGATTCACAAGTTCGTGGCGATAGGATCTATCGCCACAAAATACAATCATTGTATTAGGATCTGTTGCAACGAAATACCGGTTGGTGGCGTTAAGATATATCGCCACGGAACACAAATGTTGCATTACATAGTTCACGTACAGCTAGCTCACACTGTACCTATATAAAAAAATCATCATCTTCGCTGTCCTCCCCCAATATTGGAGGTTTAATACCATCATTGATATATGTATCATCATCGTCGTCGTCATCGTCGTCATCTTCATTTGAAAGAGCGGAAGCATCACCGGTTGCTCTGTCAATGTCATAACTGTCCCATGCGGTCATATCCTCATTTATATCAATAAGTCATCAATCATAAAATGTCTCAGCCTCCATCGTCTCAGTGATATTATTTTCACTGTCTCCAAGGGGCAAGGCAAAAAGGTTTTGTGGCTTTGTTTTAACAATTGTAGCCCATTTAGGTTGCTTCACACTTCTAACGTAAAAAACTTGTTTTGCTTGGGTGGCTAGAATGTAAGGCTCATAGTTAAATTGAGAAATAGTAGTGTCAACATCTATCATTCCATATCGATCCATTTTGTAGCCTCTGCTTTGGCTCTGACCAGAACGAGGCCGATCAAACCATTAACATTCAAATAATAGAACCTCTTGATTTTTTTTCAAAATCAACAGAAATCATTTTCTTGATTACTCCATACCACTCATGATCACCATCCCGCACAACAACACCATTGTTTTGCATCCGTAAATCTTTTTCCACCTTTGTTGTTCAAAAGAAGAAACCATTTATGAATGATCGACTAAAAAAACTTGCCCGACAATCAGGTCCTCTAGATAATGCATACAAATAATCGGTTACTTTGCCTTCTTTGTGTAATGTCATAATCTGTACACATTAATTAGTATAAAAGGGTTCATCGATAAACCAACTTCAGAACAGATATTTCTTCAATATTTCATCAAAGTAAAAAACGTGCATGTACTTACTCGTTTCTGAAACCAATAAACAAACTCATCTCTATGGCATTTTTCAACATAACGAGAATGAATTTTTTTAGCTCTTCAAAATGCTCACTGAAAAGGGTGCAAAATTAAATTAGCCATTTACAATAAGCATGATCCAATATAGTATAGAACATCTGAGTTATACGTACTTGATCCATGGAGCGGCCTCTTCAACATTAGAAATAATATAATGTCTAATGTTACGTAGTTCCACCATAGTACGTTGGCCCCATTTAAACCCTTTTTTAGAATTATCAACTTCTGTAAATATATTAGACTCGAGAGAAGGTTCATTCCTAGTTGCAGCTTCATGACGTTCTGGCCTATTAAGCTTGGTGCTGATGGTATCCAAAAACTGGCTACAAAAAGCCATACACTCTTCCATAATATATCCCTCAGCTATAGAACCCTCCGGGTGAGCTCTGTTACGTACATACCTCTTCAATGTACCAAGGTACCTCTCAATTGGATACATCCATTTGTAAGAAACAGGTCCACCCAAGCGAGCTTCTTCGCCAAGATGGATTGGAAGATGTACCATGATATCAAAGAAAGCGGGAGGAAGCAACATCTCAAGCTTACAAATTGTTTCAGGAAATTGTTCAATCATCTTATCCAAATTTAGTTCCGCCAATTCTTTAGAACAAATTCTAGAAAAGAATATTCTAAACTCAATTAAAGGTTCAACAACCTTTTCAGACAATATGTCATGTATTGCAATTGGAAGGAGCTTCTGAAATATAATATGGCAGTCATGAGTTTTTAGACCTGATACCTTACGAGCTGTTATGTCCACACTTATCTTGATGTTTGAGGCATAACCATCGGGCATCTTCACATCCACCCAAAACTTGCACAAGGTGGTCTTCTGATCTTTTTGCAAAGTATATGATGCTGATGGACAATCATACTTCCATTTCATACCCACCAGATGTTGCTTTGGCCGTATACCCATTTCCTGCATATCAAAACGAGCTTGTAGACTATCTTTTGTTTTACCATCCATATTAAGCAATGTCCCCAATATGCTATCACAAATGTTTTTTTCAATGTGCATAACATCCAAATTATGCCTTATTAGCAATGTCTTCCAATACAGGAGCTGAAAAATATACTTTTCTTCTTCCAATTATGCCACCTATCTTCCATAGTGCGCTTTCTCTTATTATTCGTCTGTCCAAAACTCACTTGATCAAAAGTCTCGTATTGTTGGAGTACTTCGTGACCAGAGAGTGATGTTGGAGCCTCTCTATTCTCTATTTTGTTGTTGAAAGAAGCTTTGTCCCGATGCCACCGGTGATCCTGAGGTAGGAAACGACGATGACCCATGTAGCAATACTTTCATCCATGTTTCAACAACAAGGCATCAGTGTTTAGATGGCAGTATGGACATGCTAGCCTACCTTTTGTGCTCCATCCACATAGCATTGCATATGCTGGAAAATCATTTATTGTCCACAATATAGAAGCTCGCATGAGAAATGTCTCTTTCTTTAAATTGTCGTATGTTTCAACACCATCAGACCATAATTTCAGTAGCTCATCAATCAAAGGCTGCAGATACAAATCAATGTTGTTTCCAGGTGACTTTGTCCCAGGAATTATCATTGACATCAACCAATAAGGCTGCTTCGTACACAACCAAGGTGGTAGATTATAAGGGATTAGAATCACAAGCCATGTACTGTAAGAAACATTCATTACTCCAAAAGGATTGAAACCATCAGATGCTAGCCCGAGTATTATATTGCAAGGATCACATGAGAAATTTGGGTGAATGCTATCAAAAAGCTTCCATGCTTTCGAATCTGCGGGATGGCGTAAGATTCCATCATCAATACGTTCTTCTTTGTGCCAGCTCATGTTTGATGCCGTTAATTCTGCCATATAAAACCTTTGAAGACGGGGAATAAGAGGGAAGTATCGTAGAATCTTGCGTGCTACAAGCTTCTTGGATTTTCCACAAGGTAAAGCCTCTTTTGCATCCCCACCAGTACTCTTTTTCCATCTTAATTCACCATATTTTGGGCATCGACCCAGTAGACAATAGTCCTTTCAGAATAACACACAGTCATTGACACATGCATCGATCTTTTCATAGCTCATCCCGAGGTCACGAACAACCTTCTGATTTTTATCAAGTGTATTAGGAATGCAATGGCCCTCTGGAAGCACATAAGAGAATAGTTCAAGGATCAACTCACACGATTTTTTGCTCAAACCAGTTAAACAATTTATCTGGTACAACCTGACAATGAAGGATAATTGGGTCACCTTCTCACAACCTGGATTAACTCCTTTTTGGCATCATTTAATAAGTCATAGAATGCCTTTGCACACCCAGTTGGATCCTCCTGGTTTATAGCATTTTCTAGATCATCAACATCTGTTGGAGTACCACCATGATCACCAGTGCCTCTAAGAAGACTGGACAACATATTTTCCATAGCAACATCATCAGAAATTATCTCCTCATTATTTGCTGATTGCTCAGCAATATTTTTCTCCACTCATTTTTCTCCATGGTGTACCCAACAAGTATAATCAAATGACATCCCATTACGAAAAAAGTGAAGATGAACTTCCTTGCGTGTCCCGTGGCAAATATTATGACATTTCGTGCAAGGACAAGGCTTAGTTTCTTCTTCACAAGTGCCCTGGAATGCTAAATTTAAAAATGACTTCATTCCATCCTGCCACTCCCTCGTACGCCTGTCTTTTCCTATCCATGTCTTATCTTTTGACATTGCATCCTACAATTCAATCAGCGTATCTGTAAGAGGATTGAACTACAATAACATTATGTGAGCAATTGTATCTAGCGTTGTTGCTCCTCCAAGAGTGTGGCGGCCGGCGGATGCTCTTCCAAGAGCGTGGCGGCCGGCCGATGCTCCTCCAAGAGTGTGGCAGCCAGCGGATGCTCCACCAAGAGCGTGGCAGCCGGCGGATGCTCCTCCAGGCGCATTGCATGCAATAGGGAGAGGGGCCGTTGTGGATTGAAGGGTCCAGCGGGGAGGCAGCCAGGACAAAGCGTACGTGAAGCTATCAGAGTAGGCCCAACACTGCGCTGGGCCGCTTGTTATTCGTGGGTTGAAACTGCGCTAAGTCACTTTGTATTCCTAACCGAAATTGCGCTGGAATGCTTGGTGTTCATCCTCATGACGCGTGAGCCCATGTACGGGCGCACGTCTCTGGCTCTGGCAATTTGTAATCTAAATAAGTTAATGTAGCAATGGGGGTGGTATTCTGATCAAAGGGCAAAAATTGGCATCATTAAAGGAGATGTTTTTCGATAAAATGGGAAATTTTTAATTTGACACGGAAAGAGCCCAGCGTATGCGTGGAAAAATTATGCTTATAAAAAACCGTGGTTTGCATGCCTCTCGGTAATCGCAATGGCTCGACGTGTCCCATCGGCTTCACTGGATGTTTTTTAATTTGACACGGAAAGGGCCAGAGCTTATATAAAAAAACATCTGCCCGGTACACGCCTCATACACGTTCCATTCGTCTTCGACCAGGCGAGCGGACGATGTCGAAAGGAACGTGGTTGAGTCTTGTACGACATATTTTTTCAATCGGATGTCTGACTACAATAGCGCGCGTTGTCTTATATTCTCGTTTCAACGAGTTCAACTTTCCGAGGTGGGACAAATCATTCACAGCTTGTCAAAATCGCTCGCACGAATTTGTTACGGACACCGGGTGTAGGAGTAGTGGTAATGATTACACGGCGCATAGGGGCATTGGGCTAGTGTTATGTTGGGGCCAGTGGTATATAGATGGTGCCACGATCAGGGAACGACGATTGAAGACACGAGAAGGAAGTACGTGTGGCACCATCTGAGAACGGTATGCACTTGCTCTCCGGTGCGTCGTTAAAGGAGATGTTTTACGATAAGAGGAGAAATTTTTAATTTGACACGCAGAGGGCCCAGCGTATGCGGGGAAAAATTATGCTTATAAAAAACCGTGATTTGCATCCCTCTCGATTGTCGCAACGGCTCGACGTGTCCCATCGGCTTCACTAGCAGTTTTTTAATTTGACATAGAAAGGGCCCAGGGCTTTATCTAAAAAACTTTTGCCCCGTACAAGTCTCCTTTACGTCCCGTTTGATTTCAACCGGGCGAGCTCGGTTGAAATCAAACGTGGTGTACAGGAGTCTTGTACGACATCTTTTTTCAATCGAATATCTGACTACAATAGCGCGCGTTGCCTTATATTCTCGTTGCAACGAGCTCAACTTTCCGAGGTGGGACAAATCGATCAGAGCTTGTCAAAATCGCTCACACGAATTCATTACGGACACCGTGTGTGGGCCGCGGGGGCAGACGTCGGGAATATGACAGGTGACCAGTGCACAACCTGGGCCCAGGTGGTGCATAGATTGCAAGTGACGAGGATAAGATTCCTGGAATTAATCCTGGCATTATCCCTGTCATGTCCGGCCATCATACGAGACCTCGTTCGTTCATGTGCACACATTTTAGAGTCATGCAACTGCTTCATCCGTCGTTCATGTGGACACATGTCACAAATGTGGAACGGTATGCACAGCCTTGGATATGCATATTGTATCCATAAAAAAAAGTCATCGTTTGGGTAGGAGTGGATCCACTTCAATCTAAGTGGATTGCAGAGTGTCTGGCCATCATACGACCTGGCATAATGAAAATTTTTGAATCTGATATACTCCTCTTTTTAATTCTTATCGTTATGACTACAAGTTGCATTGTCTCAACCAAACACCATGTACAACAACAATGACTCTGCTGAATCGGGAACTGGCCAATTAAAATGGAAGTCAGTAGTCTAACGGTTCATAAATCGAAACGTGTGCCATCCTTTTTCTTCTTCCTTTTTCTATCCATAATCGTGAGACTACTGAGTTCCATCTTCACCGGCACATATGTACGGTCCGGGTGTGCCAGTGTGTACCTTAACCCCCGTTGTGCGTCACCGGTGGTGGTTGGAAGACCGCTGCAGGTATGTTCTTATTCCTATCCTCCAACTCCATCTAGGTTTCCGATGACGCATGTGGTTCACCACCAGACTAACCAGCAAAGCCTCGGTGATGAGCGGCATGCAAATTTCTTGATGACTAACTAACTGCGGGGGCCTCCCGTTCAGATGCAACTTTGGTGCTCCCGTTTGTGCTTCCATGCGTACTCCCGCTTATGTGTCATCATATAATTGGTTGAAGTTAAATCAGGCATTATGTTAGGTAAATGAAAGGGCCAATAAAATCATGACACTTAAGTTGGAGCACACATGGAAGCACTGAATGGGAGTATACAAGCCGTGTCCCTCCCGTTCTGTCCTCCCATGCGTCATCCCGCTGATGTGTCAAAATGTTATTGGTCCCTTAATTAATGCTTAGTTTAACTACCATACCTTCACAACAAATAATATGATGACACTTTAGTGGGAGTACGCATGGCAGTACAAATGGGAGGAGGCAAGCGGGCGGCATGCAAGTTTTTTGTTGAAAATTTGACTACGGAGGCCGCAGTCAGTTTTTCATCAAAAAACTTTCATGCCGCTCAACACTGAGGCTTTTTTGGTTTGTATGGTGGTGAATCGCCTGCGTCATCGGAAACCTAGAGATGGAGTAAGAGGCATCCATGTACTAGTAGTTTCCTTCGAACCACCGGCAGAAGAATGTGGCATGCAAGTTTCATTCTGTATGGAGAATGTTTGTTGTGTATTCATCAAGGAACACAGATACACTTTATATAGGCTAGCTAGTGTATTGTGAAACCAAAACTAAACTCTTTTGCACTACACAGATTCAAAAGCTAGCGTTAATGACTAAACGTAGGCCGACGGTTGTACTTCCCAGCTATTCAACTAAGGGGTTAATTCAAATCGTTTCTTAAACTCTTGCCTGCTTGCTTCAACATGAGAAAGAGTTTACATGCATATAATGATACATACTTCAAACATTTAAATAAAACAAACTTCTATAACAAATTAACATGATTAAAAACACATTAACTATCTTATGTGGCATGCCAATGTGGATGTCCAACTTAGAGTAAGGATGAAAGTGAAACGGTTTTTTGAATTTGATGGAATAAATAATTGACCCATTTGAAAGTTGAAGGACCAAACTTAGTTTTGATTGAAAGTTTGAGTATGAAGTTGAGTATTGCCAGCTTGATGAGATCAAGCTCGAAAAGTTCGAGTAAGCTCATTTGTTGTTGTCATTATATGATATGTACGTATAATTAACTAAATTATATAACTCCATTAAAAATGTTCTATGGGACACAACTTTTATATGTGGTAGAAACAAACTTGCTCGAGTTTGACTCGTTGACAGTCCTACATGCAATTAAAGTTTTGGTACAATCTTGTAATCAAAGATTTTTCATTTGTTGGATCTATGCATTCTACGGTTATTACATATTTCCATTTAACCCCTTCCACCCCCACCACCACCCCTCCACCTGGTGGAGGGAGTTAAATAAAAAGATTCAACGACCATAATGAAGATCGATCCAATGGTTGAAGATGGTTGATTACACGATTGCACCAAACATCTGATTACATTCTAGTTCAACCCAACTTTAAAACAGGAAATCTTTTGACACTAATTAATCCAGTCGTGATGTTTTTCTCTTCTTGTTTTTATGATGTTTTATTTTTTCTTGTTTCGTGATGCTCATTTTCATGTTTTGTACTTCCTCCTTTCCATATTAGTACTTGTGATTAATAATTAGGACAAGTTTTGTAGTTCAAATATGAACTAAAAAACTTGTTCTAACGACAAGTAATATAGGTAGGAGGTTGTAATGTTTTATGATAATAAACTAAATGTTGTTCGTCTGTTTCATCTATTATTTTGTTTTCTATCTGCTGTTTAGTGAACTATCTGTTCTATATGTATTCTCTGTTAATGAACGACCCTCCACACCGCCGGTGGCTTGTAAAGTTGCATGTACGATACTTTAGCCGCTAGAGGTGCTAGGAGATCGCCCGTAGCGGGGCCTGCAAAGCGGTCTGTAAAGTAGTATACAATACTAACATGTAGCGACGACTGGAAAGAGAAGTGGAGACAATCAATAGAGAGAAAAGAAAAGAAAGGACGAGAAAAATGTTAGAAAAAGATAGGTAGAACTCCAACGTAACACTTGCCCTATGCCCCTATACGCGATGTAATCATTACCACTACTCCTATACGCGGCCAGAAGTTATTACCACTGCTTTAAGGGAAGTGCTGCGGATTATATGTGCCAATTAGTTTATTTTGTGTTTATTGGAGATTATGTAATAGTTAGTTCTGTCGATTAGCGACGATTGGAATGAAAAGTGGAGACAATGAACAGGGAGAAGGGAACACTGATTTACTTTGTTCCAAACTACTGTATGATTGAATGTATTCATTTCCAGAAGAATCCATTTCTTTAAACTGTCCCGTGAGTTTCCTTTGATGCAAACGGGGCTAAACATAAGACGAGCGTGCATAGGGGAAACACAACAAGTGCAACATTCATCAGAGACAAGCGGGCATAAGGGAAACACATATACTACAAGTCTATTTTATATACTCCCTTTGTTCTCTTTTAATTGGCGTTGGGAGAACTAGGGGTGCATCCAAACGAGAATGGAGGGAATATAACCCATAGAGTACAACGCCTGACAGCAGAACAGGTCATGCTCGTGCTTAATCCTACAGTTCTCTGTACAGAAGACTGTCCACTCCTCCCACGTAGGCCTGCCGCAGCGGGCAGTTCCTTGGTTCCCCCCTATTGAGCAGCCCCAAGCATCATCATCAATGTTGGGCACCGCCACCTGTGGCACTTCCGGACGAGGCCAGCCCAGGAACCTCCACACGACACCATCGATACAATTCATGGCTTCATGCCGACACCAGCAGCACTCCTTGTTGGTCCACTTCATGGCGACAGACCCGGCCGCGTTGTAGCCGACGTGGGCCTCACCTTTGACCTACCAGATATACTCGAAGGCGTCGCAGGCCCCACGGTCGGTGTCATAGCGGAGCATGGTGAAGACATAGGCCACAACCATGTGGCCGTTCGCGGCCGCCCGGGCAAGGAACTGGGTGCAGGAAGACGAGGTCGAACCCGGTGACGTAGCACACATGAGGGTTGCTGACGATTGCCAGGCACTCCATGAGGCGGTCGTAGCTCCAGTTAAACTTCCAAATGCCCACAATGCGATCCCGGCAGGCCACGTGCATGGCCTTGCAGGTCGCGCGTAGACTGGAGAGGTCGTCCATGGGTTGCGGGGAGGTTGTGGCGACCCACCCCGCGATCAGGATCGCAATATCGTGCAGCAAGGGGAACTCCAAGGGTTTCGAAGGGAACCAATGAGGGCGCGCACGACGGGGATGAAGAGGAAGAGTATGCGTGGAGAAGAGGATGGCCTGTGTGTGTTGCGGAGAAGAGGATGGTGTGTCTTTATTAGTACGCGCAAAGAAGACCATGAGACGCGCGGAGTGATGGTTTTGGCTTCTAAAGTGCACCGTTTGGAATGCTACTTGCGAAACTCGTATGAATATCTTTCCCTTCCAGAGGATTCCATTCCATTAAATTGTCCCGTGAGTTTCCTTTGATGCAAACTGGGGTTATGGCTTCTAAAGTGCAGTTGTACGCTACTTTAGCCGCTGGAGTTGTCAGCGAGCAGGAGATCGCCCGCAGTGGGGCCTGCAAAGCGGTCTGTAAAAAGTACTCCTCCCTCCATCCCAACTCAACTCTATTTTTAGCTTTGGTCAAACTTACCTTTGACAAATGATTTCTTGCCTGGTCCTTATCCTAATCATCAAGGTCCTCCGCCTGCTGCCCCAGATGACTTGGGGTAGAATGATCCTGGCGACCAGAATGAAGTGTCGGATATGTTGTCCATGGTGCAGGGTTATTCAACACAAGCAATAGGTAGCATATCCTAATCTTTATCCTCATATATAGCATGTTAACTAATTTTTTGGCCCCAAATGATCTAGAAAAATTACTCCAGATTTGATGATGCCATAAATTAATCGCTGCTCAAAACAATGATGGTGCTCATCAAGCTCGCAAGCTCAACTTCATTCATCCTCAAACTAGCTAATTATTTCGGATGGATTTATGTTAGGGGTGTGCATTCGGTCTACTCGATATTTTGGTTCGGATATTTCAGTCTTTTTCAAAATTCGGTTTCTTGAAATCACTACCCGAATTGTTGTAATAATATTAGGTACCCGAACATTTTTGGGTACCAAAATTCCGATTCGGTCTTCGGTCCTACACGATATATCCGAATTATGTCATGTTTGCACAAATTTAATATGATTGATAAATTTAATACCATGAGATAATTTATTATAAATTGACAAATGAAAAATAAAAAATAAACGTTTAAATCCAACAACTTCACACATCACAACTGGAAAATAAAATATCTAAATTTTAATTCTTCATAGTTTAGCACGCATAATTTAACTTATTATTTGATGGACGGACTATTCGGTTATTTTAGTTACCCGAGAGTGATACCCGAACCCGACATTTCTTTTTCAGTTATTTATATTTGCTACCCGAAAAGTATTCGATACCCGATATTTCTGTCTTTTCGGTTCCGGTCTCAGTTTTTTCAATTTCAGTTTTTCGATCTCGGTTTATTTGCCCACCCCTAATTTACGTAGTAGTAGCATATGGGATATACATATTTCACCTCCATGTTTTTTTGCAAAACTATCAAGTGATATATCCTATGTGCATATAACATATGTAAAACTAATGTAAAATATTAAACTTTTTCAAAGGGAAGTCTTAGGTTTCGTCAAATTTACCTTTGAGATTTTTGAAATTTTGATATGTTTTACCAATACAAGAATTGTACTTTTAGATTCACCATGATAATATTTCCATAATATACAATCTAGTACTACATGTTATTGAAGTTAATAAATTCCATATAAATCATTGGTCAAAGGTAATTAGTTTTACCAAAACAGAAATACAGTTGAGTTGGGGCGGAGGATGTATTATACGTTGTTGTTTGCCTCATAAGGTTTGGTCCTTCAAGCCGTAGCCATTTGTACAAGCGGCTGATGCGACCGGGTGCACTGAGCTTATGTGCGTGCCAGTCACCGAGGTGCCTTAAACGTGCACAGCGCATGCGCATCTTTGAATTCAATTGGAACCGCTCTGTGTCCCATCACCACTATTGCGCGCGTCGAGAGACGAACAGCCAGGCGGGTTCAAATCCCCTGCAGTACTGCAGGTGCAGTAGAGATGGCTGACATGAGGGCCCTACAGGGTGTGGGACCCACATGTCAGCCACCTCTACTGCACCTACAGTACTGCAGAGGATGAGCACCCCAGTCAGGCTGCTACTATGCTATAAGATCACCCAGGCACGCCATCGTCTTCTCCACACAGCCACTCTTCCTCTCTTCCTAAAACCGCACCAAGACCACAATGGCTGACAAGAAAATGCAGCCGCCAAGCCCGCCGAAGGACGCCAAGGGGAAGAGTCCCCGACGGGACTCCCCCCCCCCCCCCCCGGACAAGGAGTGGGCTCTCCAGAAGATGGCGCGCGATGTATTTGACAATACATCGCGCTCTAGGCATCGCCTTGGGCTTGGTACCCTTCCAGAGTATGCTGCAATGGGGACCACGGGCCACTACATCTTCAACATGAAACACTTGGCCGGTCGCCTCGACATCCTCTGGGAGATGCTGGCGGACGAGCTCGGCGTCGCCGGCTGCGACAACCTGGTGGCGGCGGCGTCCAGGAAACTTGGATTCCCATCTCAGCCACGGTAGGCGCCCCCACCCAGCCAGGAGCCCAAGGAGGATGAGGAGGAGAAGGAGAAGTAGGTGGAGCGAGGTGGAGGAGAAGTAATTTTTTTTCTTGTTCTTAGTTGTGTTGTTTTTCTTTTCTTGTTTGTAGTTTGTGTTTTTCTTTTTTCTTGTTTGTTATGTATTGTCTTAAGGTAATGAACTTTATATTTCTGTTCATTGGTGCGCAAAAATAGTTCTAATGTTGATGTTCTAACGATAAACTAGTGGACTATGTATCTCTTTTATCTTTTATAATGGAATATATTTCCACTTCCAACTCTACTGAGCTGGAGATCCAGAAAGTGACTATCACCTTGTTTATCTGACAGGACCAGCAGGGAGAAGCCCACTCTCTATGTTCAAACCCAACACGGATCCAACATAATGAGCAATCAAACAGCAAAGCACGTAGTAAATCACAAAAAACGCAACAACAGTTTCTGGAGTACGTATCAACTTTAGCCCAGATTAGATGCTCGTGGGCGTCATTGCAAATGGGTGAAGACAAAAAAGACTTGATTCGGATAGCTTGCAAAAACAAACTAGAAGTCAGGGTCATCGAAATTTTTGCCCGATTTGGATTGAGTCTTAGTTATAGACTTCCATAATAAAATGTATCGGGTATTTTACTTTCACAAGTGTGTCATAAAATGTATCGGGTGTTTTACTTTCACTAGTGTGTCATAAAGTGTACGCCGGCCACGTATCCTGATCCAACCGTACAACTTCAAATAAAGGAGGGTTGGAAGATTGGTGGAAAATAATACGAACTTATAAGAAAAAGGAGAAGAAGAAAAAGGATGGCACGCGTTTTGATAAATGAACCGTGACACTGCTAACATCCATCCTCATTGGCCAGTTCCCGATTCTGCTGATCTCTCCAGCATGTATTCACACTAGCTACTCTCTGGTGACTGGACCTAGGGTATCCCGTGGCCCACCCGACATATCCAGTGGGTGGGCTCCTGAGAAATGTTGTTGTTGTTGTACGTGGTGTTAGGTTGAGACAATGAAAATTGTGGTCATAATGATAAGAATTAAACTTTAGAAAGAGTATATAAGATTCAAAAATCTTCATTACTCTCTTTACTCCGAGCTCGGGCCCGTCAAATTCGGAAACTCCTCCGCTCATATCGTAATTGCATCAGTTATATATTCAGGCACAAGAGAGAAGTTGCACGGCGCCACCGCGGACGGCAACCGTAGGGACAACAATGAGAGAGACCCAATGGAGGGGACTCAGGTCTACAACGTGACATTCGAGGAAGACGTGATCACCACCACCGTGATGTCCTCTTGCAAGGCTGTGGAGGACTAGCTCGACGAGGTCCTCTCTGTCCACCGTTGGCGCCTTCACAAGTTCGTCGTCGGGCTAGAACCCCGTCGCCATTCTGCAGCTCTGCGTCGGCCGCTGCTGCCTCATCTTCCAGGTCATCCATGCTGACTACTTCCTCGACGAGCTGGAAGATTTCCTCGGCGATTCTGACTACCGCTTCGTCGGCGTCGGCGTGGAGGCTGATGCCGACAGACTTTAGAAGGACTGGCAGCTGAAGGTGGCCAAAACGATGGACCTGGCCGAGCACGCGGCGGAGGATATGGATCGCACGAGCCTCCACCGCGCGGGGCTGAAGGACATCGCGAGCACCATGATGGGCGCCGACATGGAGAAGCCTTACGGAGTGAGGACGAGCAACTGGGACGCGTACAATCTCTCCGGCGAGCAGATCAGCAATGTGTGCATCGACGCCTTTGTCTCTTCGAGGTCGGCCGCAAGCTGCTCTCTGGCGACTACTGATCTTACCACCAAGTTTGCAGATCGTCTGCCGTCGATCATCCCGGCATATGGAATTCGTAGGTGCATCGCTCAAGTTCTAGCTTTTGTGCTTGTGCGCCCAATCTATCATAAAATTATTTTTTCTTGAGGAAACACTATATCTTGCTTTCAAAAACATGCATGTTATTTCACATGCATCGAGGTCTTTCACATGCATGTTAGTTGTCCATGCATGCGACGCACCAAACATGATCAACGAGCCTCAAACATGATGATCTCTCAACAAAAAAGAGAACACATAACGTCAGCAAACATGATCGAGGTCATTCACATGGATGTTAGACGTACATATGCATGATACATCCCAAACATGTATTCCAAGAATAGAATAATATTTCCTACCATGTATATATATTTCTATATTTATCATATTGTCTACCATGCATGTGTGTATGCTCTCAACCTATATGGCAGTTTAACTACCACACTAATGAAGAATATTATCCTGTCATCAATAGAGATAACAAATTTTGACCCAAGGATGTTCCCTCGATAGTACGAGGATAGAATGTGGACTACCATCGTTTAATTAGCACACAGCTCTCACTACATATGTATGTGGTTCATCAAAGTAATCAATCGCATGCTGCCATTATGTATCGCTGTATTCGTCTTTTGAAGGAACGACGGGCGTAGGCGCTAGCCGCTACGTGTTCTGATTTTAGGAACAAATGAACACACTTGTGGAAACACGTACGCCACATCTGATCCTCAACGTCATCCAATTAACATGTTCCTCAACAAGGGGGCACAAAAATCCTCAACACGTGACCAAACATGCTTGATCGCGAGTCTCTTTCACATGCATTACATTCATGTCCACCATCATCCATGATCATGACAATTATCAGTTCGATATGGACTCTCGGTCGGCAACGGTCGGATCCTTAAAAAAAATATGGACTCTCGATCGATTGACACGCGTGTTCACGTCAATCTTCGCACCTTTGTGTGTCAAATTAAAAAACTGGCCGATGGGACGTGTTGATCCGTTGTGATAACCGAGAGGAGGCAAACCGCGGTTTGGAGTAACTCTGACCGTCGATTCAAAAGAACAATTTTTGAAGCGTCTGATAATCTCCACTCACGCGCTTAGACGACGACCCGCTATAAAGGCACACCGTCCTCTTCTTCTCCGCTGCACCTCTCGATCGATTTTAGCCTCCAAACTTCTCCTCTTGCTTCTCCGTTGCACCAGCGTAGACCACCTCTCTCTCTTTGTTCGCACCTCCGTCGCCGCACAAATGGTTAGCCCCACACCGAAGCGCTCTAGGTCATCGACATCCCCCGAACCTCCTTCTCCGTTTCCGTCGGTGCCAAGGCCGGTGGTACTGGAGGCGGCGCCCGCACCTCCTCCACTCCCGTCTCCGCCCGCGGCGCCCGCACCTCTTCCGTCCGACTATGATGAGACTGTCCGCCTCATCGAGGAAAGCATCGACAAACTCGACGGCAAGCTTAAGGAGGACATCGGCAGCCTGTTCGCCGCCGACGTGCAAGCAAAAGCGCTCGACAAAATAGCGCAGGATGTATTTTACAATACATCTCACTCCTGTCGCCGACTGGACTTGGTATCCTTCCCCACCACACCAGCATGGACTCCGCCGTCTACTACATCTTCGGGTTAGGCTTTGTTGCCACTCGTCTCGACTGCCTCTACGAGACGATTGGTGAGGAGGCCTGGGTGGAGTTTTGCGAGCAACTCGTGAACGCCATCAGCCAGAAGAAGTTTGATCTGGTGTTGGAGGATGCTCCGCCGGCGGTTGCAGCGGAGGCAGAGGCGCCGGCGGCGGATGCGGAGGTGGAGGCGGCGGCGGAGGTGGACAAGTCCTCCTCCGAGTAGAGTAGGATGAGTAGTAGTTTTTTCTTTTGTTTTCTATGTGTTTTTTTCTTGTTTGTCATATATGTGTTGTTTTTATGTTAATGAAAAATGTCTTTTATTTTATGTTCATGAACAATGTGTCCTACGGTACATGCACTAACGAAAAACTCCTCCTTTTATCGAAAAACATCGCATATGGAAAATTAACACATTAGTAATATTATACTGTATCTAATAAATACTCTCTCCTTATTCTTTTATTTGACGTTTTGGAAAAAGCATTGAACTATATATGAACTAGAGCTTGCTGTTTGAATGACAATTAAAAAGATAAGGAGGGCGTATTAAACACATTAGTAGGATGTACGTAGTAGAATTATATTTCAAAAAATTATGAAAATAAAGAGCTACACACTAATTAATTTTATTTCTTTTCTCTTTACCAGTTGTCATCGTGCCCGCCCCACCACCCCCACCCACCAGCCTGGCCCTAGGCAGTAGCCCACAAATTTTCTGCGACCATGCCGCACAGCATCACGCGTGCGCCCCCGCCTCACACGTTGTCCGATCAAAATCGCATAATCGTGGGAGCGGGACACGCGAGATTTCCATCCTTCGGTGTCCAGACAACAAACCCAGCGCGAAGCGAAGGATCTCAGCGGGATTTCCATCGGATGGCGTGCGGGGCAGGGCGCACGCGCGACGTTGTGCGGCAGGGCCGCAGAAAATTTATTTCCGCCCGCCTAGGCTCAGAGCCGGGCCTGCCTTTAAGACCATCTGCAGTGGTTTACGGTAAAGCTTTAGGCTGTGTTTGGGAGCACAGTTTTTCAATACTAAAGTTTTGGAAATCACAGTTTTTAAAATGACATGGCAATACTAAAGTATTTCAATAACACAGTTTTGTAATACCACGATTTTGCAATACATAGTACTGTTTGGTTGACAAACACCATTCTGTAAAAAATACCATAGTAATCTCAAATACCACAGTATTGCTAATTGCTCTAAAACTCCAAAAATATTGTGTTCCTAAACACCATTACTGGCCTGCGAATGAGATGGTCTTATCTCTTAACCCCTTGGTGCGAAAATTGAATTCTCTATGGCCCTTCCGCACAGTCGTCTCTATGCGACCCTGCCCAGATGGTTGCCACGTACGTTAACGCTCCAAATCTTACAGCCAAGGGCACACTGAACGGTTCTCGCGACTGTACCACCCTGCCCTGATGATTGCCACGTACGCGAACGCACCGAATCTTGCAGCGCGCACGGGCACACGAACTCCACGTCCGAACTTTGCTCAGCAATCCGAATAACTCGGCGCTTAGTGTGCACGATCCATCATCATGTGCACGAGCACGTACGACACGGCCAAAAAGATCTATGTTTGGTTGCTTGTCTTGGATTGAATTGACTTGGATTAATTGGATGGTCCAGTCATGTGTTATTTGTTTCGCGGTCAGACGGGTGATCCAGGTTTGAGGAATATAAAATATTCCTCGCATATGCTGGATGAGATGGTCCAGGATATTTGGTTGGATGTGACTCCATCCACCTTATCTAATTATGCTTCTTAGTAATGTAATTAGTGATAATTACCTTGTTTATTGTTGATTAATAATTACAATTATGATATTAACATTAATATTTGCTAGTAATATGATAATTAGTATATAAACAATTAATATTATGAAATTATCAACTTAGATGATTCAATAATCCAATCAAGTTTCATCCAACCTACTAACAAAAAATTGGATTGTCCAGTCCATCCAACCAAACGTTAATTTGGATGATCCAAGAAATAAAGAAATGGATGATCTATCTCAATTCCAACTTCGACATCAAACCAAACGCAATTGATGACTGAGCCCTTTGTCACATGTCACTAGAGTGTATGCACAAATGACAAATACACGGCCTCAACACCGGGTTTAGGGTGCATCGTGGACTAACAACATGACCCGACCAAACACTCACGTACTTACCATACACCTACAAGAGCAACTACCTGGCCGCATCCTTCGCGTACGAACAGCAATGCCGACCAACATATACTTTTTGTACTACGTACAAAGAATTTTCCTTGTCCATGAGCCAATAAACAAGCTCTTCTGATGCGGCTTTGTAGTTAAAAAATGAACTACGACAAAGCGACAAGTTCATGGAGACGGGGGGAGTACATATGATCATCGATGTCTCTCTCACATGCATGTTATAGTTGTCCATGCATGCTACCCTACGCCCCAAACATATGATCAACGAGCCAAACTATATATATATATGTGTGTGTATATATATATATATATATATATATATATATATATATATATATAACATGTTAGTTGTCACGCCCCAAACATGATCAACGAGCCTCAAACTATATATGACGATGTTTCAACAAAAAACAGAGAAAACACGTAATAATGTTGTCATCAAACATGATCGTCGCGAGGTTTTCAAGTGCATATGTTACTTGTCCATGCATGCTTGCTACACCCCAAACATGATCAACGAGTCTCAAATATGACGATCTTTCAACAAAATTAGAAAACACCTAACGTCATCAAACATGCATGATCGAGGTCTTTTGCATGTCAAACTGAGAAAACATGAACGAGGGTTTGTGATATATATATATATATATATATATATATATATATATATATATATATATATATATATATATATTGTGTGTGTGTTAATGAATGCATGAATGTGTGGTGTGTTCATCGTCTTGTACTTTCTTCTTGTGTTTTCTGACGATCTTTCAACTATATATATATATATATATATATATATATATATATATATATATATATATATATATATATATATATATATATATATATATATATATGACGATCTTTCAAAAAATAAGAGAAAACACATAACGTCATGAAACATGATCGAGGTCTTTTGCGTGACAAACTGAAAAAAACTGGAACATTGCATATACCTTGGGCCAGTGGGCCCTTTGCGTGTCAAAATTAAAAACTGGAACTGAAAAACTAAAACAACACTGGACGGACCTATAGAGTATGCCAGGTGGGCCACTGCGTACCCTGGACCCTTTGCATGTCAAATTAAAAAAATTTTTGTGAAGCGGATATGGGACGCGTCGAGCCGTTGCGACAACTTAGAGGAAGACAACCGCGATTTGGATTAATTCAAAAGCGCAGTTTTCGAAGCGTATGATCATCTACACTCGCACGGACCATCCGTAGTGGCGTACTGTAAAGCATACTAGATACACTATTTCGCAGTGTAATTTAGAGTACGTAGTGTAAAAGCTAAAGGAGAATAGTGTATAAAGTATGCTTTAGAGTACGCTCGTGCGGATGGTCTTAGACGAGGACCCGCAATAAAGCGCACCCGTCCTCTTGCGTCTCCGCCGCACCACTCCATCTCCATCGATCGTAGCCTCCAAACTTCTCTTCCTTCACCGCCGCACCATCACCGACCACCTCTCGCTCTTTCTCCGCACCTCCGTTGCCGCACAAATGGGTAGCCCCGCACCGAAGCGCTCCAGGCCGTCGACGTCCTCCAAACCTCCTTCATCTCCATTTCTGTCCTAGCCAATGCCGGTGGAACTGGAGGCAGCGCCCACACCTCCTCTGTCCCCTTCTCTGCCCGCAGCGCCCGCACCTCCTCATCTCGTTTGGGTTTACAAGACTGTCCTCCTCGTCAAACACCGCTTTGATGAACTCGATCTACGCCTGAAGGAGGCCACCGAGCACCTTTCCGCCACCGCCGGGCGCGCAAAAAAGCTTGACAAATTGGCGCAGGATGTATTTTCTGATACATCTCGCTCGTGTGACTGTCTGGGTCTTGGGAAACTTCCCGTCTGAACCAGCGTGGACACCACCGACCACTACTGCTTTGGGTTAGGGTTTGTGGCCGATCTTCTCAAGGCCCTCTACGAGACGATCGAGGAGGTGGCTAGGGTGGAGCGCCGCCAGCATCTTCTACGGACCGTCGCCCAGAAGCTTTGGACTCAATTGCCAGAGGAGGCGGCAGCAGCGGCGGCAGTGGAGGAGGCAGCGGCGGCAGTGGTGGAGGAGGCGGCGGAGGCAGCAGCGGCAGCGGTGGAGGAGGCGGCAGAGGCAGCAGCGGCGGAGGAGCAGGCGGCAGCGGCAGAGAAGGAGGTGGAGGAGATCTCCTCTGACTTCGAGTAGAGTAGTATTTGTAGTTTTTCTTTTTCTTGTTTTCTATGTGCTTTCGTAGTTCTTTTTTGTAATATATGTCTTGTTTCTATTTTAATGATAAATGTCTTTTCTGTTTATGAACAATGTGTCCTATGCAGTATCGAAAAACAACTCCTTTCTGAAAAAGGGGTGAGATAACTGTTGTTCAATGTCTAGACAAGGATTCGTTGTGTTGCGACAATCGACGACTCTTGGTTGAAACTCAATTGAGATCGTGGTTGAGGTTGCGTCTCTCCTCTTTTGTGTTCTTTCACTCAATTTTTTCATTTGTAGTCGGTGCATGGGAAAATGTATTTTTAGTATGTAGTAGTATCTACTACATGTTATCATTTCATTGTGATTAATGTTACAAAATGCTTATTGTTTACCATCGTCCTTTCGTGGACTTGGTTGTATTTGCATATCATTTGCATTAGCACATATACATTTGGCGATTCATATTTTCTTCGTATTTTTTTGGAATGTCCCACTAGCTAGCAGATGACTGCTTTTAGATTTTGATCTCCATGCATGGCAACAAAGATGAATTAAGAAGCGAGCAAGTTGTCCTAAGACGAAGTCTACCACTCTAGCTACACGCACCATGTGCAGGAATCAACGCGACATGAGATGTAATTAATCACGATTGGATGCATGCACAAGGGCACGGCTTGCGTCAAATTCTCCACTCCCGCGAAAATTTTATCGTTCTACTTGGCGCACCACATTTGAGATTTTGAAAATTCAATTTTTACTACCTACGCTTCCAATTTCAGTGTCACCTATTATTGTAATCCTATTTCATCCACGATGAGTATAAATGGAAACACTGGCCTTCGTTCCCGACACACTGCTGCCCCGCCCTTCCGGTGATCTCGTAGTACTCTAAATGTGTTGTCTCTTTGTCCTGTGTTCCATACTTGTATGCCTAAGAAATTCCCGTGTTTTCATTTCCCACGGTTTTTACAATTTTCCCCCATGGATCTCGCAGTGACGCATCGAAGCTCTTGGTGGTGTTGACTCCTGGGTACAATGTTGGGCGACCAAGTTTGACGGGCTCTATCGAACCTCTTCGTCGTCGACACCTCCCTGCGACATCGCATCTCGGACTCCAGTTTTGTGCTAGGTAAACTACATGATCCATGTCGTCTTTTTATAGAGCTATATTGGCTTGGTTCTACACGATCCATGCAGTTTTGGCCTAGTTAAGTTATACACAATCCATCCTGATATACGAAGATTAAATAAATTAACAAAGGAGAAATGTGGTCTTCTGTTTCACGAATTTTTATATATATATATATATATATATATATATATATATATATATATGTGTGTGTGTGTGTGTGTGTGTGTGTGTGTGTGTGTGTGTGTATACTACATTTGTCCCTAAATAAATGTTGCTCCGACGGCTTATTACGGTCGTGTATTTCTAGTTCAATTCCTGGCCGGGAACGACAAATACTAAAAACCATAGGTAGTAGTATGTAATTTCTGGATTTAGAAGTAAATGACGCACGGGTTATCTCATCAACCACTCCAAAGTTTGTACTCTCATTCCTGTTTTACAAATTTGTATTTCTAGGATTTTTAGTTTCCATGGTTTTTACACTTTTTTCTTTCTTGTGGCTTTCTAAGATCGTACGTTTTTTCTATTCTTTTTTTCTAATTCCTCCGTTAGTAACTAACACTGCAGTTTATAGGAAGCACACCGTCCGATCCAAAATCTGTGTTGGTCATGTAATCTGATGTTATCACTGTTATTTGAAATTACTACTTACAAGGCTCTTTACATTAGGAACAGGACATCAAACTGTGATGTCATCTACAAGCATTCATGGTGGCCAACAAGCACCTGGTATAACTATAAATGTGTTTAGTATCAAAATTAAACAAATTTAGACAACATTAAATTGTTTGCATGGTACGCAGAGAGTATTGCAGCACATGATGTTCAAGAACCCTGATGTTCTTCACTCCCTCGTACTACGATGCATGAACCAACAACAGGTATAGATATACAAACCAGAAATACTCCTTCCGCCCCAGCGTAATTTCACTTTTGGAGCTTAAAAATGTCCCACTCCAACTCTATCCTCGGTAGTAGCTTCCAACTACACATATCACATCACATTACTACCTGCCTCTCTATCGTGCCATTTGTTTTGGCAGAGCGTGTTAGTTTTTTACTCCTTTGGCATTGAATTTGGAGCATTTTGAGAGACTACGTTCTGTCCTTTAGATGTATTGATGATGGGTGTATCATGGTCATTTGCATTCTTTCCTAGGCTCTACTAATTGTTTTAGCATGCCTTGCGATTCTACTTTCTTAGTACTTAGTCTTTATAGTTAACAGTTCATCAGCCTGTGTGATGGCGTGATTTTTTTTGCCTCCACGCTGTGCTCTCTCGCAGCCGGACACTTCGGCCGGCACTGGCGCCCACGCCCTACTATTGGTCACTCTAGTGTCCTCCCCGACGTGTCTCCCTCGCCCATCGCCACGTCCCATCCTTCGCGTGCCATGATTACCCCACCGCCCGCAAATCCCTGGCCATTACTCGCCCTGCCACCAATCCTCCTCGAGAGTTTCGGCGAGACCGAACCCTCGCTTTGTTGAGCGTCACAAGCTGGCACTATGCAGTATTGCACCTGCAGTAGCCGCCACTGACAAGTAGACCTGATGTCTCATGGGCCCACATGTCAGTGACAGCTAATGCAGGTGCGGTACTGCGGACAATTTCAATCCCGCAAGCTGCCTGCCTTATCTGTCTTGCATTCGCCACCTGCTACCATTGGCATTCATTACTTGCCCTGCAACTAATAGTTATCTTCGAGACGCGCTCCGACTGATGTTAGTCAGACCGAACCGGCGAACCCTTTCTTTGTCTAGTCTAGCATTGCCAGCTGCATACCCCTCACAGTCTTGCCTGCTTCGCTCATGGACTATAAATCCTCTATAGTACTACGAGTGCGTACCGCCACTGACATGTGTACCTGATGGCTCATTTTAGGGTATGAACAGCAACAAAAAAGTCAATAATGTAAGCCCCCCCCATCAAAATAGTTGTCGTTCGGACAGTCCTAACTAGTAGTTCATTTTTAATTCATTTGTTGGTCTGATACGACAATTAATATAAACTAGGAGGGAGTACTACGGAACAAAATGGTTCTGGGACGACGCGGTCGTCCCACGCTCGTATTTGCCGCACTCGTCCTGAAGATGGTATGAACATCAGACTTTTTTCTTTTCACACTATTTGTACATGATACTAAACTTGTTCAGGCGGTAATTTGCTTTAATCATTTACCGTTTGAATCAATGTAATAGAAGGAAGGAAGCTAGGAAGAAGTGTGGCTAAAGGAATTAAGGTTGCCAGAATATGCTATGCATCCCAAGTTAGTAGAACGGAGCATGTGAAGCTACCAATTCAGTTCTCCGCTAGGTTGGGTGATGCGGTTGGTATTAATCAGCGGCACTTTGTTGATGATGTGGTTATGTTTACAAAAAGACATGCATCCCTCAGCGGTGCAAGAAAGTGGGCAGAGGTTGGCCATAGTAACAAGAGAGATATAGTACGAGACATTCTGGTTAGTGTTGTCACACCCCCACACAAGTATTTTTTTCTTGCAATCTCCATCCTGTACGTTTACAGCAACTTGTTATAAAATGTACAGGATTCCTGGGACATGGAGGACACACCGGAAAGCGCAAGGAAACTTTTGAAAATTGTTGGTGAGCACTACAAGGGGTGGCGCTCGACTTTGCATGTCACCTATAAGAGTTATTCTACCGATGAAGAACATATACGAAACAAGCCTGCTGACGCAACAGCGCCCAAGTGGTTGCACCTAATAGAATATTTTGGGTCTGAGCGATTCAAGGTCAGGTAACTTTTTAATAGCTTCGCTTCATACAAAAAATATTTTATTTACTTTCATTCGTGGAATTAATTCTTAAAATTATTGCAGTCAATAAGCAGGACCAATTCTCAAAATCGAAGAAGACAAAAGGTGAGTCACTTGCTTGGCTCCAAATCCTACGCCCAACTTAGTTACAAGAAGGTATGCAAAATAAATCACGCTTTTACTTTGTGTTGCAAACAATATGTATACCGACATGTTGAAGTTTACTTGTATTTTATGTAGCGAGACCCAAAGAACGGAGAAGAACCCGATGACATACAACTGTGGGGGGCAAGCCATTTGTTGGAAAACGGTAACTGGGCAAACAAGCTCGTAGAAGTTGTACATGTGAGTAACACTTCAAACAATCTCCAATTAAATAAATATTTTCAAATTACCTATGACTTTTCTTTTCGTATATAGATCCAGGCACGTGCCCAAGTGGACAACATGGAAGCTGAACAGGGAGGCCCAATTCCAAATGAGGAGAGAAACCATATCTTCCAGCGTTGTTATAGATCCTCAATCGGTTGTGCAGGATCACAGGTTCGGTGGCGTGGTTATATGGCTAACCCAACTGGTCCCGAACGTGAATGTATGCGTATCCAGATGTTTGAACACCTCAACGACCAATTTCAAAACTTAGAAGATAGAAATACAGGCCTCAATCAAATAGTGCAGGAGTTGGAAGGAAGAAATAATAGCTTAAACACACAGATGGATTTCATAAACCAAAAGAATGAAGAGTTAAACGTTCAAGTCCAGAACTTACAAGGTCAGATAGCAGCTGATCGTAAACAGACAGCTAAGGAAATGCAGGACATGCGCGCCTCAATGGATGAAATGCACAAAATGATGATGGAGACCACTCCACAAAAGGTCCACCAAAGGAACTGCCAAAAGCCACCTGCTCCAACAATTAGTCCTGGTCATCTTAGAAAAACTCTTAGCATGCAAACAAGTCACTTTAGTAATCCTTGAGTGTTGTTATGCGTGTTGTAATATCAATTGATGGATGTTTATTGTCAAACTCGTGATTCTGTTGCCACTGATTTTCAAACCTGGTGCATTCAGGTTCTACTGCCGCTAATTATAAAACATGGCATTACGAATTTTTTGTCACGAATGATAAATTGTTGCAACAGGAAGCTATTGCCAATATGGATGATAAAACGTGGCAATAAAATGACAAAACATTGCAGTATAAACATTTGGCCACGACTCAAAAAACGTTGCATTAAAATACTACTGCCACAGATAAGAAATCGTTGCAATACCAAACTATTCACCACGGATGCAAAATCGTTGCAGTACCATACTAGTTCCCACGGATCTGAAATCGTTGCAATACAGTACTATTCGCCATGTTTGTGGAATCATTGCAATACACAACAATTCGCCACAGATACGAAATCGTTGCAGTACCAGAGTAGTTCCCACGGATCTGAAATCGTTGCAATATGGTACTATTTGCCACGTTTGTGGAATCGTTGCAATAACCTACTATTTGCCACGGACGTTAAACCGTCACAGTATCATACTATTTGCCATGGCTGTGACATCGTTGCAGTACCATACTATTTGCTACGAATGTGAAATCGTTGCAATATCGTGATATTTGTTGCAATATGGTAAACCGTCGCTACACCATAACTCGTTTCAATATGTTACTATTTTCCACAGCTGTGAAAATCGTTGCAATACTGTAGTTTTTGCCATGAATGTGAAAATCATTGCAATCACATACTATTACCACGAACGCGAAATCGTTGCAATACAATGCTATTCGTTGCAATACTTTAAATCGTCGCAATAAGCTAGACCGTTGCAATAACATACTATTTGCCACGAATGTGAAATTGTTACAATACTGTACTATTGCCACGCCTGTGAAATCGTTGAGACCACATACAATTACCACGAATGTGAAATCGTTGCAATACCATGCTATTTGTTGTAATACGTTAAATCGTCGCAATACGCTAAATCATTGTAACAACATACTATTTGTCACAAATATGAAATTGTTGCAATACCGTACTATTTGCCACGATCGTGAACCCGTTCCATTACCGTACAATTCGTTGCGATACGTTAAATCGTCGCAATACATGAAAACATTGCAATAGCATCCTATTTGCCACCGATGTAAAATCGTTGCAATACCATACTATTCGCCACGGATGTCAAGGCGTCGCAATAACCTATCGCCACGGGAATTATTACGACGATTTGTAGAAACTATCGCCATGCTCTTTTTCGTTGCAACAGTGACCTATTGCGACGAAAAAAAACCTATTGCGATGAATTTTTTCGTTGTGATAAACCAGAATCCTTGCAGTGTTTCTTTTCTAGTGATGAGGAGGAAAGAGTGACTTGGATGACACATGGATCCAAGTAGACTATCACTTATGATGAGTTTGCAAGACTCCTTCATCTACAAGACACCGGCAACAATGAGTTGACCATCCACAACATTGGTATCTTTGGAAAAGACAAGATGGACTTCCTCCATGACACCAGCCTCAAGTTCAATCCTCCGTCAACCAAGAACATGAAGCCTTTATTCATGGTGCTCAACAGGGTGCTGAGAAAGACAATAGCACCAAAAGATGGGGATGCAGGAAGTGTCCAAGGTTACTTGAGGACCTTGATGAAAGTTATAAGCAAGAACAAAAAGTTTGACATCTTTATTATATCTAGAATGATGTGGTCAACATCTCCTGCATGCTGAACAAATATTGTGGCTATGCCCCCTACTTGATGTTCATGATTGAGAAGGTCACAGGGATCGAGTTTGTGAAGGATGTGGAGAACACTCCCTTGAGGCCTCAAAAGCCTCCCCAAGCAAATGTTCAAGCTGCCCCATCTCCAGTGTCGAGTGAAGAGACTCCAAGGAGAGCTAGAGGAGATGAGAGGACTGCCCCCTCCACTAGGGCCCCTCCACAAAAAGGGTCTCCTAGTGGAATTCTGAAGTACTTGGCAGCAATCTTTGCCTCATGCAAGAAGGCTAAAGTGAATACTCACAAACTGAACAAGGCGAGGAAGGCAGATATGAGATATGTCAAAGAAAATGTTAAGCATATTTGCCAGAAGCTAGAGATCGAGCCTATTGGATCTCCAGTCATCTCTGATGATTCAGCCTCGGATTTCACTGACCTCGGGCCTTTGACTCCCTCCGAGCTTGCCTAGTTTGGCATTGGGGGCACTTCGAGTGGGTCTGCTCCTCCTCCTACAACCCAACCGGAAGATGAAGATGAAGATGAGGAGAGAACCGACAACGAGGAATGAGCCACTAGATCCCTCTTCTCCTTCTTTTTGGTGTCTTGATGCCAAAGGGGGAGAGATTGAGGGGGAGTCACTAGTCCTAGCTGTAGGTTGAGAGATGAGAGCTTCATTTATGTATCTCTTTATGTCTCTCTTGGGTTGTAAAACTTTAATATTGTTATCTCTATCTTTGGTATTGTGGTGTGATGAAATGACTTCGCTTATGTTATGAAAGTTGTGTTTTGCCTTGAAATTGACATATAAGCTTGATATTGGTATTTTAATGTCAATCACTTCATTCTCATCACAATTATTGCTCACACTCACGTAGTTTTACACCCCACCATAAAAGAGTGCACATATGACCTATATTTTCACTGCTTAACTTGTACCTAACCCATATGTCCACACTTTATAAAAATTTTGTATATCTATCATATTTTGTGAAATCTCAATTGGTTGTCACCAATCACCAAACAGGGGGAGATTGAAATTTCATCTAGGCATCCTTTGTGGGTTTTGGTTGATTTATGACAAGAAAATGAGATCCTAACCAAATTGTTGAGATGAGTGCAGGTCTTAAAAGAAATTATGAAGAAAGCGCAAAAAGAAAAGAGAATGAGGATCTATATGGAAAAGAGATCAAGAGCTAAATAGATTAGATGATTGTGTATGGAGTGTGTTGGAGAAACACACCCCAAGAGCCCAATCACGAGAAAACTCACTCACTGCACTAATTTATACAGGTCCGGACTAGTCCGATAATATTTGGACTAGTCTGATAAACCCTCTGTTCAAAATCGGACAAGTCCTCCCAGTGCGGACTTGTCTGCACAGTCCGAGTCTACATAGACCGGACTAGTTCGATGTTACCACGAACTAGTCTGATATCTTTCTGACTAAAACCGAACTAGTCCTCCCCAGTGCGGACTAGTCCTCTACACTTCACAAATTTTCACGAAATCGGACAAGATCGAATTTACCACGGACTACTCCGATAACCTCTCTGACTAAAATCGGACAAGTCCTCCAAAAGCGGACTTGTCCCATATTCACTAAAGAGATCACCTATAGTAGGACTTGTCCGAAAATAACCGGACTAGTCTGAAGTTTTCCAGAGCCTAAATCAGACTAGTCCGCCCTAAGCCGAACAAGTCCGATCTTCCTGGGAACTTAGGGTTTCCTGCACGCTGCACACCGGACTAGTCCAGACAGCACCACGGACTAGTCCGGATCCTCAAAACACTAACGGTAACTTTTGGAAACACCATGTAAATAGATGTGCATGACCCAACTATCAATACTCTCAACCCCCTTGCGCCGTCACACCCTCCAAGAGCTTAGAAAACACATCTCTCCACGCAATCCAATGCAAGAAATATCAATCCCTTGAGGATTCATCTTGGATCAAAAGAGAGACGCGATTCACAGGTTTGAGATCTTGGGTTTGATCTCTAACACACTCCTGTTATTTCATTGTTGATCTTAAGAGTGTGTTCTTGGTGGTGTTCGACTTGTAATCTTGGGGAGCCGTTAACTTGTGAGAAGGCCCCTTGAACTTGGTGATTTACCCTTGTGATAGTGCAAGAGAATTGGCCTTCGTTCCAATTCGACGAGGTTAGGGTCAGTGAAGACCCGGTCCTTTCGTGGGCTCCTCAACGTGGATGTAGGTTGCCTTTGTGGGAACCAAACCACGGGATAAAATCTTGTGTCAAACCTGTTCTTAAGTTTTTCATATCATATTCTACGGTTTGCATGATCTTGTCCATCTTACGTTAAAATATTCAAATCAAAGTTAATTTGTACTACACTTAATTTCATTGACTCAATACTTTCAATTTACATACTATATTCCGTTGCGTACTGTGCTTGTATTGAAATCATTGATCTAACTTGATCAATCAAATCTGCACGCACCGGACTAGTCTGCACTCTACCGGACTAGTCTGATTTCCTGGTATTTGATCAAGTTGCTAAGTGTTGTAGGTTCCCACTAAAATTCAAAAAGGCCTATTCAACCCCCCCCCCTCTATGCCACATTCACTGATGCTCTAGTGCCGGAGCCGGAGATGTTAGAAGCTCCGGCCTTTGAGCCGGAAGTCATCGAAGCCCTGGTCGCTGAGTTAGGGGCAATTGAAGCCCCGGGCGTCGAGCCGGAGATGGTTGATGCTCTGGCACTTGGGCCAGAAGTTATTGAAAGTCCGGCTGTTGAGTCGGAAAGGCTTGAAGCTCCGATCGCTGAACCAAAAGTGGCTGACGTGCCGGCTCCTGAGCCAGCGGTAGTGGAGGCACCAGATGAATCCCCAACCGTTGCCCCGGAGGTAGCTACCCGGAGGTGTCTGGACCAGAGTCGGAGCAGCATGAAGAGGTGATGGCAGGTCCTCCACCCTCGGAGCCGGTAATTGAAGACCCGGAAGCAGCGCCTTCAACTTCCGCTCTAGAGTTGGGAGTTCCCCCAGTGGGTTCTTCCTCTGTTGTTGCTGAAGGGCTTCCAGAAAGCGGCCCTAGTGCTGCAGAAGCTCAGGGGACCACACTTGTAGAGTGGGACCCTATTTTTCTAATGGAGAACCCCCTGGAGCCAGCGGAGTTGATCCCAGCAGGTCCGGAGCCTATCCCCTACGCGTTGTCCATAGACAATGTTTGCTCAAGTCTCCGGCAAGTTCAGCTCGCCTTTGATCATGAGAGCAAAGCCCTGGAGGAGGAGCGCAACACCTTAAGGCATTGGCGTAACAGGCTCCATTTTGAGACCAGGATTGCTCAGACAAGACTTGCTGACCAGAAGGAGTGGATCAAGAGGGAAAAGGCCCATATGGAATACTGTGACAAGCTGGTGGAGGAAAAGGAAGTTGCCATCAGGGCGCTCGATGCTAACTCTAGGGAGATCCTTGAGAAAGCCAAGGAGAGGCGTGATGCTGCTGATGAGCATCACGAAAACCTCAATGAATTGAAAGAGGTTCTTCTGCAGCGCCGAGCGGACCTTGATGCTAGGGAAGAGAAGCTCCTGGAGCAGCAGGAGGATATTTTGAAGAGTGAGGCAGAGATCACCCAGAAGTTGACTCTGGGTGAACAGAATTTGACAGATCGCAGCAAAAAGATGGATCTATGGAGTAAGGAGGAAAAGGAGAAGTACTGGAAACTGGGGCAGGGTCTCTCGAAAAGAGAAGGTGATGTTGCCACCAGGGAAGAGAAAGTGAGAGACAGGGGAAAAGACCTAGCGGAAAGACGGAACCGCATCCACCTTTGGGAGACGGAGCTGACCGATCGTGAGAAGCAAGTTGCTGAGAATATGCAGCAGCATGCCAAATTGGCCGAGCGCTTCGCTCGGGAAGGTTCGGAGCTTGCAGCCGCCCGGAAGTCACTGGAGGAGCTGCGGAGCTTGAAGGAGACGGAGTCCATTCAAGTGTGGGACTTATTGGGGCGAGCCAATGACGCACTGACGCCACTAGGCTTCAGTCATGTATGTCCAGACAATCTAGAGTTGGACTTGGACTGAGCACTAGTGGCCCTCAATGCTGCTGGCGTCAAACTCGACGTGATGGGTGACATCATTGTGGACCAGCTCGAGACAGAGGGAAAGTCTTTAGCCACAAACGTCGCATAATATGTGCTGACGTGCTATGTGAGCTGAGACCCCAATTCTCCCTGGACCCGGCGCTCAAAGGTACTGTTGCTGAAGAGGAGGATGCCGCCAAGGCCAGCGTCCAAGAAGTTGCCAAGAAAGTTGCCTCATTCTTCCGCAAGACATAGACCCTCCGGTAGCTAGGACTTTTTCCTTTTGCCTTCTATTGTAATCCCAATTTTGTAATCCAGTGCTTCGAATTAATGAAATCCACTTCACCATGAATTTCACTTTATTGTTGTCTTGTCTTCAATATAATGTGCTCTGTCTTGTTGGCCCTCTGGTATATGTGCATAATTCAAGTGTGTACATGTACCAAAGGATTCAATAGTATATTGATAATTTGAACACTTCGAACTTGTAGATTTTAGGTCTGAAGTCTTTATTTCTGACGCGTCGACGGTAGGCCCCCTTCAGATTGGCGGTGCTTGGTAGCTCCGATGGTACCCATCATCAACGTATAAAACATCGACGGCGGGCCCCCTAGGATTTATCGGAGCATGATAGGTCCGGTAGCTCCTGATGTCAACACACGAATCGTTGAAGGCAGGGCCCAGGGGTTGTCAGAGCTTTGTAGTTCTGACTTTATCCATCATCAACATATTAAACATCAGCGGCGGGCCCACTTGGAGGATGTCAGGCCCACTAGAAAGGTCCAGATCATCTTGGTCGGCCAGGTGAACCCCCTCATGTGAATGAGGTTGATCTCCTAGCATTTCGCCTTGAGGTTCCGTGTTTGGACTGGGACCCAGACACACCTTCATGTAACTTTGGACCCTCCCGGAGGGGTCTGGGCTGCTAGACTAGACATGGCTCTAGTCTTTCCGCAACTAGGACCATGCTGACAACATGGGTAGTCGTATAAATATAAAGCAGTAAAGGCTCACTAGGATTTGGAGCTACCAAGATTGGTAGTGTGGTGAGGAGCTGTTTCGGCTCTTGAAACGCCTTTTCTGCTTCTTCAGACCAATGAAATGGTCCGTACTTCCTCAATTGTTTGAAGAAGGGAAGTGTCCGCTCTTCTAGTCTTGAGATGAACCGGCTGAGCGCAGCTAGACATCCAGTTAACTTTTGGACATCCTTGATGCGGGCTGGGGGACGCATCTCCTCTATAGCCTTGATCTTTGCGGAATTTTCTTCAATTCCTCGGTGGGTCACCAAGAAACCTAGAAGCTTCCTAGAGCTAACCCCGAAGACACATTTTTATGGGTTCAACTTGGTGCGCGTGATGTGCAACTTGTCGAAGACAGCTTGTAAATCGTCAAGGAGTGACTCCTTGTTCTTGATCTTCACTACGATGTCATCAACGTACACCTCCACCAAGTCTCTAATTAGCTCTCCAAATATTTTGTACATAGCTCGCACAAATGTTGAAGCAACATTTTTAAGACCAAAGGGCATGGCAATATAACAGTACAATTCATCTACTGTTATGAAGGCAGTATGCTCTTCATCTTCCTTAGACATTTGGATTTGATGATATCCAGAATATGCATCTAGGAAATACAATAGCTCACACCTGGAGGTGGAGTCCACTATCTATTCTAGATAATGGAAATGGATCCTTTGGACATGCCTTATTTAAGGTGGTGTAGTCGATACACATCCGAAGCTTCCCGCCAGCCTTGGGCACCACGACTGGGTTTGCCAGCCATTTAGGATGAAACACCTCCCGAATGAAACCAGCTTCGAGCAACTTCTTGATCTCCTGTCGGATGAAGTTTTTCCGCTCGATTGATTGCTTCTGGGGCTTCTGGTGTAGAGGTCGTGTGTCAAGATAAATCTTTAGGTTGTGCTCAATCACCTCCCTAGGGATCCCAGGCATTTGCGACAGTTGTTAGGCAAACATGTCGACATTAGCCCGCAGGAAAGTGATGAGCGCGAGTTCCTATTTGTTGTTCAGACCTCCCGATATACGGGTAGTCTGAGGAGCATCGGAACCAATTTGGACGACTTTGATGGGAATGTCGGCGTCGCCGCTTGGTTTCACACGAGGTGTGGAGGTAGAGCCTCGATGACGAATGCTCGGAAGATTTGGAGCTAGCTCCTTACTGGATGCTTCCTCCTGCGGTGTAATAAGCGCATAGAGTTCTTCCAAGGCAGTGATTCCTGCAGTACGATCTCTGCGGATCCGGAGAACACCTACAGGTGTTGGCATCTTCTACACTAAGTAACCATAATTGGCGGCGGCCATGAACCTGTACAAGGTCGGCCTGGCCAAAATGGCATTGAATGCCAGACCGATCTGCGCAACATCAAAGACCAACTTCTCAGTTCTGTAATTCTCCTGAGTCCCGAAGGTCACTGAGAGTGTAATGGAGCCTAGAGAGGTAATGGCCCTCGGACCTACCCCAGAGAAAGGTCGAGAGGGGCGAAGGTCCAAAGGTCAGAGCTGGAGCTTAACAAAGGCTTCGAAGCTTATGAGATTCAGCCCTGCACCTCCGTCCACCATTACATGGTGAAATTGGATATTGTTAATGGTCGGAGACACCATCAACGGGAGTTGGTCGACTCCAATCATGTTGCGGGGGCAGTCTAAAGCATCAAAAATGATGGGAGTATCCATCAACTTCCGATGAGGCTCTGCCCTAGCAGTGGGAGCTACAACGGCCATGTCCTGCCACATTGTCTTGAGGATGCGGCGAGAGGTTATTTTCCAAGAACCACCATAAATGGTGTTCAGGGTCTTCTGGTGCTCGTTATTAGAGACGTTGGAGTCGTCGTCGACGGTGTTGTAGACAGCTTTCAGGACCTTGTTGGGGTCTTGAAAACCTAGCTCCTCCTCAGTCGGAGCTTCGTCGACTTTTTGTTTTCCTTCCCACCGACGGAAAGGAGCTTCTTCCCGGCGCTTGTTATAGGGCTCAGCAAGGTTCTGAACCTCCCGACATTCTTCCAGACTGTATATGTCCATCTTGTGGATCGGACACCACACTTTGGAGTTGTTGCGGTCTTCTGACAAAGGACGAGGTTTTTTTTCTAGGCATGGCCCCTGGCCACCCGGAGCTGCAGCAGCCGCAGCAGTAGGTGCGCCGGCCGATGACTTCTTCTTGCCGTTGGGCTCTTTTTTCTCTTTGCCACCTCCGGATGTAGTGGCTTCAGTTTTGGAGGACTTCTTGTTGGCCTCCAGAGCTGGCTTGGAGTGCATCTCACGACCCTCCGCAGCTTTAGCACATTTGTCTGCTAGGCTGAAGAGTTTCGTAACGCTGGTGACTTCTTTGATTGCCAGCTTCTCCAGCATCTTTTTGTCCCGAACGCCCTGTCTGAATGCAACAATAACAGAGGCGCTCGAGATGGATGGGATGGTATTGCGTACCTGAGAGAATCGCTGGATGAAAGATCGCAGTGACTCTCCCGTTTTTTGCTGAACGGCAAAAAGGTCTAGTTCAGTGCTAGGTCGAGTGTATGAACTCCCGAAGTTGGCAGTGAAATGTTGGCATAGTTCTTCCCAACTATTAATGGAGTTAGGCGGGAGGCTCATAAACCAGGACCTAGCGGTCTCTGGTTAAGGCCACTGGGAAGTAGTTGGCCATCACGGCCTCATCGCCCCCCACTGCAAGTATAGCAGTGGAGTAAATTTGAAGAAATTCATTGGGGTTGACAGTCACGTCGAATTTCTCTGGTAAATGAGGCCGTAACTTTTGTGGCCATCTGACCATGCGTAAGTGCATGGCCAAGGCAGAACAGCCTCCCCCTACTCCCTAAGGAGCAGGGTCGTCCCGAGCCTCTCGCCTCTCGCGAGCATGCTCGATATGGACACAACCGTCCTACTGCCGGTAATGGCGATAAAGTTCCAACCATATATCATGGGTCAGAATCCTTGTGATGGTGTGGGTGCGTCGTGCCCCGTAAGGCAATGAGGTCACCTGCTGAGAAGCAGCACGACGTCGGTGCTGTGACACGTGAGGACCAAGTCTTCCAGACAAGGTCCTATGTTGAGTTGTTGCCTACCCCAAAGGGGGAGGACCTTGGTTGCTGATGCCAGTGGCTGCAGCTGCAACCAGATGGTCAACATCAGCTCTCCACTGTTCCATAGCACCCTAGGGTGCCCCTGGAGGCGGTGGATGTTGTAGAAGAGCTCGCGCGGCAATGAGCGTGTGCTCAGAGTTGTTGTTTGTCGATGCAGTGATCGACGCAGATGCCCCATCTTGTCGCCCAGCATTGTTTGCCAGAACAGATGGCAGTTGTGGTTCCATGGTGCCTTCCGGAGCAATGGTACCCATTGGTTGTTGCACGTTGGAGGGATTGCCTCCAGCAGGTTGTTCAGCGCGATTGCCACTGGAAGATCCGGCGGCCGAATTCACCATCTTGAGATCTCAGGGCTTCCCCTACCTTGCGCGCCAAAATGTCAAAGTGTAGCAATGACACTTCCCCCGGTACTTCCAAATGTAGCCCGCGGAGGTTCTTGTTTCGGTTGGGGCACGCAGAGATCAAGAACAAGATGGTGACACGAGAGATTTACGTGGTTCGGGCCGCCTGAGCGTAATACCCTACTCCAAGGGGTGTGTGTTGTTTTATTGAGAATCACTAGGAAACGTAGTGACTGGATCAACTTTGATCCCTCTCTCTATATCGTGCGGCTCAGTCCTTTTATAGTCTAAGGGCTGACTGTTACATCATTTTCCTGGCCCGACATGTGGCTCTGGCGTATTTAATAGCCTAATACACTGTCTATGAGCATTAAGCATGGTTAATAGTGTGCTAATGTGCCTTAATGGCTGCGTTTAACAGTGTTCTAATCGTGTGTCATTAATACAGTATTAATGACATGTAATCAGGTCTTGTAACTGCCGCTTTAACTATCCCTTAAATGTTCGTGCTGGAGGAGATCCGCCAATGTATTCGTTGGTGTTGAAGGTCCGGAGGCTCCACACATGGCAACTTTGGAGCTTCCCCTTGTGGGGAGGTAGCTCCAGAACCGCTATACACATGTCAGCATCGGAGCTCCCCTCTGCTGGGGGGTTAGGTCCGGGGTTATTGTACACGTGTTAACAGCGGAACTTCCCTATGTTGAGAGTTTATTTCCGGACTTACATTGCACGTGTCAACCCCTGAGCTTCCCATATGAAGGGTGTGGGTCTGGTGTAGTGTGACATGTGAGGCCTGAGGATACCTTCAACTTCGACATGTAGAACTCTCTTGCACTTCATGCGGTATCGTGGGGTACCCGATACGCCGGATACCGACAAGTACATTAAAACATTTGAAAAGCAATATATTACATGTATGTGAAGTAAACCCATCACAATCCATATGATTAACATAGTACAAGTCCAAATGCCATATCCATCACCATTATACCAGATTTCAGCATTACCATTAACCATATCCAATACCAAAATTTAATCCATAACCAGCCATAACTGTATTATCACCCATAACGAATTCCAAACCATCCCAAAAACCCAATTTCCCTCTAATCATGTGAGGGTCCAGGTTGCTCATAACCGGGAGCACGGCTATCATGATAGTTTTTAGACACACTCTGCAGAAGTTGTACCACTTTACCCACGTGTTTATGATTTCATCACCTTTTGATGACTATAGAATCTCAATTATGCCGTCTCACACTTCCTTAGGTGTGTGGCCAAGAGATCACAAAATAGCTTTTACAAAGGGATTACTAGCCTATTTAGACCCCACTGAGGTTTCACCGGTGGCGATGCCTCCAACTGAGCACATCTTCAACCAAGGGCCCCCTCTTGAGCCATTCGGATCCCAGGGTAGTTCCACCAATCATCAACAAACCCAATCCGACTACCCCTTCCCCGAGCATCTTTAATGGTCCAAATAGTACTGGCAAAGCCTTAATTAATCAGCTATGTCGCACCCATACTTGGCCTCGTGGTGGCACTGTAAATCCTAGATGGTCGCTCCACGAACCGGTCCTTAGATCTAAAGCAAGAAAACCACAGTAGCATCCAACCATTCCACATATCAGGCTTGCTTAGATCGCCCTTTACCATATCATATTAACCATTTCATATTAACCATAATCTCGTTACTACATAATTAAATAGTATAGTTGTTTTCCCATCCCAAGTAGTTAAGCGAAGCGAAGGTAAAAGCCATTCCTGACTTTCTACCATGTATTCCAGGTGACAAGGGTGGTTAAACAACGCTAGTAAACTTCCTATCATAGGATTTCCCATCAAATTGACACAAGCATGCAGTTTGCAAACAAAACATTTATTTTAGAAATATGATCAATATGTTCAAGGACACTTGCCTTGCTATTGGGATTGGCTCGGGTCAAAGCCTTAAAACTCTTGGTGCTGGAGATCCTCCGCAGCACTCTCTAGCACAAATTTGTCTAATCCGCACAATTAACATACAAGACAAGAATTACAATCAATAGATGCACATATATTACTCAATATGACATGACATGCATGATTAATGAAAATGCGAAGCAAAACTTGTTAATGAGTTGTTAATGATGTATACCAACTAGTTCTAATAACTTTTAACAAGCTTGAATAGATGTGATATTCACTCAAACTAATTTTATATTTATTTCAACACAACTTAGCTAGGAAAATGAGACTAGTCCGCTAGGGACCGGACAAGTCCGCACTTCGCAGAACTGGCGAGCTAGGGTTTTCTAGATTGACATATATTTGGAGATTTGGGGTTGAATTCACGTAAGGAAAAGGAAGTATAAGGTATACCAGGTGTCCAAGACTCCAAAGAATTAAGGGTATTGGAGGCAACACTTGGATCTTGACGATCTAGGGATGATGAAGAACTTGATGGTGAATTGGCGACGAAGAACAGGGAGTTGATGGAGATCTTGAATCTCTTTTGTTTCCTCCTCTTCTTCTTCTTGCTCTAGATCTCTTTCTCCCTCCTTGGTGGCAGTTATCCACGATCTAGGGTTTGGGTGAGGTGAAAAAGTGGTAAATAGATGTCAAACCAAGGGGTGGGGTTGTTTATATAGAGATGGGGGCTAGGGTTGGGTGGATTTCGAGTTTGAGATGAATAAGGGTCGGTTTAGAGTCCCTCATGGGCTCTAAAAGAGTTAGGCACGTCATCCCTAGGCCCACTTAATGTAAAACCCAAGAAACAAGTCGTGAAATAAAAGATCAAATTGGAGTCACGATTTATCGGACAAGTCCGAAAAAGGGTCGGACTAGTCCGAAGTTAGACAATGAGAAATCGGACAAGTCCGGACTGGACATCGGACAAGTCCGGACTGGACATTGGACAAGTCCGAACTTATCCAGACGGGAAAAATAGACAAGTCTGGCAAAAATCGGACAAGTTCGACTTTAGTTAGAAGAAAGCCGGACAAGTCCACTGGAACACCGAACAAGTCCAGAGACTTAGCAAAATTTCCAAGGAATTATAATACCGGACTAGTCCGCTATGGATCGGACAAGTATGAAAATGTACAGAGGGAAAAACAGACCAGTCTGCAGCAAAACGGACAAGTCTCCTCGAAGTCAGAGAGAAATCAGACTAGTTCGCATCAGGATCGGACTAGTCCGCACTTCCCAGAATTCATAAGTGTGGTTTTGTTTCAAATTTTATTTTAAACTTATTCCTTTTTATGTGGATGCATGTTAACCATATTTAATGATGGATGCAGGGCATGATGCATGAAAATGAGGGTGTTACATTCCTTCACATAATTGAGTTATATTGACGGATGAAATTGGTATATAACAGCCGTCAACAGCCCTCTTGTAACACCCTGATTTTTGAGTTTTGGCAAATTAAAAACTTAAATGGTAATTTAGAGTTAACAATAGGAAGAAGTTGTTTTTATAAAGAAAAATATAAATATATGCATCTCATCTTGCATTTTGCATTCATCTCAAGTATAGAAAATTAATTACCATAATTAATACGCTAAATTAATTTATTTGCCAAAACAAATATAGGATAAAAGAAATAAAGGAGACTAAAGATATATATATATATATAATCGTTTAATTATATGATGAATTCATGCAAAAAGAAATAAGTAGGATAAAAAGGAACAAACGTATTAGAATTAGAAATAAAGATGCAACTAAAAATTGAGCCAGGCACCGGATTAGTTCGGACAATAACGGACTAGTCTCAAAGTCTTTACTGGACAACAATGGACTTGTTCTGTACAACACCGGATTAGTCTGGCATCCATAGACTTAATCAAATTTTCCTCCACCACGGACTTGTCTGTTACAACAACAGACTAGTCTAAAGTCCCTTAATGTACAACCCCGGACTTGTCCGACACGATACCAGACTTGTCTGATATACCTCTTTGTAGGAGAACGGACTTGTTCGGTCCCTGTGCGGACTAGTGCGGTCTTCCTGTTCTGAATATTCCTGGAACTTCTTTAACAACCTTCGAAATGACTTGGAACTTGTTCTAACATGTAATACTTAATTGAAACTAGTTAGTAAGCAATGATAGCAACTTGATAACATGCATTACTCCATAATTGCATTATTCATGGATGTCATGGCATATTGAGTAATATATGAGCATTTATTGATTGTAATGTTTATTTTGTATGCTTATTGAGCGGAATAGAAGGTGTTGCTCTAGAGAGTGTTGTCGAGGACCTCCAGCACCAGAACTTCTCTTCGTTCATCTTCTCCGCGCAAACAACCCACCATGGCCAACGTTATGCCGCCAAGCCCGCCGAGGGAGCCACCCTGCGAGAACAGTTATGTTGCTCCCCCGAGAGGTTTAGCAAAGAGCTGCTCGAGATGTTGCTCGATAGGTTGTTCGACCGGTTTTAGAGGTTGCTCGAGACGATGGCTGAGGTGCTTGGCGCCGAGGGCCGCAGTATCCTGGTGCTGGCGATGGCGAGGAACCTTGGTCGCGAGGTTGCACCGCCGGATCCAGAGCAGCCGGAGCAATTGGCAGAGCAGACGGAGGAGGAGGAGGAGGGGGAGGAGGAGTAGGATTTAGGTTTTTTTGTTGTTTTTTACTTCATGTTGTTTTTATTTTATTGTGTCTTGTATTTTTTTCTTGTGTTTTGTAATATATTTGTTAATGAACATGTGTTATTTGTGTTCATATGTGTGATGAATATTTTGTGTGTTCAACTGGAATGATTGAATTAAACATTCGGCGACGAGATTCTGTAAACAAAGACAAAGGAGACGAGCTTTGTGTAAAGTACGTCTTATTTCTTGCGCACATTGGAGACGCGCTTTGTTGGAAGCGTGTCTCCCATTTTTCAGAGAGAAGGCACGTCTCGGATACCTACTTAACTGAGACATGTTCTATTGTAACGCGTCTCCTTGAACGTTGAGCCGAGCCATGTCAGATCCTCGCTGAAGTGAGCGTGTCACCCATCTTTGTCTCCTATTTGAGTTTGTTACGTAACTGTCCCGCGTTGCATGTCTTCCACATTAGTGGTCTCATCGGACCTCCCACCTAAAACTTCGTCTTGCACGTGGATTGCACAAGGCACAATCCCCTTAACAACTTTGTCCTCAACAATGTCATCATCACACTTCCGTTTCCTACTACACCGGCTCTGAAGATGTCGGTGTTCAACCAAATTGGTTGGTGCCCCAACACGAGGATGTGTTGGATTTTGAGGTGCTTGCGGTTGTAGGAGTAACAGTCGCCCTCGGTGTGAGGCTAACCTCCACCTTCTAAAGTGGCTAGGATTGAATCCAATTCAGTTAGTAAATACATATTTGATCAAATTAGGAAGTTTGCTTTAAATTAGAAAAAGAAGGATTTTATCGGTTAGGATCCAACCTACAATTAAAGTAGTGGTCAAGTGATTTCCCACCTACATAATGGATGCACTGTAATCTGATCAAACTAGAAAGAAAAGGGGTTTATTCCTATTATTCTCTCTCACACACATGTGTGCCGCTGCACCTTTTCCCTAGCGTAGCCACCACTACACGGATTGAAATCCTCTGCAGTACTGCACCTGCAGTAGCTATCACTGACATGTGGGCCTGATGCCTCATAGACCTACATGTCAGTGGCCCCTACTACAGGTGCAGTACTGCAGAGGATATGAGTCCCCACGACACACCGCCCCTACTACCCTAGTGCTGCCACCCTCCCATCCTAGCCAGCTAGGCTATGGAAGCCCATAACATAAAAACAACTCGCTGTCAAAGCTAGAAGAGCCCGTATAGATGATTTGGCGGTTGACCCATAATAGTTTTCTTGCTAATAATTAACCACAGAAAATTTTGAATTTAAAAAGATGGTGTTCATCTATTAATGTACATGTCTAGGCTACCAGATCATCATGTCAAGTTAAGATGCAACTACAGGACACATTTCCTCTGATGAAAATGGTGATAGTAAGACAACAGCTGGGGAATTTTAATGATGATACCTATGTCTTATAACACAACCTTTATGTTACTTACAATGATAAGATGTGGACTATATGGCAAACGAAGACTTAGATAATGGTTAGGAGCTTTAGTACCACTATGGCGGAGATCACTGCATCAATGTAGCAACCCCTGAATCTTTCTTTAATCGTCGGCGAATCCAAGATGTATGAGATGTGTACAAGTTCCACATTATAAGTTGGGGCTCATGCTCTTCTTTTTGCTCCCCAAGTGAACATCCACGTTCCATGGCTTCTCCTTTGTTCTTGTTCACCGTGCTCTGCAGCTACTACACCGCTGCCCATGGAGGCGGCAACCACGGCTTTAGGGTAGTACCAACAAGCTCTTTTGAGACAGAAGCAGTGTGCTCCGCAACGAGAGGTACAGGAGTTCAACAAGTCAACATTAATGCGTCTCTCTGGATGGTCCGACCCGTAAACTTCAAAGTAACTAATAACCACCTCACGTCGAAACTTCTCAGTGAAGCAGGAGTTGAACCGCGCCACCTTGTCCGTGCCTCTAGTGCACCGGCACGGACCGTGCGCACCATCGTCACAGTCCTCCATCAATCCATCCCTCGCCGAGACGCTGCACCGAATCTCCGCCCGCGCAAACTACATCATCAGCAGAGCGTCCAGCAAGGGCAAAGTCAGTTCGCGAGGGGAAGGAAACGTGAGCGTCCCGACCTACTTGGGGAGCTTCGTGGACTCCTTGAATTACGCCGTCACCGTGGGCATCGGCACGCCGGCCATCCAGCAGACCCTCCTCATCGACACCGGTAGCGACCTGTCGTGGGTGCAGTGCAAGCCCTGCAACTCCACCGAGTGCTACTCGCAGAAGGACCCCATGTTCGATCCCAGCAAGTCTTCCACGTACGCTCCAGTCCCCTGCCATTCCGACGCGTGCCGGCGACTTCCCGTCGATCGCTACTGGCACGGCTGCAACGGCACAAGCTGTGGGTACTTCATACAGTACGGGGACGGCTCGCGCACGACGGGCGTGTACAGCCACGAAACGCTGACGCTGGCGCCGGGACTCACCGTCATCAAGGACTTCCGGTTCGGCTGCGGCTACGACCAGCGTGACCAAAACGACAAGTTCGACGGCCTGCTCGGCCTCGGTGGCGCGCCAGAATCGCTCCCGGTGCAAACTGCTTCGGTTTACGGCGGCGCCTTCTCCTACTGCCTCCCGCCGGTCAACAGCAAGCCCGGGTTCCTCGCGCTTGGCAAGCCCAGCAACAGCACGGGCTTCGTGTTCACGCCGACGGGCCGCATCGGGAAGGAGGCGACGTCATACGTAGTGAGGTTGACTGGCATCAGCGTCGGCGGGGAGCCGCTCGACGTGCCGTCGTCGGCGTTCCGCGGCCGCATGATCATAGACTCCGGGCAGATCATCACGAGGCTCCAGACGACGCCGTACAACGCCCTAAAGTCTGCGTTCCGGAAGGCCATGGCGGCGTACCCGCGGTTGCCGAACGATGACCTAGACACTTGCTACAACTTCACCGGGTACACCAATGTCACCGTGCCGAGGATTGCTCTGACCTTTCAAGGTGGCGCCATGGTCGACCTCGACGTGCCCAACGGGATCCTGTTGGAGAGCTGCCTTGCTTTCGAGGAGTCAGGGCCGGACATAGGTCTAGGAATCATCGTCAACGTGAATCAGCGCACGCTGGAGGTGCTCTATGATGTCGGCCGTGGTCAAGTAGGATTCCGGAGTGATGCCTGCTAAAGTATATGCCGGCCGAGCCAAGAGATGCAAGAATATCCATTAGGAACATCTTTCAGATGCTGGAGGAATTCGAAGATAACACGGTATAGGTATGTTGTTTGCAAAGGAACTGAAATTATGGATCTCATGAACGTACTCCGGATGTTTTTGTTTATCTGATCAACTTAAATAATGAAAGCTATTTACTAAATCAGGAATATTCAAAATTTGCCACCCTTACGTATGTCTCATAATCGTTATCTTTCTTACAAGTGATCTACATACTTTGCCACCCATATAAATTTTTTGCACATAATTTTTCTATACTAGCACCACTTAAGTGGGACAAGTAATTTTTCTATTTTAATGATGTGACAGATTTATATAGTATAATTGTTATAGTAAGTCTTGAGCTGATTGGGTTGTGTCGTTGTTTCTGTTTTTCAGTGTCTAGAACGTGATTTCAGTTAAGCTTCAGTGTCGGGTTCAGTTTGTGGGCACACCTTACATGGTTGTGCACGTCAAAGTTAGTGCGTGCGTCATGGTGCAGTTCAGGGCGGATGGTTCGGATTGCGAGCAGCATGGGTCATGTGCATGCCGACGTGATCGCTCGGCCATGAGCCTTGTAATCGCATCACTTTATATGGCTTTACGTTGAACAGTTCAGCTGTGCGTTCCGGCAGCCAATACTCTTTGGTGTCCTCTGTTGTTCACGATGTGCGTTCGTGTTCCAAGCAAGCTTTATCAGCGACTAGCTCCTGAGGGTGATCCAATTCCCAACAAGTAGTCGATCGTGGCGCGGTGTCGCCGTTGGAATCGAGATCGTGCGCTAGAGTTCGCATGGATGGTGGGAGGCAAGAACAGAGAAGACAGCACCTCCAAAGACAGTGGCGCCGTGGTCCAGCATGTGGTACATGAGGTGTCGGGTGAGACTAGCTACCCCATCCTCACCAAAACGAACTACACCGAATGGGAGCTCCTGATGAAGGTGAAATTGAAGGCGAGGGCACTGTGGCACGACGTCGACAAGGGGAGCGCCGATCCACAGGACAGCATGCTCGCGCTCGACGCTCTGTGCAGCGCCGTGCCATTGGAGACGGTGTCCGCGATTGCCGAGAAGGAGACAGCAAAGGAAGCCTGGGATACCATCAAGACAATGTGTGTCGGCAACGACTGGGTGAAGAAGGCAAGCACGCAGCAGCTGCGCCGGCAATTTGACTCGGCGGCGTTGAAGGACGGCGAGACCATGGAAGAGTTCTCTTTGCGCTTTAGTGGCATGGTGGCTACTCTGTCCACTATGAGTGAAAGTGTGGAGGAGGTGAAGGTGGTGCGGAAACTATTTCGCAGTGTACCCCAACAGTTACGGCAGATCGTCTTGGCAATCGAGACTATCTCCTCGATGTGTCGACACTCACGCTGGCGGACACGACTGGGAGATTGGAGGCAGCCGAAGACTCGTTCGATACACCACCACCGGTGTTGCAGCGTGACGGGAAACTGTCTCACCGAGGAGGAGTGGGATGCTTGGAGGAAGCAACGTGATGCTGAGGGCCAAGGAGGAAGAGGTGGTGCTGGGAGAGACTCAGGACGGCCAGGAAGAAGTAGTTCCAATGGGCGTCCAAAAACAAACAATGGTGGCACTTCATCCTCAGGGGGAACGACGTTAGCTCCTGATCAATGCAAGTAATGTCGAAAGCATGGTCACTGGGCTCGAGAGTGCAGTCCAAGGAGAATAAGAAGCAAGTCCACATCGATCAAGAGGAAGAAGCTTTGTTGATGTGTGTGCGTGCAGAGGAGAAACAACAGCGCGTGACAGTGCCTCAACTTGAGGCTATGGTGGAGGCACCTGTTCAAGTTAGGAGCAGAAAGCTCTGATGCAGCGGGGTGAGGCTAGAAAGGACCAAGATGCAGAGACTTGGATCCTTGATACCAGAGCAACAAACCATAGGTCAGGCTCCCGATGGCGTTTGTGGAGACTGACAACCAAGTTCAGGGAACGGTTTGTTTTGGAGATGACTCGGTGCCCAAGATCGAGGGCTGTGGGCCGTGATGTCCTCATGCAAGATCGGCGAATACTGGTTCTTTGCAAGAGCGTACTACATTCCTCAACTTACGTTGAACATCTTGAGTGTGGGTCAGCTAGATGAAGGAGGCTACAAGATGGTGGTCGAGGCTGGTGAAATGTCCATCAGAGAACCAGGGGGTGTCTGCTCGCCAAGGTAAAGTGATCCTCCAGTTGGCTTTACATTATGTCAGTAAAGATTGCAAGGCATGTCTGCTTGTCTGTTGTCAGGACCCGTCTTCCGTGGGTCCACTTGTGCGTCCCGTACTAATCTTTGGATCAGTAGTTGGTACACACAACAGAATAGATTGAGATCCATACAACGATTATTTATTAATAAATAATATAAGTCTTACAAACATGATCTAGATTACATTGGACGTGGTTGTGGATGACCACCAAAACAGATAAATCCTCAGAAACAACGGAGCAGAACGGCGTCATGCCCAACAGACAGACTTGGGAAGTGGGACTAGACCTAATCGTTATCCTCACACGCTTCAGCTTCTTTGTCTTCTAATAAACCACATATAAAGCAAGAGTGAGTACATAAGGTACTCCACAAGCCCTAACACTACTCAAGGGGAGGTGTTTCATGCATTTGGGCTTGTAGCAAGGAGAGGTCATACGGCTTAGTTCTGCCGAAAAGCATTTTATGCAACGTTTTCTTTGAAAAGAGTTTTGCAATAAGAGGGAGAAGTAGTTGAATCAATATTATTATAGTTGGCGGGCCCTGGAGGAGTTTCAGACCATCCCGCCAGTTCCCTCACTTTCAGATGAGTCTTCGGGCCCATGGCCCTGCCGACTCGACACGCATGCCAACACTTTCCCAAAACACAGCAGCCTCGGCCACCCACACACACACTTCAAAGAGACGCACTAATGCTAATCAATTGGAGCCCAAAGCATAGTGTGCCAAGACTATGACAACAGATATCCGGATAGATTAGTACTCTGCAGAGTTTGTACACTTTACCCACAGGTCATGCACACCTAGCATGGGTATGACATGACGCTCATCTCATCTTCCCCGCGTAACCCCACAATCACACCTCGGCCCAACGCAGATGCTATTTGGGCATTTCCTACCCAGCCAGACATCAGACGACCCTTGGTCTCTGTGCCATTTCCTGGTCCACCGTGTCCTCCATGGCTCTCCAGGTTTTCTCTTGTGGTAGTTACTAGAAAGGTAGGGAGAGTCCCGCCCATACAGGTATTCTGATTGTACGAAATCACTATGTTGAGGTCAAATGAATCGGTCCTTATATTGGTGAGGCGGCTCCATCCGTCCTTGGCAGAAGGACTAGTTCGGCCATGGCTCAAGCTATGCAAGGACAACGAGGTCCTGGGATACCACAATCATCCAAGATGTCAGAATTCATGAGGCTCCGACCACCGGTGTTTGATGGCAGCGAAGAGGATCCTCTGGCCACGGATGACTGGTTACGCAACATAACCAAGAAGTTAAACATAACAGCAGCTAGCGAGCAGGAGCGTGTCATGCTAGCGACCCACTAGTTGGTTGGGGCAGCTGGAGAATGGTGGGATAATTACCGTGAAGCAGCAGAGGAGCCCCATGCGATCAGCTGGGGAGAATTCCAGCAGGCCTTCCGTGACTAGCACATACCAGAAGGTATTATGGAAAAAAGCTGAAGAGTTTTGTTCCCTATGCCAGGGAGCTATGACCATGATCCATTACATCAAAAAGTTCATGAAGTTGAGCCGTTACAGACCTAATGAAGTGGACACAAACAAGAAGAAACAGCACCACTTCAGGAAGGGCCTTAGTCATGCCATGAAGACACAGTTGATGACGCACGGGTTTCAACACAATGATGAACCGCGCTATACTACTTGGGGATGCCCGTTTCGAACTGGAAGGGGTGAGAAAGCGGAAGTTCCAGGCACAAAAGCTTAAGCAACAAGACCGTTTCCAATGGTCGAGGTCCAACTTCCAGTCAAAGCCACAGTACCAGCCTACTATGCAGTACCGAGCATTCGGGGCTAGCGCACAGCAGCCGATGTAGCAGTACCGGCAGAGCAGCATTACCCCCCAGCAAGGGAGTAATGCTAGTGTGGCAAAACCTGTCAAGATATGATTCCACTGTCGTGGCCCAAGGCACTTGGTGGCGAATTGCCCACAGTGCAAGAAGTTAAACTGCGCTCCTGCCAACTCCAGAATGAGGACCGCTATATCCGGCGTTGGGCGTAACGCCCCACAAGCACCCGGATCGCAGAACCGAGCTCAGTCCTTTGGTCGCGGTCGCGTCAACCACATTGATGCCACTCAGGCTGAGGAGGCACCAGACGTTGCACTCGGTGAGTACTTGGTCAACTCAATACTTGCTACTGTTCTCTTTGATTCTGGAGCATCGCATTCATTTGTTTCATCAAAGTTTGTGGCTAAGAGTGGACTACCAAAGGTCTAGTTAGAAAACCCACTGGTAACTAAATCCCCAGGTGCAGTTATAAAGTGCTGATTTGGATGCCTAGGGGTTAAGATCCATTTAAGTGGGGTAGAGTTCCTAGCGGACCTAGTAGTCCTTAAATCAGATGGCATAGATGTTATCCTTGGAATGGATTGGTTGGCATGTCACAAGGGGAATATATCTTGTGCCGATCGCAAGGTCACTGCTACAAACCATGAAGGGGTAACGGTAACTTGTGAGCCACATCAACACACCACCATGCCTACTGCATGGAGTTTAGAAGCTAAACCCATTGAGCAAGTGTCGGTGGTATGCGAATACCCCAATGTATTTCCAGAAGACTTACCAGGGATGCCACCAGATAGAGATGTGGAATTCCTAATCAATCTGATTCCCGGAGCTACGCCTATTGCTAAGAGACCTTATCGAATGGCGTCAAATGAGCTGACCGGGCTCAAGGAACAGATCCATGAGCTTTAGGCGAAAGGGTTTATCCACCTGAGCTCCTCACCTTGGGGAGCTCCGGTACTCTTTGTTAAGAAGAAGGATGGTAGTTTAAGGATGTGCATCGACTATCAGTTGTTAAATGAGGTAACCATCAAGAATAAGTACCCATTACCTTGTATCGATGATCTGTTCGACCAATTGAAAGGAGCCAAGTATTTCTCCAAAATAGATCTGAGATCAGGATATTACCAGTTGAAGATCCGAAATTCCGATATCATGAAGACAACATTCGTAACTCACTATGGAAAGTATGAGTTCACGGTGATGCCCTTCAGCCTGACAAATGCACCAGCGTACTTCACGAATCTAATGAACAATATATTCATCAAGGAGTTGGATAGGTTTGTTGTCGTATTTATAGATGACATACTGATGTACTTTAGGAGTGTGGCCGAACATGAGGAACACCTAAGGGTAGTACTGGAAAGGCTCAGGGAACACCAATTATACGCCGTGTTCAGTAAATGCGAATTTTGGCTCCAATAGGTGGCCTTCCTCAGTCACATCATAACGGACGAGGGGTGTAGCGGTGGACCCCGCAAAGGTTGAAGCCGTGAAAGACCGGAGGGAAACTACCAATGTCACTGATATTAGAAGCTTTCTTGGCTTAGCGGGATACTATCAAAGGTTCATCGAAGGATTTTCAAGGATTGCCAGACCGATGACCGAACTTACGAAGAAGGATAAATGGACGACTGAGTGCGAGAGCAGCTTCAAGAAACTGAAAGCTAAGCTGACTGCTGCCCCAATCCTGATATTACCAGACATACACAAGGATTTCGTGGTGTACTGTTATGCCTCAAGATAAGGGCTTGGATGCGTGCTCATGCAGGACGATAGGGTTGTCACATACGAATATAGGCTATTAAAAGTGCATGAGAAGAACTACCCAACACATGACCTTGAGCTGGCAGCCATCGTTCATGCCTTAAAGATCTGGAGACACTACTTGATTGGAAATAAGTGTCGGATCTTTACAGATCATAAGAGCTTGAAGTACATATTCACCCAGACTGAATTGAACCTAAGACAGAGGAGGTGGCTGGAACTGATCAAGGACTACAGCTTGGAGGTGCAGTACCACCCTGGAAAGGCCAACGTGGTGGCAGACGTGCTAAGTCGGAAAGCGCACTGCAATACAGTGCAAGCCATCACTAAGAGACCGGAACTAGACCAAGAGATTCAAAAGTTGAACTTGCATCCTATTTCGAACGGATACCTCAACATGCTATGTGTGCAACCCACGCTAGATGATCAGATCCGTAGAGCCCAAGAAAACGATGTAGAGATCGTAGAAATACGGAACCAGACGGGGAAGGGCAAGGCCCCTGGGTTCCGGGTGGATGAACAGAAGACCCTTTGGTACGAGAATCGGATATGCGTACCAAACATGGACAGGCTGAGGCGCCTCATCATGGATGAAGCCCACAACTCTGCCTACTCCATTCACCCAGGAGCCACCAAGATGTATCAAGACCTGAAGAAAAAGTACTAGTGGGTGGTAATGAAAAGGGATATAGCATAATTTGTCACGCATTGCGACATCTGCCGTCAAGTAAAGGCAGAACATCAAAGACCGGCAGGATTACTGCAGCCACTCCATGTCCTAGTCTGGAAGTGGGACGAAATCACCATGGATTTCATCACTGGGTTGCCCCGTACAAAGAAAGGAAATGACTCAATTTGGTTCATAGTCGATCGACTGACCAAGGTAGCCCACTTTATACCAGTCAAGACAACCTTCCGTGGAGTTCGGTTGGCGCAACTGTACGTTGACAACATTCTAAAGCTACATGGAGTGCCCAGTAGAATAGCGTCAGATCACGGTTCCGAATTCACTGCGCACTTCTAGAAAAGCCTTCACGCGCTCCTAGGAACCAAATTGGACTACATCTCAGCCTATCACCCACAGACAGATGGGCAGACAGAACGAGTAAATCAAATATTGGAAGACATACTAAGAGCATGCGTGCCGACATATGGAAAGGATTGGGAGACAATTATACCATTCGCGGAGTTCTCATATAATAATGGATACCAGGCCAGCCTTCAGATAACCTTGTTCGAGGCCCTATATGGTAGGAAGTGTAGGACCCCTTTAATGTGGTCTGAGGTTGGAGAACGCTCATTCTTCGGCCCCGCAAGCATTAAGGATGCTGAAGAGCAAGTTACCACTATTAGGGAAAACCTCAAAATAGCTTAGAGCCGAAAGAAGAGCTATGCAGACAACCGTCAAAGAGAACTATCTTTCAACAAAGGAGACATTGTATACCTCAAGGTCTCGCCCATTCGAGGCACCCGGAGGTTCCAAGTCCGAGGCAAGTTGGCCCCTCGGTATGTCAGACCGTTCAAAATACTGGCGAAAGTGGGAGTCGTGGCCTATCAATTAGAGTTGCTAGAGCACCTGTCGGACGTACACAACGTGTTGTACATATCTCAGCTCAAGAAGTGCTTGAAGGTACCAGAAGAGCAAGTGTCCATAGATGCGATGGACCTACAGCCTGACCTAAGGTACCAGGAAATGCATGTGAGGATATTAGACGTTGTGACTCGGTAGACGCGGAGAACTGCAACACGGTTCTGCCGTGTCCAATGGACCAATCACACAGAAGCAGATGCTACGTGGGAGCATGAAGACGACTTGAGGAAAGAATTCCCCTACCTATTTGAGGAGGAGTCAGAATCTCGAGGACGATATTCCGTTTAAGTTGGGTAGATTTGTAATATCACAAAAATTTCAATAATCGGAAATCATTTGGAATTAAAACTTTTCGATTTAAACTAGCTACACTTGAGATGGGAGCTCTAATAGCAATTATGAGGTTATGCAAGGGGTGAGAAAACCCCCTCGAATAATTATGACATTGGAAAAAAAATAAAAAAAATAAAAAAATTAGGAGGTGAATAAAAGGAACCAGCCCATTAAATAGAGATCTTAGTCAAAAATCTAATTAGAAAAGAAAAAGAAAACAAAACTATACAGAAAAAGGACCTAGAATCAGGGGCAGCCCGCATAGCCTCCCTGTGGCCCAGCCTGCTTCGCCATGGCCCAACTCCTACGGCCCGCTTCCTTCTCCTCCCTCAGTCGAGTGCACCACGGCCCACTCCCTCTCTCACCCGACGCTGTACCGCCTTCCCCCTCCTCGCTTCTCTTCCACGCCCGACCGTCGTCTGCCTTTCCCGCGACGTGATGTGCCGGGGAAACTGCCCGCGCCGCCTGCTCTCTCGCTGCACCGCCATCATCGCGGGAGCGACGCCGCCTCACTCTGCCAGCCCTGAATCATTACGTCGATGACCTCTCGCCCCGCCAACCTGTCACAGCCCAAAATTTCAAACCATGTAAAAACACTCCGAATTAAAATTTTTGGATAAAAAACGAACAAACGTTAATCATTAATACAAGTCAAGGCAAATGAGTCTGCAGATACAAACACGCACCCATTTAAAAACGAATCAGACTATAAATAGAGTGGGAATGAAAATGAATGCGTAAGGTATGTGGTCAATTTAAAAATATACACATCCCTGGGAGATCACAACTAATTACTATAAGCAAATTAAAGAGAACCGTTTACTGATTAAATACCGTAGAAGTTTAGGACAAACCCAATTGAAGTATATTTCTAAAACCAGAGGCAAGAATTAAATAATACATATAAGCAGTATGGATATATATATATATGCATATATAGATATACATGTGTATATATAGGTATATATGTATGTATGTGTGTGTGTGTCTATATATATATATATATATATATATATATATATATATATACATATATATACATATATATGTATATATATATATATATGCCAAACAATAGTTCAATTAACAAATCGGATAGAATATATCCAACGAGAATCAGAATTTAAATTACCCAAAATGGATTCAAATTCAAAATCAAATTAAACTGAAAAACCAAAAGGGGAATTCAATTCCCAGTTCTGGGCTGAGCCCATTCCTCTTCTCTCCTTTTCTATTTTCTTCCCTACTCCACCGGCCCAACTCCCCTCTATTTCTCTCATGCGCAGCCCACCGTTTTTTTATTTCTTTCCTGCACGGCCCGGCCCAGCAGTGTGCCGCCTTCGTCTTCCTGTGTTCCCGATTGAGGCCGACTGAGGCTCCCGTTTTCCCGCGATGGGACACCGGCGAGGAGTCGCCCGCCCTGCGCCTCTGGCGCCCCTGCCACACCGCCTCCATCAATCAGCTGCCCCTGCCCTGATCGGAATCATTGCTCCGGCGACCGAACAGGGCACATGTGAACCTGCTCATCTCCCATTGATGTCACCGGGTGCTCGTGCCGCAAATCCCGCCAGTGCCATCATATCCGAGTCCCATCCTTCGTTCCATAGCCAGCTAGCAGGCATCCGAGTCTCTGTTGCACCATCATAACTTCGACGACACGCACGCGCCAAGGAACCAAGCGTCACCGCCTTCGCCCGCGCAGAAAGTAGAGCCGCCACCGCCTCCGCGGTTTACCGCCTCTTAGACCCTATAAAATGGGGCTCCCACTTCGCCGATTCGCTTTCACACTTCCCCTATAACTCCCACAGCATTCCGTAGAGCTCCAGCGGCCTTCCTCGAGCAGGAATTTGTTGCTCCCCTTTTCTTCCTCGGCGCCGGCCACCGTCTCCGTTACCACTCCGGTGAGCACTTGTATCTCAATTAGTCACGCATGTATATTCTCTGTACGTCACCCTAGTCGAAACACGGTTTATCTGTCACCATACACCACCGTAGCTCGGATTACTGGGAATCCTAACCACGCCGCCGTAGTCCCATGCTGCCATCGCCGCACCTTCACATCGCCGGCCGCCTGGGAGCCTGATACTCTTGTCTGAGCATGCCATACCGAATCCCTGTAGCACAAGGTAGGTGTAGATGTTTTCGGAATGGGGAGTAGACCCCTGCTCAATGTGCCCCACGTCGCGACGCCGCCCTAGCTGCTGCGCGCTGCCGCCAGCTGCCGTAGAGCTCTCCCGGAGTTGGCCGAGCGCAACAGCGCGTACCCTACTTGCTCATGCACTCCCTAGTCCACTTAGCGATGGTAGCGACACCACCCACATCTCCACCACTGAGCGCTGCCCCAGCCCGTCGCGGCAGCTAGCCGCCATCCGTCGTGGGTGCCGCTCCAGCCTGAACAAGCCCGCGAGAGGGCATCGCCGTGCTCCTGAACACGCTCCCGACTACACCAACGGAGGGGAGACCGCGCACTTCCGCACAAAGCCGCCGCCGGCGAGGCCCTGTGGCCGCCTGCCGTCACCTCCCCTGTTTGGCCGCTTTGGTGCCTGCGTGGCGCGCACGTGGCGCCCGCGTGGCTGCCACATGGGCACCACGTCCCCACCTAGGTGTCCCCGTCAGCGCCACATGAGCATGATCTACCACCCAACGAACACACCGTGAGTGCACTAGGTCCACATAGACCCATGACACCTTAACCACTGCCTACGTGTGCCCACGGTCACACCTGCCAGCCTCTGGACGTTGCTTGAATCACTAGGCACACCCACACGTCCACACAGCTAGTGCAAAGACCCACTCCCAGCCTCACAGTACATTCGGGAATTGCTACAGCCACCCGGATTGTGTACACAAAAAATAAAAAAACATTTCTTAGTATTTGAAAATTCTGTAAAATCCCCTAAAACCCTTAATTTCGTTTTGAACATAATAGGAGTGATTTATGATATGAATTGCTTGTAGATATTGTGTTAAATATTATTAGTTTACAAAAGGGAAATAATCAATTAGGAAATCAAGGAGGAATTATATTAGGCTCTAAAATATTTACCAATAATATTCTAGAAATTTCCTAAAAGATATTTGATGACTATTAGAATATAAAAACATTGATTAATGGCAAACATGAGATGCAGGAAATGTGAGACTCGTTATTAGCCAATAAAAAGAGATTGAGAAAAATTATATTTAGCCTCCCAAATTGATAAACCTTCAACAAATAAATATCTAAAAAGTATTAGGAATATTAGTAGGCAATTACCCAACCAATGTAGAATATGGAGTATTATCATTCACATAGGAAAGATTAATTAAATTACCTATAGTTTAAGGAAAGATACATATAAACCTTGGATGGGCTAACTAAAATCCCTAGAAAATATTGCAAGGCATATATAATATAATATATGTGGTAATTGGCTAGTATAATTACATGATACAGAAATGATTGTCATTCCTATAGGGAAATCAAGTGAATATTCATAATAGGTGAAATACATATAAAGCCATAACTAAATAATCTCTCCACAAATGACCTTCTAAATGTTCCTAGGAATATATTACTAGGGCTTTAAAATAGTAATTGACTAAAATAACATATTAGATAATGAACTAACTAGTGTCATTGTAGAAAAGTAATTAGTAACCTATCGGGTAATAGGAACCCACATGTAAGCTCTGAAAAGAATGAACCCTACCCTAGTAACTCCCTGAGTCCTAATAACCAAACTCTAAATAAATACAATAAGTTCATAACCTTTAGGGTATAATAAAAAATGATAAATTAAGAAATAGAATGAGTAGATACACACTAGTCTTCAGCAGAATGTTGCCTTAAGTTCAAATACATTAGGACTGATGCTTAGACTCTAAAACAAGTGGGTCCTATATTAGTAGAACCTTAGTGAATATACTATTGTGAAGATAGAGTAAATATAAAGAAGGTCCATATGAATTATGGTCTACTCATTGACCACAATATAGGCAATTTATAGAATAAGCTAGTGAGTTCACCTTAAATGTCATAAACCATGTAAATAACTAAGAAGACTGATAAAACATTTATATCCTTTCAACAACCATTTAGATGACCAATGAAATAGTAGCATTTCCAGATAAACCACCAATAGAATTACGTATTCTCCAATAAACCTTATAAGAATCCTAAAAACAGTGTTATTGAACAATTATTTGTATTTATTGGAGTTTAATTTGGATTTCTTGGATCTTTATCGATGAATCATATTTTATTCGCGTAGCTATGTATTTAGTAATCGGAGAGTTCGCGAAGGAGATATTCAAGACACAGATCACGAAGAATAAGACAAAGACTTCGATAAACCACTGTAAAGGCAAGCTCTAACTCCTTGATCATATTTCACCTATGTTTTGCAATCGCACCTATGGCCTGTTTTCATTGCATGACTCTATGTCTATTTTATAATAACGTTACGCTATGAACCACTTTATGTGGTGGCATGAGCTATGTTGATGACTGAGTATCGGTGTTAGCTACTAGCCAACGATGAACAATAACACATAAGTTACTCGCTATCAATGGCTTGAAACAAGACACTGTATCAGTTATGATAATAGCAGTGGCTATCACAAATCACAATCCCCTCCTTGACCTTGACAACACAACCCCTTGACAACCTAACAGCTTCATCACTATGCTATAGCAGCGATGTGAGCACCTCCTTGTTAGTACTATGCTTAGGAACCCCTGCGATGTTTGCATCGCGAACCACTACACACTGTATACATGATCGTGAAATGTGTTAAAAGTTGTTTGGTGGTGTGAGTTAGGATATGGGTGGGATATTAATGAACTATGTGGTGAAGGGGATGGGTGGTCGAGGCGGGTATGGTGATGGGATGCCGAGGGCTCCCTAAGAGGTATACCAGCTGCGGCTGTGTATTCGGTGCAACTCACTGATTGGCGCTGAGTGCTTCAGTAGTAGTTTGATGACCATGTTTTTCGGACTAGTCTTGTGTTGAGTACTTCAGTTTAGTACGATGCTGTGTGTTCCGAACTAGTCCTCTTGCCGAGGACGGATGGAGCCGCCTCACTAATATAAGGACCGGTTCATTTGACCTCAACATAGTGGTTTCTTACAACCACAGAACCTTTATGGGCGGGACTCGCCCTACCTTTCTGGTAACTGCCACATGAGAAAACCTGTAGAGCCATGGTGGGCACGGTGGACCAGGAAATGACACGAAGATCGAGGTTTTCCGGTGTCTAGCTGGGTAGTGAATGCCCGAATAGCCCCTGCGTCGGGTCGAGGTGTGAATGTGGGGTTGGGGAAGATGGGATGAGCATTGCGTCACTCTCTGATCCAGAGTGCGCAGCCTGTGGGTAAAGTGTACAAACTCAGCAGAGTCTTGATCTATCCGGATAGTTGTTGTCACAGTCTTGGCACACTGTGCTTTGGACTCCTATTGATTAGTATTAGCACCTCTCCTTGAAGTGTGTGCGTGGGTGGCCGAGGCCGCCGTGTTTTGGGAAAGAGTTGGCATGCGTGCCAGAGTCGTCAGGGCCTTGGGTCCGAAGACTCATATAAAAGTGAGGGAACTAGCAGGATGGTCTGAAACTCCCCCAGGGCCCGCCAACAATAATAATATTGATTCAACTTCCTCTCCATCTTATTGCAAAACTCTTTTCAAAGAGAACCTGCATAAAATGCTTTTCGGCAAAACTAAGCCATATGGCCTCTCCTTGCTACAAGCCCCAATGCATGATACACCTCCCCTTGAGTAGTGTTAGGGCTTGCAGAGTAGCTTATGTACTCACTCTTGCTTTATATGTGGTTTTATCAGAAGACAAAGAAGCTGAAGCGTGTGAGGATGACGATTAGGTCTAGTCCTACTTCTCAAGTCTGCCTGTTGCGCATGACGCTGTTCTGCTCCGCCGTTTCTGAGAACTTATCTGCTTTGGTGGTCGTCCACAGCCACGTCCAATGTAATCTACATCATGTATGTAAGACCTACATTGTTTATAAATAAATAATCGTTATATGGATCTCGATCTATTCTGTTGTGCGTACCAACTACTGATTCAGGGATTGGTACATGATGTACAAGTGGACTCTCGGAAGGCGGGTCCTGACACAGCCGAGCACCTGCGCAGCCGCACCAAAAGGTGTGCCACCGCCTCCCACCGAGAACCACCATACGGGCCTATAAAACGGCCCTCACCCTCGCCACTTTGCCCGCAGTAAAACACACCAAATTCCACCTCACACCGCGGAGCTCGAGCGCCCCTCTCGGAGTGGAATTTTGGAACCCCCTTCTTCTTCCTCGTCGCCGATCGCCAAGCTCATCGCCGCCAGTGCATCCCTCCATCCTTCGATTACATTCACGGGCGTATTCTTCAGTAGCCTTAGCACGCATATGATGCCTTGTCTCATGCCGAGCATTAGCTCAAGCAATGGTGGCCATCAAAACCTAGCTCTACCGGTCGTCGAGCATGTTCGTGCTCCGGCGAGCTTGGCCACGCCAACACTGAAAGGTGGCCTAGAGGGGGGTGAATAGGTGATAATCGATAATTTAAACTTAAATCAGAGTTCTGAAAACAGAGAAGTCGGACTTGTCTGACTTCTAGTCGGACTTGTCTGACCTAAGTCGGACAAGTCTGACCTGGGTCGGATAAGTCCAAGATTACCTGCACGATCAGACCAAAAATCCAATTTTTAAGAGATCTAGTGAGAGATATCGATCCCTAGCAGTTCTACACGAAGTATGGAGTAGAAAGAAAGCTAAGGGAGAGATAGCGCGCGGAAAAACACTAGAATCAAAACTTGCGAGAATGAAAGAACAACAAGAGACAGACGATTTTATCCCGAGGTTCGGAACCACAAAGGATCCTACATCCCCGTTGAGGAGTCCACAAGGGACCAGGCCTTCTCTAGCCTTCCCCTCACGAGTTGCCACAAGGGCCAACTCCCGATCTTCCACTATCACAAAGATTGTTACAAACTCCCCGATTACAAGAGATCACAAAGAAATCGCGGGGCGACGCCTAACCGTCTAGGGGAGAACCCCAAGAGCAACAAACACGCAATCACGAAGAAACTTAGCGAATCACCCGTTGCTCAACCCCTCAACAAACCGTTTCTCCCAATCATCACAAAGCACTCTTCACTCTCCCAAAAATTCAAATTTGGGCTCTAGTGAAGAACAAGTGGAGAGAGGTTCTTGAGTTCAAATGGGCGTTCAGAATTGTTCTGGGGTGTTAGGCATGGTTGGTGGGTCGAAACCACCCACTATTTATACTCCAAAAAGTCATTAGAGCCGTTTGACACAACCCACATCGGACATGTCTGACATAAGGTCGGACATGTCTGACCTCAAAGGTCAGGCCTTTCACTTCAGACTTGTCTGACCAAAACCACTTCAGACATGTGTGACATACAATCTCGAACATGTCTAAAATTCTGCAGATAGAACTCGGACAAGTTTGACTCTTTGGGACTTAGAAAATTTTCCTTAGTCCCTGCGAACAGATCCATCTCGGACATGTCTGACCCGTAGGTTCGGACAAGTCCAAAACTTCACTGGAACTCTCACTGGAACCCTTCCAGTGCCAATTCGGACATGTCTGACTTACAGATTCGGACATGTCCGAATTCCAACAGAGGGAATTCGGACATGTCTGACACCACAAGTCAGACAAGTCCGCCCAAGCCACAAAGGCCCTACTAAAATCTTCTACTAAGGGGTTGAGCACCCAAATCACTCACTAAGTGTCTACGCGTCGTGTCCCTCTTAATAGTACGGTTTTTCCTACGACTCAAGGAGAAAATAGAAAACCCTATTTCTATTCTTCTTCGCCACAACTTTTCTCCTTTTGTCGTCTTTCTTCAAAGCTCCATTCCGTACTTTGGATCTGAGCTCATGCTCAACCAAGTTCATTAGCACTTTAATGGTTCATCATCAATCCACCAAAACCCACAAGGGACCTAGATGCACTTACAATCTCCCCCTTTTTGGTGATTGATCGACAAAAATAAGATTTGATAGAAGTTTTGAGTCTCAAGTGTATATGAGATTTTGGAATAACAATAAAAACAACTCATATACACTCAATCGTCGTTGGGTGCCTATATGCTCGTGTGTGTGCAACAACGTGATAAATATGAAGAAATGCACACGAGATCAATGAAGCATCATAATGATCATCATAAGGCATCAATAAACATCATTAAACATTAACAGCCATAAACGAGTGACAAATAAGTACAAGACACACCACGATAGAAAATATGACTAGATACATGTCCATGTCCAAGAAAAAGCACTAGAGACTAATACTTCTCCCCCTTTGGCATCAAGGCACCAAAAAGGAGAAAAGTGGACACTAAGACCTAGTCTACTCGGTGTCTTCCTCGTCGTCGTCGCCGTCATCTTCGTCGTCGCTCTCCTCCTCGTAGACGCTCTCCTCACTGGAGTCGCCGAGAGCTACAGGAGGTGCTGAGGAAGAAGCGACGGTGCCGGTGAAGAACGCCATCTCCGCCTCGGTGAGCTCTGGAAACTCCGGTGGCTCCTCGTCTGAGCTGGTGTCGTCGACTGGAGGAAGCTGGAGGTTTTCCCAGATGGCAGCGAGGTCCCTCTGGTTCCTCTTGGCCAAGCACTGAGTCGACCGGCAGACGGTGAAGATTGACTTCAGGATCTTGAGCAGACCTGAGGAGCAAGACGGCTGCTGCTGGGGCACGGAGGCTGAACTGGGAGGCTGAGCATACTTCCTCCTTGAGGAGTTGGGTCCTCCCTCTGCTGGTGCCGGTGCCGGTGCAGCTGCTCGAATCGGGCGGTGAAGCATGGAAGGCTTCTGAGGCACAAGGCGCCTATGAGGCACATCCTTCACAAACTTCTGCCCGGACACCGTCTCAATTAGCTTCATCAAGTACGGGGCGTAGCAGCAAGACCTAGCCGGTGTCTCCGAGGCGAGGTAAATCTCCTCGTAGATATAGTCAAAGGCGTTGAATTGCTACTCCCCTGCCAAGAGCTGGATCAAATTTCTACTGTTGTGATTGATCCTGTTGGCATCCCCATCCTTGGGTGAGAGGGTCTTTCTTATCAGACGGTTCACCACGGCATGGAATGGATTGGGGCCGTGGATATGAGGAGGGTCGGCTGGATACCCATCCTCATAGAAACTCTCCATCTCCAAGAGGTTCACTATATCCATCTCATGGATCTTCAGTGAGTGCTGTAGGCTGTCCTCCATCCCGAGAATGCGGGCAAACTCCTCATAGCTGACTTCGTACTTCACCCCATTGGTCATCTAGGTGAAGCCGTGCTTGTCAACCCAATAGAACACAGTTGCATAAAATTGGAGGATGACTTCCTTGTTCCATGGGTATTGGAGACCCATGATCTCGCTGACTCTGTGGTGCTCGCAAGCTTCGAGCACCCCCTTGAAGAGAAGATAGGAATCCTTCTTCTTCAAAGCAGCCTTCCAATCAACCCATTGCATCTCCGTGACTGGGTTCTTCTTGGTCGTGAGGACTGACCGGTAGTAATCCATGTGGAAGAAGCACCAGAAACAGGGATCCTTTCTCTCCCTTGGCATGTAATAACACCGCACATCTCTCATGTGCATGGTGTCATGGATGTTCCTTCGGTAATTCACCCTGTCGGCCGTGCGTCGAGTGTCACCAACTGGAGAGTGCACGACCAACGGTCCGATCTCTTGCTGCCCTTGGGAGCTCGAGCTGCCCCCCTGACCGCTGTGAATAGTGAGCTGACCGCTTGCGGGTCGCTTGACAGTCACTTTCTTTGGTCGCTTGATGGTTGAGCTGAAGAATCGGGACCCGCGGGCTCTTTGCCTCTCTTGTCGTGACCCATAGCTGAAGAAGAGATACGAGGATAGGTAAGAGTCAAAGCAAGAGAGATAGAGCAACTAACTTGATAGTTTCGGTAGAAATTAGGTCTCATAGTTATACAGGATCGGACATGTCTGACTGGGAAGTCAGACTTGTCTGACTCAGGAATTTCGGACATGTGCAAATTTCAGAGTCAGACTTGTCCGACCTGTACAGAACTGACCCTAATTGCTAAGGAAACTAAGCAAATCAATTTTTCTACGGACCAAATTTTGCACCAAGGTTGTAAACATGCCTAGGAACAATTTCAAGGGCATAAATTTGCAAATTTGCCGCTAGATTTAGAATTGAGAGGAAAGATGCGGAAAACACCTTCGGATGGAGAAAAGATTGAAGAACTCCAAAGGGGATGTGAATCCTCCAACTTCGAGGGAGATTTTCCCTTAAGAACACCTCACAAGAGCCTCAAAAGCAATGTGAATCGCCTTGGGAGGTTTGAGAGAGATGGAGATTAGGGTTTGAAGTGAGGAGAGAGAGAAGGAAAGGAAACTGCCGGCCTCTTTGGAGGGGTTCGGACTTCCCACGTCGGACATGTCTGAATTTGTACTTCGGACAAGTCTGAATTCTCTCTGTAGACTTAAAACCCACTTCAGACATGTCTGACTTTTGTGAGACTTGTCCGACTCCCCCTGAGTGTATGCAATGTGCAAACACTTGGGGATCTAAATATAGGTATATATGGACATTTTGGACAAGTTTTTGCAAATATCTTTGACAAAAATGATCAGTAAGCAACCAACACTCAAACTATGATCATTTTCACCAAAGAGAAGTTTAGAACATAGTTTTCAAGAAAAATAGATGAGATTTTCGAAAAACATACAACATTTTGAAGTTGAAAACTAATAGCAATCAGATGTGCACGACTCAAGCAATGTTTCGAGAATCCAAGATATTTAGCTCACTCCTTAGGTCACAAAAGTGTCTCTCATCAAGGGGTTTGGTGAAGATATCCGCTAATTGCTTCTCACTTCTAACATGAGAGATAACGATATCTCCCTTGATAGAGTGGTCTCGTAGGAAATGGTGACAGATGTCTATGTGTTTGGTTCTAGAATGCTCTACGGGGTTGTGAGCAATCTTGATGGCACTCTCATTGTCACATAGGAGAGGAATATGGTTCAGATTGTAACCATAATCCCTAAGAGTTTGTCGCATCCAAAGAAGCTGCGCACAACAACTTCCGGCTGCAACGTACTCTGCTTCGCCTGTGGAAAGGGCAATGGAGTTTTTTTTCTTGGAAGACCACGCAACCAAGGACCTACCAAGAAATTGGCATGTCCCGGATGTGCTCTTCCTATCTACCCTACAGCCCGCATAATCCGCATCGGAATAACCGACGAGATCAAACTTGGATCTTTTAGGGTACCAAAGACCTAGATTAGGAGTGTGAACTAAATACCTAAGGATCCTCTTAACCGCTGTCAAGTGACACTTTTTTGGAGTGGCTTGGAATCGAGCACACATACACACACTAAGCATAATGTCGGGTCTCGAAGCACAAAGCAAAAAGCCAATCATAGAATGGTATACCTTTTGGTCCACGCTCGCTCCTTCTTCATTTAGTCCTAGATGCCCGTTTGTTCCCATAGGTGTCTTGATGGGCTTCGCCTTCTCCATGCCAAACTTCTTGAGAATGTCATGAGTGTACTTGGTTTGGCATATGAAGGTCCCTTCCTTGAGTTGCTTTACTTGGAAACCTAGGAAAAACTTCAACTCCCCCATCATAGACATCTCAAATATCTCCGTCATGATTTTGGAAAACTCATCACAAAAAGTCTTGTTAGTAGAACCAAATATGATATCATCAACATAAATTTGGCATATGAACAAGTCATTATCAAAATGCTTAGTGAAGAGAGTATAATCGGCTTTCCCAATCTTAAAACCATTTTGAGTGAGAAAATCCCTAAGGCACTCATACCAAGCTCTAGGTGCTTGTTTGAGGCCATAGAGAGCCTTACACAACTTGTAGACGTGATCGGGATGCTCTTCATCTTCAAATCTGGGCGGTTGCTCCACATACACTTCCTCCTTGATTGGACCGTTGAGGAATGCACTTTTCACATCCATTTGATATAACTTGAAATCATGGTGAGTAGCAAAAGCCAATAATATGCGAATATATTCAAGCCTAGCTACGGGAGCAAAGGTTTCATCGAAATCCAAACCTTTGACTTGAGCGTATTCTTTTGCTACAAGTCTTGCCTTGTTTCTTGTTACCACCCCGTGTTCATCTTGTTTGTTGTGGAACACCCACTTGGTTCCAACAACATTTGCATCTGGTCTTCTCACGAGTTCCCACACCTTGTTCCTCTTGAAGTTGTTGAGATCTTCTTGCATCGCCATTACCCAATCCGGGTCTTGTAGAGCTTCTTCTACTTTCTGTGGCTCTAGAGAGGAAACAAAGGAATAGTGTTCACAAAAGTTAGCCATACGTGAGCGAGTAGTTACCCCTTTGGAGATGTCTTCAAGTATGTTGTCAACGGGATGGTCTAGTTGAACGCTTTGATGAACTCTTGGGTGTGGTGGTTGAGCTTCTCGATCATTGTCTTCATTTTGATCATTTTCTTGATCTCCCCCTTGATCCAAGCCTCCTCCTTGATTTTGATCTTGTTGAGATTCATCTTGAGGATCTTGATCTTGTTCATGTGGGGGATTTGCATCTTCTTCGCTTGCTTGAAGATCATTTGGATCATGTGGTCGCACATCTCCAAGTGCCATTCTCCTAAGTGCTTCTTGTGGAGTCTCCTCTTGATCTAGCACACACTTATCAACTTGCTCCACTTGAGAGCCATTAGTCTCATCAAACACTACGTCATGTGCTACTTCAACAATCCCGGAGGACTTGTTGAAGACACGATAGGCGTAGGTGTTTGAGTCATAGCCAAGCAAGAAACCTTCATCGGATTTCGAAGCAAACTTCGAATTCCTAGGCTTCTTGTTGAGAATATAGCACTTGCTCCCGAAAACGCGAAAGTATGAGATGTTGGGTTTGTTACTGGTTAGGAGTTCATATGAGGTCTTCTTCAAGAGTCGATGAAGATACAACCGGTTTATGGCATGGCAAGCGGTGTTAACCGCTTCCGCCCAAAACCGGTCGGATGTCTTGTACTCATCAAGCATCGTCCTTGACATCTCAATAAGAGTCCTATTATTCCTCTCCGCTACTCCATTTTGTTGAGGGGAGTAGGGAGCGGAGAACTCGTGCTTGATTCCTTCTTCATCCAAGAACTCTTCAACTTGAGTGTTCTTGAACTCTGTCCCGTTGTCGCTCCTAATCTTCTTGATTCTTAAGGAGAACTCGTTTTGAGCTCTCCTCAAGAACTTCTTGAGAACTCCTTGGGTTTCACCTTTGTCATGCAAGAAAAATACCCACGTGAAGCGAGAAAAATCATCAACAATAACTAGACCATACTTGTTACCACCAATGCTAATGTAGGCGATCGGTTCGAACAGGTCCATGTGTAGTAGCTCCATTGGTCTTGAGGTTGTCATGATGTTCTTGGACGGATGTTGAGCTCCTACTTGCTTTCTGGCTTGACATGCGCTACATGGTCTATCTTTCTCAAAGACAACATCTTTTAGTCCACGGATATGATCCCCCTTAAGAAGTTTTTGCAAGTTTCTCATCCCAACATGGGCTAGCCTTCGGTGCCATAGCCATCCCATGTTAGTTTTCGCCATTAAGCACGTATCAAGTTGGGCTTTATCCGTGGAGAAATCCACAAGGTAAAGATTTCCCTTGAGTACGCCCTTAAAGGCGATTGAGTTGTTGCATCTTCTTGAGACGGTCACACCGTTGTTAGTGAAAAGACAATCATAACCATTATCACATAATTGATAAATAGACAAGAGGTTGTAATCAAGTGAATCAACATGAAGCACATTAGAAAGAGTGTGTTTTGAGGAGATAGCAATTTTACCGGTGCCAAGGATTTTCCCTTGGCTATTATCCCCAAAGAAGATTCCTTCACTAGGATCTTCATTCTCCTTGTACTCTACAAACATCTTCCTCTCTCTGGTCATATGATTAGTGCATCCACTGTCAAGAACCCAATTTGATCCACTGGAGGAGTATGCCTACAAAAGAGTTATGCCTTTCCTTTAGGTACCCAAACGGAGTTGGGTCCTTTGATGTCAGTCACAAGACATTTGGGCACCCACACGCAAGGCTTTGGGCTCTTGCGGAGTGGCCCAACATATCTAGCATAAGTCTTGCCAAATTTGTTCCTCAATAAAACATAAGAAGCATCAAAGTCATGGAACAAAGCATGAGATTCATTTTTAGGCATATAAGATGTTGAGACAATTTTCTTTCCTTTATCTTGAGTGGATGAACCTTCCTTGACAAAAACGATCAAGTCTTTGTTATTCTTGGGGGCTTTGGCATTTTGCCTCCGCTCCCGAGAATAACCAAGACCATCCTTGACATGGGGAGGTCTCACATTGGTGTATTCACTACGTGCATAGGCCACCTTCTCCTTGTCAAAGATGCCACCTTTCGGTGCTTGTTTGTTTTGTGCCAAGTTAAGTTCATCCTTAAGTTTTAGGATCAAGCTTGAGCACATGCAAGTGTGAACTTCCTCGGATGAAATCTTTTGAGAAGATGAGCTCTTTGAGGAAGAAGGTGTATTGATCTTAAGTGACTCAACCTTTGTCTCTAGAATCTTGTTAACCTTTGTCAAGTTAACAAGTTCATCCTTGAGCTCAACGGTCTTGTCCTTAAGATTTGAGCATGCTTCCTTGCTCATGGCAAGGTCATGCTCCAATGCATTGCTTCTTTCTCTCTCGCGCTCGAGGAGCTCCTCAAGCTCTTGACATCTCTCCAATTTTTGGATGAGCATGTCCTCTTGACGCTCAAGGAGATCCTCCTTCTCGGAGATTTCATCCATAAAAAAGTTCATCTTTCTCATGGCACTCTTACTTAAGCCTTGAAGCATGGATTCAAGTTCACTACCACTATCAAATTCATCACAAGAAGTTATAGAGGGAGTGGGTTTAGATTTGACCTTTCTCCTTCCCTCCTTTGCCATGAAACATGTGGAGTTGAAATCATCAAGGTTGGGGAAAAGCTTGCTTGCACTTGAGCTCTTTCCGATGGCAATGGTTGCCACCTGCTCTACATCGTCAGAAGATGAGTCTTCATTTGAGTCCCATTCTCTTCCAAGGTGGGCATGTCCCAATGGCTTCTTCTTCTTGAAGAGCTTCTTATCTTGGGTCTTGCCCTCCTTCTTCTTGCTTTCATTGTATGGGCAATCCGCAATGAAGTGCCCATGTTCACCACACTTGTAGCAAGTCTTCTTCTTTAGCTTCTCCTTGCTCTTGCCTTCTTGGTGATAGCCTCCCTTCTTCCTTCTCATCATCCTTCTAAACTTGTTGATGAAGAAAGCTTCTTCCTCATCGGAGTCCATGCTCTCATCATCACTTGCATCTTCATTGTAGGATGTGGAAGTTGCTTTGAGGGCTATGTCTTTCTTCTTTGATGAGGCAAGCTTTTGGAGATCGTTGTAGAACATAGCTTCCTTCTCCATCATCTCATTGTTGATTATCCTCCCAAGCACTTCTTCCGGAGTCATCTTGGTGTAGTCAGGGCTTTCACGGATCAAGGAGCAAAGAGCGATGTTTCGAGGCATGAATGCCCGAAGCATCCTCTTCACCACTTCATGGTTCGTCCATTGAGTGCTTCCATAGGCACGAATCTTGTTCACGAGCACCTTGAGGCGGTTGTACATGTCTTGGGGCGACTCACCATCCATGATGGTAAATCTTCCAAGCTCTCCTTCGATCATCTCAATCTCCGCCTCCCGTATGACTCGATTGCCCTCGTGCGCCGTCTTGAGTGTATCCCAAATATCTTTGGCCACTTCCAAACCTTCGACTCGGTTGAATTCATCATGAGTCAAAGATGAGGTTATGACTCCCACGGCTTGAGCATTGCGATGAAGCAGGATAGCTTGTTGTGGAGTGACGTCTTCTTCATTCCTTGGCATATGAACTCCGGTTTGCACAATCTGCCAAAAACTAGGATTCAAAGAGATTAAATGCATCTTCATATTGTGTTTCCACATTGAATAGTCATTTCCATCGAATTGAGGAGGTTTGCCAAGTGGAATAGACAAATAGTGATTGTTAGCATGAAGACGATCATAATCAAAGTGAGTTTGAGTATAGTCATCGTTACTCTTCTCCTTCTCTTTGTTGATCTTGGGTTGTTTCCCTAGCTTCTCCCGAAGCTTCGCCTTGAGTTGGCGAGTCTCTTCATCGTCCTTCAGATCATAAGAAGAACGTCGTAGTTCTTGTCATTTGAGCCTTCACCCTCGACATATGAGGTATCATCCTTGTTCCTTTCTTCCGCCATCGATTCTCCGAGATGTTAGTCTCTTCCGGAGAAACCTGCTCTGATACCAATTGAAAGGCGGCCTAGAGGGGGGGGGGGGTGAATAGGCGATAATCGATAATTTAAACTTAAATCAGAGTTCTGAAAACAGAGAAGTCGGACTTGTCTGACTTCTAGTCGGACTTGTCTGACTTCTAGTCGGACTTGTCTAACCTAAGTCGGACAAGTCTGACCTGGGTCGGATAAGTCTGAGATTACCTGCACGATCAGACCAAAAATCCAATTTTTAAGCGATCTAGTGAGAGATATCGATCCCTAGCAGTTCTACACGAAGTATGGAGTAGAAAGAAAGCTAAGGGAGAGATAGCTCGCGGAAAAACACTAGAATCAAAACTTGCGAGAATGAAAGAACAACAAGAGACAGACGATTTTATCCCGAGGTTCGGAACCACAAAGGATCCTACATCCCCGTTGAGGAGTCCACAAGGGACCAGGCCTTCTCTAGCCTTCCCCTCACGAGTTGCCACAAGGGACAACTCCCGATCTTCCACTATCACAAGGATTGTTACAAACTCCCCGATTACAAGAGATCACAAAGAAATCGCAGGGCGACGCCTAACTGTCTAGGGGAGAACCCCAAGAGCAACAAACACGCAATCACGAAGAAACTTAGCGAATCACCCGTTGCTCAACCCCTCAACAAACCGTTTCTCCCAATCATCACAAAGCACTCTTCACTCTCCAAAAAAAAAATCGAATTTGGGCTCTAGAGGCGAAGAACAAGTGGAGAGAGGTTCTTGAGTTCAAATGGGCATTCAGAATTGTTCTGGGGTGTTAGGCATGGTTGGTGGGTCGAAACCACCCACTATTTATACTCCAAAAAGTCATTAGAGCCGTTTGACACAGCCCACGTCGGACATGTCTGACACAAGGTCAGACATGTCTGACCTCAAAGGTCAGGCCTTTCACTTCAGACTTGTCTGACCAAAACCACTTCAGACATGTCTGACATACAATCTCGGACATGTCTGAAATTCTGCAGATAGAACTCGGACAAGTCTGACTCTCTGGGACTTAGAAAATTTTCCTTAGTCCCTGAGAACAGATCCATCTCGGACATGTCTAACCCCCAGGTTCGGACAAGTCCAAAACTTCACTGGAACTCTCACTGGAACCCTTCCAGTGCCAATTCGGACATGTCTGACTTACAGATTCGGACATGTCCGAATTCCAACAGAGGGAATTCGGACATGTCTGACACCACAAGTCAGAAAAGTCCGCCCAAGCCACAAAGGCCCTACTAAAATCTTCTACTAAGGGGTTGAGCACCCGAATGACTCACTAAGTGTCTACGCGTCGTGTCCCTCTTGATAGTACGGTTTTTCCTACAACTCAAGGAGAAAATAGAAAATCATATTTCTATTCTTCTTCGCCACAACTTTTCTCCTTTTGTCGTCTTTCTACAATGCTCCATTCCGTACTTCGGATCTGCGCTCATTTTCAACCAAGTTCATTAGCACTTTAATGGTTCATCATCAATCCACCAAAACCCACAAGGGACCTAGATGCACTTACAAACACCCTTGCTTCATTAGCCTCGTGAGCCTTTAGAACGGCTAGAACATGGGTTAGTTTGGTAAGAGAAATCTTAAAAAGAGGGAGCACCGGCAACCCTAATCGGGCCGCCGCACCTCGCCGTCACCGGCCACCGTGGGGCCTTCCCCATCCTGGCCGTGCCTCCTAGACGGCTCACCGCACAACGTAGTACACGTAGAGTAAAAGAAATCAAAGAAATGCTACGCGGGATGCAGACCCGTGGAGCTCGCCCGTAATGCCGTCCTCGACACGTGGGCGCCGCCCTTCCAGCCGCCGTCCCGGACCGCCGCCGCCGCCATTAGGTTCACCTCACCCCTAGGAATCTACCACTGCACCGAAGCGTCTCAGACACGACCGATGGAGGGGTTCTGGTGAGCCGCTGGTGATGATCCCGCCGTGCAGCCGCCGCTCCCCTGTTTCGTCACCAGGGCGCCCCTACCTTGCGACCTAATTTCAAGGAAGACCTCCTCGACGAATATGAAGGCAAGCTCTAACTCCTTGATCATATTTCACCTATATTTTGCAATCGCACCAATTGCCTATTTTTATTGCATGACTTTATGTATATTTTAAAACGTTGCTATGCTATGAACCACTTGAAATGTGGTAGTATGAGATATGTCGATGACTTAGTATTGGTGTTAGCTACTAGCCAATGATAAACAGTAACACGATAGTTACTCGCTATCAATGGCTTGAAACAAGACACTACACCAGTTACGATAATAGCAGTGACTATCACAATCCCCTCCTTGACCTTGACAACCCGACCCCTTGACTACCTAAGAGCTTCATCATTGCATTGTAGCAATGATGCGAGCACCTCCTTGTTAGTACTATGCTTAGGAACCCCTGCGATGTTCGCATCGCAAACCACTACACACTGTATACATGATTGTGAAATGTGTTAAAAGGTGTTTGGTGGTGTGAGTTAGGATATGGGTGGGTGACCAATGAACTGTGTGTGAAGAGGGAGGGTGGTCGAGGCAGGTATGGTCATGGGATGCCGCAGGCTCCCTAAGAGGTATACCAGCTGCGGCTGCGTAATCGGTGTAACCCATCGATCGGTGTTGAGTGAATTAGTAATAGTCCGATGACCATGTTTTCCGGACTAGTCTTGTGTTGAGTACTTCAGTTTAGTTTGATGATGTGTGTTCCAAACTAGTCCTTCTATCAAGGACGGATGGAGCCGCCTCACCAATATAAGGACCAGTTCATTTGACCTCAACATAGTGATTTCGTACAACCACAGAACCTATATGGGCAGGACTCACACTACCTTTCTAGTAACTGCCATAAGAGAAAACTTGAAGAGCCATGGAGGGCACGGTGGACCAGGAAATGGCACAGAGACCGAGGGTTGTTTGATGTCTGGATGGGTAGGAATTGCCCAAATAGCCCCTGCGTTGGGCCGAGGTGTGATTGTGGGGTTACGCGGAGAAGATGGGATGAGCGTCATGTCATAACCTTGCTAGGTGTGCATGGCCTGTGGGTAAAGTGTACAAACTCTATGGAGTCGTAATCTATCTGGATAGCTGTTGTCACAGTCTTGGTACACTATGCTTTGGGCTGTTATTGATTAGCATTAGTGCATCTCCTTGATGTGTGTGTGTGGGTGGCCGAGGTTGCCGTGTTTTTGGAAAGTGTTGGCATGCGTGCCAGAGTCGTCAGGGCCATGAGTCCGAAGACTCATCTAAAAGGTGTCGAACTGGCAGGATGATCTGAAACTCCCCCAGGGCCCGCCAACTATAATAATACTGATTCAACTAGTTCTCCCTCATATTGCAAAACTCATTTCAAAGATAACCTTGCATAAAATGCTTTTTAGCAAAACTAAGCCGTATGGCCTCTCCTTCCTACAAGCCCCAATGCATGAAACACCTCCCCTTAAGTAGTGTTAGGGCTTGCGGAATACCTTATGTACTCACTCTTGCTTAACATGTTACCACCCAGAAGAGGATGAAGATGATGAAGTGTCGTGCGAGGATGAGGAATAGGTTTAGTCCTGCTCCCAAGGATGCTTGAGGGAATGGAGTCGTATCAACGCTGTTGTAGCTCTACTTTTATGTCTCCAGTGACCCTGTTAAGTCACGATTGAATGTACTGTAAGACAATGCTTGTAAGACCATAAAGGTTTTGTAATAAATATTCGTGTATGGACCTCTATACATTCTGTTGTGCGTATCAACTACTGATCCTGGGATTGGTATGAGAAGCACAAGTGGATCCATGAAAGGCGGGTCCTGACATCTGTCAAAAGAGATGAGGTGGCTTGGTGATGGCACTCAAGGTTGGGGCATTTGAATTATACCTCCATGAAGAAGATGGTCCGTGAGGAGCTAGTACGTGGACTTCCTGATTTCAGCCAAGTGAATCAACTATGTGAGGCATGTTTGGCAGGAAAACAGAGAAGATCACATTTTCCTGACAAAATTGAATATCGAGCTGATCATGTCATGGAGTTAGTTCACGGTGACATATGTGGGAAGATAACACTAGAAACACCTAGTGGCAATTAGTATTTTTTGCTGTTGGTGGATGACAAAAACAGATACATGTCCATAGCTCTCTTGAAGATAAAAGATCAAGTTGTTGAAACCATCAAGAAGTTTAAACTTCTATCAGAGGCTGAAACTGGGAGAAGGCTGGGCACAGGACAAATAGGGGATGGGAGGGAGTTTAATTCATTAGACTTCCATGAGTACTGTCTTGAGGAAGGAGTGAGATGCCAGACAACTGCCCCTTACTCTCCTTAGCAGAATGGGGTGGTTGAGCGTTGGAATGCCACTATTGTGGGGACTGCCGGGAGTCTGATCAAGGCCCAAGGGCTACCGAGCTGGTTTTTGGGGGAGGCGGTGCAAACTGCAGTGTATATCTTGAATAGAACTCCAACTAGAAGTGTGCAAGGGATGACACCTTTTGAAGTGTGGTTTGGCAAGAAGCCTTCAGTCCATCATCTCAGGATGTTTGGGTGCATTGCCTATGTGAGGAACACAGTTTTTTCACCTGAAGAAATTGGATGACAGAGGCACAAATATGATCTTTGTGGGGTATGAAAAGGGTCAAAGACATACAGAGTGTATGACACAGTTTATCATCGAGTACATGTCAACAGAGATCTAGTTTTTGAAGAGAACGCTCAATAAGAGTGGGGAGAAACTAACACAGATGACACTGAAGGTGATGACAGTTTCAGTGTGGAATACTTGGTGATCAGCAGGCAGCAAAGAGAGGTGGATGGCTCACCACTCCAACTCACATCCCAGGCACCTTTAGAGAACGGTGCAGAGGAAGAAGATGATATACAGTTTGTGTCACCTCCATCATACATCAATGATCAGCTAGATGCAGATCATGATGGTGAAGCACCAGAACTATGGAGAATGTTTTGGGAGAAGTAACACCACTGTAGCATAGATTTCAGAACTTGGGTGATGGAGCATTACATGCAGTAAGTACCTAAGAACCTGCATCTCGGCAAGAAGCTCAATCCCAACTGTGCTGGAGAAGAGTCATGGAGGAAGATATGCAAGCAATAGAGGAGAACAAGACTTAGTCTCTTACTGAACTAGGAAGAAAGGCTATAGGCGTGAAATGGGTTTTTAAGCTCAAGAAAGATGAGGAAGGGAAGGTGTTGAGACACAAAGTAAGACTAGTAATGAAGGGGAATGCTTAGAAGCATGGTGTCGATTTTGATGAGGTTTTTGCACCTGTGGCAAGGCTGGAAGCAGTGAGACTGATCCTAGCACTAGTTGCTCACCAGAACTAGGAGGTTCACCATTTAGATGTTAAATCTGCTTTCTTTAGTGGGGACCTACAAGAGGAAGTTTTTGTAGAGTAGCCACCTTGTTTTGTCAAGACAGGGAAGGAAAAGAAGGTGCTGAAACTTCACAAGGCATTATATGGTCTTCATCAAGCCCCAAGAGCCTGGAATCAAAAACTTGATGAAAGGCTGATCAAGCCTGGTTTTCAGAGGTGCCCTTCTGATCAAGCAGTGTACTGTAGAGGGAGCAAAGAAGGGAGAAGTACTTGGAGTGTATGTTGATGACCTGGTGGTAACAGGCAATAGGAAGGATGACATACTAAAATTCAAGAAGGAGATGACTAGCTTGTTTAAGATGAGTGGCATGGGGCTCCTTCACTACTATCTGGGCATTGAGGTGAAGCAACAAAGAGAAGATTTCTACCTGAATCAAGGAAGCGATGCATATTGAAAAAAGGAGGCATGGTTGACTGTAATCTCTGCACGGTACCCATGGAACCGAGACTGAAACTGTAATCTCTGCACGGTACCCATGGAACCGAGACTGAAACTAAGCAAAGCAAGTGACTGTCCTCTGGTGGATGTCACCTACTATAGAAGCTTGGTTGGAAGCCTAAGGTATTTGGTCAATACCAGACCTGATCTAGCTTACTCAGTGGGCTATGTCAGCAGCTTCATTGAGGAGCCTCATTCAGACCATTTGCAGGCAGTGAAGCATATCCTAAGGTACGTGGCAGGAACACTTGACATGGGGCTGTTTTCTCAAAAGGAAGTGAGAAAAATCCAACACTGAATGTGACTTTGCTGGTGAAATTGATGGAAGGAAGAGTACAAGTGGAATTTGTTGGTGATGTGCCTAAGAGGCAATCATAACAATTCGATTTAAGGCCTATTGGATATTAGATTCATAAGCAATTAGGTTACTAAAGGGTCTATGACCTAAAATCCCATTAGTACGCCTATAAATATGAGGGGTAGGGTTAGGGGCTAATCATCCCACCACGTGAGAGTCCTAGCTGTCACCCCTCGAAGGCCCCATGCCGAGACCCTTGCCGCGCGCGCGGTGCTAGCACACTGGCGCACGGCGTTCCTCTCCGTACGTGTGGACTCCGTGGAGGCGCTGCTGGTACTGCTGCGCCGATCGGCTACAACGACCGTGATCGTCTACCTGCAGCTGTGACGAGGACGAGGAGGAGACGATCGATATCGTCTACTTCCCTTACCCGACGCGCGTCTACATTCCGCTGCGTTGCGCGTCTAGTGGTAATGATCTATGACCCTGATACTCACATGTTTCCTGTGTGATACGGTAGAGTTGCTAGAGTAGCTTACCGCCGATTTCTCAATAGAATTATCTTCTTTCTTTCTTGGAGAAAGTCCTATCAGCTGGTAATCCACAAAACAAAAGATTGTGACCCTGTCGAGTTATGAAGCTGAATATGTTGCAGCTGCATCAGCTGTCTGTCAAGCCGTGTGGTTGGCAAGGCTGTTATCTGAAGCGCTGCACAAAGAGGCAATCAAACCTCTGTTGAGAATTGACAACAAGTCAGCTATATCCTTGGTGAAAAATCCAGTGCTGAATGATCGGAGTCGGCATGTCGATTCTTGATTCCTTTTGATCAGGGAGTATTCAGTAAAAGGAAAATAGAGGTCAGGTTAGTCAGAACTGATCAGCTCATACTGACAAATTCACTTGGCAAAGTGAAGTTTGAGGATCCGCGTGACTGGATTGGACTGAAGAAGTCATCAGTCAAGTGACGAGAAGCTCAAGAATTAGGGGGTGATTGCTAGAGTAAGTCTTGAGCTGATTGAGTCGTGTCGTTGTTTCTGTTTTTCAGTGTCCAGAACGTGTTTTCAGTTAAGCTTCAGTGTCAGGTTCAGTTTGTGGGCACGCCTTCCATGGTTGTGTGCGTCAGAGTTAGTGTGTGTCATGGTGCAGTTCAGGGCGGATTGTTCGCATTGGATCAGCATGGGTCGTGTGCATGCCGACGTGATCGCTCGGCCATGAGCCTTGTAACCGCATCGCTTTATATGGTTTTATGTTGAACAGTTCAGCTGCGCGTTCCAGTGTCCTCTGTTGTTCACGATCTGTGTTCGTGTTCCAAGCAAGCCTCATCAGCAGCAAGCTCTTGAGGGTGATCCAATTCCCAACAATAATGATATTTGTGCCTTTTAATCCATGTCCGGTAACAAATCATGATTCAAACTCTTTTCGAGCTCAGTTAGTTTCTGGTAAAGAATATGAAAGGTGGGCTGTGATTCATTTCTCTTTATTCTAAATTTGTCAGCCTAATGTTTATCCTTCGGTGACCTCCATATAAAATATTCTCTCCGTTTATTTTTGAACTATAAAACGATAAACTTTTTGAGACAGAGACAATACTTCTTATTAGCCACAGCCGTAAAAAGCATTTGGTAACTGACGAGATTTTATAGGACTCTGTTTCAAATATATATTTTTAAGCTGAGATCAAGCCGTCTCCAAGGGGAGACCCATATGAGTTGTCATTTCTAAAAATAGGTTAGCAGTGTCTAAAAAACATCCTCAACAAAGAATTGAAATAGATTGGCAAAATGAGTAAGCAGGAGAGAATACCTAGAACTGGATGCTCTCGTCACGCGAAGTAAATGGATGTGTTGTTGGAGACATAAACTAAGCAAACCTATAACCGAACACCCAAATATCAATTTGCCTACTCATTTGCCAATTCAACATTGGAGTCAGCCTCACTGTGCTGCTGGTGCCTGCTCAGGCATGCATGCAGTGGCAGCTGCTGCCGGTTGCGATAAAACAGCAGTGTTGTTTAACGGCTGCAGCTACCAAGCAGTAATTTAATTGGAGGTTCAAAGAAGGTTAAACGTTAAGTGACAAAATTAAGGAAAAAAAAATAAAGAAACCACGGCCAACCTTTCAGATTTGTTACCTGAAACTAGCACGTAGATCAATCACAACCTAGAAAAGAGTTGGAAACGTGGAGAACCGGCCAGAGGCCAAGTAGTTAGCAGCTCGGACTATGAGCGCTGCCGGCTTGGGTTCGATCCCTTCCGGACGCTGCGTGTCTCATTTCTCTCTTATAGTATCCGAGCGCTACTTCGTGTGTTCAAAAAAAAAGAGTTGGAAAAGTTTCCTGTTACAGGAATCAGATTTGATGTACGGATATTATTACACTATATGTGTAGCACATCTTTAAAATCATAAATAACTCTTCACACTTACATGTCGCTAGGATGATAAAATTATGAGCAAATTTTCTTAAAGATGTCAAATTATTTATATCACTCGTACGGCATCTATAAGGGTGACAGTTACTGGATATTCCCGTACTAAATTATAGAGAGTTAGACCGAGTGGCACATTTTAGGGCAATCACATTCACGTCCCTACTTTGCAGTGCAACTGTGATTTTGCTATGATAAGATACAACAACAACAATCAATCAAGCATAGATATTAATTATAATATTAACTATAGAAAATAACTATCAAATAAAATATTTTCATTTTGTTTAATTCACAAAAGTGAGTCCGAAGAATCTTTGTTAGAGACCCTCATGTTGAGGGTCAATGAACTCGGTTTGTGGGTACCATAAACCTTATGATGCAATTTTGGGTCCATTTCGTACAGTTTCAGATTCTCTGAGAATAAAAAATGTTTCAATTTGAATTTAAAAATATTTCTCAATCTGAAACAGAATCATTTAAAAAATCGTTTGACTAGTTTTATGATTCAGTTTCAATATAAAGAGGAGAAGGATTGAAATAACCCATTTACCCTTGGATGGCTTATTTTGTTTTTGCCTCATTATAATATTTAATAAAGATGCACAACCACAATGCTCCCCGCTCCCTCCCGTTTGCTCGCGCAGTCGCGCTCTAAGACTGTTCGCACTCGTTCACCTCTATATTGCACCTCTAAACGAATATTTTACGTTTTTTACAGTCACCTCTAAAAGATTCTCAGTTTTATAGTTTCATCCTCTGCACTCGTTCACCTCTAAATCAGATCTCTATATCAACTACCACATATTTTATATTATTTCAAACTACTATTTTTTATTTTTATTTTTATCAAACAACTACTTCTATTTCACTAATAATATGAATATAATTTACAAAGAAAGTTTCAAAATCCATTATCGATTTCATTTTTGCTGTTTTTTTCTTTTTCTTCTCTTTTTGGTTCCTGTCCGTATCTCTCCAGAACGATGGTTTCTCTCCACAACTATCGGCATTCATTTTCTCTCGAGAAGCATCAGCACATTTTCTCTCTATAACCATCGGCGTTCATTCTCTCGAGAAGCTTCGACACACTCGTCCGTCCTCGCCGCGATCTCTCGCAGCACCCTCTTGCCGCTCCCGCTCCCCGGCCGCAAGCGCCGCTGCGCTCGCTCCCTCCCCCGCACCGAGTGCAGCTGCGGCCATCCATGCGCCCAGATCCGCATCACGCCCTCCCAGCGACGAGCGGCGCCACAGATATCCTCTCGGCGAACTTGATGACGGCGCCGGACGAGGATCCCTCTCTTCTTCGGCCTCTTCATCGTCCTCGGCCTCGTCGCACTGCCTTGCCTCGCCGTCTCTCCGGATCTGAACGTCGCCTCCTCACCGAATCAAAGCACCGCCTCCTCTCCGGGTTCGAGTCGTCGGGCACCGCCGCGCCAGTGTCGTCGGGAACGTTCCGAGTGGCGCGAGCCAACAACTTCTCCCTTTCTCTCTCTTCGTCCGATCGATAGCGGCGCTACAAGATCTCGCTATCTGTGGAGGTGGACTGTAGCTGCCGCTAGGATAGCGGCCCGCTATCCGGACCCGGTGCGGAGACGCGATAGCGCCACGACGGCGAGGGGCATTTACAGGTCCCCAGTGCGAACGGTCTAACCACCGACGCCGCCAACGCCTCCCCCAACCACCGCTCCTCCGTCCTCTGGCGCCATGCCCCCTCACGTAGGAACTAGTTCTCCGGCCAAGCTTGCGCGGAGTGGCCGGCTCATCGAGTTGGCTGCTTCATTCGCGTGTGATTGCAGACCGGGGAGGAGGTTTCAGCAAGAGGTTCTTCCACGGTTCAAGTCCTCTGTCCACCACCCGTGCTCTTCGGTAAGAGCTTCGTTCTTCCTCGTCGCGGCCTTCCGCCGGTCTTCGTTCCGCCTCTCGGTGCAGAGTGTCGGCTGGGTGCTTCACTCTATCTTGGGACATTATCCGGGCGGTTTTCATGTCCAACCACTGCCGCGGAGCCGCGGAGGTCCTTCCGCTTCTTTGTCGCCAGCGAGCAGGTGGGTCTGCTGGTGTGTTCCATGCGAATGGTGCTTCAAAGCTTTTCGATGTTGACTTCCTCCTTTGAAGGGAGGGGGGCCCAAACTGGGTTCGTGAGTTCTTGCTTTGGGAGCAGGAAGAATTGCAAAGCTGGACGCTGGTCTCCGGCAAAAATGTTCACATTGTTTTTCGATATAATAGTAATATTATATTAGATGATGTACTAGAAATTTATTTGCATATTTGTCATCCTTATATATCTATTTATACAGGCATACGGTCTACTCAATAATACAAGATCTAATATTTATAACATGGAATCAGAGCCAGATCTAAAATTTTTCTCATCCGCAGCATCTTCCGCTCCGTGGAGATCCTCAACTGGGGTGCTCGATCTCCCGATCTGGTCGCCCGCGAGCGCCTCGATTCGCTGCTCCACGGCCGCTGGCCGTGGCGTCGGCATGGGGCGGAAGTTCCAGCGCTCGGCGTCGTGGTCCGCGTCCAGAGCGGCCGCCGAGCCACCACCAGATGCGACGGGGACCGGAGGCCATGATTGCCGCGTCCCGGCACCACCACCGCTGACTCCTCGCTCGGCATCTCCGTAAACTTCATCTCTGTGGACTCCGGAACTACACTGGCGCTGGCGTCTTCTTCCTCCCGCCGCGCTCCTCCGCATTCTCGGAGCCTGCCTACCAGATCGACGCGGTGATCTCTGTTTTGGTGATGCTGACGACATCGTGACATCATCATGACGTCACGATGTCCGGCCTGATGCCCGTTTGTTGTGAGGGCTAGGCCTTCTTGATTAGTACACGCTAGCTGAGAATCGGAAAGGTCTAGATATCGTGGTGTGGATGACTGACTACTTCAGTAACCGTGTCACCAATTCCCAGTCCTTCATCGACACCAGGAGGAAGGCCGTCGGAGCAGCAGATCGAATTAGATCCGGGGTTTTGGCGTTGCCATCGACCGCGATCTCCTTCCGTTTCGGTGTAGTTGACGTCATCATGACGTTAGCATGACCTTAGCGTGACCCTCTAGGGTTTGGGTTTTTTTTTTAAAGTCTGGCGACGTCGGCTCCTCTTGGGTTTTGGGATGGGATTGACGTCTTTTGAGCGCTTTTGTTTTGACAGCCCGTGACGTCTTGATCTAGCATTGATTCAGCAGCTCCGTCTACGCCTCGTAAAAAAATGATGCTCGCGTCGCTTTTATTTTTGTGGCTCTTTCCGTCGTCCGCCACTGCTTATTTTACGCTCTCGCCGTCGTCGGTCATCTTCTTCATTGATGGCTTATTCTTTTTGGCTGGAATTTCAGTTGTGCGATGTCTGGTGCTTTTCAATTGCATCAATTATCGTGACTGGTTCCTTGTATGCGTATACATATGTGTGGTCTACCACTTTGGAAGATGCTCACAGACGATCTCTAGTTGGTACTGGTCCTCATCGTCGTCGTGATTCACAGCATGTTTGGTAGCTAAACTGGCTTCGTTTTTCTTCCGCTGCGCCTGACAGTTTTGTCGGCTCCAGTTTTGCTGTTTCATCTACTTCGACGTTCTACTCAGTGACACCAAGTATCAACTTTGTGGCTTCAACATGTTTTTATCTTCAAACTCAATGTTCTTGATGCACCTTGAGTTTTGTTCTTGATGCACCTTGAGTTTGACGGGGATGTTAAGGATATAATAGTAATATTATATTAGATGATGTACTAGGTATTTATTTGCATATTTGTCATATTTGTACATCTATTTATAGAGGTCTTCGACCTACTCAATAATACAAGATCTAATATTCATAACACTAAGACCTACTTAATAATACAAGATCTAATATTCATAACACACATAAACTTTGGTGCTAAAAAGGATGCTTTGGTTCTCAAGGTTGGTTATTTGCGGCCTACAATTCATCGTCTGCCGTAGTGTTCCATTCGCTTTGGTACATTGCTTTGCTCGTTGGATCCCGGTTCGCAAGTATCAATCCCCATGACACAGTCTTCTCGAGGAAGTTATGCTCTGCTTCCGTTGTTCTTCACAATCCTTTGCCATTGTTGCATGCATGCTTGTTCCTCGGAGGTGCATCGGGTTGGCGCACTCTTGTCGTCAGGTTCAAATTTCTCTCCGGTCAACTCCTTCGATGAGATGCGAGGTTCCGCTTTGGCCACGTCAGATTTCTCGGTTCATGTTGGCCACCCTACTATGCTGACCCACCCTAGGCCTTCCTGCTAGCGCCCGGTCAGCGGCTCTCGGACCAGCTCTTCACTTGGAAAATCAATTCTATCTTCTTCTGGTTACGTGGCACCTCAGGCACCCTGCACCGGCCATTCTCTTCATGAATCGCGGTGGCCAACTCACCACACCCGCGCTACGAGTTATGGCGTTCAACAACCACTGCCCCACAGCCACAAGATTGGACATCCCCGCAGGGTCATGATGAAAGAGCACTTCTCACCAGCATCTAAATCTCGGGCATGCTTCAGATGCCTGAGCTCAAGCCACCTGAGATATCAATGCAAAATTAGGATTCGGTGCAAGGCGTGCTATTGCTTCAGGCACATCATGAGGGTTTGCACTGGTTTCCATGGCGAACGATTTTTCTGGAGGCCAAAGAAGACAGTGATCTGTCGTGCTCCTTTGGACTCGGCTACCTACTTAAGCGACTGTTCCGAGGCTGCGGAGGCTCTATTCATCACTAACCATCCACCCTCGCAAGCTTCAGAGGCGCCCGGAACTTCCGATGCAAACCAACTCACCACCATAGTCACACTCCTACCCATGGCGAATTTCCCTGTAGATCCCTCCCGTTTCCTTCCTCACCAGAACTTTTAGATTGAGGATGGGGGTCAAGACCGACTGCTGAGAACTGTGGTTCATCTATCGGGATCCACCATGCGATCCGTGAAGAGTTCATCATCGCGGTCGATATGGACGGGGTGCTCCAACAGCATGAATACGACTACTCCAAGGTGAGGATCAAAGACCATCGCGAGGAGGTCATGGGTATGTGGTCAGGTTACCTTGTCATACACCTCTTGGAATCCTCGACACTTATTTCTATAAGGACACCCTGCTCCTAGGGGATCCCATTGAAGTCGAAGATGTAAAGATCTCTTTGGTCAGACACGATTACAGTCTCAAGCTATCAACAGAAGGGTAAGAGACTACACCAGGCTCGGTTGGTTTCTCATTCTAGCCTACCTAATTGAGTACAGAACTATGGAGTGTTAGAATTAAAAGGAACTTAACGATTAAATAGCCACTAGGTCATTTTGAATTACTTGGAGAAAACTGAATATAAGATCAACATCAAATGCTATAGCTTAAATATCACTTAAATAGCACAAGAACACTTCTAATACCTTCTCCTCCATCTTTGTTGTTGCTTGACGATGTGGCCATCGAGTCAACAAGGCGAGACCACAAGAAGAACGACGACGAGAGGCGTTTTCCCTTGTTCTTCTCTTGGTGTGTTGATCGGATTTTGAATGGGTTAAGAGTATTCTAGTGTGTATGTGTGTATACCTTAGCATTCCTTGATCATACACTTGACCCTCTTCTTATTTGACCAAGAGACACAAGAGGAGGCCTCTCACCTTTAGAAATGTTGTGTTCTCCAATCAGAGACATAACATTCGGTGGGTTGTGTGCTTTCAATTAGAACACATGCAATTTTGAGTTCCAACTAACAGTTACTGAACTGACCAGACTAGTCTTGTCAGAGTTCGAACTAGTCTGGTTACTCTTACTGAACAACAACAGACTAGTCCTGTGAGGGTCCGGACTAGTCCGATTGCCCTTACTGGACAACACGGACTGTCCGGTCTCACTACCAAACTTATTCAGTACTTCTAACATTTTCCCTCTTGAACTCAAATCTGAAATTTACAAACTTATTAAATACCAAACTTAGTGTATATTTTCTCATGCTTGACATATAGAGCACGACTCATCGCAATAACCATTTACATATTCTTGAACTTGAAGATCACAATACATCTCACACTTAAAAATGAACATTACTCTTATTTGGCCTCTAAATATCCAGTGATCATAGGCTCTCCCTTAAACCCATGTCGGCTACGTGTTCACCGAACATGCCGGGTGGAAAACCTTTTGTTAGCGGATCCGCAAACATACGCTTGTTACATATATGATCAAAACTTATGGTATGATCCTGGATTCAATCTTTCACAACATAAAACTTAATATCAATGTAGTTGGCAACACCACTTAACTTATTGTTGTGAGATTAAAATATTGCGGACTCATTATCGCAATATAATTTAAGTGTTTTTTAATGCTATCAACCACTCAAAGACCAGAAAAAAATTTCTCAAGCCAAATTACTTGCCTGGTGGCCTCATAACATGCAACAAACTCGGTATGGATTGTGGACAATGCAGTGACGATTTGTTTGGAGCTTTTCTACGAAATGGCTCCATTCGCGAGGGTGAATATATAACCTAACGTGGATTTCTTATTATCCACACAACTCGCGAAATCTGACTCTGAATATTCCACTACTTCAAGTGGGTCTGACCTACTATATGTTAACATAAGGCCTTTTATGCCTTGCACATATCTTAAAGCTTTCTTAACTGCCTTCTAATGATCAATGTCTGGATTGGTCTGATATCTGTCAAGCTAAGTCAGAGCGAGAACAGACTTGAGCTTACATAATACATACGACAACAGAAGCATATGGAACCTATTTCATTTGATCAATCTCATAATAGTTCCTGGAACACTGAAAGTTCTCAAACTTATCGCCTTTAACAATCGGAGTAGGCAAAGCCTTACTCTTATATATACTGTACAATATTCTCTAAGTATGTCTTTGTGATAAGTATTGTCGGTACCCTAAAAACCATACACCCCCTGAGGTTACAAAGATCTCAAGGGAAGGACGTCTACTCAAATTGAAGACCCTCGGAGACCCACTTGTCAGACATAACCGGACCTGCTTCTCCAACATGGTTAGCCCCTAGGTTGCCACGTGTACTGCCAGACCGGAGCTACTACCCACAAGGGTGAAGCTCCGGGCTAGGTACCGAAACGGCACCTCCAGACTTAACCCCTGACCGAGAGAAGCTCCGGACCTGACACGTGCCAGGCCACCCCGGAGCTTCCCGCTTCCCACAAGCAAGCTCCGGAGCTGCCACGTGTCCAAACGTCGGAGCTGGCCGCCTCAAACCTCCGGAAGACATTGTAACGACTACGGATTTTCAAAGGATAGCCGCGGACTTCAAGACCCGATTAATTGTCATTAATTCCATGTTAATGACACTTAATCGGACAATCTTAACACCTGTAACGGCACTGTCGGAGCCCGTTACAGGGTTATTAACAACAATTAATCGTGTATCAATACTAGTAACCGCCGGGGCCACATGTCGGGCCAGGCTAACTTGTAACGGTTTGTCCTTGTACTATAAAAGGACAGACCGACGATACACGAAGGAAGGCTCTCGAACGCTCTCAGGCACACACGCACTGACGTGAGCTTTCATACATAAACTAATACAACACCACACACCCGTGGAGTAGGGTATTACGCTCAGGCGGCCCGAACCACGTAAACCACAGTGTCTCTCGTGTCCAATCGTGATTCACCTTCTTGAGTCTCCGCGCGCCCACACCGAACTACAAACTCCTTCAACACTTTAGTAGTGTCAGGAGATCTGCCGACTCCAACAGTCGACAGTTGGCGCGCCAGGTAGGGGCGCCTGAGATTTTCAAGAATGGTGAATTCTGCGGCTGGATCATCCAACGGGCAACCTGTTGAGGCTGTCGGGGGCAATCCCTCCAACATGCAACCACCAGCAGGAGCCTCAGCACCAGCAGGAGTCACACTCCCACCACCACCATCTTCTCCGGCAAGACGTGCCGGTCAACATGATGGTGCGCCGGCGTCACATACTGCACCGGCAAGTCATGGCAACCCAGAACACGCGCTCCATGCAGCGCGTGCTCTTCTCCAGCGACCACCACCTCCGGATGCATCTCAAGATGCCATGGAGCAATGGAGGGCTGATGTTGAGCATTTGGTCGCAGCAGCGGCCGAACGTCTCAACAACCAGGGTCCTCCTCCTTCAGGGCGAGCCCCGTCGCAGCGACGGACGTTGTCTGGAAGACTTAGTCCGCATGTCTCCAACAACCGAAGACGAGCTGCGTCATAGCAAGTGACGTCGTTGCCCTCTGGGGCACGACGCACCCATACGGTATCTCGGCTTTCGACACACGACCTCCGGGCGGAGCCTGATCGCCGATACTGCCAACAGGATGGCCGTGTCCATATCGAGCGAGCTCGAGAAAGACGGGATGCTCAAGACCTTTCTACTCTGGAAGGAGTAGGAGGAGGTTGTTCCGCCCTAGCCATGCACCTGCGCATGGTTAGATGGCCACAGAAGTTCCGGCCACACTTGCCGGAAAAATTCGACGGGACTGTCAACCCCGTAGAATTTCTGCAGATATACTCCACTGCAATCTTAGCAGCTGGAGGAAACGAGGCCGTAATGGCCAACTACTTTCCAGTGACCTTATCTGGGACCGCCAGGTCCTGGTTTATGAGCCTTCCACCCAACTCTATCGACAGTTGGGAGGAGCTGTGTCGTCAGTTCACTGCCAACTTTGGGAGTTCATACACCCGACCGGGCACTGAACTAGACCTTTTTGCGGTCGTGCAAAAAGGGGGAGAATCTTTGCGGTCATTCATCCAGAGATTCTCTCAGGTACGCAACACAATCCCTTCCATCTCAAGCGCTTCTGTCATTGTGGCATTCAGACAGGGTGTACGAGACAAGAAGATGTTGGAGAAGCTGGCGATCAAAGAGATCACCAGCGTCACGGAGCTCTTCAGCTTGGCAGACAAATGTGCCAGAGCTGCGGAGGGCTGTGAAATGCACTCCAAACCAGCCTTGGAGGATCACAAAAAATCCTCCAAAGAAGAAGCCGCTACCTCCGGGAGTGGCAAGAAGAAAAAGAAGACCAACAGCAAGAAGAAGCCGTCGGCCGGCACATCCAACGTTGCAGCCACTGCAACTCCTGGTGGCCGGGAGCCACGCCCCGAGAAGCGACCTCGACCGTCTTCCGAAGACGGTGGCAAATCCAAAATGTGGTGCCCCATTCACAAAACAGGCAGCCACAGGCTGGAAGACTGCCGAGAGGTCCAAAACCTTGCCGAGCGCTACAACAAGCGCCGGGAAGGGTCTCCTTTCCGACAGAGGGAGGGAAAACAGAAGGTTGACGAAGCTCCGGCTGAAGAGGAGTTAGGGTTTCAGGACCCAAAAAGGTCCTGAAAGCCGTCTACACCTCCGTCGACGATGACTCCGACGTCTCTGACAACGAGCGTCGGAAAACCATGAACACCATCTTTGGTGGATCATGGGACATCACTTCTCGTCGTGTCATCAAGACTATGCGGCGGGATATGGCTGCTGTAGCTCCTACAGCTAGACCGGAGCCACATCGAAAGTGGATGGACACACCCATCACTTTTGATGCTTCGGACTGTCCTCAAAGCATGGTCGGAGCTGGCCAATTACCCTTGACGGTATCTCCCACCATCAACAACATCCAGCTCCATCATGTTATGGTGGATGGAGGTTCGGGGCTGAACCTTATAAGCTTTGAAGCTTTTACCAGACTTCAGCTTCGACCTTCAGATCTTCAGCCCCTCTCGACCATTCTCCGAAGTAGGTCCGGGGGCCATTACCCCACTCGAAGCTATAATTCTCCCCGTCACCTTCGGGACACGGGAGAAGTACCGCACCGAGAAGTTGGTCTTCGACGTCGCTCAGATCAACTTACCATTCAACGCCATCTTGGGTAGACCTGCCCTATACAAATTTATGGCAGCTGCTCATTATGGATACTTGGTGTTGAAGATGCCAACACCAGCAGGCGTTCTCCGGATTCGTGGAGATCGCACCGCCGGAGTAACTGCTCTGGAGGAGCTCCATGCACTCACCACTGCGCAAGAGGAGGACTCCAGACAGGGGCAAGCTCCAAAACCTCCGAGCATTCAGCAACAAGGCTCAACCTCTGCTCCCCGTGTGCAGCCAAGCGGCGACACCAACATCCCCATCAAAGTCGTCCAAATTGGTTCCGATGTCACTCAAACCACCCGCATATCGGGTGGGTTGAATGACAAATAGGAACTCGCGTTCATCACTTTCCTCCGGGCTAACGTTGACGTATTTGCTTGGCAACTGTCACAAATGCCTGGGATCCCCAGGGAAGTGATTGAGCACAATCTGAAGATTTACCCCGATGCTCGGCCTGTGCATGAGAAACCTCGGAAGCAATCTGTAGAGCGACAGAACTTCATCCGACAAGAAGTGAAGAAGTTGTTCGAAGCAAAATTTATCCGAGAAGTCTTCCATCCAAAATGGCTGGCGAACCCAGTCGTTGTGCCCAAGGCCGGCGGGAAACTTCGGATGTGCATCGACTACACCACATTGAATAAGGCATGTCCAAAAGATCCATTCCCACTACCTAGAATAGATCAGATAGTGGATTCCACCTCCGGGTGCGAGTTACTGTGTTTTCTAGACGCATATTCTGGATATCATCAAATCAGGATGTCTAGGGAGGATGAAGAGCATACTTCATTCATCACAGTGGATGGATTGTATTGTTACACAGCCATGCCGTTTGGTCTCAAGAATGCAGCTTCAACTTTTGTACGAGCTATGTACAAAACTTTCGAAGAACTCATCAGAGACATAGTGGAAGTGTACGTCGATGACATCGTGATCAAAGTCAAGAACAAGGAGTCCCTCTTGGACACCTTACAGGCTGTCTTCGACAAGCTGCGGGCCACCCGCACGAAGCTAAACCCAGACAAGTGCGTCTTCAGGGTTAGTTCCGGAAAGCTTCTTGGTTTCCTGGTAAGTCACCGGGGCATAGAGGCTAATCCGGCGAAGATAAAAGCCATTGAAGACATGCGGCCACCAACCCGCATCAAAGACGTCCAAAAATTAACTGGATGTCTAGCAGCCCTCAGCCGGTTCATTTCAAGACTGACGCAAAGGGCACTTCCCTTCTTCAAGTTACTGAGGAAGTCCGGACCATTCCAATGGTCTGAAGAAGCAGAGAAGGCATTCCATGAGCTGAAACAGTTCCTCACCACCCTACCAGTCCTGGTAGCTCCGAACCCTGGTGAGCCTTTGTTGCTTTACATTTCAGCTACTGACGAAGTTGTCAGTATGGTTCTGGTTGCGGAGAGACCGAAACTACCCAATACTCAGGAATCCAGACCCCTTCGGGAGGGTCCGGAGGTTCCTAAAAGAGGGTCTGGGTCCCAGCTCCCAGACTCAAACCCACAAGAAGCCACTTCAGAGGACCCGGACCCCTCTAAGAGGGTCCAGGTCATTTCTGAAGAAGCTCCGGGTTCCTCCACCAGAACCCGGAGGTCCCCGAAGAGAGTCTGGACCCCTCCGAGAGGGTCCGGATCAATGAAGAGGAAGCTCCGGACCCCTCCGGGAGGGTCCGGACCATTCAACGCCCGGTATACTTCATCAGTGAAGTGTTACATGATGCCAAGACTCGATACCTAGAGGTGCATAAACTGCTTTATGCAGTTCTTATTGCCTCAAGGAAGCTTCGACACTATTTCCAAGCTCACAAAGTCTCGGTGGTGACCTCATATCCAGTTCGAGCGATCCTGCATAATCCCAATTCAACTGGGAATATTGCAAAGTGGGCAGCGGAATTGGCTGAATTCGATCTTGAATTCATTCCGAGACAAGCAATCAAGAGTCAAGCGTTGGCAGATTTCGTGGCAGAATGGACTCCCTCTCCATTAAACCCTGGGGGCCCCAGCGAGCAGAAGACGGAACCTCAAGTTCCAACCTTCACTAAGCCTCACTGGACCCTTTACTTCGACGGCTCCATGCAGAAGCAGGGAGCCGAAGCTGGAATCCTTCTCCTCGCACCAACTGGGGAGAAGGTGAAATACATGATACACCTTGACTTCAAGGCAACCAACAACATGGCAGAGTATGAAGCACTCATCTATGGATTAAAGGTGGCACTATCATACGGTGTCAAGCAATTGCTGGTCAAAGGAGATTCACAACTCGTCATCAAGCAGGTGAAGGGTGAATGCTCCTGCAATAATCTCCAGCTGGCTGCTTACCTCCTTGAAGTCCAGAGGCTTCAGAAGGACTTCGAAGTCCTAGACCTTCACCATGTTCAGCGTGCTCACAACGCTGAAGCTGACGAACTCTCGACCAAGGCGTCAACTGGAGCTCCGGCTCCTGATGGAACCTTTGTCCGGAGGTTGTCAAAACCCATAGTTCAGCCTGCCGAACTGAACGAAGGGGGCGAGATCAGCATCCCAAAGCTGACGGTCCCGATGGCCCTGTTACCATGGCAGCCATCAAGGGTCGTAGGTGCTGCCGGAAGCTCCGAGCAACACAGCACGCAAGACTCAAATGCTCAAGTCAGTTCTGATGCATGGATCTCGGAGATCCGGAGCTACTTGAAAGACAACATCCTTCCTGACGATGATGTATCCGCTGATCGGGTAGTCAGATTGGCTAAAAGATACGCGTTGGTAGAAGGGGATCTCTACCGGCGCGGTGCCAACGGCATCCTAATGCGGTGCATCACAAGGGAAGAAGGCTGCGAGCTCCTCGTAGAAATCCATGGAGGCGAGTGTGGGAACCACGCATCTTCCCGCACGCTGGTCGGAAAAGCCTTTCGGCACGGCTTCTACTGGCCTACAGCGCTCCAGGATGCCACTGAGCTGGTGAAGAAATGCAAAGCATGCCAATTTCATGCAAAGCAAATTCATACACCTGCTCAGTCCTTACAAATGATACCTCCCACATGGCCTTTCGCTGTGTGGGGGATGGACATCTTGGGACCCTTCCCTAGAGCCGTCGGAGGTTACAAGTTCCTGTACGTCGCCATCGACAAGTTCACCAAGTGGCCGGAAGCAACTCCTGTTGTGACGATCAACAAACAATCTGCAATCAATTTTCTACAATCCATCGTGAGCAGATTCGGAGTCCCAAATAAGATCATCACTGATAATGGGACTCAATTCACAAGCTCCGCATTTCAAGGATATTGCGAAGACCTCGGCATACAAGTTTGCTACGCTTCTGTAGCTCATCCTGCCAGCAATGGACAAGCCGAGAGAGCAAATGCAGAGATCCTTAAAGGACTCAAAACACGCACTTATGAGCGCTTGAAAAAGCACGAAGCCAATTGGATCGAAGAGCTTCCGCCCACTCTATGGGCCAACAGGACTTCTCCAAGTCGGGCAACCGGAGAAACACCCTTCTTTCTGGTGTACGGAGCTGAAGCGATCCTTCCTCCGGAAATCACCTTGGGTTCCCTCCGAGTCCGGACCTTCGACGAAGCCGCGCAGGACCAGCTCCGGCGCGAAGACCTAGACCTCCTCGAGGAGGGAAGGTGCCAAGCAGCTATTCGGAATGCCCGATACCGCCAAGCTCTACGGCGCTATCACCAGCGGCATGTACACAACCGACAGCTCGAGGAAGGCGATCTGGTGCTACGGAGAATACTATCCAGAGAAGGGCAAAACAAACTCTCCCCCGGCTGGGAAGGGCCCTTTCGAGTGATCAAAGTATCCCGTCCCGGAAGCGTTCGCTTGGCTACCGAGGATGGGACACCTCTCCCAAATCCTTGGAACATCGAGCACCTCCGTAAGTTCTACACTTAATTCCACGGAGGTGAGTCTTAAGTAACTTGAAATGTATGTTATAGAGTCATTGTACAGAGTCGGGTAGTTCCTCCGGGAGAGCAGCCGGACCTTTCCCGAAAGGTTTGAAAAGCTCATGCAACACTTGGTACAGTCTCCGGACTAAAAGTGTGGCTAACTACCCTGGGTCAAACGAGAAACCAAACACACTTAGCCTGGTTCCGTACCCTAAGAGTGTACTTGTTTCCCCTGTACCCCGGACCTATAATGAAAGACATCTTCATGTGAAATAGACTCCACGTGCATTCATTTTTGCATAGGCTCGACATTTTTATTTTTCTCTTTCTTGTCTATAACAGAAACGTGCAATTCTTAAGAAGTTCTAGTTTGACCGGTTTACATACGATTCGAGTTGAATTGTCAGATTTTTTGGATTTAAATATCGTTTGTGGCCAACTCGCCTGAAAGCCGCCAAGCCATTCTAGGGCCGGAGTGCGCTATCGACTTAGCCTGGTCAAGCACCCTAAGTACGCCACTCTACCTACATCCCGGCAGGCCAAAGTAAGATGGGTCCATGGACAATTGGATCTAAAAGAAAAGACAATCCAACCAGACGTATTAAAAATCGTGTTCAACTTAAAATTTTCTTGAGAACCGTAAGCCGCGACGAAGTTATAGACAAGGAACGAATTTTACTATTTTTCTTGGCTTAAGTGTGCAGGAAAAATGAACCCTACGTTGATGGAGAAAAACCGGAGCTAACCAAGCTCCGACTCCCACCAGGGCGTCAACCGTCGGCATTGACTAAAAGATGGTGAGAAGACCCCGTCACTGGAGTCTGTTGCCAACAAACCAAGTGTGGCAAAGGTCATTGCCGGAGCTGCTAAGCTCCGACACCTTGAAGTATTAACTACCGGCGCTCAACGTGTTGTTAGAGGCTATTGTCGGAGCTACTAAGCTCCAGCGATGGACAGTGCCGGAGCTTCTAAGCTCCGACAACTTCAGGGGACCTTCACTATCAAAAACTTCAGACCTAAATTCCACAAGTTCGAAGCAAATTCGTCTTCAACAAAACTCAACATCCTTTTGGTACATGTCCACAATCAAACTGTGCACATCTACCAGGGGGCCAAGTGAAGATAAAGATGTTGAAGACAAAAAAAATGAAATTCGCAAAAAATTGGGGATTTCATTTCATCTGAAGACCGGAGATTACATTTGGAGACAAGGGATTACAAAATTGAGGAAGAAGAGAAGATACAAGTAAAGGCTAAAAGAGACGGTCCTAGACCCTATGGAAGAACTCGGTGACTTTCTGGGCGACCTCTGACACGCGGGCTCGGGTAGCTTCGCCTTCTCCTTCGACGGGGCCTTCAAGCACCGGGTCCAAAGGAAATCGAGGGTTCCGGCTGGTGTAGCACGTCAACACATATTTTGTGACGTTCCTAGCCAGGGATTGCCCCTCGACCTCCAGCTGGTCCGCGATGACGTCGCCCACCTTGGAGAGCTTGCTACCTGCGGCGCTCAACGCTTGCAACGCAAGGTCCGGCTCCGGCTCCGGATCATCCGGGTGCACGGGGCTGAAACCCATCGGCGTCAGTGCGTCGTCGGCCTTGCCCAGGAACTCGCAAATCTGCAGGGAGTCCGCCTTCCTCAAGTTCTTCATCTCTTCCAGGGATCTCCGGGCCGCCGTCAGCTCCGAATTCTCGCGGGTGAGGCGCTCAACTTCTTTGGCGTTTTGCTGGATCTTCGCAGCAACCCGCTTCTCAAGTCTTCCGAGCTCCTCCTCCCGGAGGTGGATCTTGTTCCGGCGGTCGACCAGGTCCTTCTCCCTAGCCTCCACTTTCTTCTCCCGGGCGACAAGGGCACACTCGTATTCGTAGAGTTCCTGCCCTCGCACCCAGGCCTTCTCCTCTTCCTCGAGGCAGCGCTCTTCCAATTTCTTAGTGCGCTCCTCGAGGCCCTTGTCCGCCAGAGCTGTTTTCTCGGCGAGCTCTTCTTCCCGTCGCAAGACGTCATCCCGTAGCTCTAGGAGTTTTTGCTCCTCGTCATCGAGCCGTCTTTCCCTCCCTTCAAGTGCCTCTCGGCGCTTGATGAGTGCGGTGCTGATGGCCTCGAGCTGATCAAACCGAGCATTGGCCGCGTCGTTAGCAGCCTTAGCTCGGTCGTGGAACTCCCGGGATTGAGCATCGAGGGAGTGAGTCATGCTCTCCCTCTCGTCCAACAGCTTACCCCAGAGCTCCAGGCGGATCTTCTCCCGCTTGATCCAGTCCTTGTCATCCGCAAGCCTCGACTGCGCCAGCTTAGTCTCGAAGTTGAGCCGATTACGCCACCGCCTAAGGGTTTGGCGCTCCTCTTCAAGAGCCTTGCTGTCGTGGAAGAAGGCCAGTTGGACCTGACGTAGACTGGAGCAGGCGTTGTCAATGGACATCGACAGCGAGATGGGCTCCGGACCTTCTGGGATCTCTTCCGCTGGTTCCAGCGGGTCTTCACGTACAAAAATTGGGTCCCACTCTACGAGAGTGGAACCCTGAGCTTCCAAAGCGCTAGGGCCTTCCTCCGGGATGACCTCAGTCGCCATCGCAGAAGGTCCCGCCGCCAAGTCTTCATTTGCCCCCTCAGGCTGGGGGCCGGTGACTTCGTTCAGGCACTCTGGCTCTGCCACAGGTACCATCGACGTCTTCGCCTCCGGAGCAGGAGCCGCTACTGGCTCCGGCCGGGACACCTCTTCTGAGGGAGGCTCAAGCTCCCTCGCCTCTTCAGCTGCCGGCTCTGCGACCGGCGCTCCAACAATCACCGGCTCTGCGGCCGGTGCTTCGGAAGTAACCGGCTCAACTGCCGGAACTACTTCGACTTCCGGCTCGCATGCCGGGGCTTCAGCCACCTCCGGCTCAATCGCCGGAGCTTCAGCACTTTCCGGCTCCGAAGCCGGGACTGCTACTTCCTCCGACTCAACAGCCGGAGCTTCTACTACTGCAGCACCAGGATCCAGAGCTTCCACTTCCGGGACGGGTGCCGCTGGCGCATCTTCATTCTCGTGGTTCGGCGCTACCACGGGAACTTCCGGAGACGAGTCGAGGTCCATGACCACGACAGCCGGCGCCAGAGCTGTCACAGCCTCCGCTTGGGGCGGCACCGGGACTGGAGCAGAAGCCCTCGCAGCCTTAGACACTGTGGCTGAGGGTGGAGCTTCACTCCCCTTCTTGGGAACGCTGCAGATGAAGAACGAAGAAATTGAGCAAACAGATGCTACAATTAAAAAGTTAATCGAGGTAATAAAGAAAAATTACCTTGGGAGGCTCCCGCACCAGCTTGCGCGGAACCTCTTTCCCGGACGATCCGGGCTGGCCACGGTCGGCGCAGGAGCTCCGGGAGGACTCCCAGGACTTGCCACAGCCGCGGGCGTTTCCTGGGTCGAAGCTCTCCTTGATCGGGAGGAACTCCTGGACCTGGAGGCCCTCACCGCTCCAGATGCCGGAGTCGTGCGCCCGGAGCTAGCACCACAGGAGGGATCCACCACGGGGACAGTCGCACTCCGGGAGGATCCCACCACCGGAACAGTAACGTTCTGGAAGGACCCCACCGCGGGGACAGTCGCCACGGCGGCGGAGGATCTTCCTTCCTGAGGAGGGGGAACCAGGGGGGAGGTGGCAGGCCCGATGGACCTTCCGTCAGCATGTCGCAGCTTCCTCTTCCAGCTCTCCGGCTCCTCCGCCAGCTCCTTGCCCTTGCCGATGACCTCTGCTCTTGGCTGTGGGACAGGGGCGGAGCCGTCTTCGGACAACCCGGGGATCGCCAACCGGGTGGTTGATCTTCTCTCGACGACACCAAGGTCGTCAAGCGCGGGCATCGTCCGCCGGAGCTCCCTGGTGAACTCAACTTCCACGTTCAGAGGGAGGAAGGCCGGCGGTGGAGTCAAGTAATCTCCGTCAACGTCGATGCCGTGCTGGAATTTCTTTAGGTGAAACTCCAAGGTCTTCCCCACCATGCTGGACTTCAACCCGGTCTCAACCCGATCCTCGTCCATCACGCTGTTGAGGGCCCATGCGAGCTTCTCCCTCCTCTTCAGCGGCGCCCACCTGTTGGACAGGAAGTTGCAGAACACCGCCTGGGGAGCCAATCCTCCCTCCACACATTGGCGGATCCTGGTCAGGACAGGGTCGAAAGCTTCCGCCAGCACCGGAACTTCGCTCCATACCGACGTGTCAATGCCGGGCAGACCGTCTGGCAACTCCAACCGCTCATGCTCCTCCACCCGGACGACTATCCAATCTTTCTTCCAGTCATCCCACTTCCCGGAAGGGAATGACCGGAGGTACTTGATGGGCACTTCTTGCGCTTCACGAAGTAGTAGAAGCCAAGATACTCATCGCTTCGGCCGGTGGTTTGGACGGTGAAGAAGGTTCGGAAGAGCTCGATGCAGGGAGGGATGCCCACCCACATCTCGCAGAAGTGGACAAAGATGGACACAAGGAGAATGGAGTGAGGGCCAAGGTGGTACAACTGCAGACCATAGAAGTCCAGCAGCATCAAGAAGAAAGAAGAAAACGGTGGGATCAGCCCCACCATGGCGTACGAGGAAAAGTACACCATCTCGCCAACGTGCTCCTTTTCAAAGGGGAGCTCTCCGCCGGCGCGGACCGAGCGGTTGAAGAAGTCCGAAGACCACCCCATGAGGGCCCGGACCTTCTTCAGATCGCTGTCAGTCTTCAAGCGACTCTCACGCAGACCCAACTCCATCGCAGCACAGCTAGGCAAGAGAAGAGGAGCAAAGTACGAGTTGGGAGTTTGAGCGCAAGAACAGATGGGAAGCGTAAAGAACTCCCGACCGTGCGCTTTCCTTCTTAAGTAAGCCCTTGCAACGCTTGGATGGAAACTGCAGGGGAGTCAAGGATACTACTCAAGAATTCAACCCTGCCAATGACAAGAGGGCCCGGGACCACCCTGACGATCAAGTCGAGGCTCTTACCCAGGCGAACAGTTGTCATCACGAGGCGGGAAACCCAAAGACGGCGACCTGACAAGGCGCGCGGAACCGATACGGTTTTCGTATCGGGAACCGGCGACCTTCAATTGCGAGAGATCCGCACGTCAAAGATCTTATCTGCCGCCTGAGGTGCGCCACGCGTCGGGATTTAACCGTAAAGCCCTGCCAACGGCACCTCCGAAGACCCTTGAAGACCCAGTTCAAGAGTCGCGAGTATGGACCCACCTCCGACGGAATGACTTCACCCCGGTGACTTTCCCCGGAGGTAGGTCCAGGGGGCCACTGTCGGTACCCTAAAAACCATACACCCCCTGAGGTTACAAAGATCTCAAGGGAAGGACGTCTACTCAAATTGAAGACCCTCGGAGACCCACTTGTCAGACATAACCGGACCTGCTTCTCCAACATGGTTAACCCCTAGGTTGCCACGTGTACTGCCAGACCGGAGCTACTACCCACAAGGGTGAAGCTCCGGGCTAGGTACCGAAACGGCACCTCCGGACTTAACCCCTGACCGAGAGAAGCTCCGGACCTGACACGTGCCAGGCCACCCCGGAGCTTCCCGCTTCCCACAAGCAAGCTCCGGAGCTGCCACATGTCCAAACGTCGGAGCTGGCCGCCTCAAACCTCCGGAAGACATTGTAACGACTCCGGATTTTCAAAGGATAGCCGCGGACTTCAAGACCCGATTAATTGTCATTAATTCCATGTTAATGACACTTAATCGGACAATCTTAACACCTGTAACGGCACTGTCGGAGCCCGTTACAGGGTTATTAACAACAATTAATCGTGTATCAATACTAGTAACCGCCGGGGCCACATGTCGGGCCAGGCTAACTTGTAACGGTTTGTCCTTGTACTATAAAAGGACAGACCGACGATACACGAAGGAAGGCTCTCGAACGCTCTCAGGCACACACGCACTGACGTGAGCTTTCATACATAAACTAATACAACACCACACACCCGTGGAGTAGGGTATTACGCTTAGGCAGCCCGAACCACGTAAACCACAGTGTCTCTCGTGTCCAATCGTGATTCACCTTCTTGAGTCTCCGCGCGCCCACACCGAACTACAAACTCCTTCAACACTTTAGTAGTGTCAGGAGATCTGCCGACTCCAACAGTCGACAAGTATAATACCCCTTATTTCTATCTTAGTGAATTTTTATGCCCAACACATAGTATGCTTCACCAAGATCTTTCATATCAAAATTAGAGGACAAAAAATTCTTAGTTTTTGATAGTAAATTGATATCACTACTTGCAAGTAATATATCATCTACATAAAGCTCAAGGAAAATAAATTTCTCATTTTTAAACATAGCATAAATGCAATTGTCCTCCTCATTTTATTTAAACCCAAACTTTTTTATTGTCTCATCGAACTTGAGATATCACAGCTTTGATGCTTGTTTAAGTCCATATATGGACTTTCTTAAGTGGTAACCCATATGTTCTTTACCCTTAATAACAAAACCTTTCGGTTGTGTCATATAGACGTCTTCATATAGATCACCATTGAGAAATACTGTCTTTTAAATTATAACGTCCAACTAATGCCATAATGATTCTGAACAAATCCTTATTTGAGACGGGTGAAAATATCTCATTATAATTAATCCCTTCTCTTTGAGTGAAGCCTTTTGCAACAAGTCTGGCCTTAAACTTAACAATATTCCCTTTAGAGTCACGTTTAATTTTGTAGACCTATTTACAACCTACTGTTTTGGATCCGTTAGGAATCTCAATTAAATGAAAGACTTTATTTGCTTCCATAGACCTCATTTCATCCTCCATGGCTTTACGACATTCAAGTGATTGAGGACCTCTCATAACATCTTCAAATGTGGTGGGATCACCCTCCATTTGAATTGCTTCACTCATATAGGTCTCATAATCGTTCGAAATGGCTGATTTTGTTTCTCTTTGAGATCTTCTTAATTGCACATTATCCTCATTTTTAGGCTGTCGTTGCTCTTTATTATTAGTGACAACAGGCTGAGAATGATCAACCTCTCTTAATAATTCCGTTGCCAATGGAGAACTAACGACAGCTATTGAATATTCATTAATAGGCACTGGTGATTCAATAGCAGTCGGTAATGAGAAATATAGTTCTTGAATCATAGAAGTGGGTACATAAACCCGCTTCTCTTGAAGATTAATTTCTCGTCTTACCGTACCCCCCTGATCATGACATCCTCTAAAAAGACAGCATGCCTTGTTTTTACAAACTTGCAGTCCTTCAAAACTTGCAGCAAAAATATTCGATCAAAACTTAATTCAAAATGATTAGTTGTCTAAACGGCTCTAATACCATTGTTAGAATCAAAATGGAGCTCAAAGATCAAATAGCCACTAGATCATTTCGAATTACATAGGAGAAAACTAAATACAAGATCAACATCAAGTGCTATCTCTCAAATAGCACAAGAACACTTCTAATACCTTCTCCTCCATCTTTGTCGTTGCTTGACGATGCGGCCATCGAGCCAATAAGGCGAGGACACAAGAAGAAGGACGACGAGAGGTGTTTCCCCTTGTTCTTCTCTTGGTGTGTTGATTGGATTCTGAGTGGTTTAAGAGTATTCAAGTGTGTATGCCTTAGCATTCCTTGATCATACACTTGACCCTCTTCTTATACTTGACCAAGAGACACAAGAGGGGGTCTCCCACCCTTAGGAATGTTGTGTCCCCCAATCAGGGACATAACATTCGGTGGGTTGTGTCCTTTCAATTAGAACACATGTCAGTATTGAATTCAAACTGACAGTTACTGAACTAACCAGACTAGTCGAGTCAGGATTCAGACTAGTCCGATTATCCTTACTGGACAACACCGGACTAGTCCTGTGAAAGTCTGGACTAGTTCGATTGCCCTTACTGGACAACACTGGACTAGTTCGGTCTCACTACCGGACTTGTTCGATACTTCTAACATGGAGTGCATTGATATTGTGGTTTCTAGCTTCGTGAAGCTCCTCCATTGGCACAATAGCCCACGGGTACTAGGGTTTGTTCTTGTTAAATGCTTGTAAAATGAGGCTCATGAGGTCCCTAGGAGCTTTGTTCTGCGCCAAGGTTCAAGGGACGACAATGGTTGGTCCTGGACTTGTCCCGTCTACATCCTTAACTGGATGAATACGACAGGGGGTCCCTTTGAAGACGATCCTCTAAATGATGGAAACCCACACCCAGTAAACATTCTGCAACCACAACATGATGAAGAAGAAGCTCAGGTCGTGCAAGATGCCCCAGGTGACCCGAACTGGGTCCAAGCTGCGCACCAGCAAGGTAACAACCTCCTCAACCTGAACAATCCTCCACTTGAACAGCAGCAGGGCTGGGGTTTCTAGCCACAAGGAGAATTAGACAAGGTCCACCATAATCACAACAACAACAACTATTATTCTGTGGGACTTCTCGGATCTATCAGTTCAATCTGAACAGTCTGTCCTGGGAACAAGTGCACAACAAATTCTACATGGTGAACCAATTCTGAGATTTGGAATGAATGGAGATAAATCCCAGCACCACAATGGCTAAGGCTGTTTGATTCTACCATCCTGAGGAGGATGTCGGCATCTGCGTTGTCACAAACCTCCAACGCATGGTGGAACGCTCAAATAGTTGATCCAGAACAACAAGAGCCTAGCATGGTAACCCCAATTATAAATGTCAAAGCTCAACAAAGGCCAATCACATCACAAACCAGGAAGAGCTCGGTGCTCATAACTGAAATTCAGGCTGACATGCAACCCCAGAGGACCACTAAGTGCAAACTCAGAAGAAAGATTTGGGAGAATATATTCCAGGAAGCACAAACTCCAAACAGCTGCTGGGACAAAGGGAAGGCTAAAGTGCATCCATGTTGCCTAATGATGATGAACCAGTCCATCAAGCAGATATTGCAGGGTGTTCCAAGAAGAGGCAATCTAAAAAGGGCAGTTTCTTGCTGCAACTTAGCTCTCTGAGGAGGAGCCCAAGGATTCGGGAGCTGCTGGATGGGAACAGTACTGTGGGCACCAATGTTGCAGCCCCTAGGGCTCAAGGCAAGGATGATGAGGAATCTGATTCCTCTCACTTTAAGGGTAACAATGATTTCTCAGGACCTGTTAAATTTCCTGATTTAACTTGTGTTGCCCTTACCTTGAGATCTCTTCATCTGTGCTGCATGAAGTGGCAGTGAATAGATGCGGCGTGCCACCTGAGGTGGCACGTGAGCAGCTCTCTCTTCAGCCTACTGAGCCAAGGGCAGAGGAAGGGAGCCTAACCTTGTTCAGCGGTTAATTATGAGTACAACTAAAGTACTAAGAAGCACAGGCTGTGCCAGGGAGGTTGTGCAAAAGTTGGATGGGGCTTCAATCCATAGCCCTTTTGTGGTTCTGTTTTGCTGCTGGGAAAGGAAGCAAAAGCTAGGCTATAGCTATTTTGCTAGTGTACATATCTGCTGGGTTATGGAGGGAAAGCTAGGCTTTCAAATGATCTTGGGCCGGGATGGGATGTATACCGTCTTATATAATGGCCCACAAGGTGGTATTCGTACTACACCAATGTCTGCAGCTTGTTGGGGTCTCTTGGGCTGCAACTGGACCTCCCATTTGTGTATTATATGGCAGCTGGTGTTTCGTTGAACTATTCGTAGACTGCCTCTCCAGTAGGCATACCACAATGTTCCCAACACAACTATGTTTTGATAAAACGCTCCTGCTATGCCTTTCTGCACTACACTCACAAGCGTTGGGTTACTCGGCACTATTCGGGGCATGGGATTATCTTATACTGGTTAGCGTGCTCAAAGCACACTTGGGTTGTGCCATTTCGGTTTCCAAAGTGTCCGGGCTGGGTCCCTTTCCTGGGCTACAGGTTGGCCTCTTGAAGTTTGTTGGCCCGGTCATCTGGGCTGGTCTGCTTTGGCCCATGACATCATAATCTGCTGCAGGCTTCCTTTGCTGGGCTACATTCTACTTTGTGCCCTCGTCTCCTCAGCCTAGGAATTGGCACAAATGGTGAGAGATGCCCCTTATCGGCTGTCAAGTTGCTTAAACCCTCTCAAGGTATCCTACTTTAGGAGTCGCTTACTTTTACACACTACATTATTTTATATCGAACAAGAACAGCGACCATAGGCATTGGAACGTGCTAAACTGGAATATCAGAGGGATAAATGACGTAGCAAAGTAGCTGCCCGTGAGAGCTAAGATTGAGGAATCCCATGACTGCACTATTTTGTGCCTTTAAGAGATGAAAAGAGAAGTGATCGACACAACATTCATAAAAAAGTAGCCCCCCACAAATTCAACAAATTTGCGTTCTCTCCATCTAGAGGTGCCTCAGGAGGGATCTTGATCTGAGGGAATTGCTCTCTGCTGCAGGGTGATGTGGTACAGAACCTTGACTATGCTTTGTCCATGCAGCTCACCTCCCTTCAAAATGGTATTGCATGGAAGCTTATCACAGCGTGTGGTCCCTACAATGGCCCCATTAGGCAGCAGTTCACTGATTGGCTCTGAGATCTTGTCCTAGACCATGAGGACCTATAGATGATTCTAGGGGACTTTAATTTCTACAGGTCGACGGAGGATAGAAACAGGCCAGGAGCAAACAGTACTGACATACTGACGACTTTCAATTCCATCATTTGGGCATGATTGAGATCCCCCTAAAAGGGAGAAGCTATATGTGGAGCAACATGCAGAGCTCCCCATTGTTGGAATAATTGGACTGGTGTTTCACCTCTCCTAGTGGTCAATCACATTTCCGAATACTACTCTAATTCCCCTCGCAAGGGATGTATCAGACCACACTCCTTGCTTAGTGCAGGTCAGCATGAATATAACTAGGGCACAGTGTTTTCGTTTTGAGAACTACTTGATTCAGCATCAACACTTCCTACAGATAGTTCAAGATTGTTGGGACCAACCGACAAGGGCAAATGAGCAGCACCAAAGCAGTCTCAGCAAAATTAAAAAGAATACGCTATCGACTGAAATACTGGAGTAATAAGAGCATTGGTAACCTGTCAAACAAAATTCAAAGCCGCAATGAAGTTCTTCTAGTTCTAGATAAGCTGGAAGAACAAAGAGGACTTTTTAGTCAAGAAAACAACTTCAGGATACTAATCAAAGATAAGCTACTCGACCAGAAAAATAAATATTGGAGGCAACGGTACACCGTCCGATGGACACAAATTGGAGATGAGCCAACTGTGTTTTTTCTGGCAGCAGCAACAGAGAGGTATAGGAATAACACAATCACAACAATACAAGATGATGAGGGTTAAGAGCTAACATACTACCATGAAAAGGCCTCTCTCTTATGGATAGAATTCAAGAATAGGCTGGGCAAAGCTGATGTCACGCAGGACTTGCCAGACCTTCAGGGCATGATGAACCAAAATATAGACCTCCAACACCTATGTACACCCATACAAAGGGAGAAAATCAACAAGGCTATCAAATATATGCCAAGGGATAAGGTGCCAGGCCGGCATGGTTTCAATAACAAATTATATAAAGTGTGTTGGAGCATAATAAAAGAAGACATCTACAAAATGTGCTCGGACTTCTTCTCCAACACAGTGAGCCTCTGTCCTGTGAACAATTCATTCATCACAATGCTACCCAAGGTACCTAGCCCTTGCAATGTAAATTGACTATAGGCCCATTGCGCTACTAAACTCCACAGTCAAGCTAATCTCGAAGATTATTTCCATAAGACTACAAAATATCATCACAAAGCTCATCCATAAAAACCAGTATGGCTTCATATGGCAAAGATCAATCCAAGACAAAATGGTATGGACTTATGAATACCTCTATCAATGTGACAAATTGAAAAGGAAGGTGCTGATTCTAAAGATGGATTTCGAAAAAAGCCTTTGATACCGTAGACCGTGGGTTCATTTTAATGATGCTAAGGAACATGGGTTTTCCGGAACAATAGAACACTTGGATTGTAAACATCCTATCTATAGCTTCTTCGGTTGTCCTTCTCAACGGGGTGCCATGGAGGGCATTGAAGTGCAAAAGAGGTGTCAGACAAGGGGATCCACTTTCACAATCACTATATGTCTTGGCGGCAGAATTAATGCAGATCATGATCAATCATACAATGGGGAATGGGCTACTGTCTACTCTGATTCCTCAGCCGGTGGACGGGGACTTCCCAGTTGTACAATATGCAGACGACACTATTTTGGTACTTAAAGCTTCCCAACGAGAGCTCTTTTTCCTAAAAATCTATTGCATTCTGTGGGGGCAGCTTCAGGGCTCAAGGTCAATTGGAGGAAATCGTGTCTAGCACCAATCAATCTGACGGAGGAAGAGGCAGGAATTATGGCAGGCACTTTGGGGTGCGTCATTGGAAGTTGTCCCTTTACATACTTAGGGTTACCACGGGAATTGTAGGACCCAAGGCTGAGGAATTTGCTCATTTGATTGGGAAGGTAGAAAGAAGGTTCACAGCGTCGGCTACTGGCTTTCTATGGCAGGGAGATGCACACTAGTTAATAGCGTTATCTCATCCATCCCAATATACGCAATGTGCCCAATCAAACTGAAAGTCCAAGTCTTCAAGGCTGTAGACAAATCCAGGAAATTGATGCCCCCGGAGAGGCTCGGATGTAGCTGGAAAAGGTAGGCCATTGGTGGCATGGGACAAGGTAACATCGCCATTACAAAAAGGTGGGCTAGGGCTGAAGTCCCTCAGAGTTATGAATAAAGCACTAACGAGCAAAAAGCATGTCTCCGTCGTCACGTCTCGCATTACAGAGTAATCGGGGACGCGCCGTGGGCGCATCGCTGATCAGCACACATGGGAGACAAGCTCTAAGAAAGTCCTTGTCCATTTCGTGAGGAATCCAAGATGGACTTTAAGGCGGCCCATCTCCTTTTTCTAAGTAATCCTGGACGAGCTTTAAGGAGGTCGTCTCCTTTATGTAAGATATCAAGGATGGGCTTTATGGCAGACCATTGCATATTTGAAGATCAATCTGAGACAACCATTAAGAAATCTTGTCTCCTTTCAGTAATAAATCCGAGATTGTACTTATGGAAGCCCGTCGCAGATTTAGTGTCTAATTCGAGACGCGCTTCCGTTGAGATCGTCTCCTTTTTGTCATAATTGAGAGACACTCTTTATGTCAGCCCGTCTCCATTTGTGAGACTAATTCGAGACTTTCTTTTATAAGGCCCATCTCCTATTAGGTGCCCCCCACCCCTATTTATACTGGTTGCCGGCTGCATCGTAGAGCTAGCTAGGATTTGATAGTCGCATTGCCAGGGTCAACAACATTCACATAAAAAACCATATGTATACCCAAATGGAGATTACATACATTGACCAATCAAATATTAACGAAGTGTCAATCATGGTTACCAAGTAACTATTTACACAAAGAAAGCCCCCTATTCATCCTGCTTAATACCAAGTAACTATTACACAAAGAATGCCACCTGTTCATCCTGCTTAACAAGTAACTAATTACACGAAGAATAACTATCATCTAATCCTCTAGACTGTATTGAAATTCTCCCTTTCGATTAATGATTTCAGAAATTATGAACTTGCATAGCCTGTCTTTAATGTTCTCGAGGGTACAACCTTTGGCGTTCCTAAAGGCGAGTCCGCAGTCCTGCCACACGATAAAATGATATTTAGCAAAAGATTAGTAATAAAGCAAAATAAATGCACTTACACATACATTGCAATTTGGCTGCTCTCCAAATAAAACCCTGTGTGAGCAGATAGAAGACGCACGTGTTGCTCAGAGCTTGTTGTGGGATGTCGAATGCAGTATCATGTTTAAGTTGTCGGCGTTTTCCTTTTACTTGTCCCACTAGCACCTTACACACGTATGTCTCAAAAGCCATAAACAAAAACACTCACAGTTAATGTAAAATCATCGTGCAATGACAAAATAGTCATAGACTAAAGTAAAGAAGGAACTTACTCTTCAATAACAGAAGTGATATCATCCCAATTACGAGTTCTTCGCCCGGCAGTTTGTCATCTCTTGGCCTTGAGGAGTCACAGTACTAGACTTGGTCGTACTTTGTAGATATTGCTAGGGTTACCAATGGTTACCTGGTTGAACAGTACGACTAGGAGCTCCTTCCCACTGTAGTGTTTCATTGTCTTGAAAAAAAATATAAAACAACATCTTTTCGACCGCTCAACATTTGAAGATTAGTTCTCATTGGTATTTGTGGGTCAAGGTATGCAGAAGATGCGTTTCTAGTTTTATGACGAGTAAGTTGTTGCCGTTGCCTACACGCAAAATGCCAAATTTATTAGACACATATAACACTTATATTGAGTATATATATTAGAAGAACCTAGTTTTTTAGGATTTACATTGCGAAGCAGCGTAATAGAGAGACATCCAACTCGTCGAGGTTAAAAAGGTCGTAGAGATCGTACCATTCGATGAGGAAATAGCCATCAACCACCAGAAATTGTTTATCCTTGAATCCCCCAATTAAGGCTTGACATTTTTTGTAATTTTCTATGTAGTAGTTATGAAGGTCAACACAAGATTTACCAACTTGTTTGAGTGCGCCCGCAGTTAACATCGGTTTTCCCATTTCAAACTTTAGGTTAGCATGCATCATAGCTTTCGGTGCCATCGGGTTAGCTTCTGACTCTTTTGCTGGTTTCTTGCAAGTTTCCCTCGACAATCACCGTAGGGGCCGACTCTTGTTCTTGGCACGTACATTATTCATCAACTTTGCCGGCAGCTGATCATGTGTAGGGAGCAGGGTACTCCGAGAGCAAGGTGGAGACCGACGCAGCTGCTCTTCAAGTGGAGACTTCTGTGGTATCTCTAGAGTTAGAGACAAACGAGGCTTCTCCGTAACTAGAGGCAACTGCTCTCCAATTGGAGACTTCTACTGCTTCTCTATAACTGGAGGCAACGATCGCTCTGGAATTCGAGATAGAGCCATTTACTTTGGATTTGGAGGCAGAAGCAGACGTGCCTCAGGAGACATCAAAGCAGTAGAGGTCGACGCTGAAGTTGTTGCTGTTGGGTCAACAACAATAAAAGTTTGTCTCCCTGAACCCTTCTAGCAACTACATCCTGCATTGTCAGCGTTATTTCGTCCGATAGCACATTGAGCTTCAACTCTTTTGTATTTTCATGCACCATGTCCACCTTGGCCACAACATAGGATGTTGTGACGACCTGGATGTCATCAAGCATGGTCTGATTGGGATACAATAGCCCTCTCCCGACCTCCATTCGAATGCTTCCTCCAACCATTAGCATAAGGTTGCATGTTGTTGGCTGAGCCAAGTTATCTATCGTGTCCGGCTTAATTTAAGGTCCTGACGCTGTTGCTAGTGCCTAAAAATCCTCATGTGGTTTTCCACCCCCAGGTGTTGTAGAAGCTAAGTTGCTCCTAAGCTCCTCGTCGTTACTTAAGAACGTGTTAGGTAATTGTATACCTGCTCCCTCCAATATAGGCTTTAGGTCTTCTATGAGCTCCCTTCTCATTTGTCCTTTCAGCTCCTCCACGTCAACCTGTGGTGTTGAGGTCGTTTTCCGCTTTCGATACGTAGTTTTGTGCTCTATAAAACCCTCTCTCTAGGTCAACTTATTTGAAACACCACGAACACGATCTTGTTGCTCCTTGGTTTGCAGGGCCTTGCTGAGGGCATCGTTTTCATTCTAACCATTTGAGTTTCACTGCTCTGACTCAAGGCCCTTTGAGCGACATCAAAGGTGCTATGGCTGTAGAAGGTGACCTGGCCTGACTCACTTAACTTAAAACGAGCATGCATAAATGGTCTCAACCATCCATGGAAACTGTCGTATGGATTCTCAAGACCTAGGTGGGCCAATATTTCATCCTCTTCTTCCCAACTCCTTTTTTCCAGCATAATCGGTGTTGTTGAGGTGGTGGTCAAGCTCGTTCTGCGATCGGAGCTACTTCATATATTCACTGTTCTTGGTAAAGTCTTGTGATTCACACTTTTCAACAATTCTCGACCAATCATCTTCTGACAAATGTTTATACTTATGGAAGGGGGTTTCATGGTTCCTCCAAAAATTCAGAAGTTTATATTAGTAGGTCCTCCAAGCATGAGAGATCATCTTCATAGCTATCTTCTTCCCCTTCAGCTTCTTCTGTTCTGCATATTGAACCTATACTTGGATAGAGTTTTCGAAGAGTTCATCCTTTTCGTTTTCGGTCAACGCATCGAATCACTGCAGGTTTAGCTGCACCCATTCTCAAGCCACTAGACCCCAAACCCTAGACGGTCTTGTACTCACTTTCTTCTCCAGGGGTAAGCCTTCGTTATTGACCTCATCAACACTCACAACATCTGTCGACCACGTCGTATGCAACCTTTTCTTTCTTTTACCAGAGGCAGGTTCTGAATGTGATCCAGCCAATGCATTCTCTTCATGAGTCTGCTACTGAGCCTGCAGCTATTGAAGAGTCTGCTGTTGAGCCTCCTCTTTAATATGTTGCTGATGCTCCGACTGAGACATCTTCAAATTCTATAAAATTCACTGAACTGCTATAAAACTGTGAGACCTATGTGTGCTGAATACATTGGCTATAATGATAAAAGATTTGAATACTGCCAAAACACCTGTTTTGGCAAGGTCCGACTTGCTATGGCTAGGTCCGACTCCTTTGTCTAGGTTCGACTTATTTTGGCTAGGTCCGACTTGTTGTGGCTAGATCCGACTTCTTTGTCTAGGTTCGACTTATTTTGGCTAGGTCCGACTTGTTGTGGCTAGGTCCGACATGTTCCGGCACTAGGTCCTTCTAGCTTTGGTTAGCTCCAGAGCTAGGTCCTGCTAGTTTTGATAAGCTTTGGCTCTAGGTCCTTCTAGCTTTTGTAAGCTCCGGCTCAAGGACCGATTAGCTTTGCCAAGGTCCAGTGCTAGATTGAAATGGTTCTGCTTGCAATGTGTCGAACTTGCTTTACACTTATGGAAAGTTTGCTTAGTATTCTTTTGCTAAGTTGTTGATGCATTTTGGCTTATCATGGTCGTTAATGTTTTTGCTATTGTTTGCAACATGCTTATGTGAGGTCCTCACATAAGGTGTTGTTGTTTCAGAACTAACGTGAGTCAAGTCGAGGACTTGTGTTTGGAAGTATAGGTTGTTTATTCATGTGCATGTGTTGCTTGAGGTCAAGACATGGCTGCTGACGGGATCAATTGAACTAGTCTTAGGGAGAAGATGAGGTTCAACAACCAAGTTTGGGAGAAATTGTAGTTGAGTTGATCGGGAGGTTGCGCAACATGTTTGAATCAAGAACAATGCATATAATGGTACCGTGGACGTCTTTGGAAGGTGTTTGCACGTGTGCTAGGAGTGTATGTACATGGTTACATGGTTCCAAGGCGTGATGAAGAGAAGTGGACGTAAAGAATTGGTCGGAAAGGTCCAACCGACTAGGTTATGGACTCAGGCTGCGGTTGTGTCGTGTTTGACTCAAATATGGAAAGATTTGAGTTGCTTATGATAGGTTTTTGTGTGGGTCACGAAGTCGAGTTGTTTTTAGGAATGTGGGATATGTGTCTAAGGTGTTCGAAAGTCTTAAGATTGCTTCTATCTACATATAGAAGAGTCTTGAGCAGTTATGGAAAGTTTCGGTGGAAACTGGTACGGGTACGAGTCCTAGTTAGGTTTGGGTTGGCCTCATGGCTAGTTATATAAGAAAGGGAGGCCAGAGCTTATGGTGCACAGATTTTGGGTGTTCTTCTTGTATTCTATTGAATAAATATCGTAGTTTAAAGGAACTTTTGTGCCTTGTCCGTTCGACTTGTCTCAGACAAGTTTTCTTGTCGAGTTTCTGCACAACACTACCTTGCTTTGGTGGTTTTATCATAACTAGAGTTTTACAAATCCAATTGATTGTGATTCTTTTTGGGTTGTCTTCACAACCCAACTATCTATCATCTCTAAAAATTTCACGGTTATTTTATTTGTGGCTTCGGATCTACACGAGTTTCTTTGTAGTGTTGGCATTATTGTTTTTCTCGGGTAGAATAGATTGACCTTCGTTCAATCTTTCAATCATAACTTGAGTTTTTCTCAATGGACTTTCATGATTCTTGTTTTGACGTACTCGTGACTTAATTCTACACAATTTATACTGGTTTTTTTTCCACAATTGATCACATTTAGATTAGTTATCCGCCGAGGGGTTTTTGTTGCTTCCACTCAAAAGTTGAAATCTACCATTCACCCCCTCTGGTAGCTCTTCACGTGCTCTTTGATCCTATAATTGGTATCAGAGCCACGGTGGTCTAATATTGGAGATTTGCATGTGTTTTGAATAATAATCATGTAGAAATACTATGTCAAACCTTGTGTGTTTAGTGGTATTAATTTTTAGGTATGGAAGGCACACATGAAGGCTTTCATCCAGGCGCAAGGATTTGCAATATGGGAAAAGGTGTACAACCCTTACGAAGTGCCGCCAACCAATCAAGTTACAGCTACAAATCTGAGAGATGTCGACAACAACAATAAGACTCGAAACTTGATCATACAAGGACTAACTCAAGGCGACTTCTCGACGGTGTTGCTCACCTTCGATCTGCATACGATGTTTGGAAAGCTCTATGTGATTACCATGAAGGATCCAACACAATCAAGAAGGTAAGGCAAGACATGTTCAAAAAGGAGTACATGCGCTTTGAGATGCAACCAGGTGAGTCCATCGACGACCTCATTGCTCGCTTTAATAAAATTCTCAGCAACTTGTGTAGCGTCAATTTTAATTTTTTTAGATGCTGAGATTGCTAGGCAATTACTAAGTGCATTAGACATGTCAATTTGGGAGATGAAAGTTATATCTATTTGTGAATCTACTGTCATGAGTAATCTTACATTAGATGTTCTATATTCTAAATTGTAAACTCATGAAATTGACATAATCTCACGTAAGAACCCCAACAAGTCTCTTGCATTTGTTTCTCAACGTGACATACCTAGCTCTGACCAATGTTCATCTTGTGGAACACTTGCTTTGTTGTCCTCTCTAACCCTTGAACAGATTGAAGATTTTCCAGAGGAAGAACTTGCACTCATCTCTACTTGGTTCTGAAAAGCATTGCAAAATGTGAGAACTAGAAGGAGAGTAAGTGTCAAACCTCAATGATGCTTCGAATGTGGTAAGAGATGACATTTTCGCACGGATTGCCCTAACCTTTCAGGTACTACTTCCCATAATGAAAAGCAAACAAGGTTGAAGCACTCCTTTGCAAACAACAACAAGAAAAAAGGGTTTTACAGGATGCAATTTGGTGAATAGTTTTATCTCCGCACTTCAAGAACTTGGCTCGAGCGATGTGGACATCAGAAGTGACGAAGATGAAGATAATTTGGCAAACTTGTGCTTAATGGCGGGCAAGTCAAGATCAAGTATGGAGGAGGCAAAACACAACAGCGACAATGAAGAGGTATGTCCTACTTGTGAAGAAATGTGTGATGCTATTTCTCATGCCACTGTTATTGTTAAGAAAGAGGACAAAAAGCTTAGGGACAATGCTGTTAAAATGGAGTCACTAGAATCCTTGATTCCTAGTGATAATTCTTGTTCCTCATGTGATTTAATATATGAACAATTGTCCTATATAAGAAGTTCACACACCTCCACACTTGATAAACTTGAGTTAGAAATTGAAAAGAATAGAGAGCTTGCTGCACTTAATGATAAAACCTTGAAAGATGCTAGTTGTTCTACAATGGATTTGCATTATTCTACTTGTGATGATCTTGATAAGAAACTACATGATGCTATGGTTGAAATTTCTGTTTTGAACAATTCTTTACGCACTCATGAATTTAAAAATTGTTCTAATTACAAATTAAAAGGAAAAACTTCATGTAAAAATTACCTTGATCTGTCCAATAAACTTGATGACATGCATATGACATTAGATCGGTTTTATAAGGCAAATAAGAACCTAAACTTGCTGTTGAATTCTTCCAAGTCTTGCAATTATAAAACTAGTTTATGTTTTGATTCTCATGCTTATGCTAAGGCACATCCACATAAAATTGTAAAGACATTACGAAGTGGTTTGATTCAAACAGGTCCTAAACATAAAGAAGTGGTTTTCAAATCTGCAGGTATGCTGTCTCATCCAGCTTTTAATAAACATGTTGCCTTCTCAACTAGACATGAACACAAAGTTAAATTTCATTGACCCACTGTGGTAGAGATGGTCATGTTATAGATTTTTGTTATAGACTAGGTAAACAAAAGAAAAAGGAAAGAATGCAAGCTAGATCTCATAACTCTCATGCAACATTTGCTGCACATGCTAAACCAAATATCAGGAACATGCAACCTGCTATTATGAGTCAAAAATATATAAAGTTTGCTCCCAAACCTACTATTTTTCATCCTACACATGTAACAACTCGTAAGTCAGTAGTTGGGTACAAAAATCCTCAAACTTTGGCTTATAAACTTGCTGTTTTGTCTCAGCTTTCGCGTGTTTTTCATGCGGCACGTTGTGTGACTCAGTACTGGATTCCTAAATGCCTTTTTTACTAACCCCAGTATTGAGTCATTGACGTATTGTGCTTATATGTAGGTTACACGTTTGAGTAAGGAGCACATTTGGATTATGAATTCATGTTGCTCATGCCACATGACTAGTAACAAAGATTGGTTCTCCTCGCTCTATTCTGTGTCACGTGTAGAGAATGTTACTTTTGATAATAATTCTCCAACTCCTATAATTGCTAAAGGTTCGGTTAGAGTTAATAATCACTACACTTTGAAGGATGTGGCACTTGTTAAAAATTTGAAATACAACTTGCTTTCTGTTTCACAATTGCTAGATGAAAATCTGGAAATTATTTTCACTAAAATTTTTTGCAAGGTTGTAGATTCAAATAGTGAGCTTATTTTTAGCATGTCTTGTTTTGGAAGAGTTTTTGAAGCTGATTTTGATATGTCATCCTCTAAGCATAGGTGTCTAGTTGCTAATGATTCAAAGGACTTATATTTTTGGAATCATAGACTTGGTCACGTAGGCTTTGATCATCTAACGCGTGTTAGTGCTCTTTATCGCATACGTGGGCTGCCGAAGCTTAAAGGGGACAAAGAAATTGTGTGCGCTTCTTGTAGGTATGCTAATATGGTTGCAGGTTCACATGCTCCTCTCACAGTGACCATGACAACTGAACCGGATCAACTTTTACACCTTGACACTATAGGACCTTCACGTGTTCAATCCTTCAAAGCTAAATGGTATCTTCTCGTGATTGTTGATGCCTATTCTAGATATTGTTGAGTTTACTTTATGGCATCTAAGAATGAAGCTTTTAGTAACTTTAGAACTTTATTTCTTAGATTATCAATTGATCACCCAGGATTTTTGAAAGCAATTAGAAGTGATAATGGAATCGAATTTAAAAATCATTCGTTTGATCACTTTTGTGCTGAAAATGGAATAGATCATCAATTTTCTTCATCCTATGTACCTCAACAAAATGGTGTCGTAGAGAGAAATCACATAACCTTAGTTGAGATGGCTAGGAATATGCTTGATGAATACCAAACTCCTACAATATTTTGGGCAGATGCAATTGCAACCGCTTGTTATGTCTCAAATCGTGTTTTCTTGCATGCTAAGCTAGGAAAATCACCATATGATCTTCGGTTTATTCATAGGCCTAGTTTCACATACTTTCTGATCTTTGGTTGTAAATGCTTTGTTAATAAACATGGTAATCTTGATAAATTTGAAGCTGGATCTGTTGATGGCATGTTTCTTGGTTATCCTTCTCATACTAGAGGCTACCGTGTGATTTTACTTGACACTAACAAAATTGTAGAGACTTGTAAGGTTTCTTTTGATGAAGCTAGCCCAAGTACTAGCTCTAATATTGCAGGTCCAGATCCATATCCGCATGGGGAGAGTATTTTCATTGAAGAAGACGAAGAAGTGGTGCTACTGCCTGAAAATTCAGAATCAAATGACTTTGATCATGCTGTTGATTTTGCACCACAACCAGGAACAACAACTATTGCAGTTGGTATAGATCATCCTCAAGCCACAAGTTCTTCGATCTGTGATGAACATGAAGAACAAGGAGCTTGTGAAGTGTCTACTCCCCTCCAAATCCTCAAAAGTCATCCTCCACAACAAATCATTAGGAGCTTGCAGGAACGAGTCACACAGTCCATGTTTTGCATCCAAACTCTCACACTCATTCTGCTTTTGTTGCTTCTTTTGAATCCAAAGATATATCAAACGCACTCACTAATGAATCTTTGATTATTGCCATGCAAGAAGAGTTACAAAATTTTGAAAGAAATAATGTTTGGAAACTTGTACCTCCACCTCAATTCACACCTTAATTGGAACTAAATAGGTGTTTAAAAATAAAAAAAGAGAGGATGGGTTTGTGGTTAGGAATAAGGCTAGGTTGGTTGCTCAAGGTTTCACACAAATTGAAGGTCTAGATTTTGACGAATCTTTTGCTCCTGTTGCTAGATTAGAAGCCATAAGAATTTTGTTAGATTTTGCTGCATCTAAAGGTTTCAAGCTATATCAAATGGTTGTTAAAAGCGCTTTTATTAATGGCTACATAGATGAGGATGTTTATGTCAAGCAACCACCGGGTTTTGAAAATCCAGATTTTCCTAATCATGTTTACAAACTGTCCAAGCCCTTGTACGGTCTCAAACAAGCCCCTAGAGCATGGTATGATAGGTTAAAGACATTCCTACTTGAAAAGGGGTTTACCATAGGCAAGGATGGTAAAACTCTTTTTTTACTTAATCATGGCAATGACTCATTATTCGTTCAAGTGTATGTGGATGATATTATATTCGGTTGTGCTTCTCATGATCTTGTGTCCAAGTTTTCAACTATGATGAGTTCAGAATTTGAGATTAGTATGATGGGAGAACTCACGTACTTTCTAAGGCTGCAAATCAAGCAAACCAAGGAGGGTACCTTTGTGCATCAAACGAACTATACAAAAGATCTCCTAAAGCACTTTAACATGGACAAAAGCAAGCCTCTTGAGACATCAATGGGAACAACATCAACACTTGAACTTGATGAAGATGGTGACCCGATCGATCAAAAAGAATATAGAAGCATGATTAGATCACTTTTGTACCTCATGGCATCAAGACCGGACATACAATTCAGTGTATGTCTTTGTGCACGGTTTCAAGCTTCCCCACATGCTTCACATCATCAAGCCGTCAAAAGGATTCTCAGGTACTTACATGGAACTCAAGAATTTGATATTTTTCTTCCTTCCTGCTCAACCATTTCTTTGAAAGCTTTTTCGGATGCTGATTTTGGGGGTTGTAGGATTGATAGGAAAAGTACTTCGGGTGCTTGTCATTTTCTTGGAAATTCAATTGTTGCTTGGTCCTCTAGGAACAAAGTTCAGTTGCACAATTCACAGCCGAATCTGAATATGTAGCTGCTGCTAGCGCTTGCTCACAAATTCTTTGGATTGTTCAAACACTTAAGGACTATGCAATTGATCTAGATAGTGTTCCACTGTTTCGTGATAACACTAGTGCCATTTACATTGCTAAAAACCTCGTGCAACATTCGAGAACAAAGAACATTGATATTAGGTATCACTTTCTCCGTGATAATGTTGAAAAAAGGAAACATTATGCTTCACCATATAGATACTGAACAACAATTGACTGACATTTTTATAAAACCATTGTATTTCACTCGTTTTTGTTTCGTTCGTAGTGAAATAAGGGTTATGCATCCTCATAGCTTAAATTAAGGGGATATCATAGTATTTCATACATATATGACTTTGTGATTCCTTTTACATGCTGAAAGTTCTTACTACATTACTCATGTTATACATTTTGTTGTTTTTGCCATGATTAGTAATTGGAATAATTACTCATGTTATGCATCCTCATGTTGAGTTTTTATGTTCAAATGAAAAATTGAGAAAAGATCAAGAGAATATGCATGCATCACACTTCTTCTTTTGAGATGGCTTATCATTGCACTTAGATATGAACATAGAAGAAGTTGTGTATGACTGAAACCATGTCCTTAAGCTTCTAATTATCAAATGATATAGGTTTGGCTTGGTTGGTTAGAATAAGGCTGATGCGGCATATAATCTCTTGCAGATATCATATGATCAAAAGTTGTGCTTTAAATGATAATGAAAAATGAAAAATGCAGAAGTGTCATGCTTCCAGATCTTGAAATAGTTAAATTTGTGAGATCATGACTTGCTTAAATTGATAATTCACTTGATCTCTAGCATGGCTTACACTACTTTATGTACCCCATTTATGTGATAGTGTACGTTACCTGATAGTATAACTTGGATGAGCATTGTTTTATATGTATATGTTATAATATGCTCATATCAAATTAAAAATCTCTCTTTTGTACCTTGCTGGATACATTGTTAAAGGGGGAGAAATTGATCACACATTGCACACATTCACAAGTGTTTTGGCATGATTCTTCTCTGGGGGAGAATTTTTTGTTTTTCTTCTCATATTATTTTTGATTTACAAAGGGGGAGAAATATTTTGGGGAAAAATGTGTTTTCAAATCTTTTCATGTGAATAAGCCAATGTTCGGGTTTTAAGTGGTGTTGCCAATTCATTCATCAAGGGGGAGATTGTGAGACTTATGTGTGCTGAATACATTTGCTCTGATGTTAAAAGTTTTGAATACTGCGAAAACACCTGTTTTGACAAGGTTCGATGTAAGGTCCGACTTGCTTTGGCTAGGTCTGACTTCTTTCTCTAGGTCTGACTTATTTTGGCTAGGTCCGACTTGTTGTGGCTTGGTCTGATTCTTTGTCTAGGTCCGACTTATTTTGGCTAGGTCCAACTTGTTTTAACCAGGTCCGACATGTTCCGACGCTAGGTCCTGCTAGCTTCGATAAGCTCCAGCGCTAGGTCCTGCTAGCTTTGGTAAGCTTCGGTTCAAGGTCCGATTAGCTTTGGCAAGGACTGGTGCTAGATTGAAATGGTTCTGCTTTTAACTTGCGATGTTTCGAACTTGCTTTACACTTATGGAAAGTTTGCTTAGTATTATTTTACTAAGTTTTTGATGTGTTTTGGCTGATCATGGTGGTTAATGTTTTTGCTATGGTTTGCAACATGCTTATGTGAGGTTCTCACGTAAGGTGTTGTGGTTTCAGAACTAACGTGAGTCAAGTCGAGGACTTGTGCTCAGAACTATAGGTTGTTTATTCATGTGCAGGTGTTGCTTGAGGTCAAGACGTGGCTGGTGACGGGATCCATTGAACTAGTTTTAGGGAGAAGATGGGGTTCAACAACCAAGTTCAGGAGGAATTGTGGTTGAGTTGATTGGGAGGTTGCGCAATATGTTTGAATCAAGAACAGTACATATGAAGGTATCATGGATGTTGTTTGAAGGTGTTTGCACGTATGCAAGGAGTGCATGGACGTGATTACAAGGTTCCAAGGCATGATGAAGAGATGTGGATGTAAAGAATTGGTCGGAAAGGTCCAACCGACTAGGTTACAGACTCAGGCTGCGGCTCAGTCGCGTTTGACTGAAAAATGGAAATATTTGAGTTGGTAATGATAGGTTTTCGTGTGGGTCACAAAGTTGAGTTGTTTTTAGGAATGCGGGATATGTTTCTAAGGTGTTTGGATCTCTTAATATTGCTTCTATCTGTGTATATAAGAGTCTTGAGCAGTTATGGAAAATTTCGGTTGAAACTGAGTAGGATACGAGTCCTAATTAGGTTTGGGTTGGCCTCATGGCTGGTTATATAAGCAAGGGAGGCTAGAGATTGTAATGCACAGATTTTGGGATGTTCCTCTTGTGTTATATTGAACAAAGATCGTAGTTTAAAGGAATTTTTGTGCCTTGTTCATCTGACTGATTTCAGACAAGTTTTTCTCGTCGAGTTTCTGCACAACACTACCTTGCTTTGGTGGTTTTATCATAACTCAAGTTTTATAGATCCAATTGACATGATTGTTTTTGGGTTATCTTCAAAACTCGATTATCTATCATCTGTGAAAATTTTACAGTCATTGGATTTGTGGATTCAGACCTACACGAGTTTATTTGCAGTGTTGGCAGAACTGTTTTTCTTAGGTAGAACAGATTAACCTTCGTTTAATCTTTCAATCATAACTTGAGTTTTTCTCAATGGATTTTCATGATTCTTGTTGTGACGTATTTGGTACTTGACTCTCCATAATTTATACTGGTTTTTGTCACAGTTGATCATGTTTAGATTAGTTGCACACACGACTTCTTTAACAGATCAGTTTTCTGTCGAGTTGTTTTTGTTGCTTCCGCTCAGAAAGTTGAAATCTACCATTCACCCCTCTTTGGTAGCTTTTCACGTGCTCTTCGATCCTACAAAAACATTATCAAATTTCAGTCCAAGTGTTTGGACAATACAAAGCAATCTGACACAACCAAACAATCATCAAATAATAGCTCCGGAAAAAGTCTAATTTAACAACAAAGCAATGTTCAACCCCCATATTAAAGACACATTCCAAGGTAACGACAATAGATCCAGAAAAAGTCTATTAAACAAGTTACAGGTAAAGACAATAGCTTCAGAATAAGACACCCCGGGACCTTCTAGTGCAGTATTCCAGAAAAAGACACCTCGAGACTTAAAATAATAGGTACAGAACTAGCCAAAGCATAATACTCTAAGCTTAGTACTCCGGAAATATATTAAACATTGACCAGTTAACATGTTAATATACTAAACATTGAACCACCAAAGAGTATCAAGTGTGAACCATTTCGACTCCAACCAAAGGGTGACAAACCTTATTAACAGCACCCAATATATAAAAACTTACTAGGATTCTAGCGCAGAGTCGAGGGCGAGTCGAGGTCGATGGCGGCAGCGCGACAATGACCAGGAGGGCAGTGTTAAGGCAGCGATGAGCTCCAAGGAAGGTGTCGACGCAGCGGCGCACTCTGGGAATGAGGCGGCAGCAGCGTGCGGTGGTTTTTAGGGCGAAAAGTGCTCAGTGCGAGAGAGCTAAAGTGTTGAAATTTTTTGCTAAGTGTTAGGAACAGAGCGCGCGCGAGGGCTAAAAAGTAACTTAGGGCAACAATTAGAGAAGAGCTTCAGAAGAGATCGTCTCGCAGTTTACACATATCAGAGACGAGCCTTAGTTGGGTGCATCTCAGTTTCGCTCCAATGAAGAACAAGTGGGTCCCAAAGATATGTGGGCCTACATCAGAGATGCGCTTGGTTCAGGCGTGTCTCCCTTTTCTCCATCAGAAACCACAATGGTTCCACACAGGGAGTGGGGCCACATCAATCCGCAAAATTAATCGTGCGTCCATTGCCATAGTGCCATTCGCGCGCAGAGCTGCCATTCACACGCAGAATTTGAAGCGCTCTGACCTCATTGTCTTCTCCAAACCATTATATAGTGACTTGGTCTATGACATGTGGGACCGTTCCACGTAAGACTCACATGGCAGTGACCAAGTCACAAGTCGGGGGGATCCTCTGTACATATAGGGGATGCCTTCCCCTTGTCCGCACCATCACAATAGCCTTCCTCTTGCTCTTCCTTCGTCTCCAGCTCAATGGCCGCTCCTCTGTTCCCAGCTCCAACCGCACCTCCGTCCCCAGCTCCAACCGCACCTCCGCCACCTTCTTGGGCGGAAGAGTGATAGTACCTGCTGGGGAAAATCACTCACATGGAGTATTTGGTCGCCGTCATGGAAAAGGAGCACGACCTTAAAGACTGCTGCGAACTGATGGCGAGGGATGTATTTCATAGTACATCTCATGCCATGTGGCTTTTGGTTCTTGGTTGCCTTCCAGAATGTATTGGAACGGGCGAGCATGACACCAACATTGGCCACTACCTCTGCAGGTTAAGCGTAGTGGACGGTAGTCTTCACGCGATGCAGGAGACGGTCGGTGAGGTGCTTTGGGTGGAAGGCCGTAGGGGTTTGGTCGAGGCGATTACTGACAAGTGTGGGGCGGAGTACAATTGGAGGACTAGGCGATCGTCTGTATTTTACTTTTGTTATTTTTAATAATGTTTATTTTAATGAAATAATAATGGATTTTTGCTTGATGATGAATGTTTATTATTGATTATAGAATGGTTTGTTGTCTTTTTGTTATCGACTATCAAATGTGCCTACGACACTGATCGTTAGACAAACATTCCAATTCGTAAATAAATAATTCAAGTTCGTTACAAACAAGTTATACAAACAAGTTACAATACAAATGTTGAAGGGGAAACAAAACAAGTGCCAGAATCGGAGACACACTAGTGGAAGGAGCGTCTCGCATTATCTTGTGGCCTTGCAAAAACTACTGTTCACGGATCAGCGCAAACCCCCACAGCACGCGCCGAGGCATGCGCTGATCATGAATAGCAGCTTTCACATCTTTTGCAATGCCACGCTGTCGGTACCCTGTGTACCGGATACCCCTGGGAACCACAAAGAGTGCAGAGGAACTCCACCTATCGGAGTTGAAGACCTCCGATGGCCCCACGTGTCATACAGAACCGGACCTTTCTCCCTTCTATGGTTAGTCCTAGTGCCGCCACATGTATCGTTAAACCGGAGCTACATTCTATACATAGGAAAGCTCCGGACTAGATACCTGTGTGGCACCCCCGGACCTAACCCCCGACAGAGGGAAGCTCCAGTACCGACACATGTACAACAGCACCGGACCTACTCGTCCAAGACAGTCAGCTCCGGAACTGTCACGCGTCCAACCGCTGGACCTTCAACCTCAACAGGCAGATTGGTGGACCTCCAACGACTCGGACCTTCAAGGAACATTAAAGACCTCAAGACCCGATTAAGTGTCATTAATGCTATCTTAATGACACGCGATCAGAGGGCCCTTAATACCAGTAACGCCACTGTCAAGGCGTGTTACCACACTATTAAGGGTAATTAAGCACATTAATTGTGTCTTAAGCATTAGTAACCGCCAGGGCCACATGTGGGGCCAGGCTAACGATGTAACGGTAAGTCCTTGTACTATAATAGGACTGGTCGAGCGATACACAAGGAGACTTCCACATACGTGCACACACGCAGAGGCTGCCATACGTGCTCAAGGCACTCTGGTCTCTGACACTCAAGCGTTCAGACCCTCAATACAACAGCAACACACCCGTGGAGTAGGGTATTACGATCAGGTGGCCCGAACCACATAAATACTTGTGTCAAATCACCACCTTCTTCTGAATCTCCGCGCGCCCACAACCGAACTAAGAACTTTGTGGGCTATCAATGGTAGTACCAGGAGAATTGTCGGAATCACCCTCTGACAGTTGGCGCGCCAGGTAGGGGGCGCCTGAGATTTAATGATGGTGACTTCTGCTGCTAGATCGTCCAACGTCAACCATGCTGTACAACCTGCTGGAGGCAACCCCTCCAACATGCAGCAACCAGCATGTGTTGTGGCTCCAGTAGGAGTCATGCCACCACCGCCATCATCCGCACCGGCGAATCAAGCTAAACAGCGAGATGGGGCGTCCGCATCGGTCACTGCATCGGTGAACAACAATCCTGAACATGCGCTTCATGCTGCGCGTGCTCTTCTCCAACGTCCACCGCCTCCAGGAGCATCCCAGGGTGCAATGGAGCAGTGGAGAGCTGATGTGGATCATTTGGTGGCAGCAACAGCCGATCGCATTAGCAATCAAGGTCCTCCCCCCTCAGGGCGGGCCCAATCGCAGCATCGAACCTTATCGGGCATACTCGGTCCGCACGCTTCGCAGCACAGGAGGCGTGCTGCATCTCAACAGGCGACATCGCTGCCTTCCGGGGCACGACGTACCAATACAATAACAAGGCTTTCAACACATGACCTCCGGGCGGAGCTCGATCATCATTACCGTCAACAAGACGGCCACGTCCACATCGAGCGTGCTCACGAGAGGCGAGAGGCTCGCGAGAGCCCTTCTCTTGAAGGAGTAGGAGGAGGCTGTTCTGCCTTGTCGATGCACCTACACATGGTCAGATGGCCGCAGAAGTTCCAGCCTCATCTGCCAAAGAAATTTGACGGGACTGTTAATCACACCGAATTTCTTCAAATATACTCCACTGCTATCCTCGCGGCTGGGGGAAATGAGGCCGTGATGGCTAATTATTTCCCTATGGCTTTGACTGGGACCGCCAGGTCTTGGTTCATGAGCCTTCCACCTTACTCCATCAACAGTTGGGCGGAGTTGGGCCAACAGTTCACTGCTAATTTCGGGAGTTCATACACCCAACCAGGCACAAAACTGGACCTTTTTGCTATCAAGCAAAAAGGGGGAGAGTCCTTGCAATCTTTCATCCAGAGGTTCTCCCAGGTACGAAATACCATTCCTTCTATCTCAAGCGCTTCTGTTATTGTAGCATTCAGACAGGGCGTTCGAGACAAGAAGATGCTGGAGAAGCTGGCGACCAGGGAAGTCACCAGCGTCACGGAACTTCTCAGCTTGGCAGACAAGTGTGCCAAGGCTGCGAAGGGCCATGAAATGCACTCCCAACCACCTCCAGAGGCCAACAAAAAGTCCTCCAAGGTTGAAGCCATTACCTCCGGGAGTGGCAAGAAGAAGAAAAAGTCCAACGACAAGAAGAAGCCGTCGGCCGGCACACCTACTGCTGCAGCTCCGGGTGGTCGGGGGCCACGCCTCGAGAAATGACCTCGACTGTCGTCTGAAGACGGTGGCAGCTCCAAGATGTGGTGTCCCATACACAAGACAAACAACCACAACCTGGAAGGCTGCCGAGAGGTCCAGAACCTCGCCGAGCGCTACAACAAGCGCCAGGAAGAAGCTCCTTTTCATCAAAGGGAAGGAAAACAAAAAGTCGATGAAGCTCCGGCTGAAGAGGAGTTAGACTTTCAAGACCCCAAAAAGGTATTGAAGGTTGTTTACACCTCCATCGACGATAACTCCGACATCTCTGACAACGAGAGTCGAAAGACCATGAACACCATCTTTTGTGGTTCGTGGGAAATCACCTCCCATCGTGTCCTCAAGACCATGCGGCGGGACATGGCCTCTATAGCTCCCACCGCCAAGGCGGAGCCTCATCGGAAGTGGATGGATACAGCCATCACCTTCAATGCTTCGGACTGCCCGTGAAACATGATCGGAGCTGGTCAACTTCCACTGATGGTATCTCCAACCATCAACAACATCCAGCTCCACCACGTGATGGTGGACGGAGGTTCGGGGCTGAACCTCATAAGCTTCGAAGCCTTCGTCAAGCTTCAGCTCCGACCTTCAGATATCCATCCCTCACGACCTTTCTCCGGAGTCGGTATGGGGTCCATCAGTCCACTCGGTGCCATTACTCTCCTGGTGACCTTCGGGACTTGGGAGAATTACAGGACCGAGAAGTTGGTCTTCGACGTGTCACATATCAACTTACCATTCAACGCCATCTTGGGCAGGCCAGCCTTGTACAAATTCATGGCTGCTGCTCATTATGGCTACTTGGTGTTGATGCCAACACCCTTAGGCGTTCTACGGATCTGCAGAGATTGCACCACCGGAGTTACTGCTCTGGAAGAACTCCACGCGCTTGCTACAACGTAGAAGGAAGAATTCGGAAAGGAACAAGCTCCGAAGCCCTCGAGCATTCGTCATCGAGGCTCAACTTCTGCACCTCGCGTGCAACCAAGCGGCGACACCGACATTCCCATCAAAGTCGTCCAAATCGGTTTCGACGCCGCCCAGACCACTGTTATATCGGGAGGTCCGAACAACAAATAGGAACTCGCGCTCATCACTTTCCTCCGGGCTAATGTCAACGTGTTTGCCTGGCAACCGTCACAAATGCCTGGGATCCTTAGGGAAGTGATTGAGCACAATCTGAAGATTTATCCCGACACTCGACCTGTACATCAGAAGCCTCAGAAGCAATTAGTAGAGCGACAAAACTTTATACGTCAAGAAGTGAAGAAGTTGCTTGAAGCTGGATTCATCCGAGAAGTCTTCCATCCAAAATGGCTGGCAAACCCAGTTGTTGTACCAAAGGCTGGCGGGAAACTTCGGATGTGTATCGACTACACTACCCTAAATAAGGCATGTCCAAAGGATCCATTCCCACTACCAAAAATAGATCAGATAGTGGGTTCCACCTCCGGGTGTGAATTACTGTGTTTCCTAGATGCATATTCTGGGTATCATCAAATCAGAATGTCTAGGGAAGATGAAGAGCATACTTCCTTCATCACAATAGATGGATTATACTGTTACACTGCCATGCAATTCGGTCTCAAAAATGCTGCTTCAATGTTTGTACGAGCTACGTACAAAACTTTTGGATACCTCATCAAAGATATAGAGGAAGTGCACGTATGACATTGTCGTAAAGATCAAGAATAAGGAGTCATTCCTTGACACCTTGCAAGCTGTCATCGACAAATTGCGAATCACACGCACAAAGCTGAACCCGGACAAGTGTGTCTTCGGGGTTAGCTCCGGAAAGCTTATTGGATTCTTGGTGAACCACCGAGGAATAGAGGTGAATCCGATGAAGATTAAAGCTATTGAAGATATGCGGCCACCGCCCGCATCAAGGACATCCAGAAGCTGACTAGATGTCTAGCTGCCCTCAACCGGTTCATCTCAAGACTGGCGGAACGGGCGCTACCCTTCTTCAAATTATTGAGGAAGTCCGGACCATTCCAATGGTCTGAAGAAGTAGAAAAGGCTTTCCAAGAGCTAAAGCAGCTCCTCACCACTCTACCAACTTTGGTAGCTCCGGATCCTGGTGAGCCACTTCTGCTTTACATTTCGACAACTCACGAAGTTGTCATCATGGTCTTGGTTGCGGAAAGACTAGAACTATCCCCAGTTCAGGAATCCAGACCCCTTCGGGAGGGTCCAGAACTACCTGAAGGCGAGTCTGGGTCCCCGCCCCCAAACCTGGATCCTCGAGGCAAGACACCAGAGGATCAACCTCCTCCAAATGAAGGAGTTACTGTTGCTGAACAAGAAGATCTGGACCACTCCGGGAAGGTCCGGGTCACTTCAAAAGAAGTTCCAGATGTCCCCGAACAAGGTCCAGACCCCTTCGGGAGGGTCCGGGTTGATGAGGAGGAAGCTCCGGGCCACTCCGGGAGGGTCCAGACAGTCCAATGCCCAGTGTACTTCATCAGTGAAGTACTCCATGACGCCAAGACTCGGTATATGGAGGTGCATAAGCTGCTCTACACAGTCCTTATTGCCTCTAGGAAGCTCTGTCACTACTTCCAAGATCACAAGATTTCAGTGGTAACCTCTTATCCACTGCGCGCAATCTTCCAGAACCCCAACTCAACTGGGAACATTGCAAAGTGGGCAGCGGAATTGGCCGAGTTCGATCTTGAATTCGTCCCAAGACAAGCGATCAAGAGTCAAGCATTGGCAGACTTCGTGGCGGAATGGACCCCCTCTCCATCAAATCCTAGGGCCCTAGTGAGCATAAGTCGGAACCTAAGGTTCCGGTCTTCATCGAGCCTCACTGGACTCTATACTTTGACGGCTTTGTGCAGAAGCAGGGGGCCAGAGCTGGAATCCTTCTCCTTGCTCTGACTGGGGCGAAGGTCAAATACATGGTACACCTTGACTTCAAGGCGACCAACAACATGGCGGAGTATGAAGCACTAATCTATGGGCTCAAGGTGGCATTATCATATGGTGTCAAGCAGTTGTTAGTAAAGGGTGATTCGCAGCTCATTATAAAACAAGTCAAAGGTGAATGTTGCTACAACAACCCTCAATTAGCTGCATATCTACTTGAAGTCCAGAAGCTTCAGAAGGACTTCGAAGTCCTGGATCTTTGCCATGTCCAGCATCTCAACAATGCTGAAGCTGACGAACTCTCGACGAAAGCTTCACCGGAGCTCCGGTTCTCGATGGAACCTTCGTTCGGAGATTGTCAAGACCAACAGCTCAGCCTGCCGAACATAGCGAAGGGGGCGAGACCAGCACCTCGAAGCTGGCAGTCCCGATGGCCCTGTTACCATGGCGTCCATCAAGGGTCGTAGGTGCTGCAGGAAGCTCTGAGCAACCCAACACGCAAGACTCAAAAGCTCAAGTTAGCTCCGATGCATGGATCGCAGAGATCCGAAGCTACTTGAAAGACAATGTCCTTCCTGAAGACAATGTGTTCGCTGATCGGATAGTCAGATTGGCTAAAAGATACACACTAGTAGAAGGGGATCTCTACCGACGTGGTGCCAACGACATCCTAATGCGGTGTATTACAAGGGAAGAAGGCCGCGAGCTCCTCGCGGAAATCCATGGAGGCGAGTGTGGGAACCACGCGTCTTCCCGCACGTTGGTTGGTAAAGCCTTCCGACATGGTTTTTACTGGCCCACAACACTCCAGGATGCAACTGAGCTAGTGAAAAAATGTGAGGCATGCCAGTTCCATGCGAAGCAAATTCACACACCAGCTCAACCCCTACAAATGATACCTCCTACATGGCCATTTGCTATGTGGGGGATGGATATCTTGGGACCTTTCCCAAGAGCCGTTGGAGGTTACAAGTTCCTGTATATTGCCATTGACAAGTTCACCAAGTGGCCAGAAGCAACTCCAGTTATGACAATAAACAAGCAATCAGCTATAAATTTCCCGCAGTCAATAGTATGCAGATTTGGAGTCCCAAACAAGATTATAACTGACAACGGGACCCAATTAACAAGCTTTGCATTCCAAGGATATTGCAAAGACGTCGGCATCCAAGTCAGCTACACTTTCGTAGCTCACCCGGCAAGACATGGCCAAGCTGAGAGAGCAAATGCAGAAATCCTAAAAGGACTCAAGACACACACATATGAGCACCTGAAAAAACATGGAGCCAACTGGATTGAAGAGCTTCCGTCCACCTTGTGGGCAAACAAGACAACTCCAAACCGGTCAACTAGAGAGACACCCTTCTTCCTGGTGTACGAAGCTAAAGCAGTCCTTCCTCCAGAAATCACCTTGTGGTCACTCCGGGTCTAGACCTTTGACGAAGCCACGCGGGACTAGCTTCGGCGTGAAGACCTTGACCTCGTTGAAGAGGGAAGGTGCCGAGCAGCTGTTCAAAACGCACAATATCGCCAAGCGCTCCGGTGCTATAACCAAAGGCACGTGCATAACCGATAGCTCGAGGAAGGTGATCTAGTGCTACGGAGAATACAAACTCGAGAAGGGTTAAACAAACTTTCCCCCAACTGGGAAGGACCCTTTCGAGTGATCAAAGTATCCCGTCCCGGATGCGTTCGCTTGGCAACCGAGGATGGGACAACGCCCCCTAATCCTTGGAACATTGAGCACCTCCGTAAGTTCTACTCTTAATATCATGGAGGTGAGTCTATAATTACATATGATGTATGTTATAGCGTCATTGTACAGAGTCGGGTAGCTCCTCCGGGAGAACAGTCGGACCTTTCTCGGAAGGACCTCAAGGTTCAGGCAACACTTGACACAGTCTCAGAACTAAAAGTGTAGGTAGTTACCGTGGGTCAAACAAGAAATGTAACATACTTAGCTTGGTTCCGTACCCTAAGAGTGTACTTGTTTCCCCTGTACCCCGCACCTATAATGAAAGACATCATTATGTGAAAACAGACTCCACGTGCATTTATTTTGTATAGGCTCAATATTTTTTATTTTTCTCTTTCTTGTCTATAAAAAAATTGTGCATTTCTTAAGAAACTTTACCTCGAAAAATTCATGTAAAATTCAAGTTGCATTGTTAAAATCTTTCGGGTCTTAACATCGTTGAATGGCCTACTCGCCTGAACATTGCCAAGCCAATCTAGGTCCGGATTGTGCTATCGACTTAGCCTGGTCCTGCACCATAAGTACGCCACTCTACCTACACCCCGGCAGGCCTAAGTAAGGTGAGTCCAAAAAACGATTTGACCTGGAGAAAACAAACAAATGTGCTTGATTGTATACAGAATTGCTGTCGATCTAAAATTTTCTTTCGGGAATAGTAAGCCGCAATTGAGTTATAGATAAGAAATGGATTTTACTATTTTCTTGACTTCAGTGTGTAGGAAAAATAAAAATCTCGTGATGATGGTGGATAATGTCGGAGCTATCAAAGCTTCGACAACCCCAGAGGACCTGCTATCAACGCTCCACGTGTTGACGGTGGCCGCTGCCGGAGCTACTAAGCTCCGACAGTGGTCGCTACTAGAGCTACTAAGCTCCGACAACCTCAGGGGCCTCTACTATCGACGCAACAAGACTTCGGACCTATACTTTATAAGTTCGAAGCATTCAAGTCTTCAACAAAATGTCACATCCTTTTGGTACATGTTCGAAATCAAATTGTGTACATCTACTAGGGGGCCAAGTGAGACAAAGGTTGAAGACAAAAAATGAAATGCATAAAATTTTTGGATTTCATTCATCTGAGGACAAGAGATTACAAAATTAGAGAAAAGAAGATAAGATACAAGTGGGAGCTACAAGGAGAAAGTCCTAGATCCTACGAAAGATTGAGGCAACCTTCTGGGCAACCTCTGACACGCTGGCCTTGGCGGCATCTCCCTCTCCGTTGATGGGACCTTCGAGCACCGGATCTAGTGGGAAGTGAGGATCCCGGCTTGTGTAGCACATCAGCATGTACTCTGCGATGTTCTACACAAGGGATTTTCGTTCAGTCTCCAACTGATCCGCAATGACATCACCCATCTTTTTGAGTTTATTGCTAGTCGAGTGCGACGCCTCCAGTGCCTGGTCTAGCTCCGGCTCTGAATCATCCGGATGCACGGGACTAAAGCCCAACGGCGTTAGCGCATCATTGGCTTTGCCCAAGAAGTCCCATACTTGTTAGGACCCTGCAGCTCTTGAGCCTCGCACCACTTCTATGGACCTCTTGGTCGCCGCAAGTTCCGAACCCTCCTGGGCAAGGCGCTCGACCTCTTTGGCATGCTGCTGAATCTTTTCAGCAACTTGCCTTTCGAGTTTAGCAAGCTCCTCTTCCTGTATGTGGATCTTGTTCTGGCGGTCGACCAGGTCTCTCTCCCGTCCCCACACTTTCTTCTCCCTGGCAGCAACTTCATTCTCCCTCGTGGTGAGGTCCTGTCCCCACCGCCAAGCCTTCTTCTCCTCGCTCTCGCAGTGCTCCTCTAGCTTCTTGGTGCGCTCTGTGAGGCTCTTGTCACCCAAAGCTAGCCTCTGAGTAAGCTCCTCCTCCCTCTTCACGAGGTCATCCCGCAGCTCCAGGAGTTTTTGCTCTTCACCCTCGAGCTTTTTCTCCTGCTCCTCAAGAGCCTCCCGGCGCTTGACGAGGTTGTCGTGGATCGCGCTGAGCTTCTCCTGGCGATCGTTTGCTGCTTCATTAGCAGCCACGGCCTGTTCGTGGATGGCCTGGGACTGGTTGTCGAGGGATCGCACCATGCTTTCCCTCTCATCCAGCAGCTGACCCCAGTACTCCAACCGGGCCTTCTCCCTTTTGACCCACTCCTTGTCATCAGCAAGTCTTGTCTGCGCTAGCTTGGTCTTGAATTGGAGCTTGTTGCGCCACCTCCTACGGGTCTGGTGCTCCTCCTCGAGGGCCTTGGTGCTCCAGCGGGTTCTCCATAACAAAAATCGGGTCCCATTCTACAAGAGCGGTCCCCTGAGCTTTCGCGGCACTAGGGCCGCCCTCCGGGATAGCCTCGGCCGCCGCTGAGGAAGGTCCTGCAACGAAAGTTCCTGCCTCCAGAGTTGGCTCCGAAGGTCCCGCCGCTAGGTCATCAACAACTGGTCCCTCAGGCGGAGGACCGACAGCTTCGTCTGGGCATCCTGGCTCGGGCACGGGTACCTCCAGAACCACCACCTCCGAGGCAGGTGTTGAAGATTCAGCCAGAGCTGAGGCCACTTCCGACTCCGGTTCTGGCGCCTCCCCCACTGCTGGTCCAGGCGCTGGCGCTTCAAACTCCACTGGTTCGGGCGCTGGCACCTCCGCTACAACTGGCTCAGGCGCCGGAACCTCATCAACCACCGACTCCACCACTGGGGCTTCAAAAACATCCGACTCTAGAGCCGGAGTTGCAGCTATCTCCGGCTCTATGGCCGGAGCGTCCATCATCACAACATCCAAAACCAGAGCTTCAACCTCCGGAGCTGGTGCTGTTGGCACATATTCATTCCCGTGGTCCGGCACTACCACGGGGGCTTCAGGGGATGACTCGAGGTCAAGGACGACGACAGCTGGCGCTGGAGCTGCTGTGACCTCAGCCAACACCTGGGGCGGCGCTGGAACTAGAGCCGAAGCCTCCGCATGCGCAGCATCAGCTGCTATCGTAGGAGCCGGAGCTTCAGCCCCTTTTTTGGATACCCTGTGAATGAAGGACGATTACAACAAAAACAATCAACTGAGGTAATAAAATCAAATTTACCTTGGAAGACTCCCGCTCCAGCTAGCGCGGAACCTCTTCATTGGACGCTCAGAGCCCGACCCTGTATCAACTGACGTAGTAGCTCTGTAAGGTTCTCTGGAGCTTACTGTCGCCGTCAGCAACGTCTTGGTTGAGGCCCCCCTTGACTGAGAAGGACCCTCGAACCTAGATCCCTTGGCAGGCTCTGGCGCCAGAGTCACCTGGGCAGAGCTGGTGTTCCAGGGAGACGCCGATGTTGGAGTGGTTGTCACCGTCGAAAACCTCCCCCGCCGGGGAGAAGGAGCTATTGAGGAAGGAGCAGGTCTGACAGACCTCCCATCAGAGTGCTTCAACTTCCTCTTTTGACTAGAGGGCTCTGCCAACTCTTTTCCCTTGCCTACGACTTCAGCTCTTGGCTTCACGCCGGGAGAGGAGCCACCTTCTGAAGCTCCGGGGATCGCCACCCCACAGGTTGATCGCCTCTCCATCAGGCCCAAGTTATCCAATAGTGGCATCTTCCTCCGGAGCTCTCTGCACTCCTCTGGTATCATATTTAGGGGAAGGAAGGCCGCCGGTGGAGACACGTCGCCAGAGCCGATGTTCCCATGCTGGAACTTCTTGAGATGGGTCTTCAAGGCTTTATCCTTCACGTTGGTGCCCAAACCAACCTCAATGCGGTTGGTATCCATCTCACTCTTGAAGGCCCAGGCAGGCCGCCCCCTAGCTCTCAGCGGGGCCCACTTGCAAGAAGTTGCCGAAGACCATCTGGGGGTCAGCCCACCTTCGACACACTTCTGGATTCTATCCAGAATGGGCTTGTACTCCCTCGACAGCTCCGGCACGTAACTCCAAGTGCCGGTGTTGACGCGGGGGAGGCCTTCAGGAAGTTCCAGCCTCTCGTGTCCCTCCACGGTGATGACCACCCAGTCTTTCTTCCAGTCGTCCCACTTGCCGGAAGGAAAGGACCACAAGTACTTGAGGGGGGAGTTTTTCTGCTTCACGAAGTAGTAGAAGCCGATGAACTCATCACTCTTCCCGGTGGGGTGGACAATGAAGAAAGTACAGAATAACTCCACGCAAGGGGGCACACCCTCCCACATCTCGCAAAAGTGGACGAAAGTCGCCACCAGCAAGATTGAGTGGGGGCCAAGATGGTGGAGCTGCAGACCATAGAAATCTAGCAGCATCAGAAAGAAAGTGGAGGAAGGCGGGATCAAACCCGCCATGGTATACCCAAGGAAGTACACCATATCTCTGGCTCGCTCCTTCTCGAAGGGAAGCTTGCCGCAACGAATGTTGTTGTCAAAGGAGTCACTGAACCAACCCATGTAGGTTCGAACCCTAGACAACTCCTTCTTGTTCCCAATGCGGCTCTTGGGAAGTCCCAACTTCATCAAAGCACGGCGATGCGAGAAAGGAAAATAAAGCAAAAGTTTGGAGGATTCGAGCGCAAGTTCAAATGGAAGCGTAAGAAACCCTCAAACCGTGCGCACTTTCCCTCTTAAGTGAAACCCCGCAACGCTTGGATGGGAACCGTAGAGGGGCCAACGATACAGTTCAAAAACTTCACCCTGCCAATGACAAGGGGGCCCGGGGCCACCTTGACAATCAAGTTGAGGTCCTTACCCCAGGAGAACAGTTGTCATCATGAGAGGCGGAAGCCCGAGGGCGGCGGCCTGACAGGGCGCGCGGAACTGATATGATTTTCGTATCGGGAACCAGCGACCTTCAATTGCGTGACTTCCGCACGCTCAGATCTCACCTACCGCATCCTGGATATGCCACCCGATGATGGTTTAACTGCGAACCACCACCCCAACGGCACATCCAAAAACCCTTGAAGACACGACAAAGAAATCAAAAGATGGACCCACCTCCAGCAGAATGACTTCATCCAAAAGGTCTCTCCCAGAGGTGGGCCCAGGGGAACATTGTCGGTACCCTGCGTACCAGATACCCCTGGGAACCGCGAAGAGTGCAGAGGAACTCAACCTATCGGAGTTGAAGACCTCCGAAGGCCCCACGTCTCATACGGAACCGAACCTGCCTCCCTTCTATGGTTAGTCCCAGTGCTGCCACATGTATTGTCAAACCGGAGCTACATTCCATACATGGGAAAGCTCTAGACTAGATACCTGTGTGGCACCCCTGGACCTAACCCCCAATAGAGGGAAGCTCTGGTACCGACACATGTACAACAACACCGGACTTACTCGTCCAAGACAGTCAGCTCCGGAACTGCCACGCGTCGAACCGCTGGACCTTCAACCTAAACAAACAAATTGGTAGACCTCCAACGGCTCGGACCTTCAAGGAACATTAAAGACCTCAAGACCCAATTGTCATTAATGCTATCTTAATGACACACGATCGGAGGGCCCTTAATACCAGTAACGCCACTGTCAAGGCGCATTACCACACTATTAATGGTAATTAAGCACATTAATTGTGTATTAAGCATCAGTAACTGCCAGGGCCACATGTCGGGCCAGGCTAACGATGTAACGGTCAGTCCTTGTACTATAAAAGGACTGGTCGAGCGATACACAAGGAGACTTCCACATACGTCCACACACGTAGAGGCTGCCATACGCACTCAAGGCACTCTAGTCTCTAACACTCAAGCGCTCAGACGCTCAATACAACAGCAACACACCCGTGGAGTAGGGTATTATGCTTAGGCGGCCCAAACCACATAAATACTTGTGTCAAATTGCCACCTTCTGAATCTCCGCGCGCCCACAACCGAACTAAGAACTCTGCGGGCTATCAATGGTAGTACCGGGAGAATTGTCGGAATCACCCTCTGGCACACACCTTATATGCTCTTGCAACGCGCTCATATTTCTTTGGTGGGAAAAAAAATCTTCACAGACGCATAACGAGCGCGTCCAAATCAGAGATGCGTGCATGGATTGCTCGTCTCGCATTACCTAGCCACAATATGCAAAAAAAGTTGTTCTAACATCGGCGCACAAGACGCGCTGAGGCGGGTACAACATCTTTCGCAATGCCATGCCTTATATGCTTGTTGCAACACACTCAGATTTTTGGGGTGGGACAAAAGATCTTCACCGCTGCATACGAGAGGAGCTTCATATGGGCCCATCTCCCATTTTCTTCTGTGGTGGGGCCTAACTTTCTGAGGCGGGACCAAAACATAATTAACTCCATTGAAAAGCTCAAAATCGGTGTCAACGCTCTTGATTGCCAGGTTAAATTTTGTTAACTTGACATCAGGACCGTACACACCAAACTTGATGCCAACCGTGCAATGCCTCGCCTTATATGCTCGTTGCAACGCGCTCAACTTTCCGAGATGGGACAAAATATCTTCACAGCCGCATGCAAGACGCGCTTGAGATGGCTTGTCTCCCTTTTGCTTTTGTGGTGGGACCTTCCTAAAGTCATATGATACAGGCTTACTTAAAGCTCGTCTCCCTTTTTTCTTTTGTGGTGGGACCTTCACTGCGGCATACGAGGTGATCTTTCTTAGAGCACCTCTCCCTTGTGCTTTGTTCAAGGCAGAACAAGTGCTAGATTCAGTAGTGCTCCATCAAAAATAAAACGCAAGGCATCAAGTGGCCATGTTTTCACACGTTTAGCATATTTCACACACATGACCAATGAAAGTCAATTTTTCACTCAAATGACAATATTTTCACACATTTGAGCATATATCACACAAATATCCAATTGAAAGTCAAATTTTCACTCAATTGACCATATTTTCACATATTGAGCATATTTCACACAAACATTTTGCTACTTTCCGTCGCGGTCTTGGCTTTTTTTTTGAAATTCTTGACTTTTTCATGGTGGCCATTGTGCAAGTAAGGAGCTTCGTTGGCCGATGGTATTATTGGCTTGATCATCGAGGTGACAAAAGGTGGAATATAATCAAATTGATCAAACTCTTCCTCATCAATGACATTCTTGACTATGACGATTCGTCGTTTTCTAGGTATAACCACCTTAAGTCTTTTATTTGTTGTGTATGGAACATAGAACACTTGAGCAACGTATTCTGCTAACACGAATGGCTCTGACTTATATCCTTGATGGTTAAGATCAATGCTAGTGAACCCATACTTGTCTCGTACAACGCCTTTGATCCCATCGACCAAGTTGCAACGGAAAAGGGGAATCTTGAATCTTTAAAAGTCAACCTCCCAAATCTCTTGTATTTGACCATAGTACTTATTTTTGTCTTGGCCCATAGCATCATAAGCATTAACATGGACACCACTATTCCGATACGTGCTTTTCTTATCTTGTTCTACAGTGTAAAACGTGTATCCATCTATGTCATACCCTTGATATGTAATAACTGTGAATATAGGACCACGAGCTAATTATTTTAGGTATTCACTTGTTTGAGTATCCGGTGAGTGAGAAATCTGATCCCCGAGCCAACTAGTGAATTTTCTCTCGTGTTCATTTGCTAACCATGATTCATTGCGGCCAGAATTGTCTCTAAGCAACACCTCCTTATGCTCATCGAAGTACTCCAACATAATGAACATCTGTTGCAACACGTGGAAATGAGCGCAGAAGAATGAATGTGGATCTAGAGTTATATCCTTCTTCCCATTGGTCCCTTTTCCTGTGAGCCTCCTGTCATGACGAGACTTCGGAACACCAATCGGGTTACTCGGGTCAGTGTAGTTTAGAGCCCACTCCACAGCTTCCTCTGTACAGTATCCTTGTACCATGCTGCTGTGAGGACCGGAGTCCCGACATTCCAGGAATCGCAATTGGGTGGTGCCGTGCGATGCGGCACCCAACATCACACAAAAAAGGTACCTCATATTACATAAAACAACATATTATTATACAAGCTTTGTCTTTTACAAATAATATATATTTAAATACACTACATCGGAAGATAAGTTCATAGCTTTCAACACTCAAGCCTAAGCTATGCAAAAGTCATTCCGTGCAGCCCTAGAACGTTCTCACACTAGCAGCACACAGAACACATCACGACGACGTGCAGGGTTCCTGCTCGTCCATGTACCCCAACGGGGGCAACGCCTTACCGGTGAACCCTTCATCAAAATGATCATCATCTGCACAAAAAACTTAAAATAGCAACTGTGAGCACGAAGGCTCAGCAAGACATAACCGTCTCCACTAAGCATGGAACTCTATATGCAGGATATAAGTAAGATAGGACAACAGTTTGCAAGAAAAGACTCGCCTAAATGTTAGTCCTTACTTTCAGCATTTAGGAGCAAATTAAGGCTTCATGAATCAGAAATTTAGTGATCAACCTGATCTAAACATACAAGTATCAATACGTAATTATTCTATAAAGCATGATTCTATAATATTCAGCTCCAAATAATTAACTACGCCACGACTCATGTGGGGACCGGAATCCACACATCCGAGGATCTCATTGGGTGGTACCGTGCGATGCGGCACCTAACAGCACACACAAAAAGGATACCAAAACATATAAAGTTTTCATTTCATAATAAGAAGAGTTTACAAAAGAGTGTACAATAGAAGTACACACGCAGCGGAAAATACATACTCATAATCTCACCTAACTAAGCAGGAGAGAAGACGTCCATGCCCTAGGACGATTCTCACTAGCAACACGAAGAACAAACAGCAGCGGCGTGGCTCACATGAGATTTATCTCAACACCTCGAGTCTCATGTACAACCTGAACAGCAGAAATAAAACTAATACCTGCAAAAATCGTTAAAGCGCAAACGTGAGCATAAGGCTCAACAAGACTTAACCGTCTCACTAGACATATGCAAGGGGACACTAAACATAGGTAAGGAATAGCATAAATGACTCGCCTACAAGTGGATCCTTATAATCAAGTTTTAAGTAGCAAATGACATTCTCTGAGCACGGCACATCATGGGCTCCACAATCAAACAAGAAACGCTTTACCGATGATATGACATGCCCAAGGCACATAGTGCTATTACAGCTAAAGTATGGGGAAATTGTAAACTTTTAATTGTACTATCTCTAAATCATACAAGGTTGCACAGTAATTATAATTCAATACAATATGATTTTTCTGACTTCTTTAGTATTTACTACGTCACCGCTCAGTGAACAAGTGGTACTCTATTACTGCGAGGGACAGTGATTGCAATCAGGACACACCCGGACAACACGACACATACGTCGTTTGGAAGTGTCAGCGAGCACACCCGTACCTACATAACACTTCAGTACTAGGCGTATATGGCGACCTTTCGCAAGACACTCAAATGCCGAACTGGTCGATCCGTCACGGGCAGGAGGTCCTTGCGTGGGGCGTACTCTGACGTGCCCACCAGCGGATTTACACCTTGCTACCCTCAACCCACACCTATAAAACGGAATGGTATGCCTCGACACCCAAGTGACCAAGCTACGTCAGTTTATTGGATTCCATATGTCCATTATGTTGCCGGTACAATTCAAGCTTGTCCGAAGGGGCTGCATACGGACGGGCCTTAATCGACACAGGCAGGGCTATGCGACCGAGACTCAATTCTCGCCGCTTCCTATCCATTCCCTACCCGGTCTCAATTTCATTATATTAAGCCATTTTCTATTCAACCAATCCTGTGAGATACATCTCTCGCGAGTAGATTCCAACTACTCGACTTCTACCGGATTTTCTATGCATTAGCAAAGCAGTTACTACAGGTCAAACTGTAACTCGTGCCAAATAAACCCTGGGATTTTTGGTCATGCATGTGGAGTATCATTCACCCTAAACGTAATGCACAATTCATATACTACTCATCATAGTGATAAAGCAAAAGTTTATAAACGACTTAAATGCAAACCGGGGCTTGCCTTAGTTTGCGACTGAACAAATGTCAATTGTTAGGGCTTGATCTTCCTCCGAAGAACCGGTCATGGAACCTTAGTGGAAACAACTTGGCCTTCTCCTCCAAGCGAAGTTTCTTGTCGATCACCTATCAGCACGTTCCTATCGACATGATATGCATATAAGTAATTAAGTAATTAAGTAATTTAAGAAAAGACTCCACGGGGTTGTGTAAACTCTAAGAATGAGGAGTTCGACTAGGAAGGACAGATATGCCTTTGTTGTGTGAATGAACAAAGGATGAAGTCAAGTGGTCATAGTAGTATCGAGATGTGAATTGAAAGGTGCAATGTAAGCACACATTGCAACTTGGCACTCAACACTCGACGCTATGCCACTCAAGGACGATACAGCTGAATGGTGTGAAAGTGTTGGACTTGTAGGGTAAGGATGACCTAAGAGTCAAGGTGGCATAGTAGTGTCGAGATAAGCACTGAAAGGTGCAATGTAATGACACATCGCAATTTAGCACTCAACACTTGGAGCTATGCCACACAAAGAGTGATAAGGTAGAATGGTGAAGAAGTATTAATGGACTGTGTGATTTAAGGAAGACTAAGCGATCAAGATGGAGCATTGAAAGCTTAAGGCATGAGTGAGCTGTGCAACAAAAGGTTGTGACTTAGAAGTCGACCAATGAAGTTACACAAACTCATTAAGGAGTAAATCTAATTACGTGACAAGTGTGATCGCAGGGTTCTGATAAGGGTGAACCAGGGTGAAACCCTAGCGACACTTGGGAGTGAAGTGAGGTCAACATTCTTTGGACTTAAGACATCATAACGAGCCTTGTTAACCTGACGTGAATACCGAGACAACGTTCAAATGACCTTTAGGTAAAGTAGTTTCTACGGCAAGCTTCTCGAGCATCGTTCAAGTGCTTACGTGACACTATTGCAGTGTCCTTTGCAAGATTGTCCAGATGAGCTCGGTGAACTCCTAAAACTCGAACATGATGCGAGACCTTGTCGTGACGGTCATGCTTTGCCATCACGGGAAGATCGGATTAGCCACGTCCACATCGACCCAAACGCGTCAATAGGGTGAGCAGAATCCCGAACACCACCTTGTGAGTCTTAAGGCTAGTGATGTCGACTCGGTTGTTGATAAGCGACTCGACGAACCTGCCATCGAAGACGGGGTACACCAAGTTAACCAATCCTGTGATCGGCTACGGAACATCCTCGACACAACCAAGGAACTCTTATCCAAGGTCCCCCCTTGGTCTAGTTCTCCTTGTTGGTCGCAACGTTATTGCATACCTCTACTCCAAGTCATCGGTGATCACCGAACCACTTGGTTTGACCTAGAAGGCATTTCATCGAGCACCCTAGCTACACCTAGGACTTGACGAGTCTCACCTCGATTACACCCTAATTTGGCTAAACGACCATTGTATGACGAGTCGTACTGGTGTTTCAGCAGCACACACATCACAAGCATCCTTCATCTCGATGCCAGGACACGATAACGGCTCGGAGCGTCACGACGATGTCATATGGTCAATGACGTCGACGCGGCTCATGGTGGAGCATCACGAGCACGCACGGACAGGCCAACGTGATACAAACGATAAAGGAGGTCAACTTAGGGACTCCTATAGGAATGATATCAATGCGGAAACTGGATGTACGACTTGACGACACATGAGTAACCTTAGCGATCATGACGAACGGACGTCGGTGACATCAAGCAAGGTATTTCAGGGTAAGGCTCACCTTGTATGCATTTCGCCGAACATCTTGGTGTGTACTAGAGTTCCATCGCGTCATCACCATTCAAAGGGTATCTTGGCACATGTACTTGTCAATTGCCACCCCAGAATAGACCTGCATCCATAGACCAGCATTGAACGACAACACACTCAGTTTCGCCTTGTAACCATTTCATCGAACACCTTGGCTGCAGTCACTGATTCAATCACTCTTGCAAAATAAGAGCTAACCTTGGACCAGTTGTCGATGCCGGTGTGTCAACGACGTGTTCCTGCATATCCTCCATCACACCCATTACTCGCTTTGCTTCCAGGACATAGCCACGGCGCGGAACGCGGACATGGCGTCATGGTGAACGGCAGAGAGAGTCGGCGGACGGCGTTGACAAGAGGAACGCGGTTGCCGCGGCTTGGCGTGGCGAGGTGCTGCAGCGAGCTGCAAGGACCACGGCGAGCGGCGGCTTGCAGTGGCCATGGCCATGGCACACGGGCTGGAACGGCGCTGGTGAGGAGGCGACCGACGGGGAGGCGCACACAGCCGAGGGGGAGTGCCTGGGCGGCGGTGTGGCGGCTGGGCGATGCGGGCCAGCGGGGGCGCGCGGCTCGGGGACAGCACCGGAGGCAGGCGCTGGCGGCGGGAGCCGGTGGCCGGGGGACGAGGCGGCGGTGAGCGCGCCATCGGGAGCGTCGTGGGCGACGAGGAGGCGGCCGGCGTGGGGCGCGGACGCGGAGCGACGCCACGGTGGCCAGGAGATGGAGCGCCGGCGTGAGCGGTCGGAGCGGCGCGGCGTGAGCGGTGCTTGGGGGCGGCTCGGCAGGGAGGAGCTGGGGCGCGGCGCTGCTGGGACCAGAGGGCGAGGCGATGCAGGGAGCGGGCCAGCGGAAGAGGCGCGGCCTGGCGCGAGGAGGCGGCGCGAGTTGCCGTGGGGGCGGGGTAAGCCGGCGGCCGGGAGCGGCCAGGGCGCCGGAGGAGAGGAGGGCGAGCGGCAAGCCGGAAGCGGACTGAGCGGCAAGATAGGGCCCGAGAGGGTCGGCCGCGGTGATAAGGACGGGAAAGGGACGTCGAGGTGGCTCTGCATGCGGCTGCGTGGAGGCAGGGGAGAAGGTGCCGACCTGACTGGTGGGGACCACCTGTGGGACCCACCTCCCTAACCCCTCTTTCCAAAATTCAAATAGGGCTCGCAAGCATGCTTCAAAAATAGTCAAATTTGGCCAAGTGACTAAATAAAATGTGGAGAATTTTATGGTGCAATCAGATTTCAAAACTGAGCAAGTTGAATTTGAACTCAGATTTGAATTTGAATTCAAGTGGTGATACTTGACTCAAGGAAATAAATAGTAGATTAGGTTCAAAAATCCTGAAACTTTGAAGTTAACCTTTTTGAACCATAAGGGACCTCAGGAAAAATTTGGAGTTGATTTGGACAAGGTTGAGCACAAAGTTTAAATTTGAAGTCGACGTTGATTAAACTCTCAGTACGTGTCCAATAAATGGGAAATGGGCTTCAAAAATTTTGAAACTTTACCGAGAGTCTAATTGGAATATTAGTAGGTCATGGAAAAATTTACAGCCTGAGATTTAAATATTTTTGGATGTCCCATTTTAGAGTTGGAATAATTCCTTTTTCTTTCTCTCTATTTTGTTTTCTTTTCTCCTTTAATTTTTCATTGAAAATGTGAATACTTGGAAATTAAGGATTCCTGACCTTAAGTTCCATTCCACATCAGCAACCATGTTCTATATGTAAAGCTTTAACAAGTCCCTATTTTTAGTGAACATAGTTTAACTCATATGGCTCATGTGAGTTTGGATTTCCAAGTCTATTTTCAAAATTTTTAAGTTCGCATTTTTGCATTTTTGTTCTTCCGAAAAACGGGCTTTTACAATCCTTCCCCCTTAAAGGAATCTCGTCCCGAGATTCTAACAGGTAGAATAACAGAACGATGAGGGAACGATCCGTAAAGGAGGGTCATTGACTAAGGAAAATGGCAATGCCCTTAAAAACTTGGGTTCTACAAAATAGTGATTATCTTCATGCATCTTAAGAAATTCTAAAGTTTGCCTCAGGAGATTCCAGTCTTTAGGTTGATAGCCTTGACAGGATGCTCGACATGACAATATCACATCGTAAAGCTCTCACGTCTGGTACTGATCCTTTATTGTTGTACTCTTATACTGACATGACATCTTGTCCTGTCCTAGTCTTGATTTGAAGAATTTGCACTTGTTCTTTGCTTCTCTAGGTCACCTTGATAGTTTGAAACTTTTCTTGCATTGATTCTTGGTTGCTTGCTTGGTTTTGCATAGGTCCTTTCAACTTAATGTGGTATTTCCCTTGACATGAGTTAAGATGGTTTACAAGGTTAAACAACAATCATTAACCTCGTTTGACGTTTAGTCAACCATAGGATTCCTTAGCCGTAGCATAAGAGTAGCAAGACACTCAACACTCTTATGTAATCAAAACAGCAGGAATATTAAAGATATGACGACTACAAGGTTTCTGGGTATATCAACGTCTTCAGACAATAGAAGCAGAAGATGAAGACCTTTTTGCGGTGGCACATGAGGATGTAAGGATTCAGTATCCTCATATGTTTCAACACAGCAAGGAACTCAATCATATGGTAACTACAAGGTAATTAGTATAGCAAGGTTACCATATAACAACATAAGATCTTAGATGGACTCAAAGAGTTTCACGAGGTTGACAAACGAACGGTATCCTCGCGAGGAAGGAGATTTCATGGATTTTATAAGGTTGATCATCGAACTGATGACTACTCGATGACGAACGGTATAGTTGCAACAATCAAGGTACTTGAACCTAACAAGTCAAGGATGGAAGTCCAAGTGTTTGTTTAGTTGCAAGTACTCAAGGCGATTTGAGTTTCAACAAGTCAAGGACAAGGACTCAACTGTGTTTTAGTCACAAGGTGTCCCTTGTGCTACTCAAGATAATGAAACCAGTCGAAGGCGTTGCGAACGATAAAATTGATCACAACTCAAAAATGTTAGGCACTACTTAAGTATCTGAACGGGTCACATATTCTTGCTCAAAACTCATTAGTAATTACGTTTTATGATGCATCACAAACCGGATGATGTTATGCAGACACAATGCAACTCCGCGGATAATTATGCAAGGTATGGTGCATTCAGTATTATGCTTTGAGCAAAAATAGGTAAGACAATCCAAACACGGTCAGAAGTATCCCAAATACAGGAGGATTGATTAAACTTGGTCATGAAAGGCGCTAGAAAAGACTTGCTACTTTCATATCTCGACCAAGTTCGATGGTTTCAAGGTAAAAGTATTAGCAAGGAATGGTGAGGTTCATCTCAAGGCAACGGAGTGTACAAAATGGAACAAAGTGATTGAACTTCTTGTTGATCGGAAGTTCCCTAAAGCTTGTTAATCACAACCTACAGGTAATTGTGGTTCCTTAACAATGGGTCAGGTTTTTCATCTCGTAGTTTTCTTAAAGTACTATGTCTACCCCTTAAAATGTGCGGTAGGGTTGCCTTCAAAAGTGGCAAAGAGAGTAACCTTTGAAGAGTAAGGTTCTCCTCACTTCCGTAGGTTGCACTAAGTGGTTGACAAGGTACTGTGCTAGGCACGACCTTGGTTAGTAATCCACGTTCTTGCTAAAGAATTTCCAGCTCATACTACTCACTTATGGCTTCTCGTCTCAAAGACTGAAGCAAAGGAGTGGTTTAGCGTGAAGAATCAACTGACTCCTTTAACTCGTTGATCGAGTTCCACAAGAAACGGGGTTCAAGGTGATCCGTTACTTAAGCTTCGCATTGACTTAATGAGTCAATGTTGTACTCGGTCCTACTTACTTGAGCATTGCTCCCAGCACGTTGGTTCGGTGTCGATGTACCTTGGTATGACACCTAGGTGAACGTAACACTTCAATTACTAGATGAACTCCTTCCCCCTTAAGATTCAAGCTAGGTGAGCAAGAAAATTACTCCAAGCAATATTTATGGGGAGGGTCGTCCAACTAAGGGAAGTGTCATACATGCTCAATGCACAATTAAAGTGTGAGATGCAAGGTTGCATAGTCAAAACACTAGCATGTGCATTCGAGCAAAAAGGGATTTGCCTTAGTGTAATACTCAACTCTAAAGGCAAATATTGTTGGGTCGCAACACCTGGGATGTTATGGAACTCCTCGAGTTGAACTCGAGAACCAAATCTATAAACACCCTAAAGGGTCATCACCCGATTAAATCCTGGTGGAGGATGAACAGCTTGGACGCAACTTAGATTTTGGCCAAGTAAATGGCAAAATCATATCTTGAGGTGAACAACAAAGTTAAAGTACACTTTAAGACCTTTTCTAAAAAGTATTGGTTTGACTCTAGATCGTCTCTGGTTTGCAAGTTATGCAATTTTAAAGTTAGCAGATTTCTCTGCACTTTCAGCAGATTCTGCTTAAACAGTAGCAGTTTTGATCTAAAGTTTTCAGGCTGTTCTGATGGAAATATGAAATTATTCTTATTTACAAAGTTGTAGCCAATGTAATATGCTTTCCAGAATGTACTTACTTGTCTTCATATCAGCTCTGGATCAAAAGATATGAATTTTTGAAGTTAGGTAAAATTTCAGTATTCAGAACTGAATTCAGTTCAGATTGACCACTCTGTATTCAAACTCGATTTGGAAAATGTAGATGACCGATTCAGGTCTGGAGCCAATTGCAAAAATTGTAGCTGACTCTCTAACCTCTCCAACAGTTACTCGCGTGACACCATTGGATCAAAGGTCTGCGAGTTATGGATTAAATTCATAGGTGTACAGATTGCTGTCCAGTTTGGGTATGCCTGGACAGTCTCTGCAATTATCCAAATTTCACCCATTTAGAAAAGGATTCTGGTCTGGTGTTGAACAGAAAACATGTAGGGGACTTCCAAATCTTTCTAAAGGGTATTTACTTGCCCTTGTAGCACTTCTGGTTGAGAAGATATGGCATTTGCAAGTTGACAGTTTTTCTGAAAATTTGGACAGCACCTCCTTTGTTTAAGGCTGATTTTGTCCACAATTTTCAAATATACAAACATCAACATTTGCAAAAGTAATACATAGCAAACTTGTTGCATACATTCTCAGGATCCCAGAAATGTAAAATACGAAGCCATTCGACAATTATACAGCGAGTTATGCGAGAAACAGTAACTGTATACAGGACTGTCCACTCGCTGTCCAGATTTGATCAAGTCTAGAAATCTGAAATTTTGAGTATGTTAGAGATGGATTCCGCTCTGAAGTTCTATAGAAATGTTGTAGAGGACTCTCTACACTTTCCAACCACATAAAGTAGGCCTGCAGCAGTGAAGTATGCAGAAGGTTACGATTCAATTGGTGAAGAGTTCAGATTCTGTCCCCTCTTTCGGGCTGTCAGAACCTCTTAAACGACAACTCAATTTAGACCTGATTAGTGTGAGTTTTAGCCTTTGTGTTGAATAGAAAGTTGATAGAGGACTCTTTAAGTTTTCCATACATGTATAAACATGCATAGGTTGCATTTCTAGTTTAACAGTTATGGCTATTTAAAGTTCAAAATTTTGTTTTTGGCTGTTTCAGATAGCCTCGATATACATGCACTATCTTCAACTCTGTTTTTAATTAGTTTTAAACTGAATTTGAGGTATCACTGAATAACAAAGTTGCAGAATAGCTCTTCCACTTTCCAGAAATGTATCATAATGGAATAGAAGAGCTTTCTCCAAGGAAATATGACAAAAATTCAGATGCTGGTCCATGTAATTTCAGAACAGCAGCTGCAGTGGTTATGGTGCCTTTTCATCACCATACAAAGGTCTTTTGGCTTGGAGATCAATATAAAACTTATAGAAGACTTCAAAAGCTTTCCAAAAAGTATTCACTTGCCTCCAAAGCCCTCCAGGTTGAAGAGATATGGAATTTCAACGTCAGGTCAATTCTGTTCAAAAACAGAACTCACCGGCTTCGAAACACAAGAATTTGGGAACAAACTCAAATTTTGAAACTTAGCTCAAAACTCAAGTCCGATGGCTAGAACTTGATTCACAACTAATCATTTCCTTTAGAACCAAATGGAATCTTAAAAGAGACTTGACGACCTTCTTATCCATAGCATATCACTATGGATCTTCAAACTTAACCAAAGTCTTACTCCGGCGAAGTCGAGCTAAACTCTTGCCAGGAGCAAAGGACTTTGGTTCACCTACTCTTGAAAAGAAACATTTTACTTCGTCCACAAGATATCAGCAACTGATACTTGGACTTAATATGAATATGAAGCCATTTCTTTCGTGGGGGATGGTCAAAGTATCAATTGTGATACTAATGGTACTACGTGCCTTACCAAAAGAAAAGTCTAACCCGATACATCCGGATACGTCTATAGGTGGTCCTAATACCGATCACTCGCAAACGTTTGCTACACGGGTCGCTACCGGAGTTAGTGTACCTGCAACAGACAAACAATCCCCTTTCACACCTTCACACCTCAAGGGCGGCACGGGGAAACACGACAGGCAGTCACAATAAGATATAATCAAAAGTAAATGCATACGACTCTGGTGTGAGTCGCCCTCGAGCGAAGTCATGTCTCGAGGTACATGGCTGTAAATACGTCTGTACAGCAAAGACTCCCGTACGAACCGGCTTATACACGCTCGGGCATACGTGTTCGCATGTTCTCATAGATATGAGAACACACTATCGGGTTACATACCACCCGACGGGGTTTCCCTCTAACTTTGTGCCACGCTGGGGTACCGCGTGTCATATGTTCTCATAAACATGGAAAGTTTCAGAGACTCATATTGACTTTCCGTGCTAAGCCACGGAAATTTCACATATCATATCTCGTATGCAGAGTTTACCGAGATTGATTCGCTCTCGGCGGCGTACCTTACCTCTTACCTTGAAGACAGAGCGTCGTTACAGAATAATATAACAAGTTAGTTCACCACCTTTATAACTTATACTAGTAATAGTCCTTAATGGGCATATAGCTAAACCTCACTCGACTACTTCGGAGTTTTCGAAAATAGGCTCTTTTCGAGCGTGCTATTCCCAATGAAGCTCTGATACCATGTCTGTGGGGACCGGAATCCACACATCCGAGGATCTCATTGGGTGGTACCGTGCGATACGGCACCTAACATCACACACAAAAAGGATACCAAAACATATAAAGTTTTCATTTCATAATAAGAAGAGTTTACAAAAGAGTGTACAATAGAAGTACACACGCAGCGGAAAATACATACTCATAATCTCACCTAACTAAGCAGGAGATAAGACGTCCATGCCCTAGGACGATTCTCACTAGCAACACGAAGAACAAACAGCAGCGGCGTGGCTCACATGAGATTTATCTCGACACCTCGAGTCTCATGTACAACCTGAACAGCAGAAATAAAACTAATACCTGCAAAAATCATTAAAGCGCAAACGTGAGCATAAGGCTCAGCAAGACTTAACCGTCTCACTAGACATATGCAAGGGGACACTAAACATAGGTAAGGAATAGCATAAATGACTCGCCTACAAGTGGATCCTTATAATCAAGTTTTAAGTAGCAAATGACATTCTCTGAGCACGGCACATCATGGGCTCCACAATCAAACAAGAAACGCTTTACCGATGATATGACATGCCCAAGGCACATAGTGCTATTACAGCTAAAGTATGGGGAAATTGTAAACTTTTAATTGTACTATCTCTAAATCATACAAGGTTGCACAGTAATTATAATTCAATACAATATGATTTTTCTGACTTCTTTAGTATTTACTACGTCACCGCTCAGTGAACAAGTGGTACTCTATTACTGCGAGGGACAGTGATTGCAATCAGGACACACCCGGACAACACGACACATACGTCGTTTGGAAGTGTCAGCGAGCACACCCGTACCTACATAACACTTCAGTACTAGGCGTATATGGCAACCTTTCGCAAGACACTCAAATGCCGAACCGGTCGATCCGTCACGGGCAGGAGGTCCCTGCGTGGGGCGTACTCTGACGTGCCCACCAGCGGATTTACACCTTGCTACTCTCAACCCACACCTATAAAACGGAACGGTATGCCTCGACACCCAAGTGACCAAGCTACGTCAGTTTATTGGATTCCATATGTCCATTATGTTGCCGGTACAATTCAAGCTTGTCCGAAGGGGCTGCATACGGACGGGCCTTAATCGACACAGGCAGGGCTATGCGACCGAGACTCAATTCTCGCCGCTTCCTATCCATTCCCTGCCCGGTCTCAATTTCATTATATTAAGCCATTTTCTATTCAACCAATCCTGTGAGATACATCTCTCGCGAGTAGATTCCAACTACTCGACTTCTATCGGATTTCCTATGCATTAGCAAAGCAGTTACTACAGGTCAAACTGTAACTCGTGCCAAATAAACCCTGGGATTTTTGGTCATGCATGTGGAGTATCATTCACCCTAAACGTAATGCACAATTCATATACTACTCATCATAGTGATAAAGCAAAAGTTTATAAACGACTTAAATGCAAACCGGGGCTAGCCTTAGTTTGCGACTGAACAAATGTCAATTGTTAGGGCTTGATCTTCCTCCGAAGAACCGGTCATGGAACCTTAGTGGAAACAACTTGGCCTTCTCCTCCAAGCGAAGTTTCTTGTCGATCACCTATCAACACGTTCCTATCGACATGATATGCATATAAGTAATTAAGTAATTAAGTAATTTAAGAAAAGACTCCACGGGGTTGTGTAAACTCTAAGAATGAGGAGTTCGACTAGGAAGGACAGATATGCCTTTGTTGTGTGAATGAACAAAGGATGAAGTCAAGTGGTCATAGTAGTATCGAGATGTGAATTGAAAGGTGCAATGTAAGCACACATTGCAACTTGGCACTCAACACTCGACGCTATGCCACTCAAGGACGATACAGCTGAATGGTGTGAAAGTGTTGGACTGGTAGGGTAAGGATGACCTAAGAGTCAAGGTGGCATAGTAGTGTCGAGATAAGCACTGAAAGGTGCAATGTAATGACACATCACAATTTAGCACTCGACACTTGGAGCTATGCCACACAAAGAGTGATAAGGTAGAATGGTGAAGAAGTATTAGTGGACTGTGTGATGTAAGGAAGACTAAGCGATCAAGATGGAGCATTGAAAGCTTAAGGCATGAGTGAACTGTGCAACAAGAGGTTGTGACTTAGAAGTCGACCAATGAAGTTACACAAACTCATTAATGAGTAAATCTAATTACGTGACAAGTGTGATCGCAGGGTTCTGATAAGGGTGAACCAGGGTGAAACCCTAGCGACACTTGGGAGTGAAGTGAGGTCAACATTCTTTGGACTTAAGACATCATAACGAGCCTTGTTAACCTGACGTGAATACCGAGACAACGTTCAAATGACCTTTAGGTAAAGTAGTTTCTACGGCAAGCTTCTCGAGCATCGTTCAAGTGCTTACGTGACACTATTGCAGTGTCATTTGCAAGATTGTCCAGATGAGCTCGGTGAACTCCTAGAACTCGAACATGATGCGAGACCTTGTCGTGACGGTCATGCTTTGCCATCACGGGAAGATCGGATTAGCCACGTCCACATCGACCCGAACTCGTCAATAGGGTGAGCAGAATCCCGAACACCACCTTGTGAGTCTTAAGGCTAGTGATGTCGACTCGGTTGTTGATAAGCGACTCGACGAACCTGCCGTCGAAGACGGGGTACACCAAGTTAACCAATCCTGTGATCGGCTACGGAACATCCTCGACACAACCAAGGAACTCTTATCCAAGGTCCCCCTTGGTCTAGTTCTCCTTGTTGGTCGCAACGTTATTGCATACCTCTACTCCAAGTCATCGGTGATCACCGAACCACTTGGTTTGACCTAGAAGGCATTTCATCGAGCACCCTAGCTACACCTAGGACTTGACGAGTCTCACCTCGATTAAACCCTAATTTGGCTAAACGACCATTGTACGACGAGTCGTGCTGGTGTTTCAGCACCACACACATCACAAGCATCCTTCATCTCGATGCCAGGACACGATAACGGCTCGGAGCGTCACGACGATGTCATATGGTCAATGACGTCGACGCGGCTCATGGTGGAGCATCACGAGCACGCACGGACAGGCCAACATGATACAAACGATAAAGGAGGTCAACTTAGGGACTCCTATAGGAATGATATCAATGCGGAAACTGGATGTACGACTTGACGACACATGAGTAACCTTAGCGATCACGACGAACGGACGTCGGTGACATCAAGCAAGGTATTTCAGGGTAAGGCTCACCTTGTATGCATTTCGCCGAACATCTTGGTGTGTACTAGATATCCATCGCGTCATCACCATTCAAAGGGTATCTTGGCACATGTACTTGTCAATTTCCACCCCAGAATAGACCTGCATCCATAGACCAGCATTGAACGGCAACACACTCAGTTTCGCCTTGTAACCATTTCATCGAACACCTTGGCTGCAGTCACTGATTCAATCACTCTTGCAAAATAAGAGGTAACCTTGGACCAGTTGTCGATGCCGGTGTGTCAACGACGTGTTCCTGCATATCCTCCATCACACCCATTACTCGCTTTGCTTCCAGGACATAGCCACGGTGCGGAACACGGACATGGCGTCATGGTGAACGGCAGAGAGAGTCGGCGGACGGTGTTGACAAGAGGAACGCGGTTGCCGCGGCTTGGCGTGGCGAGGTGCTGCAGCGAGCTGCAAGGACCACGGCGAGCGGCGGCTTGGAGTGGCCATGGCCATGGCACACGGGCTGGAACGGCGCTGGTGAGGAGGCGACCGACGGGGAGGCGCACACAGCCGAGGAGGAGTGCCTGGGCGGCGGTGTGGCGGCTGGGCGATGCGGGCCAGCGGGGGCGCGCGGCTCGGGGACAGCACCGGAGGCAGGCGCTAGCGGCGGGAGCCGGTGGCCGGGGGACGAGGCGGCGGTGAGCGCGCCGTCGGGAGCGTCGTGGGCGACGAGGAGGCGGCCGGCGTGGGGCGCGGACGCGAAGCGACGCCACGGTGGCCAGGAGATGGAGCGCCGACGTGAGTGGTCGGAGCGGCGCGGCGTGAGCGGTGCTTGGGGGCGGCTCGGCAGGGAGGAGCTGGGGCGCGGCGCTGCTGGGACCAGAGGGCGAGGCGATGCGGGGAGCGGGCCAGCGGAAGAGGCGCGGCCTGGCGCGAGGAGGCGGCGCGAGTTGCCGTGGGGGCGGGGTAAGCCGGCGGCCGGGAGCGGCCAGGGCGCCGGAGGAGAGGAGGGCGAGCGGCAAGCCGGAAGCGGACTGAGCGGCAAGATAGGGACCGAGAGGGTCGGCCGCGGTGATAAGGACGGGAAAGGGACGTCGAGGTGGCTCTGCATGCGGCTGCGTGGAGGCAGGGGAGAAGGTGCCGACCTGACTGGTGGGGACCACCTGTGGGACCCACCTCCCTAACCCCTCTTTCCAAAATTCAAATAGGGCTCGCAAGCATGCTTCAAAAATAGTCAAATTTGGCCAAGTGACTAAATAAAATGTGGAGAATTTTATGGTGCAATCAGATTTCAAAACTGAGCAAGTTGAATTTGAACTCAGATTTGAATTTGAATTCAAGTGGTGATACTTGACTCAAGGAAATAAATAGTAGATTAGGTTCAAAAATCCTGAAACTTTGAAGTTAACCTTTTTGAACCATAAGGGACCTCAGGAAAAATTTGGAGTTGATTTGGACAAGGTTGAGCACAAAGTTTAAATTTGAAGTCGACGTTGATTAAACTCTCAGTACGTGTCCAATAAATGGGAAATGGGCTTCAAAAATTTTGAAACTTTACCGAGAGTCTAATTGGAATATTAGTAGGTCATGGAGAAATTTACAGCCTGAGATTTAAATATTTTTGGATGTCCCATTTTAGAGTTGGAATAATTCCTTTTTCTTTCTCTCTATTTTGTTTTCTTTTCTCCTTTAATTTTTCATTGAAAATGTGAATACTTGGAAATTAAGGATTCTTCACCTTAAGTTCCATTCCACATCAGCAACCATGTTCTATATGTAAAGCTTTAACAAGTCCCTATTTTTAGTGAACATAGTTTAACTCATATGGCTCATGTGAGTTTGGATTTCCAAGTCTATTTTCAAAATTTTTAAGTTCGCATTTTTGCGTTTTTGTTCTTCCGAAAAACGGGCTTTTACAACTCAGTGAACAAGCGGTACTCTATAACCGTGAGGTACGGCGACTCAAATTGATATACACATGTAGGGATACCCAAATAGCACGACACGTACACCCACACTCGGAGTTGCGAAGGCACACTCCACTGATGTTGTATGCGGCAACCTTTCATCCGCTACCTACACACCAAACCAGTCCCACCGCTATGAGCAGGAGGCCCCCACACAGAGTACGACGTACCCGCTAGCAGGTTTACATCTTGCTTCTCTCAACCCGCACCTATAAGGTGGTGGGGTATGCCTCGACTCTAAGGTGGACAAGTTACATCCGTTTACTGGGTACCATATATCCAGTATACCTTCGGTACATTCAAACTCGCTCAACAGGGCCGCACACAGATCGGTCCTTGACCGACACAGGCACAACTACAGCTCATAGGTCCCTATGTCCTGCTGCTCCTACTCCGTGCCCGGTCTCATATTTAAACAAATGGTGAATCTCTCACCCGACGAATCTCGTGTGAACCCAATTCCTGAACTTGCGAGTAGATTCCAACTACTCGACTTCTACCAAAGTAACTATAACATTAAGCATAGCATGGACATATCGAGGACTTAACCAACTACCTTCTCTCATGTGTTCTCTGGTCATGCATGTGGAAAACTCCAAGAAAACTTAGACTTTATGCACATACATGCTAACCTATATAGTGTGATACAAATTAAAGTTTAAAACGCTGTTAAAATGCAAACCGGGGCTTGCCTGGACGCGAAATGGGAATAAAGTTAGTCTGCGGAATAATGACTTCTAGTGGCTCTAGGGTCTCTTCGAGCTCGGCAACTATTCGATATGCAAAGAATTATGCAAGTGAATCAATATTGGTATTATTGCATAGCTGAAAGGAAATACAGTTAAGTAGATTAAATAAAGGCCACTGGTTATGGAAATTTTACAGTGGACACTAGGTACTATGGGTGAGGTTCTGGCCAAATTTGGGCTAAGTTCATGGAAGTCTCTGCTGTATAAAATTCAATGTATATAAACCCTTCCCATAATTTTCATGGATAAACTGGGACTTTAACGTGGCCAAAAGTTGGCGTCCTGTATAGAGGAGGTCAAGAGTGACTCAACAAAATTGTTTTCACAGTTTCCTAAGCATTCTACTGTGAGATATTGAATTTAGAAGTTTCGACAATTTGCTGGAATGTTTCTGGACATTTTGGAATTTTTAGGTACCTAGAGATTGGAAACACAATTTGGCTATCCAAATGAACTCCAATATACCTGAAATTTTTAGTGGGACTCAAGGGATTCATTTGAAATGATGTGGAAAAATTTGAGAATTTTTTGATTAATGGAGCACCAATATTTAATTCCATAGGCATTTTGTTTCATGGAATTATTGAAGATAATTTATGAATTTTCATACATATCAAAGTGCACCATCTGAAAGTAGAGAACATCCTTATTCCAAAAAAATTATTTGGGAATTTTTAGACAAGTATTATAGGAGATATGAATTTTCAAAGTTGGAGCAAATTCCGGAATTAAACCTAAATAGAAAAGTTTGAATTTAACAGTGCGTCCCACGGGTTTAAAATGGGCCAATCAGGTTTAAGCCACATGGAGCCACACGGTTCAGGGATGTAGCTACACAGGATCCCGTAGGCGCACCAGATCCATTTTATGTTTTTCTTTCACTGATGACCGGGGACACCTCACCGGCCATCAATCCACGGCACGGCTCTTCCCCAAACTCGCCATCTAGCCATATTTCGAGGTTCTGAGCATGTTGCTGGGGTCAACGCATGCCGGCGATGACCGGAAATGCTTGCGTGACGGCGGCGGCGGCGGTTAGGGTTTCGGCCATGTCGGCCGGGCCTTACGGTGGGATAAATCAGTCGGGAAAACTTCAGGAAGCTTCATGGAAGCATGGTGAACATGATTCAGGGCATAAGAAGGAGAGACAAGGTTTGGAAGATGGTAGCAACGATGGACAGATGAGGTGAAAACCGGCGGTTGCGGAAAAATGCTATTCCGGCTTGATTACTCGATGAAACTCGATGAATCTTTTTTTGAGGTGACGCGCCTAGTCATGTAGAACAACAAAGCACACGTGCACAAGGAATAATCAAACGTAGAAAAGGAATTTTGCGCTACCTAGCTCGGCTCATAACCGAAGCTCATCGGGAAAATCACTAATACTCGAGCTAGGAGGGATGGCAAGGGCTGAAACTTTATGAGTATGTTCTACAGATAATTGCACACCTTTTTCCTTCAAGGGCCGAGGTGGGAAAGAGCTTGTATTGCCGGGTTGACGGGGGAGCAGAGAGGAGGCAAACAGGTGAAATTCCCGGCGGCCACAGTTTTCGAGTTTAACAGATTCGAGGGTGGCCTAACTGCGCAAGAAACTGATCCACAAAGCTGTGCAAGAGGTTGGAGGGAGGCAAAGAAAGGTGATCAACACTATGTACCTTTGCTCCACTTCGGCTGGGCAGGGAAGATTCCGGGAGAGGAGCAGAAATGGCGCTGGAACTGCAAGGGATGAGAAGTGGTCGAGTCAGGGGTGTGGAGGGGGATAAAGAGGAGTTCTGGGCGTGCTGGATGCAGCTGGAGACAAGCAGGGAGGCAAGCAGCTCGGTGGACAATGCATGCGGTGTGGTGTCGCCCTGGGAAAGCAAAGAACAGAGCACACTGCATGACAAGTGGTTCCCACCTCTCTCCCTCATTCTCATCCTTGCTCAATCTATTCTGCCACCTAATTCAGTCAAAAAATTGCTAGATATTTGTGGAAAGGCCAAATTGAATGTGGAGTATTTGATTCTGAATTCAGATTTTTGATTTACAAAGTTTCAAATTCAAACTTGAATTTGAATTGTAGTTGAATTCAATGTAGCTATTGAATTAAATAGCAAACTTGCTTCAAAAATTATGAAAGTTTGCAGGGAGGTTATTTGAAATATTTGGAATCCAATGGTCATCTCAATTCTTCATGTTAACTTCATTTGAACAGTAGCTAAGTTTATTTTTTTTGAATTCCCTCTTTTGGAGTTTGAGTTAATTTGTTTTTCTCATTTCCTTTTTATTTCTTGTTGTCATTCAAATTTTTTAGTCCTAACTGAAGTTTGCATATTTGAAATTAGGTCTTTTACATTGCCCCCCCCTTAAAATAATCGCGTCCCGAGATTATAGTGAAGAGACGAAAGTAGGAGAGAAATTACTGGATATGAGACGATAAGAAATCCGGATAGTTGGAGCGGAGATATTCTTCGGATTCCCATGTCGCTTCTTCAATGGTATGGTTGCTCCATAACACTTTATAGAACCACAGCGTGCGGTTCCTTGTTGCTTGAGTCTTCTCATCGAGAATCTGAACCGAATGTTCGGAGTATGTGAGATCCGGTTGCAACTCGCCGATTTCATCCGTGTGGACTGCAGCGGTGAACTTGAGACATTTCCAGAGCTGAGATACGTGGAAAATGTCGTGGATACCAGTGAGAGATGCCGGAAATTCCAATCTATAAGTCACAGGTCCGCACTTTTCCATAATAGCAAACGGACCAATAAACCGGAGAGCTAGCTTTCCTTTTATTCCGAACCGGTGAATTCCTTTCATCGGAGATACACGTAGGTATACGTGGTCCCTGACATCAAAGTGCAGCGGGCGATGCCGCTTGTCCGCATAATTCCTCTGCTGCGGTTGAGACGCTCTCAAGTTCGCTTGAATGATTCGAACTTGTTCCTCAGCTTCATTGACTAGATCAATCCCGAAGGTCACTCTTTCGCCGGACTCGCACCAATTCAGTGGCGTGCGACATTTCCGGCCGTAGAGAGCTTCATACGGTGCCATGTTGATACTCGCTTGATAACCATTGTTGTACAAGAATTCGGCCAACGGTAAATGATCATCCCAATTTTTACCGTAGTGGATGGCACACGCTCGCAACATGTCCTCAAGTTCATGATTCACCCGCTCAGTTTGTCCATCGGTCTGCGGGTGATAGGTGGAGCGTCTAACCAATTTAGTACCCAACGAGGCGTGCAGCTGCTCCCAAAAATGAGCAACGAACAGCGAGCCTCAATCTGAAATAATCGTGCGAGGAATGCCATGTAGGCACACAATTCTTGATATGTACAACTCCGCATATTTCTTGGCATTGAATCCAACATTTACCGGAATGAAGTGTGCTTATTTGGTTAGTCGATCGACTATCACCCAGATCGAATCACGCTTCCGGAATGTGAGTGGCAATCCAACGATGAAATCCATACTCACATCCTCCCATTTCCATGCCGGAATATTCAGCGGTTGCAGCTGTCCCGCTTTCTTCATATGGTCGGCCTTCACTCGCTGACACGTATCACACTCGGATATGTACTTAGCAATCTCACGCTTCATCCGTGTCCACCAAAACTTAGTCTTCAAGTCTTGTAACATTTTATTGCTGCCCGGATGAATATAATATTTGGACAAGTCAGCCTTGTCCAAAATTTTCTTTCGAAGTTCCATGTCACGGGGCACTACGATCCGATTCTTGAACCATAGAGCACCCTGCTAATCTCTTCTAAAGCACTTCATCTCACTGCTGTCCATTCTCTTGAGTATGTGAGACATTCCCTTGTCCTTCTTTTGAGCTTCAATAATCTCATCTCGAATTCTGGGAATGAGAGCAAGATTGTATAAAGCTCCATATGGAACCAAGTATAGACTTGGCTTGTCCTCTTCCATAGGTGTGATAATCAAGTTATTGACATGAGATTTGCGGCTAAGCGCACCGGCAACCACATTAGCTTTGCCAGGATTATAGTGAATCTCAATCCCATAATCCTTGATCAATTCTAACCACCTCCGTTGCCTCATGTTCAGCTCCTTCTGAGTGAAGATATACTTCAAACTTTTGTGGTTGGCGTATAGGTGAACCAAATTTCTAAGCAAATAATGCCTCCAATGCCTCCACATTTTTAGAGCAAGCACCACGGCTGCGAGCTCCAAGTCGTGAGTATGATAGTGCTGTTCATGATCGCGGAGCTGCCGTGATCCATAATCGACCACACATCCTTATTGCATAAGAATGCAGCCCAGACCGATGATGGATGCATCACAATAAACATCGAACGGTTTCGTCGTATCCGATGAACTAAAATTGGGGCTGTTGTGAGATGCTTCACCAATGTTTGAAACGCCCTCTCACATGCTTCAGTCCAAATATATTTTGTACCTTTCTTCAATAGCTCCATCATAGGTTTAGCAATTATTGAGAAGTTTGGGATGAACCTCTGATAATATCCCGCTAAACCAAGGAAGCTTTGGACTTCATGTATGGACTTTGGAGATTGCCATTTCAGCACTTGAACAATTTTACTTTGGTCCAGAGCAATGCCCTCGGCTGAAATAATGTGTCCCAAGAATGGCACTTGACTGATCCAAAATTCACACTTGCTGAATTTTGCATAGAGCTTATGTTCTCGCAATCGTTGGAGTACGATATGCAAGTGTTCGGCGCGTTCTTCCTCCGATTTGGAATAAACCAAGAAGTCATCGATGAAGACCACGATGAACTTGACCAACTCCGGCATGAACACTGAGTTCATGAGGTACATAAAGTGGGCCGGAGCGTTGGTGAGACCAAATGACATGATGAGATATTCATATAGTCCATATCGTGTTGACAATACCATCTTCGGTATATCTTCCGTCCGAATTTTGATTTGATGATATCCGGACCGAAGATCCATCTTGGAAAATACCTTAGCACCCACTAATTGATTGAAAAGAATGTCGATGCGAGGTAGTGGATACTTGTTCTTGATAGTCAGGGCATTTAGCAGACGATAGTCCACACATAACCGTAACATTTCATCCTTCTTCTTAACGAACAGCGCGGAGCAGCCTCAAGGTGATGAGCTTGGGCAAATAAAACCTTTCTCCAGCAGGTCCTCTAGATGTTCCTTTAATTCAGCTAGCTCATTTAGCGCCATTCGATAAGGTCTTCGAGAGATTGGTGTGGTTCCTGGCACAAGTTCAATCTTGAACTCGACATCACGTTCGGGTGGCATGCTCGGTACATCATCGGGAAACACATCGGGGTATTCACGGACCACTGGAATGTCTTCCAACTTCATGGATTCAGAGTGGTATGTTCCTGCAATTTCTTGAACGGGTCGATCAAGAATGAGAGTATGTGGCCAGTGTAGTGGGGAATCCAAATGAACAGCTCGAGGAACGATGTTCAAAACAGCACCGTGGTGATGTAACCACGACATACCTAAGATGACATCAATCTTTTGGCCATCTAAGATAATGAGAGTGGTTTGATATATTTTTCCACCCATGCACAGCGGTGCTTTAGGAATCATACTATGAGCTGATATTTTTCCATCCGGGGAACCAATCATGTATGGATATTTAGTAGGAAATATTTGTAGTTGGTGCTTAACAACGTATGAACTACTAATGAAATTGTGGGTGGCTCCAGAATAAAAAAGTATGATAATGGGGTGATCGATGAGAGAGAACATACCCGCGAGTACGGGTTCGCCTTCCGATACGTCCTCAATGGCGATGTGGTGGACGTTGCTGGGTTTGGTATTCAGTTTCTTTGGCTGGTTATGGCATTGATTAGCACCCTGATACGATGCTTGTCCGCTGCCTTTCTTGTCCGGACAGTTGTAGCAGAGATGTCTGACACATCCACAGTTGTAGCACGTGTATTGTGTCGGACCACCATAGACCGGAGGACGGAAACCTGGTGCACGCTGCTGCTGTGGTGGTGCACGAGGTATAATCCTCTGTTGCTGCTGATGTGGCTGCTTTGGCAGGGGTGGTCAGAAGCTTGGTGCGTTGAACAGGCTGCCACGGAACATTGACGCTCGTGCCGGTGGCTGCCACCTTTGACCGGAAGGTGATCGGTACACCATACGGTACTTTTTTGGAGCTCCACCACTGCTGCCCTGCGGAGCACTCCTCTTCTTCTCAGTAGCTAACTCGCGTGCTGCATCCTCTTGTACAATCGCTGTGTTGACAAAATCATTGAACATGCCGTGATTGAACAAAGCGAGCTTGTCCTTCATCTTTGCATCCAAGCCTCGATAGAAGCAGTCCCGTTTCCTCTCCTCCGTGTTCACATGATCTGGCGCATATAGCGCCAAGTGATTGAAGGCCTTGGAGTACTCGTGAGCACTCCTCCCGCCTTGATTGAGTTCAAGAAATTCTTGAAGCTTGCGTTTCATAATCCCGGGAGGTATGTGGTAGGCGCGGAACGCCTCCCGGAACTCCGTCCATGTCACGGCATGATTAGCCAGCAGAGAGGCGATGTAATTCGCCCACCATGCGCAGGCGGAGCCGTGAAGCTGCTGTGCTGCGAAGAGCGCCTTCTGCTGTTCGGTGCATTGGAGCAACCCGAACTTTGCTTCAGTAGTGTGGAGCCCGTTGTCCGCCTCAAGAGGTTCATCGGCCTCCGTGAAGACCGGTGGATGAGTTGCCAAGAAATCCGAGTAAGTGGTGTGTTGAGGCTGATGATTGCCTCTGTCTGGACGCACCCGCTGACGGGACATATTCTGCATGAGGTTCCGCAGCAGCTAGGTCTGCTTGTCGCACGAACCCACCATAGCTGCAATAACATCTGCCAATGTAAGCAGAGGAGGAGGTGGCAGTGTCGGCTGTTGCTGATCTTGAGTTCTCTGCTGCAGGGATTCATCACATCCCTTGCTCGTGCCACCGATCTCGAGCGTGTTATGGGTGCACACCACTCTGCAGTCAGAACCATGAATCCAACATGAGAGGTGATATTGTGAGATCACTCAAGATTAAAACAATAGTATGTGTATTAATAACTAAACTTGCATGACGGTAACATATATTGATAAAGTATAGACTTTATACAAAATACATCATCCCTGGACCAATGTTACAATAGCGAGTTCCAAAATAATGAACTTCATGGATCGAAGTTCCTTTCGGCTATCGTTGATCTCGACGAGGCGTTATGCGCGTTATCGTGCGAATACACATTTTTATCTTCAATATGACACAAACATGGTCATAAAAGAAAAGAGGTTCAAGTGGGTCAAACCCTCAATTCCACTGGTAAATGGTTGAGTATAGACAAATGGTCTATTATGACACTTCTCGAAGTGAAATCGAGGACCAGATTCATAACAAGACCAAAATATGCCAAACCGATAAAGTTTCTGTTGAAACCTGACCAGGTTGCACTCAAACACAAATTTAATCCAGTAAATTGCAGAAACAGATTTTGAGGTGAACTAAAAAGTTGAAGTACACTTCAGGTCCTTCCCAAAAAGTATTGGTTTGCCTCCAGATAATTTCTTGTTGAGAAGATATGGCATTGTAAACCTGACAGTTTTTCTGGAAATTTTGACAGCATCTCCTTTGTTTATGCTGAATTTGGGCCACAATTTCCAGATATAAAACTTGACAATTTACAACAACCACAGATTACAAAATTGTAACACAAATGACAAGGATTCTAGAAATATCTTGCACGGTCCTGTTCGATTTTTCTAGAATGAGATATGGTCAAAACGGTAAGAAGTCCAGAGAGGGTTCCAGTTTCTGTCCAGTTTGGCAGATTTTGGAACTTTGAAAATTTTACAGGTTAGAAGTGAATTAAGTTCGACTTCCTAAAATTTCTATCCATGTATGATACACGTTAATTGGAGTTTTCTACTGGGAGATATAGTTTCTCAAAGTCAGGAATTTTTCAAGCAGAAAACAGAACACTCTGTTTTTGAATAGGTGACTTCAAAACCTACTCCAATCTTGAAAAATTAGTTCAAAATCAGAGCTCGATAGCTAATATAAGTATTTTTACATCTTCTCAGTTCTATTTACAGAAAAGTGGTTAATTCATTAATGGAATGCATATCGGTACTACGTGCCTCACAAAGTAAAAATTCTAAGACAGTATTCCGGCATACGTCTCAACGGTGGCCTTAATGACGTTCACTTGCAAACGATTTCTAAGCGCAATACGATCACACAGTCAGTGTACCTGTAACTACACAAAAATTATAGATCAATCATATGGTACCGTATGGCACAGCCCGCACGGGCGATCATGTCACAATAATATATATGAAAGTAAAAACATTCACCCCGTATCATTCCATACGGGCCGCCCCGAGTTAAGACACGTCTTAAGGTACATGACCGGGTTTTCTACCACCCGACGGGGTCCCACGTCTTTGCATAGTGCTGCACCAGTAGGGGGCGCATCAGGTTATGTCCCACCCGACAGGGGCTCCCACTAATTTTGAAGCACGTTGGAATACCACGTGTCATATGTTCTCAGAAACATGGAAAGTTTCAGAGACTCATATTGACATTTCCGTGTCAAGCCACTGTGAAAGTGCATCTAGGAATCCCTTGTGGGTTTTGGATGATTTATGACAAGAAAATGAGATTCTAACCACTTTGTTGAGATGAAAACAGGTTTTAATGTGAAAATGAGCAAAGTGCCAAAAAGAAGGGAGAATTAGGAGAAATGTGGAGAAGAGCTCAAGGAATAAGAGTAGTAGATCATTGTGTGTGGAGTGTGTTAAGGAAACAAACCCCAAGAGCTCAATCACAAATAAACACACACATTGGACAAAGTTATACAGGACCGGACTAGTCCGACTGACACCGGACTAGTCCGATATCCTTTCTGCACAAGATCGGACAAGTCTGATATCCATTGACTAGTCTGATATTTCTCTGACTAGAATCGAACTAGTCCTCCCCTGTGCGGACTAGTCCTTAAAACACTTCACAAGTCACACAAAATCAGACAAGTCCGATCACACACCTGACTAGTCCTATATCTTTCTGATGTCAATCGGACAAGTCTGATATTAGCACGGACTAGTCCGAAAAACTCTCTGACCTAAATCGGACAAGTCCTCCAAGTGCGGACTTTTCCTCATAACCACTTAGGGTTTCACTGTCCGGACAAGTCCAATTACTATCGGACTAGTTCGAAGATTTCCAGAAGGGAAATCGGAAAAGTCCGCTCCTAGCCGGACTAGTCCGATATTTCAGGACACTTAGGGTTTGCTACACATAGCACACCGGACTAGTCTGGTGTCCACCACGGACTAGTCCGATCTTTCTAAACCCTAACGGTCACTTTTAGAAACCCCATATAAATAGAGGTACACGACCCAATTTTAAACTCTCTTGAACCCAAGCACCGTCACACCTCCCAAGAGTCTCAAAAACACATCTCTCCACGAAATCTAAAGCCAAAAATATCAATCCCTTGAGGATACACATTGGAACATTGGAGAGACACAATTCATCACTCTTGAGCTATTGGTTTGATTCCCTAACACACTCCTATGATTTTTATTGTAATCTTTTGAGTGTGTTCTTGGTCGAGTTGTCATTGTAATCTAGGGGAGCCCTCAACATGTGAGAAGGCCCCTTGAATTCATTTATTTACCCTTTGTTATAAGAGAATAGGATTGGCCTTCATGGCAAGCCGACGAGGGTAGGGTTGGAGAAGACCCGGTCCTTTTGTGGACTCCTCAACGTGGACGTAGGTTGCCTCTGTGGGAGCCGAACCATGGGATAAATCATTTGTGTTCTTGCTTTGTGTTCATCATTTTTATTCATCACAACAATCTAGGGTTTGAATCAATATAGTTACTTTACATTGAATCATTAAGTATACGATTGAATCGTGATATATCCTAGTCTATAATCTTGCAACACTTCAATTAACCGTATATTTCCGCTGCATACATCGTAGAATCAAATTAATTGATCAAACTTAATCAACCTAGTCGGTACACACCGGACTAGTCCGCCCTTTACTAGACTAGTCCGATATCTCTAGTTTTGATCTGGTTGTTAAGTGTTGTAGGTTTCGACAAATTTCAAAAAGGCCTATTCACCCCACCTCTAGGCCACATTCAATTGGTATTAGAGCAGGTTCTTCAAGAAAGAGACTAATCGCTCGAAGAAGATCATGTCGGACATGAAGGACATCCACAAGAGCAACAACCAAGAAAAGGTTGATGATGAACAAAACCAAAAGGTGGAGAAGCTGCTCGGAGCCATTCAAGACTTCGAGGATGACGATGAGGAGACGCTGGAACTAAAGGCGCTCCTAAGAAAGAAGACACTTTCCAAAGGGAAAGTAAAGATTGAAGAGAAGACGAAGGGGAGTAGTCACACCGACTACTCCCGATATCCTTTCAACTATGATCGTCTTAATCCCAGCAATAACCATTATTTATCTATCCCTCTAGGAAAAGCCCCACACTTCGATGGAAGTGATTACTCAATATAGAGGCAGAATATGAAAATGCATCTAATCTCTCTCGATCCAAGATTATGGCATATTGTGTGCACAAGGATAGATATCCCGGACGACAACGAAGAGCTCACCCCAAGCCAAGAGCAGGCAATTCATCGAAATGCTCAAGCCGCGGCAGTCATTACCTCTTCGCTCAGTCGGGACGAGTTCAGCAAGGTGGATGGACTCGAGATTGCAAAGGAGATATGGGACACATTGCAAACTACACATGAAGGTGATCATCTTGTGCGTGAAGCAAATATTGGAATGATCGAAGGCGAATTAGGAAGATTCGCAATCGAGGAAGATGAGTCACCTCAAGATATGTACAACCGATTAAATACACTCGTCAACAAGGTTCGATCATACGGAAGCAAGAAGTGGAATGACCACGGTTGTGAAGCTCACCCTTAGAGCTTTCATGCCTCGCAACGTCACCCTATGCTCAATGATTAGAGAAAGCCCCGAATACAAGAAAATGACTCTGGATGAATTACTTGGAAAAATCATCAATTTTGAGATGATGGAAAAACAAGCAAAGCATGTCAAGGAAATTGTCGACCTCACCTAAGCAAAGAAGAAAGGTGTTTCTTTGAAGTCCTTCTCAAGCCCCTATCTAAAGAAGCTCGAGAAGCTCAGCTAGAAGAAGACAGTGATGATGAGAGCAGTGAATTAGATGAAGAAGACATGATACTGTTCATGAAGAAATTCAAGAGAATAGTGAAGAAGAGACAAGGTACTAAATCAAGCAAAGGAAAGTACAAGGAAAGAACAAAGCCAAAGTTGAGGCGGGCATGCTATAATTGTGGTGAGTATAACCACTTTATAGTTGATTGCCCATATGAAGAGAACAAGAAGAAGACCAAAGAAGCTAAGCCTCAACCCAAGAAATTCTTCAAGAAGAAGAAACAAGCCGAACAAGGCACATAGGGAATGAGCTGGACTCAAATGATGAGTCCTCATCATACGAAGAAGAAGAGATGGCTAGCATAGCCATCAAGAAGACTTCCAAGAAGTCTACTCTCTTTCCTACACCCGGCGCATGGAAGGGAAATGGCACTTGCCTCATGGCAAAGGATGGTAAATGCAAGGTAAACACCAAACCCCCTTCCGTGCATTCCTATTCCAGGGATGATGAAATCAATATTGATAATGAGGATATGCTTATTGGATTAGATAGGAAAACTGCCACAAAAATGAAATTTTTACTTGATCAACTTGTTGAGAAGGAGAGGTTGATACATCGTCAAGAGGACATGATTATCTCCCAAAAGGAGCAATATGTCGAACTTGACAAACTTCTAGAGCTTGAAAAGGAGCAAAGTAAGTCACTAGAGGTTGAGTTAGCTTCAAGCAAGGAAGCTTGTTTGGAGTTAAACGGCTCAAATGCTGCAATCAAGGAAGAACTTGCTAACCTAATCAAGGTTAACAAGATCCTCGAAGTGCAAGTTGAGTCAATCAAGCAAGGTGACCCTTCATCCTCTTCAAGTTCACCTCCTCAACACATTAAAACTGAAATTGCTTCTACTTGTACATGTGGTAAAACTGACAACAGTTTGAAAGACAAGTCACCCGCTACCAAGGACAAACATCTTGCAGGAAATGGCATATTTGACAAGGAAAAGATCAAGCATGCATGTAGTGCATACATGGTCACAAGACCTCCAAATGTCAAATATGGCATTGGTTATTCTCATGGTGAAAAGCAACATGCTACAAACCATAAGAATAACAAGGAAAGCATTGCCTTTATAAAGGGAAGACCCTCTCAAACTGGAAAGCCCAAGATTAAAACATTGAACACGCATGACCGCCAGACTAGTCCGGTCAAGGTCCGGACAAGTCCGGTACTCCCGACAAGTCCGACCTCCCAGACTAGTTCTGTGTATAAACAACAACAGTTATTATTTAGAACCTTTAATGCATCGTATGTCTTAATGAGAAGTAATTATGGAAAGGTTTATGCTCATTATGTTGGGCCACACCATGAGAACACCAAATCTCATGTGTGGGTGCCCAAATCTCTTGTGACTAACCTCCGAGGACCCAAGCAAGCTTTGGTACCTAAAACCAAGGCATAAATTGTTTTTGCAGGCCTATTCCTCCAGTGGATCTAAATGGATGCTAGACAGTAGCTGCACCAACCATATGACCGGAGAAAGAAGAATGTTCGATGAATATGAAGAAAATGAGGATCCAAGCGAGAGCATCTACTTCGGAGACAATAGTCAAGGGAAGGTGCTCGGTACCGGTAAAATTTCCATATCATCTAAATACACACTTTCTCATGTATTACATGTAGATTCCTTAGATTATAACCTGCTGTCCATATCTCAATTATGTGACAAAGGTTATAATTGCTTGTTCACTAACAAGGGTGTGACCGTCTCTAGGAGGAGTGATGGTTCCATTGCATTCAAGGGTATGTTAAAAGGAAAACTTTATCTTGTTGACTTCAACAAGGATAGAGCCAAACTTGACACATGCTTGATTGCAAAGACCAACATGGGTTGGCTGTGGCATAGACGTCTAGCACATGTTGGTATGAGGAATCTTCAAAAACTCATCAAGGGCGATCACATCCGAGGTTTGAAGGATGTTGTTTTTGGGAAAGACAGGCCTTATAGCACGTGCCAAGCCTGGAAGCAAGTTGGAGCACCTCACCCCGCCAAGAACGTCATGACTAAAACAAGACCGCTCGAGCTACTTCACATGGACTTATTTGGTCCAATTGCCTACATAAGCATCGGCGGTAACAAATATGGTTTAGTAGTTGTTGATGATTTTTCTCACTTCACTTGGGTTTTTTATTTGCATGACAAGTCAAAAACATAAGGAATACTCAAGAAGTTCTTCAAGCGAGCTCAAAATGAATTCTCACTGACAATCAAGAACATTCAAAGCGACAACGGCTCGGAGTTCAAGAACACACAAGTGGAGGAGTGCCTAGATGAAGAAGGCATAAAGCACAAGTTTTCAGTTCTGTACTCCCCACAACAAAACGTAGTTGCCGAAAGAAAGAACTGAACACTCATAGAGATGGCAAGAACAATGCTCGATGAGTACAAGACCTCGGATCAATTTTGGGCGGAAGCGATTAACACCGCTTGCCACGCCATAAATCGACTTTATCTTCATCGACTACTCAATAAGACATCCTATGAGCTACTTACCGGTAACAAGCCTAATATTTCATATTTTGAGTTTTCGGTTCTCCATGTTATGTATTGAACAAGAAGCCTAGGACTTCAAAGTTCGCTTCGAAGTTCGATGAAGGTTTCTTGCTTGGTTATGATTCGAACACTTACGCCTATCGTGTTTTCAACAAGACCTCTGGACTTGTTGAAGTAGCACGTGACGTAGTGTTCGATGAAACTAATGGCTCCCAAAAGGAGCAAGTTGATCCATGTGTGCTAGATAAAGAAGAAGCTCCTTGCCAAGCATTGAGAAGAATGGCGTTAGGCGAAGTTTGACCACAAGAGTCACCTCTACACGTGCATGAGGAAGATGAACCACAAGAGGAGTTTAACTATCAAGGGGGAGCTTCCACACAAGATCAATCACAAGAATACGAAGATAATCAACAAATCAACGAGGACAACCATTTAGGGGGAGAAGAAGATGATTATGAAGATACAAAGCCTCAAGTGCCACACCCAAGAGTACACCAATGCGTCCAAAGGGATCACCCAATCGACAATATCATCGGTGACATCCAAAATGGAGTAACCACTAGATCTCGCATAGCTAACTTGAAAGTGCATCTAAGAATCCCTTGTGGGTCTTGGATGATTCATGACAAGCAAATGAGATCCTAACTACTTTTTTGAGATGAGCACAGGTTTTAATGTGAAAATAAGCAAAGTGCCAAAAAGAAGGAAGAATGAGGCGCAATGTGGAGAAGAGCTCAAGGAACAAGAGTAGTAGATCATCGTGTTGAGTGTGTTAAGGGAACACATCCCAAGAGCTCAATCACAAATAAACAAACACATTGCACAAAGTTATACAGGACCGGACTAGTCTGACTGACACCGGAGTAGTCCGATATCCTTTCTGCACAAGATCAGACAAGTCCAATATCCATTGGACTAGTCCGATATTTCTCTGACTAGAATTAGACTAGTCTTCCCAGTGCGGACTAGTCCTCAAAACACTTCACAAGTAACATAAAATCGGACAAGTCCGATCACACACCGGACTAGTCCGATATATTTCTGATGTCAATCGGACAAGTCCGATATTAGCACAGACTAGTCTGAAAAACTCTCTGACCTAAATCGGACAAGTACTCCAAGTGCAGACTTGTCCTCATAACAACTTAGGGTTTCACTGTCCGGACAAGTCCAATGAATATCGGACTAGTCCGAAGATTTCCAGAAGCGAAATCGGACGAGTCCGCTCCTAGCCGGACTAGTCCGATATTTCGGGACACTTAGGGTTTGCTGCACACAGCACACCGAACTAGTCCAGTGTCCACCACGGACTAGTCCGATCTTTCTAAACCCTAACAGTCACTTTTAGAAACCCCATATAAATAGAGGTGCACGGCCGAACTTTAACCTCTCTCGAACCCTAGCGCCGTCACACCTCTCAAGAGCCTCAAAAACACATCTCTCCATGAAATTAAGTGCAACAAAGATCAATCCTTTGAGGATACACTCTAGATCATTGGAGAGACACGTTCAACACTCATTGTGCTCTTGGTTTGATTCTCTAACACACTCTTGTGATTTTTATTGTAATCTTTTGAGTGTGTTCTTGGTGGTGTTTCTTGTTGTAATCTAGGGGAGCCCTCAACGTGTGAGAAGGCCCCTTGAATTCGGTTATTGACCCCTTTGTGATAAGTGGAAGAGGATTGGCCTTCTTGGCGATCCGACGAGGGTAGGGCTGGAGAAGACCCGGTCCTTTTGTGGACTCCTCAACATGGATATAGGTTGCCTCTGTGGGAGCCGAACCACGGGATAAATCATTTGTGTTCTCGCTTTGTGTTCATCGTTTTTATTCATCACACAATCTAGGGTTTGAATCAATATTGCTCACTTTACATTGAATCATTAAATATAAGATTGAATTTTGATATACCCTAGATCATAATCTTGCAACACTTCTATTAACTGTATATTTCTGCTGCATACATTGAAGAATCAAATTAATCGATCAAACTTAATCATCCTAGCCGGTACACACCGGACTCGTCCGCACTTTACCTGACTAGTCCGATATCTCAAATTTTGATTTGGTGGTTAAGTGTTGCAGGTTCCGACAAATTTCAAAAAGGCCTATTAACCCCCCTCTATGCCACATTCAATTGGTATCAGAGCCAGGTTCTTCAAGAAAGAGACTAATCGCTCAAAGAAGATCATGTCGAACATGAAGGACATCCATAAGATCAACAACCAAGAAAAGGTTGATGATGACAAGAACCTAAAGGTGGAGAAGCTCCTCAAAGCCATTCAAGACTTCGAGGACAACGATGAGGAGATGCTAGAACTAAAGGCGCTCCTAAGAAAGAAGACACTTTCTAAAGGGAAAGTGAAGATTGAAGAAAAGAAGAAGGGGATTAGTCACACCGACTACTCCCGATATCCTTTCAACTATGATCGTCTTAATTCCAACAATAATTATTATTTGTCTATCCACTTTAAAAAGCCCCACATTTTGACGGAAGCGATTACTCAATGTGGAGGCAAAATATGAAAATGCATCTAATCTCTCTCAATCCAAGTCTATGGCATATTGTGTGCACATGAATAGATATCTCGAACGACGACGAAGAACTTACACCGAGCCAAGATAAGGCAATTCACGAAAATGCTCAAGCCGCGGCAGTAATTACCTCTTCGCTCAGTCGGGACAAGTTCACCAAGGTGGATGGACTCAAGATTGCTAAGGAGATAAGGGACACACTACAAACTGCACATGAAGGTGACCGACATGTGCGTGAAGCAAAGATCAAAATGATCGAAGGCGAATTAGGAAGATTCACAATCGAGGAAGACGAGTCACCTCAAGATATGTACAACCGATTAAAGACACTCATCAATAAGGTTCGATCATACGAAAGCAAGAAGTGGAATGACCACGAGGTGGTGAAGCTCATCCTTAGAGCTTTCATGCCTCGCAACGTCACCTTATGCTCAATGATTAGAGAAATTCCCAGATACAAGAAAATGACTTCAGATGAATTACTTGGAAAAATCATCAATTTCAAGATGATGGAAAAACAAGCAAAGCATGTCAAGGAAATTGCCGACCTTACCCCGGCAAAGAAGAAATGGGTTGCTTTGAAGTCCACCCTCAAGCCCCTATCTAAAGAAGCTTGAGAAGCTCAACTAGAAAAAGACGGTGATGATGAGAGCAGTGAATTAGAGGAAGAAGACATGATACTGTTCATGAAGAAATTCAAGAGAATAATGAAGAAGAGACAAGGTACTAAATCAAGAGAAGGAAAGTACAAGGAAAGAGCAAACACAAAGTTGAAGCAAGCATGCTATAATTGTGGTGAGTATAACCACTTTATAGTTGATTGTCCATATGAAGAGAACAAGAACAAAGCCAAAGAAGCCAAGCATCAACCCAAGAAATTCTTCAAGAAGAAGAAACAAGCCAAACAAGCGCACATTGGGAAAGAGTGGGACTCAAATGATGAGTCCTGATCATCCGAAGAAGAAGAGATGGCTAGCATAGCCATCGAGAAGACATCTAGGAAGTCTACTCTCTTCCCTACACTCGGCGCATGGAAGGGAAATGGCACTTGCCTCATGGCAAAGGAAGGTAAACGCAAGGTAAACACCAAAGCCCCTTCCATGCATTCCTATTCCAGCGATGATGAAATCAATAGTGATAATGAGGATATGCTTATTGGATTAGATAGGAAAACTGCCACAAAAATGAAATTTTTACTTGATCAACTTGTTGAGAAGGAGAGGTTGATACATCGTCAAGAGGACATGATTATCTCCCAAAAGGAGGAATATGTCGAACTTGAAAAAAATTCTCGAATTTGAAAAGGAGCAAAGCAAATCAGTAGAGTTTGAGTTAGCTTCAAGCAAGGAAGCTTGCTTGGAGTTAAACGACTCAAATGCTGCAATCAAGGAAGAACTTGCTAACCTAACCAAGGTTAACAAGATCCTTGAAGTGCAAGTTGAGTCACTCAAGCAAGGTGACCCTTCATCCTCTTCATGTTCACCTTCTCAAACCATTATAACTAAAGTTGCTTCTACTTGTACATGTGGTAAAATTGACAATAGTTTGAAAGACAATTCACCCTCTACAAAGGATAAGCATCCTGCTCAAAGTGGCATATTTGACAAGGAGAAGATCAAATATGCACGTAGTGCATACTTGGTCACAAGACCTCCAAATGTCAAATATGGCATTGGTTACTCTTATGGTGAAAAGCAACAAGCTAGAAGCCATAAGAATAACAGGGATATCAATGTCTTCGTAAAGGGGGGAGTCTTCCAAACTGGAAAATAAAAAATTAATGAGCACAACACGCATGACCACCAGACTAGTCCAGTCAGGGTCCAGACAAGTCCGGTACTCCAGACAAGTCTGGCCTCCCAGACTAGTCCTGTATACAAACAACAACAATTACTATTTAGAACTTTTGATGCATCATATGTCCTAATGAGAAATAATTTTGGCAAAGTTTATGCTCATTATGTTGGGCCACGCCATGAGAACACCAAATCTCATGTCTGGGTGCCCAAATCTCTTGTGAATAACCTACGAGGACCCAAGCAAGCTTGGGTACCTAAAACCAAGGCATAAATTGTTTTTGCAGGCCTATTCCTCCGGTGGATGTAAATGGGTGTTAGACAGTGGGTGCACCAACCATATGACCGGAGAAAGAAGAATGTTTGTTGAATATGAAGAGAATGAGGATCCAAATGAGGGCATCTATTTTGGAGATAATAGTCAAGGGAAGGTGCTCGGTACCGGTAAAATTGCCATATCATCTAAGAACACACTTTCTCATGTATTACATGTTGATTCCTTAGATTATAACCTGTTGTCCATATCTCAATTATGTGACAAGGGTTATAATTGCTTGTTCACTAACGAGGGTGTGACAGTTTCTAGGAGGAGTGATGGTTCCATTGCATTCAAGAGTATGTTAAAGGGAAAGCTCTATCTTTTTGACTTCAACAAGGATAAAGCTGAACTTGACACATGCTTGATTGCAAAAACCAACATGGGTTGGCTGTGGCATAGACGGCTGGCGCATGTTGGTATGAGGAACCTTCAAAAACTCCTCAAGGGTGATCACATCCGAGGTTTAAAGAATGTTGTGTTTGAGAAAGACAGGCCTTGTAGCGCGTGCCAAGTCGGGAAGCAAGTTGGAGCATGTCACCACGCGAAGAACGTCATGACTACAACAAGACCGCTCGAGCTACTTAACATGGAATTATTTGGTCCAATTGCCTACATAAACATCGGCGGTGAAAAATATGGTTTAGTAGTTGTTGATGATTTTTCTCACTTCACTCGGGTTTTCTTTTTACATGACAAGTCAGAAACACAAGGAATACTCAAGAAGTTCTTCAGGCTAGCTCAAAATGAATTATCACTGACAATCAAGAACATTTGAAGCAACAACGGCATGGAGTTCAAGAACACACAAGTGGAGGAGTACCTAGATGAAGAAGGCATAAAGCATGAGTTTTCATCTCCGTAATCCCCACAACAAAACAGAGTTGCTGAAAAAAAGAACCGAACACTCATAGAGATGGCAAGAACAATGGTTGATGAGTACAAGACCTCAGATCGATTTCGGGCGGAAGCGATTAACACCGCTTGCCATGCCATAAATCGACTTTATCTTCATCGGCTACTCAAGAAGACATCCTATGAGCTACTTACCGGTAACAAGCCTAATATTTCATATTTTCGAGTTTTCGGTTCTCCATGTTATATCTTGAACAAGAAGCCTAGGACTTCAAAGTTTGCTTCGAAGTCTGATGAAAGTTTCTTGATTGGTTATGATTCGAACACTTACGCCTATCGTGTTTTCAACACTTACGCCTATCGTGTTTTCAACACTACGCCACGTGCTACTTCAACAAGACGTCCGAACTTGTTGAAGTAGCACGTGGCGTAGTGTTCGATGAAACTAATGGCTCACAAAAGGAGCAAGTTGATCCATGTGTGCTAGATAAAGAAGAAGCTCCTTGCCAAGCATTGAGAAGAATGGCGTTAGGAGAAGTTCGACCACAAGAGCCACCTCTACATATCCATGAAGAAAACGAACCACAAGAGGAGACCAATGATCAAGGGGGAGCTTCCATACAAGATCAACCTCAAGAAAGTGAAGATGATCAACAAGTCAACAAAGGAAATCATTTAGAGGGAGAAGAAGATGATCATGAAGATTCGAGAGAGCAAGTGCTACACCCAAGAACACACCAATGTGTCCAAAGGGATCACCCAATCGACAATATCATCGGTGACATCCAAAAGGGAGTAACCACTAGATCTCGCATAGCTAACTTTTGTGAGCACTATTTGTTTGTATCCTTTTAGGAACCACGCAGGGTTGAGGATGCATTGAATGATCCGGACTGGGTGGTGGCAATGCAAGAAGAATTGAACAACTTCAAGCGGAACGAGGTGTGGGAACTCGTGGCAAGACCCAATGCGAACATTGTCAGCACCAAGTGGGTCTTCCGCAACAAACAAGATGAACATGGGGTGGTGACAAGGAACAAGGCACGAATTGTGGCCAAAGGGTATTCACAAGTCGAAGGTTTGGATTTCGATGAGACCTTTGCTCCCGTAGCTAGACTTGAATCCATTAGAATATTACTTGCATATGCTACTCACCATGATTTCAAGCTCTATCAAATGGATGTGAAAAGCGCCTTCCTCAACGGGCCAATCAAGGAGGAGGTGTATGTGGTGCAATCCCCCGGGTTTGAAGACGAAGAGTTCCCCGACCACGTGTTTAAATTGCGTAAGGCTCTCTATGGCCTCAAACAAGCTCCTAGAGCTTGGTATGAGTGTCGTAGAGATTTCTTAATTGAAAATGGCTTTAAGATTGGCAAAGTAGATTATAAACTGTTTACAAAGAATTTTGACAATGATCTTTTTGTTTGTCAAATCTATGTGGATGATATAATCTTTGGTTCAAATAACCTATCTTTTTGTGAGGAATTTAGTAAAATTATGACAGATAGGTTTGAGATGTCCATGATGGTAGAGCAAAAGTACTTCTTGGGATTCCAAGTGTGGCAACAAAAGGAAGGGACGTTCATAAGCCAAACCAAGTACACACAAGACATTGTCGAAGGTCGTAAACGACACTTCCCCTGGACCTGCTTAGAGAGCAGCCCATGGAGGTTCTTTGGATTCACGAGGGCTAGTCCCAGGAGATTGAGCGCAGCGAGATGATGAACACAGAGGGTTTATGTGGTTTGGGCCGCCGGAGCATAACACCCTATGTCACGGGAGTGTTTGTGTATTGCCTTGCTTGAGCGTGTATGAGTTTCGATCCCTCGTGAAGGTCGCCTGCTGAGTCCTTTTATAGTCCAAGGACTCTTCAGTCACAAGGTGGGCCCTAGGGCCCGACAGGTGGTCCCGGGAAGAGCCAAATCCTATACAAGATCTAGGATTAAATGCTGTCTACTTCCCCTTGTCAGGGGCTTCAATGTGCCGTCCCGCCGCGTCGTGCGCCAGGGCTACACATAGTTGTTGATGATGGCAGGGCATGTCCCGCCCGTCTTGTCCCCGCGACTCACTCGTCCGTCTAGCGCAGTGGGTCTGTACCGGCTACTTGGACAAGACAGGACACTGGAGCCTTGACTTGCGCATGCGCGACTCCACTTCGCCTGGGCAAGGAGCACGTACTTAATGCCTTTCTGAGCATCACACTCTTTCCTTTACTGCGGCCTCCTACCGCATTGAGTTGGCTGTCCGCCACGTGGTCGCACCGGAGCCTTCCTCTGCGGGGAGTCGAGTGCTCGGCTGTACAGGCCATGTGGCGCCTCTGGAGCCCACCTCTGCGGAAGGGCGGAGGCTCAGCCCTGCGAGCCACGTGGTAGTTCCAGAGCCCTTCCCTGCGGGGAGACGGGCCTGGACCCGAGGGTTCCTATGGCTACGTGGCAGCCCCGGAGCCCGCCTCGGCGGGGAGGCGAGGGTCCGGTTCTGCCGGCCACGTGGCAGCCTCGGAGCCCGCCTCGGCGGGGAGGCAAGGGTCCGGTTCTGTGTGCCATGTGTCTGCCCTAGAGCCCGCCTCAGCAGGGAGGCGAGGGTACGGTCCTGCCGGCCACGTGGCAGCCCGGGAGCCCGCCCCGGCGGGGAGGTAGGATCTGGTCCTTCACTCCACAATGTGGCAGCCTCGGACTCTGCCTCCAAGTAGAGGCCGAGTCCTTAGCCGTTTTCTCCTTGTGCACGGGGGTACCCGGTCTGCGGGGTACCGACAGTGGCCCCCGAGCCCACCTCGGGAGAGTCGTCGATACCGCAGGTGGGGTCTTCTTCCTTATCTTCCCACGCAACTCTTTCGATTCCAATTCGGGGCAACTCCCTGGGCGGCATGTCCCTGTCATCGTGGTGACGCGTATCCCTCTAGTGAGCGGAGGCGCAGGACGTGCACTGCGCGACATGACTTCTGCTTTCAATCGTGTTTTAACCGCGGCGGTTCCCAAGGTGGTTCCTGCACTTCCGCTGCTTTTGCCTTTTTAGAAACTGCCGAGTTACCTCCTGCAGAGTTGGCTACCCGACTCGTCTTCTTTGCCGAGCGACCCGGGCCCTCATGTCATTGCCTATGCGTGTCTGTTGCTCTTCTACCGAGGCTGTGGCGATTCACATGCCGCGTCTTTTGGCTTGCAAAGGTGAATAAAAAGAGACCTTTCCCCCTAAGGGTCCTTTCTTCCGCTTATGCATCCTTGCCCTCGTGCCTTTTGCCCCAAGCCCAGTTCTTGCACTCTAGCTCCCGATCTCCCCTTCTGGAGCCTCCTCCTTCAACCTCATCGCCGAGCATCCTGCCCAGGTCCCGGCTGTCCAGGTCTGCCGATCTGGCCCCTGTGCGCTGGCCTCTCGGCTAGCAAGCCCGTGAGCAGGAGAAGTGGCTCCGTCACGGGAAGCTCCCACTGAACCTCACCGATAGGGAAATGGTGCTGTTCTCATCATACGTGTTGGTCGGCTTTGTTCCACTAGCATCCGCCTTCCTGGTAATGCTTCTGGAGACCTTCGGCCTCCAACTCCACCACCTTCCGCCAAACTCGATCACCTTGCTGGCGGTCTTTGCTCACCTCTGCGAGATGTTCGTGGGGGTGATGCCGTCGGTGAAGCTCTTCAGGTACTTCTTTGTATTGAGGGCCACTGGCAAAAGCTCGAAGGATCATCTCGGCGCCTACTACTTCCAGCGCCGAAGCAAGGTCCCCTCTAGGTACATTGCTTCCTTCAGCTCTGCACGATGGGAGCAATGGCGTGAAGATTGGATGATCGTCAAAGTTGAGGCTCATGACCGGATGTGCCTCCCCATCGGGATCCCCTACTCCGAGCGGTCATTCTGGGACGAGCGCCCAGAGCTGGAGAAGGCGTTCGACCCGGTGTTGGAGAGGATCCAGATGCTGGCGGACCACGGGCTGACATATGCAATGGTGTTGAGGGACTTCATGTCCCGACGCATGGCTCCGCTCCAGCGCCGCACCCGCCCGACGTGGATGTACACCGGCCCAATGGACTGCACCCGGTTCGAGACTGGCCCTGACTCCATCCCAGACGAGCAGCTGCTACACGATATGCTGGTCCGAGTCTACGCTGACGATGTTTCCCCCGAGGGACTAGCCCTTCCGGTGGCCTGGCGCCCCCTGTGCTCAGACTCCGAGCTGAAGAGGCGGCTGCTGAAGGCAATGCCGATGCTCGACGAGTCCGGGCTGGCGCAGCGCCAGATTGGAGACCCGTTTCAAGGGGTCAACATTTCCGACGAACCTGAGGGAGGCAGAGATCCCTCAAGCGACGAAGATCCCCCAGGCGATGACCCCTCATGTGGGCTCCAGCTCCGTCAGCGGGGAGGCGTCGACACCTCTGCTGACAAGGGGAAAGGGAAAGCACCAGTGCCGGTGTCGGACCCGACCCCCAAGAAGCGCGCCCGGTCGTTGCCGTCCGTCCCCTCAGTTCCTCGTCAGGATGTTGGAGTCCCGCTGCACCTGACATCAGGGGGTGCCGGTGGCGCCACTTTGCCACCCGAGTCCTCGATGCGCAATAAGGGGAGGCTCCTCAACGCCGATGGGACTCCAGCATTCCCTCGCTGTTCGTAGGAGCGCCAGACTTCGGGGATGTCATCGACTTCTCCATCTCAGGGGCCCCCAGCACACACAGCGGCCCCCGCCGCGGGTTTGGGCGGTTCGGACCCCCCAACCCTTTCGGGAAGCAGTGGAGCTTCAACGTCCCCCGATAAGTCTGCATAAATTGCATCTTGGATGTTCTTTGCTATGTGCTTACCCTGTAATATCCTTATGATTCGGGTTTGTCTGATTTCAGTGCAACCGTGGCTACTCCTTCTTCGCCCGCGCGCCCTTTTGCTGGTGGGCATGCTGCTCCAGTCGGCTCATGAAGCTCCTCTGCAGCCTCGGACCATGCTCGGGCACACCAGGCTGCTGCTGCCGAGGTGCCCCGGGCCTTCGTGCCCGAGGCCCCTACAGCAGCTGCTGAGGGTCTGCAGCGCGCGCCAGCGACTGGTGCCGCGCCCGCCAATGACTCCGCATCCACCGGCTACTCTGCACCAGCCGATGCTACCGCGCCGACTGACACTGCTACGTCGGCTGGCGCCACCGCCCCGGGTGGAGCTCCTGGAGCCAGCTTAGGAGCCGTCGGTAGAAGTGCTGGGGCTTCCGCTGGGGAGGGGGCCCCTGGAGACGACGCGCCTGCTTCCAGCGGCGGTTCCCCCCCCCCCCCCCCCCCCGCCTTCTCCGATTGGGGGAGCTCTGGTCCCCGTCTCCCCGGTGGTCCTCCAAATAGAGGACGATATTGAAGAGGTGGGGAGGCAGGGACCCGCGGCTACGATGGAGCCCCTCCCCCTGTCTGAAGCCATGGCTGTAGCCTACTCTGGTTTTCGGCAGGCTCGAGCGGCCCTCGACCGAGAGAGGGGGAGGCTTGAGGACGAGGAGGACCGGCTCCGGGGATGGGCGAGGACCCTGGAAGCCCGGACCCGGTTGGTGAAGAGTCGGGTGGCACAACGGGAGGCGGTTGTCTGGGAGGCGAGGAAAATCCTCGACCAGGAGTGTGAGCTTATCGCTCGTCTGGACACCGTCACCCAAAATCTAAAGGCAGATGTTGCGACAATCCATGCTGAGGCCAGCTCCCGCCTCCAGTCTTGCGAGGAGATCTAGCAGCTGTTATCTCACCGGGGGGCTGCTCTTGCCGAACGGGAGTAGGAGTTGGCAGTGAAGCAGGCTGAGGTGGAGGCGACCTCCCGCCGGCTCATCCTCCAGCAGGAAGGGGCGAGAATTCGTGCTGCCGAGCTAGACCGCTGGGATGCTGCCCTGGCTAAGGTGGAGCAAGCCTAGTTCACTGAGCACCAGGCTCTCCTGGACCGCGAGTTCAACATCACCCTCAAGGAGGGTGACTTGAGCCACCGCGAGAGGGAGGTCAGCGAGTGCGAGAGGGCCCTAGCAGCCAAGGAGGAGCGGTTCCTGGACGGTGGCCTCCGGGCGCTAGCGGCAGCCCAGCAGGAGGTGCAGGAGCTCCGGGTGTCGCGTTCTGCTGAGGCCTGGAAGGTCTGGGAGTTCCTGGGCGGCGCCGACTTAGCTCTGGTGCCGCTCAGCTTCAGCCCGGTGTGCGTGGGGAAACTAGCGTAGGAGGTGAGTGAGGTGTTCCCAGCTCTTGACTCCACCAGCTCGAAGATGCGTTTGTTGGGGGCCGTCATCGACAACCAGCTGGAGGCAGAAGGGAAGATGCTGGTGAAGGAGGTGGCGATGCACATTCTGTCCTGCTACCAGAGCTGGTACCCTGATGTCCCTCTTCAGCCAGTCCTCGAGAAGCCCATTGCCGAGAGGGAGGAGGCCGCCAAATCTAAAGTCTCAGATGTCGTGGCGCTTATCACCTCGAGATTCCAGCGGAGCGGCTGAGGGCTCCCCATGCGCTGCTTGTATCCTGTGTTTCTTTCAGTTTTTCTTTGTAGTTGTTTGTGATGACAAACTTTCATTTTGGAACAAAAATCTGCTTGGAGTGCCCCTCATACTTAGCATGTTTTACTTTTCAGCAATATCTTCTAGTTGCCTGTTGTTCCTTAGCTTCCCAGACCTGCCGTCCCCCGGAGTGTGGCCCCTTGGCAGGTGTGGCCAGTTGTTATGGGCACACCTGTCAAATACCTATAACTTAGGGCGAACGGTTGCAGGGGAGCTTAGGATGCGTAAGTAGCATTGCTGTAACTGAGTATCCAGGGACCTCGACGGCGGGCCCCCTGGGGGTGCCGTTGGAGCTTCAGTCCGGTGGTGCCCACCATCTTCGGTAAAACATCGACGACGGGCCCCCTGGGGGTGCCGCCGGAGCTTCAGTCTGGCGGTGCCCACCATCTTCGGTGAAAGGTTGGCGGCGGGCCCCCTAGGGGTTCCGTAAGAGCTTCAGTTCAGCGGTGCCCGCCATCTTCGTGTGTACTCTGACGGTTATTGCCGGAATAACTCCTCGAAGACCTGCGTATAGATCAAAAATAGGAGAAGTAATTCTGTCCGCTGGTCATTTCTCCCCTGCTCTTTTTTAGTGTCGCTTGACTTACGATCTTAGGCTGACTCATGGGGCGCGGGTAATTCAGTGCATCTGCACCTAGGGATCGCTATCCATACTACTTAAGGGTGGTCCATCTGGCCCCCACTACTCAGCTGCAGTGCTGGGGAGGCAGAGCGCACAGACTTAGGGTACAGGACCAGGCTAAGCAGGCTGTGCCCCTGGACATCCCTCTCGGTGTAAGCCTTTCCCGGGGGAGACCGTCAAGAGACACAGGCCCCCGAGTATGGAAACATTCGAGGCCCCAGGCACATTGCAGGTACCTCAAGCAACCCCACCTGCAACCAGACAGCAAGGCTCCCACAATTGCTAAAGCAGGGGAAAAAAAATGACAGCGCCCATGACAGATCACGAGCTATGGCGAACTTACAGCAATATCATAAAAAATTAAAGATAATTTTTTTGAATGACAAACCCCATACAGGGTAGGACAACATTCTTTCATTGCGGTTTCCCATAAGATGGAACATACTTTACAAGGAAACGACCCGGCCCGAGCGACAAAGGAAGTCGAGTGCACCTACTTAGGGTTCTGGACCAGGCTAAGCGAAATGTGCACTTAGAGCCCCATCTCCGTAGCCTTAGTTACCCTAAGTACTGTCCCTAGGCATTATGTACCTTTTACAATGAAAGAAAATTTTCCTAACACTGGCCTAGGGGTAGAACTTACGGAGGTGCTCGATGTTCCATGAGTTGGGTAGTCGCTCTCCATCCTCCGTAGCTAGGCGGACGCACCATGGGCGACAAACCTCTGTAACCCGAAGGGGCCCTCCCAACTGGGGGAGAGTTTGTTAGCCCCTTCCAGGGAGAGTATGCGATGCAACACCAGGTCGTCTACCTTTAGCTCCCTACTCCGCACGGTCCTTTTGTGCTAGTGCCGGAGCACCTGCCTGTACCGTGCATTTCGGAGAGCCGCTCTCACTCGTCCCTCGTCGATGAGGTCCACGTCTTCACGATGGAGCTGGTCCTGCGCGGCTTCGTCGTACATCCATACACGGGGGGAGCCCATGGTGATTTCTGGGTGGAGGACGGCCTCTGCCCCGTACACCAGGAAGAAAGGCATTTCCCCGTAGCCCGGCTGGTTGATGTCTTGCTAGCCCACAGCGCACACGGAAGCTCATCTACCCAATTTGCACCATGCTTCTCAAGATGTGAGAATGTGCGAGTCTTGAGACCCTTGAGGATCTCTGCATTGGCCCTCTCGACATGTCCATTGCTCTCTGGATGAGCAACAGATGCATAGCAGACTTGGATCCCAAGGTCCTCGCAGTATTCCTGGAACGCTGCACTTGTGAACTGGGTCCTGTTATCAGTGATGATTCTATTCGGGACCCCGAACCGGCAGACGATCGACTTGGTGAATTTGACTGCTGACTGCTTGTTGATGGTGACAACTGGGGCAGCTTCCGACCACTTGGTGAACTTGTCTACAACGACGTAGAGGCGCCGGGATCCTCCGACGGCTCTGGGAAAGGGTCCCAGGATATCCAACCCCCACAGAACGAATGGCCATGAGGGACGGATCATCTGCAGCGCCTGAGCTGGTGTGTGGATCTGCCTGGCATGGAACTGGCATGCCTTGCATCTCCTGACCATCTCGACGGCATCCTGGAGTGTTGTCGGCCAGTGAAAGTAATGCCATAAGGCTTTACCGACCAGCGTGCAGGATGACGCGTGGTTCCCACACTCGCCTCCATGGATCTCTGCGAGCAAGTCGCAGCCCTCCTCACGGGTAATGCATCGCAGCAGGATGTCATTGGCGCCACGCCGGTAGAGATCCCCTTCCACCAGCGTGTACCTCTTAGCCATGCGGACTATCCTTTCTGCCAGGGCATGTTCTTCTGGAAGGATTTTGTCTTTCAAGTAGTCCCGGACCTCCGAGATCCATGCATCGGGACTTGCTTGAGCCTCTGGATCTTGGGCGCCCGGTAGCACAGAGCCCCCGGTGGTGCATACGATCCTTGGCGGACTCCATGGTAGCAGGGCCGCCGGGACTGCCAGCTTCGAGGTGCTGGGCTCGCCCCCTTCGCCCGGTTCGGCTGCCCGGGCAGTTGGTCGCGCTAACATCCTTGCAAAGACTCCTTCAGGCACGGGGGCCCCTGTGGAGGCCTTCGTTGACAGGTCATCTGCGATTGAGTTGTCAGCTCGGGGTACATGGCACAGGTCCAAGACTTCAAAGTACTTCTCCAGCTTCCGGACATGCAGCAAGTATGCTGCCAGCTAAGGGTCAATGCAGCTGCACTCCCCTTTGGCTTGCTTGATGATCAGCTGAGAATCACCTTTAGCCAGAAGCTGATGGACATTGAGAGTCAGGGTAGTTTTTAGCCCAAAGATTAGGGCCTCGTATTCTTCCATGTTGTTAGTCGCCTTGAAGTCGAGGCGCACCATGTACTTGAATTGCTCCCCAGCTGGGGTGAGGAGCAGGACCCCGGCCCTGGCCCCTTGCATCCGCGAGGAGCCGTCGAAGTAGAGCGTCCAGGGGGTTTTGGTGAAAACTGGAGCCTTAGGCACCGTTTCTCTGTTGTCCGGGCCCCCTGGGTTGCTTGGCGATTGAGTCCATTCTGCCAAGAAGTCTGCCAGTGCTTGGCTCTTGACTACATGTCGAGGTAAGAACTCCAGCTCAAACTCTGCCAGCTCAGCTGCCCACTTGGCGATGTTGCCAGTCGAGTTGGGGCTGTGGAGTACGGTCTTTAGTGGGAAGGAGGTGACCACTGAAACCCGGTGAGCCTGGAAGTAATGCCGGAGCATCCTCGATGCTATGAGCACTGCATACAACCGTTTGTGTACCTCTTAGATATCTTGTTTTTGTGTAGGATCGAAGAGCACGTGAAAAGCTACCAGAGGGGGGGGGGTGAATGGTAGATTTAAAAATCCTACGCAGCGGAAACAATTAAACCCCAAACCCTTTCGACAGAAAAACGATCTGTTAAAGAAATCGTGTGTGAGACTAATCTAAACGTGTTTCACCGTGATAAAAGTGATACATATCAGAGAGAATCAAGTAACGAAGACAACACAAAAATAATCACTCAAATCCGTCGAGGAAAACTCAAGTTATGATTGAAAGATCAAACAAAGGTCAATCGGCCCTACCCGAGAAAAACAGTTCTGGAATGCTGCAAAGAAACTCGTGTAGATCATAGACCACAAATCCAATGACCGTGAAATTTTGACAGATGATAGACAATCAAGTTGTGAAGACAACCCAAAAGGAATCACGTCAATTAGATCAGTAAAACTCGAGTTATGATAAAACCACCGACGAAAGGTAGTGCTGTCCAGAAACTCGACGAGTAAAACTCGTTAGGAACAAGTCAGATGAACAAGGCACAAAAGTTCCTTCAAACTACAAATTTTATTCAATAGAACACAAGAGGAAAAGCCCCAAAGTCGTACACCACGAGCTCTGGGCTCCCTTGCTTATATAACCAGCCCTTAGGCCAATCCAATATCAACTAGGACTCCAATCCTACTCAGATCATGAATCGTAACTTTCCATAACTGCTCAAGATTCTTCTATACGCAGATAGAAGCAATCTTAAGACTTCCAAACACCTTAGGAACGTATCCCACATTCCTAAACAACTCAAATTTGTGACCCACACAAAATCCTATCACAACCAACTCCAATCTTTCCATATTTGAGTCAAACCCGACTCAGCCGCAGCCTGAGTCCATAACCTAGTCGGTTGGACCTTTCCGACCAATTCTTTACGTCCACATCTCTTCATCACGTCTCGGAACCATGTAGCCACGTCCATGCACACCTTGCACACGTGCAAACATCTTCCAATGACGTCCACGATACCTTCATAGGCATCGTTCTTGATTAAATCTTGCTGCGCAACCTCCTGATCAGCTCAACCACAATTCCTCCTGAATTCGGTTGTTGGAACCTCATCTCCTCCCTGAGACTAGTCCAATGGATCCCATCACCAGCCATTTCTTGAACTCAAGCAACACCTGCACATGAATAAACAACCAATCCATATGAGCCCAAGTCCTCGACTTGACTCAAGTTAGTTCCGAACACAACACCCTACGTGAGAACCTCACATAAGCATGTTGCAAAGCATAGCAAAACGATATCATCCATATCAACCAAAACGCACCAAAAACTTAGCAAATGAATACTAAGCAATCTTTCCAACAATGTAAAGCAAGTACAAAACATTGCAAATGAAAAGCAGAAGCACTACGGTCAAGTTCCGGACATTGCCAGAGCAACCCGAACCTTGAGCTGGAGCTAACAAAAGCTAGTAGAACCTAGCGCCGAAGCTTACCAAAACTAGTACAACCAAGCTCCCGCCGGAGCTTACAAAACTAGCAGATCCTAGCACCCGAGCTTACCAAAAACTAGTCAAAACGAGTCAACCCAAAACCAGAGCTAGACAAAGTACGTCGGAGCTTAGCAAAAGCATGCCGGAGCTATCAAATGTATGTCGGAGCTATCAAAGACATACCGGAGCTAACAAAGACATGCTAGAGCTAAAGATAAAACTCACCAGAGCTAACCAAAGCTAGTCAGACCTTACCAAGAAGTCAGACCTAGTATCTAACGTAGCCGGAGCTACCCAAAACAAGTCGGATCTATGGTCGGACCTTGCTATAGCTCAGAGCTAGAGTCGGACCTTGATAAAAAGGTGTTTTGGTGATATTACAAACTTTTATCATCAAAGCCAAGTGTATTCACTACAAGCTAATGTATTCAGCACACATAGGTCTTACATTTTGCTTCATGGAGGACCTCACTGATGTAGTAGACCAATCGTTGGGAGGTACGAACCCTCCCCGGGGGGTCCAGAGCTCCTTGCAATGCGTCTGTATCCTGGGGAATGTGGCCCCTAGGATCTAGTCAGACCTTCGGGGGCTGGGACCCGGAGGGCACTTGGTCACTGGAGCACAAAGCGAGGGGGTCCTCTGCTGGGTCCAGACCCTGAGGCTCAGCTTCCTCCTCAGGGGCTCCCTCGGGTGCTTGCTGCGGCAGTAGCTCCGGCCGCTCTGCAACCAAGACCATGCTGACCACCTCTGTTGTTGCGGTGATGTACAGCAGGAGTGGTTCGCCGGGTTCTGGCGCTACCATGATGGGTAGCGTCGTTAGGTGCTTCTTGAGTTCCTGGAACGCCGCTTCCGCTTCCTCGGTCCACACAAAGGGACCCGACTTCCGTAGAATCTTGAAGAAGGGCAGCGCTCGCTCAGCCAGACTTGAGATGAACCGGCTGAGGGCTGCCAAACACCCTGCATGCTTCTGCACGTCCTTGATGCGGGCTGGCGGCCGCATCAGTTCTATTGCCTTTATCTTCTCTGGGTTAGGTTTGATTCCTCGGTGTGAGACGAAGAAACCAAGGAGCTTCCCTGCAGAAACTCCAAAGACGCACTTGTCGGGGTTCAGCATCGTGCGTGTCGTGTGCAGCTTGTTGAAGACTTGGGCTAGGTTGTCTAATAAGGATGTGCGGGCTCTAATATTTACCACGATGTCATTGACATACACCTCTACCAGATCTCTAATGAGGTCCCCAAATGTCTTATGCATTGCACGTACAAATGTGGGGAAAGCATTCTTAAGTCCATAAGGCATGGAGACATATCAATACAGGCCATCTACTATTACGAAAGTAATGTGTTCTTCATCTTCCCTAGACATTGGTATTTGGTGGAAACCAGAATTTGCATCTAGGAAACACAGAAGATCACAACCTGATGTTGAGTCTACTATTTGATCTATCCTAGGAAGAGGGAATGGATCCTTTGGGCATGCCTTATTGAGGTTGGTGTAGTCAATGCACATCCGGAGTTTCCCGCCAGCCTTGGGGACGACAACAGGGTTGGCCAACCACCGTGGGTGGTAGACCTCCCGGATGAAGCCAGCATCGAGCAGCTTCTTGATTTCTTCACGGATGAAGTTCTACCGCTCGATGGACTGTTTCCTGGGCTTCTGTTGCACCGGTCGAGCGTCGGGATAGATCTTCAGATGGTGCTCAATCACCTCCCTAGGGATCCCAGGCATTTGTGATGGTTGCCACGCAAACACATCAATGTTGTCCCGGAGGAAGGTGACGAGCGCGAGTTCCTATTAGCTGTCCAGGTTCCCTGCAATGCGGGTTGTCTGGGCAGCCTCGGAGCCAATCCTAACGACCTTTACCGGGACGTCGTCGTCGACTGGTCGCACGCGGGGTGCAGAAGTGGAGGCCCGCCGTGTCGGGCCCTGTTCTGGTCGACTCTTCTTCGCGCCCCCTAGAGCCGGAGCCCTCCCCGCTGCGAGCGCCTAGAGCTGCTCCAAGGCAGATACTGCAGCTGAGCGGTCCCCTCTGACCCTGAGGACGTCGGAAGGCATCGGCATCTTCAGGACGAGGTAGTCGTAGTGGGCTACATCCATGAACCTGTAGAGCGCCGGTCTTCCGATGATTGCGTTGAAGGGGAGGTCGACGTCCGCCACGTCGAACAAAATGCTCTCCGTACGGTAATTCTCTGGGGTCCCAAAGGTCACTGGGAGGTGAATGTTACCGTACGGGAGGATTTTCCCCGGTCCGACACCTGAGAACAGGCTCGAAGGTGTGAGCCGGGACTTCGGCAGCTGCAACTTCCGGAAGGCCATCGTGGAGATGAGGTTGAGGCCTGCCCCACCATCAATTAGCACATGAAATACCTTCACGCTGGCAATGGTCGGGGACACCAGCAATGGGAGTACGCCTGCTCCCGCCATGTTCTTCGGGCAGTCAGAGGCATCGAAGCTGATTGTCCTGCTCATCCACTTGTGGCGGGGAGCCGGGCTCAGAGCAGGGGCCACTGCGGCCACTGCCCGTCGCAGAGTCTTCACTGTGTTTCGGGACGTGGGATTTGTGGCACCCCCGTAGATGACGTGGAGAGTCTTGCGGCGCTCCTTATCGCTGCTGGAGTCAGAGTCGCCAACCTCGAAGACGGCCTGTAAAAGCCCGTTTTTCAGAAGAACAAAAACGCAAAAATGCGAACTTAAAAATTTTGAAAATGGACTTGGAAATCCAAACTCACATGAACCATATGAGTTAACCAATGTTCACTTAAAATAGGGACTTGTTAAAAATTTTACATACAGAACATGTTTGCTAATGTATATTGGAACTTAAGGGGTAAAATCCTTAATTTCCAAGTATTCCCATTTTCAATGAAAAATTAAAAGAGAAAAGAAAACAAAATAGAGAGAAAGAAAAAGAAATTATTCCAACCCTAAAATGGGACATCCAAAAATATTCAAATCTCATGCCGTAAATTTTTCCATGACCTTCTAATATTTCAAATAGACTCTCGGTAAAGTTTCAAAATTTTTGAAGCACGTTTCCAATTTGTTGGACACGTACTGAGAGTTTAATCAACGTCGACTTCAAATTTAAACTTTATGCTCAACCTTGTCCAAATCAACTCCAAATTTTTCCTGAGGTCCCCTATGGTTCAAAAAGGTTAACTTCAAAGTTTCAGGATTTTTGAACCTAATCTACTATTTATTTCCTTGAGTCAAGTATCACCACTTGAATTCAAATTCAAACCTGAGTTCAAATTCAACTTGGTCAGTTTTGAAATCTGATTGCACCATAAAATTCTTCACATTTTATTTGGTCATTGGGCCAAAGTTGACTATTTTTGAAGCATGTTTGCTAGCCCTATTTGAATTTTGGAAAGAAAGAGGGAAGTGGGTCCCACAGGTGGTCCCCACCAGTCAGGTCAGCACCTCCTCCCCTGCCTCCACGCAACCGCATGCAGCGCCAATGCGACATTCCCTCGATCCTTATCACCGCGCCCGACTCCTCTCCCAGGACGCGCCCGCGCCTCCTCCTTCTCCAGGCCTCATCGCCGTCCGCCAACCACGGTCGCCTCTGCACGCCGCCGGCCGTGCGCGTCGCCCCTGCACCTGGCCCCGGCGCTTCGCCTCCCCGCTCCGATGCCCGCCCACGGTGCCGCCCCCGCAAGATCGCGCATCAGCCAGGCCCGCGCACCACCTCCCTTCACTGCCAGCGCCGCCGCCGACGCCGGCGCTCCACCTCCCCGCGCCGCGTGCTCAGTCCGCCCCGCCGGCCGCCTCCTCGCCTCCGGCCACAGGTCCACGCCCCACTAGCCGCCCCTGCACCGCTCCTCCGACGCGCGCCCTCCTCGCCTGGCCGCGTCCCTCCAACCCTAGCGCGGCCGCCATGGAGTTCCCCGCTGTCCACCAAGCCAGCTCCTCCCTGCGGCGACCCAGCTTGTCCCACCCTTGCTCAGTCCGGCGGCCGCTGTCGACTCTCCACTGCTCACCAAGCTGTCGCCTCCCACCGCCATCCTGATGCTTGCCGTCCACCCAACACCGACCGACGGCCGTCCGCCTTTGCCGCTGCCCAGACCCAGCACCAGGCACTGACGTCTGCCCGCCGTGTCCGTGCTGGCTGCGCCTTTCCGGGCCGACCGCGAGCACCATGATGCCATGTCCGCGTTCTGCGCTGTGGCTATGTTCTGGAAGCAAGGCGAGTAATGGGTGTGATGGAGGATATGCAGGAACATGTCGTTGACACACCAGCATCTACAACTGGTCCAAGGTTGGCTCTGATTTTGAAAGATTCATTGGATCAGTGACTGCAGCCAAGTTGTTTGATGAAATGGTTACAAGGCAAAACCAAGTGTGTTATCGTTCAATGCTGGTCTATGGATGCAGGTCTATTCTGGGGTGGCAATTGACAAGGACATGGGCCAAGGTACTCTTGGGATGTTGATGAAGTAACCGAATCAAGTACACACCCAAGATGTTCGGCGAAATGCCTACAAGGTGAGCCTTGCCCTGAAATACCTTGCTTGACATCCCCGACGTCCGTTCGTCGTGATCGCTGAGGTTACTCATGTGTCGTCAAGTCGTACGTCCAGTTTTCACATTGATATCATCCCTATAGGAGTCCCCTAGTTGACCTTTAGCTTTTGGATCTCGTTGGCTTGTCCATGCGTGCTCGTGATGCTCCACCATGAGCCACGTCAACGTCGTTGACCACATGTCGTTGTCGTGACATTCCGAACCGTCATCGTGCCCTGGCGTCGAGATGAAGGATGCTTGTAATGTACATGATGCTGGAACACAACCACGACACAACAGTCGACAGTCGTTTAGCCAAATTAGGGTTTAGTCAAGGCGAGACTCGTCGAGTCCTGGGTGTAGCCAGGGTGCTCGATGAAATGACTTCTAGGTCAAACCAAGTGGTTCGGTGATCACCGATGACCTGGGGTAGAGGTATGCAAGAACGTTGCGACCAACAAGGAGAACTAGACCAAGGGGAACCTTGGATAAGAGTTCCTTGGTTGTGTCGAGCATGTTCCGTAGCCAATCACAGGATTGGTTAACTAGGTGTGTCATTTCATTGACGACAGGTTCGTCGAGTCGCTTGCCGACGATCGAGTCGACATCACTAACCTTAAGACTCACAAGGTGGTGTTCGAGATTCCGCTCACCCCATTGACGAGTCCGGGTTGTTGTGGACATCGCTAAGACGATCTTCTCGAGGTGGCAAAGCATGCCTTCACGGCAAGGTCTCGCATCATGTTTAAGTCCCGAGAGCTTACTGAGCTCACCTGGACAGCCTTGCGGGAGACACTACATTAGTGTCATCGTGTAAGCACCTGAACGATGCTTGCGACGTTAGTCGTAGCAACTGGTTTACCTAAAAGTCATTTGAACGTTGTCTTGGTACTCATGCTAGGTTAACAGTGCTTGTAATGACTTCTTAAGTCCAAGCCATGTTGATCTCAATTCAGTCCTAAGTGTCGTTAGGTTCCATCATGGTTCATCCTAAGTCAGGACCCTACGACAGCACTGCTCACTTAACTAGGTTTACTCCTTTATGAGTTAAGTCAAGTTCAGTGGTCGATTGCTAAATCGCGACCTTTGTCCTGTATACCACTCAGACTCAAGCTTTCAATGCCACCTTGACTCTTAGGTCATCCTTACACTACCAGTCCAACACTTCCACACCATTCAGCTGTATCGTCCTTGAGTGGCATAGCGTCGAGTGTTGAGTGCCAAGTTGCAATGTGTGCTTACATTGCACCTTTCAATTCACATCTCGATACCACTATGACCACTTGACTCCATCCTTTGTTTATCCACACAACAAAGGCATATCTGTCCTTCCTAGTCAAACTCCTCGTTCTTAAAGTTTACACAACCCTGTAGAGTCTATTATTAAATTACGTAATTACTTAATCACTTATATGCATATCATGTCGATAGGAACGTGATGATAGGTGATCGACGAGAAGATTCGCTTGGAGAAGAAGGCCAGGGTGTCCACTTGAAGTCCTTGGCGGAGTCTGCACAGAAGGACCACTAACAATTGACATTTATTTGAGTCGCAAACTAAGGCAAGCCCCGGTTTGCATTTAAGTCGTTTATAAAATTTTACTTTATCACTATGATGAATAGCATATGAAATGTGCATTACGTTTATGATGATTGATACTCCACTTGCATGACCAAAAATCCCAGGGATTGATTGGAACGAGTTACAGTTTAACCTGTAGTAGCTGCTTTGCTAATGCATAGGAAATCCGGTAGAAGTCGAGTAGTTGGAATCTACTCGCGAGAGATGTAGGACATATCTCACAGGATTGGTGAGATAGAAAAAGGCATTACGAAATGGAGACCGGGCAGGGAATGGATAGGAAGCGGATAGAATTGAGTCTCGGTCGCATAACCCTGCTTGTGTCGATTAAGGCCCATCCGTATGCAGCCCCTTCGAACAAGCTTGAATTGTACCGGCAATATAATGGACATATGGAATCCAATAAACTGATGTAACTTGATAACTGGGGTGTCGAGGCCCATTAACTCACCATCGATAGGGGTGGGTTGAGGACAGTAAGGTGTAAATCGGTCGGCGGACATATGAGGTGTTCCGTGCGGAGACCTTCTGTTTGCGGAGGTGAGACGGGCTTGGCGTTCGAGTTTCTTGTGCAAAGTGGCCATATACGCCTAGTACTGAAGTGTTATGTAGGTACAGGTGTACTCGCTGACATTTCCGAACGATGTATGTGTCGTGTTGTCCGGGTGTGTCGTGATTGCAATCACTGTACCTCGCAGTAATAGAGTACCACCTGTTCACTGAGCGGTGACGTAGTAAATACTAAAGAAGCCAGAAAAATCATATTGTATTGAATTATAATTGCTTTGCAACCTTGTATGATTTGGAGATAGTACAATTAAAAGTTTACAGTTTCCCCATACTTTACCTGTAATAGCATTATGTGCTTTGGGCATGTCATATCATCGGCAAAGCATTTCTTGTTTGATTGTGGAGTCCATGATGTGCCATGCTTGAAGAATGTCATTTGCTACTTAAAACATGATTATAAGGATCCACTTATAGGCGAGTCTATTTATGCTATTCCTTACCTATGTTAGTATTCACCCTGCATATGTCTAGTGAGACGGTTAAGTCTTGCTGAGCCTTATGCTCACGTTTGCGCTTTAACGATTTTTGCAGGTATTAGTTTTATTTCTGCTGTTCAGGTTGTACATGAGACTCGAGGTGTCGAGATAAATTTCATGTGAACCACGCCGCTGCTGCATGTTCTTCTTGTTGCTAGTGAGAATCGTCCTAGGGCATGGACGTCTTCTCTCTTGCTTAGTTAGGTGAGATTATGAGTATGTATTTTCCGCTGCGTGTGTACTTCTGTGGTACACTCTTTTGTAAACTCTTCTTATCATGAAATGAAAACTTTATATGTTTTGGTATCCTTTTTGTGTGTGCTGTTAGGTGTCGCATCGCACGGCACCACCCAATGAGATCCTCAGAGGTCGGGATTTCGGTCCCCGCAAACATGGTATCAGAGCTTCATTGGAAATAGCATGCTCAAAAAGAGCCTATTTTCGAAAACTCCGAAGTAGTCGAGTGAGGATTAGCTATATGCCCATTAAGGACTATTACTAGTGTAAGTTATAAAGGTGGTGAACTAACTTGTTATATTATTCTGTAACGACGCTCTGTCTTCAAGGTAAGAGGTAAGGTACGCCGCCGAGAGTGGATCAATCTCGGTAAACTCTGCATACGAGATATGGTATGTTATACTTCCGTGGCTTGGCATGGAAAGTTAATATGAGTCTCTGAAACTATTCATGTTTCTGAGAACATATGACACGCGGTACCCCAGCGTGACACAAAATTAGTGGGAGCCCCCGTCGGGTGGTGTATAACCCGATAGTATGCATCTCTAGAACCATTCATGTTCTATGGGAGCATGTGAAACACGTATGCCCGAGCGTGTATAAGCCGGTTCGTACTGGAGTCTTTGCCGTACAGACGTATTTACAGCCATGTACCTCGAGACATGACTTCGCTCGAGGGCGACTCACACCAGAGTCGTATGCATTTACTTTTGATTATATCTTATTGTGACTGCCTATCGTGTTTCCCCGTGCCGCCCTTGAGGTGTGAAGGTGTGAAAGGGGATTGTTTGTCTTCTGCAGGTACACTAACTCCGGTAGCGACCCGTGTAGAATACGTTCGCGAGTGATCGATATTAGGACCACCTATAGACGTATCCGGATATACCGGGTTAGACTTTTCTTTTAGTAAGGCACGTAGTACCGTCAGTATCCCACTTGATACTTTGACCATCCCCCACGAAAGAAATGGCTTCATGTTCATATTAAGTCCAAGTATCAGTTGCTGATATTGTGGACAAGGTAAAATGTTTCTTTTCAAGAGTTGGTGAACCAGAGTTTTTTGTTCCTGGCGAGATTTTAGTTCGACTTCGCTGGGTTGAGACTTTGGTTAAGCATGAAGATCCATAGTGATATGCTATGGATAAGAAGGTCGTCAAGTCTCTTTTAAGATTTCATTTGGTTCCAAAGAAAATGATTTATTGTGAATCAAGTTCTAGCCATCGGACTTGAGTTTTGAGCTAAGTTTCAAAATTTGAGTTTGTTTCCAAATTCTTGTGTTTCGAAGCCGGTGAGTTCTGTTTTCGAACAGAATAGACCTGACTTTGAAAGTCCATATCTCTTCAACCTGGAGGGCTTTGGAGGCAAGTGAATACTTTTTGGAAAACCTTTGAAGTCTTCTATAAGTTTTCTATTGACCTCCAAGCCAAAAGACGCTTTTATGATGATGAAAATGCACCGTTGTTACAGCAGCTGCTGTTCTGAAAATACATGGACCAGCCTCTGAATTTTTGCCATATTTCCTTGTAGAAAGCTCTTATATTCCATTATGATACATTTCTGGAAAGTGGAAGAGCTGTTCTACAACTTTGTTATTCAGTGTTACCTCAAATTTAGTTTAGAACTAATTAGAAACTGGAGTTGAAGATAGTACACGTATATAGGTGCTATCTGAAACAGTCAAAAAAAAATTCTGAATTTTGAACGGCCATAACTCTTAAACTAGAAATGCAACCTATGAATGTTTATACATGTATGGAAAGCTTAAAGAGTCCTGTATCAACTTCCTATTCAACACAAAGGCTAAAACTCGAATAACATGGTCTAAATTGAAGTGTCGTTTAAGAGGTTCTGGCAGCCCGGAAGAGAAGACAGAATCTGAACTCTTCACCAATTGAATCATAACTTTTTGCAAACTTCACCTCTGCAGCCCTACATTATGTGGTCGGAAAGTGTAGAGAGTTCTCTACAACGTCTCTATAGAACTCCAGAGCAGAATCCATCTCTAACATACTAAAAACTTCAAATTTCTAAACTTGATCAAATCTGGACAGCGAGTGGACAGTCCTGTGTACAGTTACTGTTTCTCGCATAACTCGCTGTAGAATTGTCGTATGACTTCTTGTGATGCATTTCGGGAATACTGAGAATGTATGCAACCATTTTGCTATGTGTTATTTTTGAAATTGTGATATTTGTATATCTGAAAATGGTGGACAAAATCAGCCTTAAACAAAGGAGGTACTGCCCAAATTTTCAAAAAAAAAAAACTGTCAAGTTGCAAATGCCATATCTTCTAAACCAGAAGTGCTACAAGGGCAAGTAAATACTCTTTAGAAATATTTGGAAGTCCTATGCAAGTTTTCTTTTCAGCTCAAGACCAAAATCCTTCTCTAAGTGGGTGAAATTTGGATAATCGCACAGACTGTCCAGGCACACCCGAACTGGACAGCAATCTGTACACCTCTGAATTTAATCCATAACTCGCAGACCCTTGATCCAATGGTGTCGCGCGAGTAACCGTTGGCAATTTTAGAGAGTCAGATACAATTTTTGCAATTGGCTCCAGACCTGAATCGGTGATTTACCTATCCTAAATCAAGTTTGAGTGCAGAATGGTCAATCTTAACTGAATTCAAATTCTGAATGCTGAACTTTTGAACAAATTTAAAAACTCATATCTTTTGAACCAGAACTGGTATACAGACAAATAGGTACTTTTTGGAAATCTTATTACAATGGTTAAGACTTTGTAAATAAAAATATTTCCATATTTTAATCAGAACAGCCTGAAAACTTTAGATCAAAACTGCTACTGTTTAAGCAGATTCTGCTGAAAGTGCAGAGAAATCTGCTAACTTTAAAATTGCATAACTTGCAAACCAGAGATGATCTAGAGGCAAACCAATACTTTTTGGAAAGGTCTTGAAGTGTACTTTAACTTTGTTGTTCACCTCAAGATCTGATTTTTCCATTTACAAGGCCAAAATCGAAGTTGTGTTCAAGCTGTTCATCCTCCACCAGGATTTAATCGGGTGATGACCCTTTAGGGTGATTATGGATTTGGTTCTCGAGTTCAACTCGAGGAGTTTCATAACATCCCAGGTGTTGAGACCCAACAATATTTGCCATTATAGTTGAGTATTACACTAAGGCAAATCCCTTTTGCTCGGATGCACATGCTAGTGTTTTAACTATGCAACCTTGCACCTCACACTTTATTTATGCATTGAGCATGTATGACACTTCCCTTAGTTGGACGACCCTCCCCATAAAGATTGCTTGGAGTAAGTTTCTTGCTCACCTAGCTTGAATCTTAAGGAGGAAGGAGTTCATATAGTAATCGAAGTGTTACGTTCACCTAGGTGTCATACCAAGGTACATCGACACCGAACCAACGTGCTGGAAGCAAGTAGAATCGAGTACAACATTGGCTCATTGAGTCAATGAGAAGCTTAAGTAACGGATCATCTCAAACCCCGTTTCCTGTGGAACTCAATCATCGAGTTAAAGAAGTCAGTTGATTCTTCACGCTAAACCACTCCCTTGCTTCCGTCTCTGAGACGAGTAGCCATATGTGAGTAGTATGAGCTGGAGATTCTTTAGCAAGAACGTGGATCACTAGCCAAGGTCATGCCTAGCACAATACTTTGTCAACCACTTCGTGCCACCTACGGAAGTGATGAGAACCTTACTCTTCAAAGGTTACTCTCTTTGCAACTTCTGAAGGTAACCCTGCCGCACCTTTGAAGGGGTAGACATTGTACTTTAAGAAAACTACGAGATGAAAACCTAACCCTTTGTTAAGGAACCACAACTACCTGGAAGTTGTGATTAACAAGCTTTAGGGAACTTCCGATCAACAAGAAGTTCAATCACCTTGTTCCATTTTGTACACTCTGTTGCCTTGAGATGAACCTCACCATTCCTTGCTAATACTTTTACCTTGAAACCATCAAACTTGGTCGAGATATGAAAGTAGCAAGTCTTGTCTAGCACCTTTCATGACCAAGTTTATTCAATCCTCCTATATTTGGGATACTTCTGACTGTGTTTGGATTGTCTTACCTACTTTTGCTCAAAGCATAATAATGAATGCATCATACCGTCTACATTTCTAGCTGGCCAGCATTGCATCATTAATGCATAACATTATTCCACTTGTGATGCATCATGAAACGTAATTACCAATGAGTTTTGAGCAAGAATATATGACCCCATTCAAATACCTATGTTGTGTCTCACAATTTTGAGTTGTGATCAACTTTATCATTCGCAACGCCTTCGACTTGTTTCATTATCTTGAGTGGCACAAGGGAAACCACTTAACACCTTATGACCAAAACACAGTTGAGCCTTTGTCCTTGACTCGTTGAAACTCAAATCAACTTGAGTCCTGGAAACTGATTGTTTCTAGTTACGAGGAACTTCCTATGGACTTCTCGACCTCGCTAAAACCCTGCATCTTTCTTTTCGTGAGGTTATCAGTTAATTATCAAGTCTTGGAACTCCTTGACTCGTAATGGAATGTGACATTGCTTTGGCCACAATACTAGGGCAGAAAAGTCTTCATAAGAGAAACACCTAGAGTTAAGGACACCTAACTATCTTAGAGTTCTAAGGTCCTCCAATGCAGAAGCTTACTTCTTTTTGACGAAAAGAAGAAGACCCCAATATATCAACATAGCTTTCTAAGCTACAAACGTTACGGTGTGATCCCAGTCACGTCGAGCATCCTGTCAAGATTTTCAACCTAAAGACTGGAATCACTTGAAGCAAACTTTAGAATTTCTTAAGATGCTTGAAGATAATCACTATTTCGTAGAACCCAAGTCTTTAAGGGCATTGCCATTTCCTTAGTCAGTGACCCTCTTTTACGGATCGTCCCCTCATCGTTCCTGTTATTCTACTTGCTAGAATCTTGGGACGAGATTCCTTTAAGGGGGAAGGATTGTAAAAGCCCGTTTTTCGGAAGAACAAAAACGCAAAAATGCAAACTTAAAAATTTTGAAAATGGACATGGAAATCCAAACTCACATGAACCATATGAGTTAACCAATGTTCACTTAAAATAGGGACTTGTTAAAAATTTTACATACAGAACATGTTTGCTAATGTATATTGGAACTTAAGGGGTAAAATCCTTAATTTCCAAGTATTCCCATTTTCAATGAAAAATTAAAAGAGAAAAAAACAAAATAGAGAGAAAGAAAAAGATATTATTCCAACCCTAAAATGGGACATCCAAAAATATTCAAATCTCATGCCGTAAATTTTTCCATGACCTTCTAATATTCCAAATAGACTCTCAGTAAAGTTTCTAAATTTTTGAAGCATGTTTCCCATTTGTTGGACACTTACTGAGAGTTTAATCAACGTCGACTTCAAATTTAAACTTTGTGCTCAACCTTGTCCAAATAAACTCCAAATTTTTCCTGAGGTCCCTTATGGTTCAAAAAGGTTAACTTCAAAGTTTCAGGATTTTTGAACCTAATCTACTATTTATTTCCTTGAGTCAAGTATCACCACTTGAATTCAAATTCAAACCTGAGTTCAAATTCAACTTGCTCAGTTTTGAAATCTGATTGCACCATAAAATTCTTCACATTTTATTTGGTCATTGGGCCAAAGTTGACTATTTTTGAAGCATGTTTGCTAGCCCTATTTGAATTTTGGAAAGAAAGAGGGAAGTGGGTCCCACAGGTTGTACCCACCAGTCAGGTCAGAACCTCCTCCCCTGCCTCCATGCAACCGCATGCAGCGCCACCGTGACGTTCCCTCGATCCTTATCACCGCGCTCGACTCCTCTCCTAAGCCGCGCCCGCGCCTCCTTCTTCTCCCGACCTGGTCGCCGTCCGCCAGCCACGACCGCCTCTGCACACCGCCGGCTGTGCGCGTCACCCCTGCACCTAGCCTCGGCGCTTCGCCTCCCCGCTTCGGCGCCCGCCCACAGTGCCGCCCCCGCCAGCTCACGCGTCCGCCAGGCCCGCGCACCACATCCCTTCACCGCCTACGCCGCCGCCGACGCCGGCGCTCCACCTCCCCGCGCTGCGCGCTCAGTCCGCCCCGCCGGCCGCCTCCTCGCCTCCGGCCACAGGTCCGCGCCCCACTGGCCACCCCTGCACCGCTCCTTCGACGCGTGCCCTCCTCGCCTGGCTGCGTCCCTTCAACCCTAGCGCGGCCGCCATGGAGTTCCCCGCCGTCCACCAAGCCAGCTCCTCCCTGCGGCAACCCAGCTTGCCCCACCCTTGCTCAGTCCAGCGGCCGCTGTCGACTCTCCACTGCTCGCCGAGCTGTCGCCTCCCACCGCCGTCCTGATGCTTGCCATCCGCCCAACACCGACCGACCGCCGTCCGCCTTTCCCGCTGCCCAGACCCAACACCAGACACTGACGTCTGCCCGCCGTGTCCCTGCTGGCTGCGCCTTTCCGGGCCGATCGCGAGCACTATGACGCCATGTCCGCGTTACGCGTCGTGGCTATGTCCTGGAAGCAAGGCGAGTAATAGGTGTGATGGAGGATATGTAGGAACACGTCGTTGACACACCAGCATCGACAACTTGTCCAAGGTTGGCTCTGTTTTTGTAAGATTCATTGGATCAGTGACTGCAACCAAGGTGTTCGATGAAATGATTACAAGGCAAAACTAAGTGTGTTGTCATTCAATGCTGGTCGATGGATGCAGGTCTATTCTGGGGTGGCAATCGACAAGGACATGTGCCAAGGTACTCTTGGGATGTTGATGAAGTAACCGAATCAAGTACACACACAAGATGTTCGGCAAAATGCCGACAAGGTGAGCCTTGCCCTGAAATACCTTGCTTGACGTCATCGACGTCCGTTCGTCGTGATCGCTAAGGTTACTCATGTGTCGTCAAGTCGTATGTCCAGTTTCCGCATTGATATCATCCCTATAGGAGTCCCCTTGTTGACCTTCTTTGGCTTTGGATTGCGTTGGCTTGTCCGTGCGTGCTCGTGATGCTCCACCATGAGCCGCATTGACGTCGTTGACCACATGACATTGTCGTGACATTCCAAACTGTCATCGTGCCCTGGCATCGAGATGAAGGATGCCTGTAACGTACATGATGCTGGAATACAACCATGACACAATAGTCGACGCTCGTTTAGCCAAATTAGGGTTTAGTCAAGGCGAGACTCGTCGAGTCCTGGGTGTAGCCATGGTGCTCGATGAAATGACTTCTAGGTCAAACCAAGTGGTTCGGTGATCACCGATGACCTAGGGTAGTGGTATGCAAGAACGTTGCGACCAACAAGGAGAACTAGACCAAGGGGAACATTGGATAAGAGTTCCTTGGTTGTGTCGAGGATGTTCCGTAGCCAATCACAGGATTGGTTAACTAGGTGTGTCGTTTCATCAACGACAGGTTCGTCGATTCGCTTGCCGACGATCGAGTTGACATCACTAACCTTAAGACTCACAAGGTGGTGTTCGAGATTCCGCTCACCCCATTGACGAGTCCGGGTTGTTGTGGACATCGCTAAGATGATCTTCTCAAGATGGCAAAGCATGCCTTCACGGAAAGGTCTCGCATCATGTTTAGGTCCCGAGAGCTTACTGAGCTCACCTGGAAAGGCTTGCGGGAGACACTAAATTAGTGTCGTCGTGTAAGCACCTGAACGATGCTTGCGACGTTAGTCGTAGCAACTGGTTTACCTAAAAGTCATTTGAACGTTGTCTTGGTACTCATGCTAGGTTAACAGTGCTTGTAATGACCTCTTAAGTCCAAGCCATGTTGATCTCAATTTAGTCCAAGTGTTGTTAGGTTCCATCATGGTTCATCCTAAGTCAGGACCCTACGACAGCACTGCTCACTTAACTAGGTTTACTCCTTTATGAGTTAAGTCAAGTTCAGTGGTCGATTTCTAAATCGCGACCTTCGTCCTGTACACCACTCATACTCAAGCTTTCGATGCCACCTTGACTCTTAGGTCATCCTTACACTACCAGTCCAACACTTCCACACCATTCAGCTGTATCATCCTTGAGTGGCATAGCGTCAAGTGTGGAGTGCCAAGTTGCAATGTGTGCTTACATTGCACCTTTCAATTCACATCTCAATACTACTATGACCACTTGACTCCATCCTTTGTTTATCCACACAACAGAGGCATATCTGTCCTTCCTAGTCAAACTCCTCGTTCTTAAAGTTTACACAACCCCGTAGAGTTTATTGTTAAAATACTTAATTACTTAATCACTTATATGCATATCATGTCGATAGGAACGTGATGATATGTGATCGATGAGAAGTTTCGCTTGGAGGAGAAGGCCAGGGTGTCCACTTGAAGTCCTTGGCGGAGTCTGCACAGAAGGACCACTAACAATTGACATTTATTTGAGTCGCAAACTAAGGCAAGCCCCGGTTTGCATTTAAGTCGTTTATAAAATTTTACTTTATCACTATGATGAATAGCATATGAAATGTGCATTACGTTTAGGATGATTGATACTCCACTTGCATGACCAAAAATCCCAGGGATTGATTGGAACGAGTTACAGTTTAACCTGTAGTAACTGCTTTGCTAATGCATAGGAAATCCGGTAGAAGTCGAGTAGTTGGAATCTACTCGCGAGAGATGTAGGACATATCTCACAGGATTGGTTAGATAGAAAATGGCATAACGAAATGGAGACCGGGCAGGGAATGGATAGGAAGCGGAGAGAATTGAGTCTCGGTCGCATAGCCCTGCCTGTGTCGATTAAGGCCCGTCCATATGCAGCCCCTTCGAACAAGCTTGAATTGTACCGGCAATATAATGGACATATGGAATCCAATAAACTGATGTAACTTGATAACTGGGGTGTCGAGGCCCATTAACTCACCATCGATAGGGGTGGGTTGAGGACAGTAAGGTGTAAATCGGTCGGCGGACATATGAGGTGTTCCGTGCGGAGACCTTCTGTTCGCGGAGGTGAGACAGGCTCGATGTTCGAGTTTCTTGTGAAAAGTGGCCATATACGCCTAGTACTGAAGTTTCATATAGGTACAGATGTACTCGCTGACATTTCCGAACGACGTATGTGTTGTGTTGTCCGGGTGTGTCCTGATTGCAATCGCTGTCCCTCGCAGTAATAGAGTACCACTTGTTCACTGAGCGGTGACGTAGTAAATACTAAAGAAGCCAGAAAAATCATATTGTATTGAATTATAATTGCTTTGCAACCTTGTATGATTTAGAGATAGTACAATTAAAAGTTTATAGTTTCCCCATACTCTACCTGTAATAGCATTATGTGCTTTGGGCATGTCATATCATCGGCAAAGCATTTCTTGTTTGATTGTGGAGTCCATGATGTGTCGTGCTTGAAGAATGTCATTTGCTACTTAAAATATGATTATAAGGATCCACTTATAGGCGAGTCTATTTATGCTATTCCTTACCTATGTTAGTATTCACCCTGCATATGTCTAGTGAGACGGTTAAGTCTTGCTGTTATGCTCACGTTTGCGCTTTAAAGATTTTTGTAGGTATTAGTTTTATTTCTGCTGTTCAGGTTGTACATGAGACTCGAGGTGTCGAGATAAATCTCATGTGAACCACGCCGCTGCTGCATGTTCTTCTTGTTGCTAGTGAGAATCATCCTAGGGCATGAACGTATTCTCTCCTGCTTAGTTAGGTGAGATTATGAGTATGTATTTTCCGCTGCGTGTGTACTTCTGTGGTACACTCTTTTGTAAACTCTTCTTATTATGAAATGAAAACTTTATATGTTTTGGTATCCTTTTTGTGTGTGCTGTTAGGTGCCGCATCACACGGCACCACCCAATGAGATCCTCGGAGGTCGGGATTTCGGTCCCCACACGGCCTTCACCGCCCTCTGGGGTTCCTGGAACCCCATCTCGCTGTCATCCTCCTTTTCAGGATCGACCTTCTTTTTGCCCTCCCTCTGGCGTGGAGGCGCGCCCTCCTGGCGCCGCTGCTTCTGTTTCTGCTCGCGGAAGCGCTTCGCGAACTTCTTCACTTCCTGGCACTCGCTAGCGCTATGGCTATTTGTGAGGTGCATCGGGCACATGAAGTCAGGCTCCTCGGGTTCTGGTGACTGCCGAGGGCGCTTGCCTCGGCGCGGCGCCCGGGCTCCGTCGGGTGCCGCGGCCGCCACCGCATGGGCTCTGGGCTTTGGCTTGTTCTTGCCATTGCCCTTCTTCTTCTTCTTGCTACTGCTCTTTGCAGAGGCTCCTTCCTCAGTCGGCGTGGCCTCCCATGCCTCTGAGGAAGGTTTGAAGTGCTAGTTGCGTCCCTCAGCTGCCCTAGCACATCTGTCTGCCAGGGCGAACAACTTGGAGACATCACACACTTCATGCGTGGCTAGCTTCTCGAGCATCTTCTTGTCCCTCACACCCTGCCTGAACGCAACAATAACTGATGCGCTGGCGACATGAGGGATGGTGTTCAGTACCTGAGAGAACCGCTGGATGAACGATTGCAGCGACTCTCCAACGCGCTGTCTGGCGGCGTGGAGGTCAAGCTCTGTGCCGGGACAGTTGTAGGAACTGCCGAAGTTCGACACGAACTATCGGCACAGCTCATCCCAGGAGGTTATGGACCCCTAGGGCAGGTTCATGAGCCATGACTGGGCTGGGCCAGTCAGGACGACGGGGAAGTAGTTAGCCATGATGGCCTCGTCGCCTCCTGCAGCTTGTATCGCGGTGGAGTAGATCTGCAGGAACTCGCTCGGGTTGATGCTCCCATCGTACTTCTCCGGCATGTGTGGCTGGAACTTTCGTGGCCAGACCACGAAATAGAGGTGAGGTGCCAGAGCTGCACACCCTTGGCTGGGGCTGGCTGGCGCCGGTTGTGGCACTGCATACCCCTGGTGAGCAGGTGGGCCTGCATACACCCGACGCTGGGGCGGTGCAGCGTACACCTGTGGAGGTGGATGCGTGACATACGCCTGGTATGGTGGAGGCACGACGTGAGCCTAGGGCTCAGGGTCTGGCGCACTGTAATCTGCCTCGAGGTTGCACCACCGCTCCCTCTGTCATTCGATGGTGACTGGGCATTCTTCTCATGACCTGCTGCGTTGCAGCCCAGTTCTCAAGTCTGTTGTTGAGATCCTGGTCGAGCGTGAGTCTGCCATCCATCGGTCAACTGTTGGAGTCCGTGACAATGACACATGCATCGGCTGGGCATGTGTCTCCATTGGTGGAGGTGCATTGAGCGCAACGGTGATGAGGTGGTCGACGTCGTTGATCCACTGCTGAGCTGCTCCTCAAGGAGCATCCCCAGCAGCTGGGTTCTGGAGTAACACGCGCACTGCTGCGAGCGCACTCTCCAGGCTCGCAGCCGGCGGTGCCAGCACTGCTGTCACAGCTGGAGTACGCCGTGGTGTTGCGTGACGGCCTGCAGCCGGCGAGGTGACAGCAGGGCGACGTGAAGGTCCCGACCTTGCTGCTCTACAGCAGGATCCCGCCTTAGAAAGAGATGAGCTTGGTACTCAGCTACTGCCTGTCGCCGTGACTGCGGCCTGGATGAATCGGCATTGGAATGGCCGTTCACCATTGCTGCTGGTGGAAATCTTCACGGGGAAAAAGCCCCCTACCTAGTGTGCCAAATGTTGAAGGTCGTAAACGACACTTCCCCCGGACCTGCTTAGAGAGCAGCTCGCGGAGGTTCTTTCGATTCACGAGGGCTAGTCCCAGGAGATTCAGCGCAATGAGATGATGAACACAGAGGGTTTATGTGGTTCGGGCCGCCAGAGCGTAACACCCTACGTCCACGGGAGTGTTTGTGTATTGCCTTGCTTGAGCGTGTATGCGTTTCGATCCCTCGTGAAGGTCACCTGCTGAGTCCTTTTATAGTCCAAGGACTCTGCAGTCACAAGGTGGGCCCCGGGGCCCGACAGGTGGTCCCGGGGAGAGCCAAATCCTATACAAGGTCTAGGATTAAATGCTATCTACTTCCCTTTGTCAGGGGCTTTAATGTGCCGTCCCGCCGCGTCGTGCGCCAGGGCTACACATAGTTGCTGATGATGGCAGGGCATGTCCCGCCCGTCTTGTCCCCGTGGCTCACTCGTCCGTCTTGCGCAGTGGGTCTGTACCGGCTACTTGGACAAGACAGGACACTGGAGCCTTGACTTGCGCATGTGCAACTCCGCTTCACTTGGGAAAGGCGCGCATACTTAATACCTGTCTGAGCAGCGCACTCTTTCCTTTACTGCGGCCTCCTACCGCATTGAGTTGGTCGTCCGCCACGTGATCGCACCGGAGCCTGCCTCTGCAGGGAGTCGAGCGCCCGGCTGTATAGGCCACGTGGTGCCTCTGGAGCCTACCTCAGCGGAAGGGCGGAGGCTCAGCCCTGCGGGCCACGTGGTAGTTCTGGAGCCCTTCTCTGCGGGGAGACGGGCCTAGTCCCGGGGGTTGCTATGGCTACGTGCCAGCCCCGGAGCCTGCCTCGGTGGGGAGGCGAGGGTCCGGTTCTGCCGGCCATGTGGCAGCCCCGGAGCCCGCCTCGGTGGGGAGGCGAGGGTCCGGTTCTGTGTGCCACGTGGCTGCCCTGGAGCCCGCCTCAGCAGGGAGGCGAGGGTCTGGTCCTGCCGGCCACATGGCAGCCCGGGAGCCCGCCCCAGCGGGGAGGTAGGATCTGGTCCTTCCCTCCATGACGTGGCAGCCTCGGACTCTGCCTCCAAGTAAAGGCCGAGTCCTTAGCCGTTTTCTCCTTATGCGCGGGGTACCCGGTCTGCGGGGTACTGACAGTGGCCCCCGATCCCACCTCGGGAGAGCCATCGATACTACAGGTGGGGTCTTCTTCCTTATCTTCCCACGCAACTCTTGCGATTCCAATTCGGGGTAGTTCCCCGAGCGGCACGTCCCTGTCATCGTGGTGACGCGTCTCCCTCTGGTAAGCGGAGGCGCTGGACGTGCGCCGCGTGACATGACTTCTGCTTTCAATCGTGCTTTAACTGCGGCGGTTCCCAAGGTGGCTCCAGCATTTTCACTGCTTTTGCCTTTTCAAAAACCGCCGAGTTACCTCCCGCATAGTTGGCCACCCGACTCATCGTCTTTGCCGAGCAACCCGGGCCCTCATGTCATTGCCTATGCGGGTCTGTTGCTCTTATACCGAGGCTGTGGCGATTCACATGCCGCATCTGTTGGCTTGTAGAGGTGAATAAAAAGAGACCTTCCCCCCTAAGGGTCCTTTCTTCCGCTTCTGCATCCTTGCGCTCGTTCCACTTTCCCCAAGCCCAGTTCTTGCGCTCTAGCTCTCGATCTCCCCTTCCGGAGCCACCTCCTTCAACCTCATGGCGAGCATCCTGCCCAGGTCTCGGCTGTCCAGGTCTGCCGATCTGTTCCCCATGCGCCGGCTTCTCGGCTGGCAAGCCCCTGAGCAGGAGAAGTGGCTCCATCACGGGAATCTCCCACTGAACCTCACCGACGGGGAAATGGTGCTGTTCTCATCATACGTGCTAGCCGGCTTCGTTCCACCAGCATTTGCCTTCCTGGTAATGCTTCTGGAGACCTTCGGCCTCCAACTCCACCACCTTCCGCCGAACTCGATCTCCTTGCTGGCGGTCTTTGCTCACCTTTGCGAGATGTTCATGGGGGTGATGCCGTCAATGAAGCTCTTCAGGTACTTCTTTATACTGAGGCCACCGGCAAAAGCTCATAGGATCAGCTCGACGCCTACTACTTCCAGCGCCGAAGCAAGGTCCCCTCTAGGTACATTGATTCCTTCAGCTCTGCACGATGGGAGCAATGGCGCGAAGATTGGATGTTCATCAAGGTCCAGGCTCACGACCGGATGTGCCTCCCCACCGGGATCCCCTACTCTGAGCAGTCATTCTTGGAGGAGCGCTTAGAGGTGGAAAAGGCGTTTGACCCGATGTTGGAGAGGATCCAGATGCTGGCGGACCACGGACTGACGTCTGCGATGGTGTTGAGGGACTTCATGTCCCGACGCATGGCACCGCTCCAGCGCCGCACCCGCCTGGCATGGATGTACACTGGCCCAATGGACTGCACCCGGCTCATGACCGACCCCGACTCCAATCCGGACGAGTAGCTGCTGCATGATATGCTGGTCCTGGTCTGTGCCAACAACGTTTCCCCTGAGGGACTAGCCCTTCCGGCAGCCTGCCCCCCTATGCTTAGACTCCGAGCTGAAGAGGCGGCTGCTGAAGGCGATGCCGACGCTCGACGAGTCCAGCTGGCGCAGCGCCAGCTTGGAGACCCATTTCGGGGGGTCGACATTGCCGACAACGCCGAGGGAGGCTGAGATCCCTCAAGCAACGAAGATCCCCCAGGCGATGACCCCTCATGTGGGCTCCAGCTCCATCAGCGGGGAGGCATCGGCACCTCTGCTGACAAGGGGAAAGGGAAAGCACTAGTGCCGGTGTCAGACCTGACCCCCAAGAAGCGCGCCCGGTCACCGTTGTCAGTCCCCTCCGTTCCTCGTCAGGATGCCGGAGTCCCGCTGCACCCGGCGTCAGGGGGTGCAGGTGGCGCCACTTTGCCGCCCGAGTCCTCGACGTGCAAGAAGGGGAGGCTCCTCAACGCTGATGGGACCCAGCGTTCCCTCGCTGTTCGGAGGAGCGCCAGACTTCGGGAATGCTGCCGACTCCTCCATCTCAGGGGCCCCTAGAACACGCAGCGGCCCCCGCTGCGGGTTTGGGGGGTCCGGACCCCCCTAACCCTTTCGGGAAGCGGTGGAGCTTCAACGTCCCCCGGTAAGTCTGCATAAATTTCATCTTGGATGTTCTTTGCTGTGTGCTTACCCTGTAATATCCTTATGATTCGGGTTTGTCAGATTTCAGCGCAACCGCGACTACTCCTTCCCCGCCCACGCGCCCTTTTGCTGGTGGGCATGGTGCTCCAGCTGGCTCACGAGGCTCCTCTGCAGCCTCGGACCCTACTCGGGCGCACCGGGCTGCTGCCGCCGAGGTGCCACGGGCCTTCGTGCCAGAGGCCCCTACAGTAGCTGCTGAGGGTCTGCAACGCGCGCCTGCAACTGGTGCCATGCCCGCCAATGACTCTGCATCCACCGGCTACTCTACATCGGCCGATGCTACCGCGCCGACTGACACTGCTACATCGGCTGGCACCACCGCCCCGGGTGGAGCTCCCGGAGCTAGCTTAGGAGCCGTCGGCAGCAGTGCTGGGGCCTCCGCTGGGGAGGGGGCCCCTGGAGATGATGTGCCTACTTCCAGCAGCGGTTCCTCCCCGCCTTCTCCGATTGGGGGAGCTCTGGTCCCCGTCTCCCCGGTGGTCCTCCAAATGGAGGACGATATTGAAGAGGTGGGGAGGCAGGGATCCGCGGCTACGGTGGAGCCCCTCCCCCTGTCTGAAGCCATGGCCATAGCCTACTCTGGTTTTCGGCAGGCTCAGGCGGCCCTCGACCGGGAGAGGGGGAGGCTTGAGGACGAGGAGGACCGGCTCCAGGGATGGGTGAGGACCCTGGAAGCCCAGACCCGGTTGGCGAAGAGCTGGGTGGCACAGCGGGAGGCAGTCGTCCGGGAGGAGATGAAAATCCTCGACCAGGAGCGTGAGCTTATCGCTCGTCTGGACACCGTCACCCAAAAGCTGAAGGCGGATGCCACGGCGATCCATGCTGAGGCCAGCTCCTGCCTCCAGTACTGAAAGGAGCTCCAACAACTGTTATCTCACCGGGGGGCTGCTCTTGCCGAATGGGAGCAGGAGTTGGCAGTGAAGCCGGCTGAGGTGGAGGCGACCTCCCGCCGGCTCATCCTCCAGCAGGAAGGGGCGAGAATCCGTGCCGCCAAGCTAGACTGCCGGGATGCTGCCCTGGCTGAGGTGGATGAAAGTTTCCTAGAGGGGGGGTGAATAGGCTAATTGACCTGCAAATGACTTAATAAAACGAGGTTAATCACAGGGGGCGGACTAGTCCGGTCTAGGGGCGGACTAGTCCGGTCAGCCTGCGTGAAGAACCCTAAAAAGTGTTTTTAGTAAGTTTTAAGGGGATTTTCTCGAGGCTACAAGTGAGGATATGTTTAAGACAAGTTTAGAAACTATCAACACAAGAGTGAGTCAAGTTTTAACAAGATCAAGCAATGTGAGGCACAAGACAAGACTAGCAACCCTAGAGCTAAGTATGCAATAAACAAAATGCGAAGAACACGGAGACACAAGGATTTTATCCCGAGGTTCGATTCCACACAAGAATCTACGTCCCCATTGAGGAGTCCACAAAGGACCGGGTTCACCAACCCTTCCCTCACCAAGTTTACCGCACGGGCCTAACTTGGTTCTCCACTATCTCAAAGTGCGAATACAAGATTCGTTGGGGCTTCTCACAATCTGAGGCTCCCACACCACAAAGATGATCAACAACGCAAACACACTCAACACACAGCTCACAAAGACTCAATGAGTGCAAGAGATCGAACCGGGAGCACAAGCACGATGTTCTTCCTCTTCTCCACCTCACTAAACCCTAATCCACTCAAGAATTAGTTTTAGAGGGAAAGTTGGCAAGAAAGAGGCTTAAGAGTGCTCCAAGTTGGCTGTGGCGGCGCTAGGGTTCCAGCTTTTTTGAAATGAGGCCGGGGGTCCCCTTTTTATAGGAGTCTCGAGCCCAAACTGCTGACCTCAGCAAAAGGGCGGACTAGTCCGGCCTCAGGCCCGGACTAGTCCGACCTCCGGCCTGGACTAGTCTGGCCTAGGGGACCACTGACCCCTCTGACACTGTCGCACTGCGCGGCAATCGTCACGCTACCCGCCAAAGTTCAAATTCAAACGGTAACTTCCACAGCGGACTAGTCCGACCCTTACCGGACTAGTCCGATCTCACACAGAACCTTTTGTTCCGTGTGAAAACGGACTAGTCTGGAGACCACGGACTAGTCCGGCCCCAAGGGCGGACTAGTCCGGCCTTCCCAGACTTAGTCACAAAACCTCTCTGCACTCAGCACCACGGACTAGTCCGGCCCAAGGACGGACTAGTCCGATCTCACACAGGACCTTTTGGTCCGCCCCAAAACGGACAAGTCCGCTCTCTAGGACTTAGTCTCGAAACTCCACTTCAAGGGGTACCCCGTACTAGTCCGATCCACTACAGACTAGTCCGAAGTCACACAGGACCTTCTGGTCCATGTGAAAACGGACTAGTCTGGCCAGGAGCGGACTAGTCCGGCCCTAAGGCGGACTAGTCTGGCCACTCCTGCCAGACTACTCTAACTTCAACTCCAAATATGATTTCTACCTCAACCACCACTCTTGAGCTCCTACTTTGATCTCTTTGCACTTTATGCACACACCCTCCTATTTCTACGGCTAGTCTAACTCAACACGCTAGAAACCCTAGTTTCTACGCTTCGAGTCGACTCCGTTTCCTTCCTTTTCCTTTTTGAGGGTTTGCGTCTCCAATCGAGTCCATACCTGTGCTAAGATCACATGAGCTCATTAGCGACTTAATCGTCATCATCAATCATCCAAAACCCACGGGGAACATAGATGCACTTTCAATCTCCCCCTTTTTGGTGATTGATGACAACACATCAAGTCCTTCACAAATAAGAGTATAAAAATTGGTTTTCATAACTTGTGTGCGTATGAATGACTCCCCCTCAATGTATGCAGCATGTAAAAGAGGTGGAGGAGTTCTTTCATACCCACACACGTTATGGTGGGGTGCCTACGTGATGTGCTCAACAATTGTGACAAGACATAAAAAGCATCAATATAATCAAAAGATTGGCAATAGGAACAATATATTGATATTTAACAACATTAGAAAGTCTTGCACAAATGTAAACAACCAAGTAGCATGAATAAGTTACAAAAGAGGTCCAAATGACAAGAACACACCACACACACAAAAGACTACTATTTCCCCCAAACACACACAAAGGACTGACTCCCCCTAACTCTCCCCCTTTGGCATCAAGGCACCAAAAAGGAAAAGAAGAGGGGGACAAGGACCCGAAAGCTAGTCCTCGTCCTCGTCACTATCGCCGTCGCGGGAGTCACTCTCCGTGGCCTCCGGGTCCTCGATGTCTTCCTCATGATCATCGTCGTCGTCGTTGGAGCCCGGTGAGGAGGTACCCTCCGTCTCACCCAAGAGTGCCAACTCCTCGGGGGTGAGAAGGGGGTAAGGAGTGAGATCGTCGTCAGAGGCCTCAGGGCTCATCGGAATCTCCATCTTGTCGCAGAGCTTCCTCACGTACCTCTCAGTCCGCTGAGCCCGCACCTCGTCTTTGCGGCACGAGGTGAAGATGGACCTAAGAAACTTGAGGACTCCGCTGCTAGAGGAGCCACCGGGTGAGTGAGTGGCACGGCGAGAGGCTCCACCATGAGGTTCCTCCGGTTGAGAGGGAGGATCCGCGTTCTTCCGGCGCGGAGGGATCTGGACAGCAGGAGGCATCTGGGGTCGGAGAGGCTGGTGAGTGGTGTCCTTCACAAACACAAGCCCGGACACCTTCTCGATCAGACACATAATGTACAGTGCATAACCACAGGCACGGTTGGGCGTGTGTGAGATGTTGTAGATATCATCAAAGATGTAATCTACAAGGTTGAACATCTCATGTCCATCGATGAGAGCCAACAGGTGCCTGAGGTGACCCTGGATGATCCCTGCATCCCCTTCCTTCGGAGCCACTGTCCTCCTAAGAATTCTGTTGAGGATGCTGTAGAACGGGAGGATGTTCCTGGCCAGTCCAGCTTCACACTTGACGTGAGGAGGGTACATATAGCTCATGTCATCCCTGCCCATGGCCTTGAGATTGGAGATAATGATCTCATGGTCCAGGTGACTCTCCAGACCAAGAGCCTGAGCAAAAACGTCAAAAGTGGCATAGTACTGCTCACCGTTGGTCATCCAAGTGATTGCACAGTCACCACGAGAGTGGAAGTGAACCGTGGTATAGAACTGAACTATGACCTCCTCATTCCAGTCATACTTGAACCCGAGAATGTCCTTGATTCCGTGGCGCTCAGCTGCCTCGATCACTGCGTCAAACGCCTCATGCTTCTTCTGGGCCATATAGGTCCAGTCCACCCATTGAGCCTGGATCACTGGCTTCTTCATGGCCTGGTAGACTGTGCGATAGTAATCGCAATGGAAGTCACACCAGAACTGAGAGTCGGCGGTGGACCTCTCATACCTATAGACATTCTCGTCTCTGAGCCTCCTGGCCTTCTCAGCTCCTTTTCCTTTGAATGTGTTAGCTGAGAGGTTGGGCTGACGGTTTGGATTACGTGCTGGACTGTGCATCACAAGAGGGCCAACAGCCTGAGCCTTCCCTTTTTCACGAATCAAAACTCCTCCGGGTGCCTTCTTGGCTGGCACCTTGACGGAGGGCTTCTTCTTCTTCGGTTCGACTGGAGCCGGAGCCTTTCCTTTCTTAGGGTCACGCTCGACCCTTGGCTCTTCTTCCCTTTGGGCTTGCTCCTTGCCCTTTGCCTTCTCGCCAACAATGACGAGTTTCTTCCTTTTAGGGGCATTGGCCTCAGCGGCCCTGGAGTTGTGAGCCTCCTTGTCTTGTCTCTTCTTCTTCCTCAGGTCATTGAGAGATTCGGCAGTTGCTCGTGCCAAGGCTTCTTCCTCATTGTAGATGGTGGCAGCTACTTTGGAGGCTTCGAGTGCCTTCAACCGCCTTTCTTCTTTTTCTTTCTGCACCTTAATGAGGGCAGCCTTCGTCCTCGCTTCGACGATTTGAGCCTTGGTGCGGCCCTCCCGGGGTATTTCTGCACCTCTCTCCTCGGTGCGGCCCCGATAGGTCTCGAGGCGTTCTTCATCGCCCGCGGGGTTGAGACGAGAAGGAGAGCGCTCCGAGTTCGACATGCTGCGGAAAATACATAGACGGGAAGGTATGAGTCCAAGGAGATGGAAGCATTGAGGAAGAAGTCTCGAGAGAAGACTAGGACTAGGGTTTGTTATGTGCAAACGGGACTTGTCCGCCAGGGGCCGGACTAGTCCGGGTTGCACAGGATAAACCCTAACCCTAATCGAATCATCGAAAAATCTTCAGATCAGCGCGCAATACTCCTAGGCTATGATCACAAGGGTATATGGAGCAACATCTATGAAGGTATTCCTATCAAAAACCTCAAGAATCAAAAATGGGGAAAGTTTTTGAAAAAGCTAGAATACCTTCTTAAATCCGCGAGAATCGACGAAATCGACGATGGATTGCGAAGGTGAAGCGCGGAGAAACGTTCCCTCACTCCCAAGGGCTCCAATGCACGGATTGGAATCAAGATTTGGTGGTTGGAGCGAAAAATTGCCAAAAGAGGCGGTTGCTTGAGCGTGGGAGAGGGAGAGGCGCGAGTGAGAGGAAGAGGAGGGTCTGGGCCGACCCTGGGGGTTTAAGCCCCCAAGGGCCGGACTAGTCCGGTGCTGGGACGGACTAGTCCGGTGAGCGGACCAGACGCGGACTAGTCTGCCTCCGGACTAGTCCGGCCTCAGAGCGGACTAGTCCGGTATGCGGACTAGCCGCGGACTAGTCTGGACCCGGACTTGTCCGTCCAAGGGGCGAACTAGTCCGGTCCGACTAGGCTGAAAAATTGTATTTTAGAGCTTTGCCCTCCAATCATTTGTCCTTTTGGACAACAAGCAATGCAAACATGATTATTGAAGATAAATATGACACAAACATGATCAATTTTCAAGAAAAAGTTTTCTCAAACGGATTTTGAAGAGAAATCATGATAGAGAAGAGTTTTTTAAAATAGCTCAAAAAGTGAGAAATGTGGTTTAAGCCACATTCCTAGAATCCAAAATGTTTAGCTCACTTCTTAGCTCACAGAAACGCTTCTCATCAAGAGGCTTGGTGAAGATATCCACTAGTTGATGTTCCGTCCTCACATGAGAAATTATAATATCTCCCTTCATTGAGTGATCTCGCAAGAAATGGTGTCGAATGTCTATGTGTTTGGTCCTAGAGTGCTCCACCGGATTATGGGCTATCTTGATGGCACTCTCATTGTCACACAAGAGTGGAATGTTGCGCAAGTTAATCCCATAATCCCTAAGGGTTTGTCGCATCCAGAGAAGTTGTGCACAACAACTTCCGGCTGCAACATATTCCGCTTCGGCGGTGGAGAGAGCAATAGAGTTTTGCTTCTTGGAGGACCAAGACACTAGAGATCGACCCAAGAATTGGCATGTACCCGATGTGCTCTTCCTATCAACTTTTCACCCCGCATAGTCCGCATCGGAATATCCAATGAGGTTAAACTTAGATCCTTTGGGGTACCAAAGTCCTAGGGAAGGTGTGTGTACTAGATATCTCAAGATCCTTTTAACGGCAGTCAAATGACAAGCCTTAGGTGCCGCTTGAAAGCGAGCACACATACACACACTTAGCATGATATCGGGCCTAGATGCACAAAAATAGAGAAGTGAACCAATCATAGACCTATATAACTTTTGATCCACACTTGGACCATCCTCATTTAGGTCTAGGTGTCCATTTGTCCACACAGGGGTTTTGATGGGTTTTGCCTTATCCATGTCAAACTTGCTTAGAATATCTTGTGTATACTTAGTTTGACTTATGAACGTCCCTTCTTTGAGTTGTTTTACTTGAAATCCTAGAAAGAACTTCAACTCACCCATCATGGACATTTCAAACCTCTCCGTCATTATCTTGGAGAACTCATCACAAAACACCTTATTTGTGGAACCAAATATGATGTCATCCACATATATTTGGCACACAAAAAGATCTTCGTTGAAGTGCTTTGTGAAAAGGGTATAATCCGCTTTGCCTATCCTAAAACCATTTTCAACTAGAAAGTCTCTTAGGCACTCATACCAAGCTCTAGGAGCTTGCTTGAGGCCATAAAGAGCCTTTCACAATTTGTAAACATGGTTAGGATAGTCTTGGTCTTCAAACCCTGGAGGTTGCTCTACATAAACTTCTTCCTTGATTGGGCCATTAAGGAATGCACTCTTAACATCCATTTGGTAGAGCTTGAAGTCATGATGAGTAGCAAAGGCTAGTAATATCCGAATTGACTCAAGCCTAGCTACGGGAGCAAATGTCTCATCAAAATCCAATCCTTCAACTTGTGAGTACCCTTTTGCCACAAGTCGTGCCTTGTTCCTAGTTACCACGCCATGCTCATCTTGTTTGTTGTGGAACACCCACTTGGTTCCAACAACATTAGCTTGTGGGCGCTTGACAAGCTCCCAAACCTTATTCCTTTCAAAGTTATTGAGCTCCTCTTGCATGGCAACTACCCAATCCGGATCTCTTAAGGCATCTTCAACCTTATGGGGTTCCAAGGATGAGACAAAGGAGAAATGCTCACAAAAGTTTGCAACACGTGAACGTGTTGTTACTCCTCTTGTGATATCTCCTAGAATGTTGTCAACGGGATGATCCCGTTGAACACTTTGATGAACACGAGGATGCGGAGGTTGAGCTCTTGAATCACTTGCTTCATCTTCTTCACTTTGGTCTCCCCCTTGATCCAAGCCTCCCCCTTGATCTTCATTCCCATTATCATTTTGGGGAGTATCTAGTGGATCTCCAACTTGTCCAATGGGGGTTTGACCTACTTCATAATGATGATGGTCACTTGGGCTTTGAGATGGTTCTTGTGGGCGAACATCTCCACGTGCCATTCTCCTTAGAGCTTCTAGTGGAGGTTCCTCTTGATCAAGGGCATGTTGATCAACTCGCTCCACTTGAGAGCCATTGGTTTCGTCAAACACCACGTCACATGCTACTTCAACAATTCCGGAGGATTTGTTGAACACACGGTACGCATGAGTGTTTGAGTCATATCCAAGCGAGAAACCCTCATCGGACTTTGAAGCAAACTTCGAAGTCCTAGGCTTCTTGTTGAGGATATAACACTTGCTACCAAAAACACGAAAGTAAGAAACATTGGGTTTCTTACCAACGAGAAGCTCATAAGGAGTCTTCTTGTGGAGGCGATGAAGGTACAATCGGTTTACGGCATGGCAAGCGGTGTTAACCGCTTCCGCCCAAAACCGGTCCGATGTTTTGTACTCATCTAGCATCGTCCTTGACATCTCAATGAGCGTCCTATTCTTTCTTTCAGCAATTCCATTTTGTTGAGGAGAATAGGGAGCGGAAAACTCATGCTTGATGCCCTCCTCATCTAGGAACTCTTCTACTTGCATGTTCTTGAATTCGGTGCCATTGTCACTCCTTATAGCGTTTATCCTTAAGGTGAACTCATTTTGAGCTCTCCTTAGGAATTTCTTGAGGACACCGGGGGTTTCACTCTTATCATGCAAGAAGAACACCCAAGTATATCTAGAGAAGTCATCAACGATGACTAGACCATACTTGTTGCCACCGATGCTAATGTAAGCAATGGGGCCAAAAAGATCCATATGGAGTAACTCCAAAGGTCTAGTTGTCGTCATGACATTCTTAGAGGGGTGTTGAGATCCTACTTGCTTTCCCGCTTGGCACGCACCACATGGCCTATCCTTTTCAAATACCACATCCTTTAGGCCACGAACGTGCTCTCCTTTAAGGAGCTTTTGAAGGTTCCTCATTCCAACATGGGCAAGCCTTCTATGCCAAAGCCATCACATGTTGGCTTTCGCCATTAAGCATGTGTCAAGTTGAGCCTTATCCGTGGTAAAGTCCACAAGATACAACTTTCCCTTGAGCACTCCCTTAAAGGCTATTGAGTCATTACCCTCTCTCAGAACATTCACACCCTCACTAGAAAAGACACACTTATATCCTTTATCACAAAGCTGTGATATGGATAGGAGATTATAGTCTAGGGAATCAACATGCAAAACATTAGATAAAGTATGCGAAGAGGAGATAGCAATTTTACCAGAGCCAAAGATTTTCCCTTGGCTATTATCCCCAAAGTAGATTCCTTCACTTGGGTCCTCGTTCTCCTCATACTCTATGAACATGCTCCTCTCTCCGGTCATGTGGTTGGTACATCCGCTATCCAACACCCATTTCGATCCACCGGAGGAGTAAGCCTACAAAACAAGTTTATGCCTTCCTTTTAGGTACCCAAGCGGAGTTGGGTCCTTTCACGTTAGTAGTTAGGCATTTGGGAACCCACACGCAAGGCTTGGAGCTCTTGCGGAGTGGCCCAACATATCTAGCAAACACTTTGCCGTGTTTGTTCCTCTTTAGCACATAAGATGCATCAAAATCATGGAATAGAGGATGCGATTCAGATTTAGGCAATTTGTTGCTAGAGTGTGAGTTCTTTTCAATTTTAGTTGGGGATGAACTCCCCTTAACAAAGACAATCATGTCTTTGCCATACTTGGAGGTTTTGGCGTTATGCCTTCCACCTCTAGTATAGCCAAGACCGTCCTTGACATGGAGAGGTCTTGTGTTGGTGTATGCACTTCGTGCATACGCCACCTTCTCCTTGTCAAAGATGGCACCCTTAGGTGCTTGCTTGCCTTGTGCTGAGTTGAGTTCATCCTTAAGCTTAAGGATTAAGTTAGAGCACTTGCAAGGCGGAGTTGCATTTGGATGAGGCCTTTGAGAAGGTTGAGCTCTTAGAGGAAGAGGCTACATTGTTCTTGAGAGACTCAACTTGAGTCTCAAGGATTTTGTTAACTTTCGACAAGTTCTCAAGTTCATCCTTGAGCTCAATTGTTTTCTCCTCAAGACTTGAACACGTTTTCTTACTTAGAGCAAGTTCGTGTTCCAATGCCTTGCTCTTCTCTCTTTCAAGCTCAAGAAGCTCGTTAAGCTCTTGACATCTCTCCTTCTCAAGGATGAGCATGTCCTCTTGTCTGTTGATGAGATCCTCCTTCTCAAAGATCTCATCCATAAGCAACTTCATCCTACGCAGGGTGCTTTTGCTTATGTCCTTAAACATGTGCTCATTTTCACTAGCGCTATCAAATTCATCATGAGAGGAAATGGAGGAGGAGGAGTGAGATGTTACCTTTCTCCTTCCCTCCTTTGCCATAAGGCAAGTTGGTTTGTAGTCGTCGTTGAGGTTGGGGAAGAGCTTGCTTCCCTTGGAGCTCCTCCCGATGGCTATGGTAGCCATCTTCTCCTCTTCTTCTTCGGAGGAGGACTCATCGTTAGAGTCCCACTCCTTCCCCAAGTGGGCTTGTCCGGAGGGCCTCTTCTTCTTGAAGAATTTCTTATCTTGAGGCTTGCCCTCCTTCTTCTTCTTTGCTTCTTCATGTGGGCAATCAGCGATGAAGTGCCCATACTCGCCACAATTGTAGCAAGACCTTTTTGATTTGGGCCTTGCTCTTTCCTTCCCTTTGCCCTCATGGTTGTATCCACCTTTCTTCCTTCTCATCATTCTCTTGAATTTGTTGATGAAGAAGGCCTCTTCCTCATCGGTGTCGAGGCTCTCCTCATCACTTTCTTCTTGATCCTTTGAAGAGGGTGTTGCCTTGAGTGCAACGTTCTTCATCTTGGAGGCGGTGAACTTCTGAAGGTCATTGTAGAAGAGCGCCTCCTTCTCCATGATCTCGTGGTTGATGATCCTACCAAGGACCTCCTCCGGGGTCATTTGAATGAACCCCGGGCTTTCTCGAATCATAGAGCAAAGAGCGACGTTCCTAGGCATGAATGCCCGGATCATCCTCTTCACAACCTTGTGGTCGGTCCACTTGGTGCAGCCATATGATAGGCTCTTGTTGATAAGTACCTTCAACCGGTTGTACATGTCTTGGGGGGATTCACCATCCAAGATGGCGAATCTCCCAAGCTCTCCTTCGATGAGCTCGATCTTGGCCTCCTTGACCACCCGATTTCCTTCATGCGCCGTCTTGAGGGTGTTCCATATGTCTTTGGCCACCTCAAGGCCATCGACGCAGTTGAACTCATCTCCTGAGAGAGATGAGATAATCACACCCGCAGCTTGAGCGTTGCGGTGGATGAGGATGGCTTGTTCTTGAGTGATGTTGTCCTCATCCTTCGGAATCTCCATCCCGGTCATGACAATTTGCCACAACGCCGGGTTGAGTGACACGAGGTGGATCTTCATATTATGTTTCCACATCCCGTAATCAGTTCCATCGAATTGGGGAGGTTTCCCCAATGGGATGGAGAGGTAGTAGTTGTTGGTGGCAAGGCGTTCATAGTTGAACCCTTGTCGGTTGTAGTTGACTCCGCCACTACCACTTGATTGGTTCGACGGATCGATCTTGGAGATGTTCAGCTTCTCCCAGAGCTTCGCCTTGAGTTGGCGAGTCTCCTCATCGTCCGTTGGCTTATCTTGATAGGCCAGCGTCTCCTCACGGGTTGCCTCGTAGTTGCTGCTCGAGGCGTCGTCATTCACCACTCCGGCCATCTCTCCGAGTTGTTAGACTCTTTGTGGAGAGTCCTGCTCTGATACCAATTGAAAGTTGCCTAGAGTGGGGGTGAATAGGCTAATTGACCTGCAAATGACTTAATAAAACGAGGTTAAATCACAGGGGGCGGACTAGTCCGGTCTAGGGGCGGACTAGTCCGGTCAGCCTGCGTGAAGAACCCTAAAAACTGTTTCTAGTAAGTTTTAAGGGGATTTTCTCGAGGCTACAAGTGAGGATATGTTTAAGACAAGTTTAGAAACTATCAACACAAGAGTGAGTCAAGTTTTAACAAGATCAAGCAATGTGAGGCACAAGACAAGACTAGCAACCCTAGAGCTAAGTATGCAATAAACAAAATGCGAAGAACACGGAGACACAAGGATTTTATCCCGAGGTTCGATTCCACACAAGAATCTACGTCCCCGTTGAGGAGTCCACAAAGGACCGGGTTCACCAACCCTTCCCTCACCAAGTTTACCGCACGGGCCTAACTTGGTTCTCCACTATCTCAAAGTGCGAATACAAGATTCGTTGGGGCTTCTCACAATCTGAGGCTCCCACACCACAAAGATGATCAACAACGCAAACACACTCAACACACAGCTCACAAAGACTCAATGAGTGCAAGAGATCGAACCGGGAGCACAAGCACGATGTTCTTCCTCTTCTCCACCTCACTAAACCCTAATCCACTCAAGAATTAGTTTTAGAGGGAAAGTTGGCAAGAAAGAGGCTTAAGAGTGCTCCAAGTTGGCTGTGGCGGCGCTAGGGTTCTAGCTTTTTTGAAATGAGGCCGGGGGTCCCCTTTTTATAGGAGTCCCGAGCCCAAACTGCTGACCTCAGCAAAAGGGCGGACTAGTCCGGCCTCAGGCCCGGACTAGTCTGGCCTAGGGGACCACTGACCCCTCTGACACTGTCGCACTGCGCGGCAATCGTCACGCTACCCGCCAAAGTTCAAATTCAAACGGTAACTTCCACAACGGACTAGTCCAGCCCTTACCGGACTAGTCCGATCTCACACAGAACCTTTTGTTCCGTGTGAAAACGAACTAGTCTGGAGACCACGGACTAGTCCGGCCTTCCCAGACTTAGTCTCAAAACCTCTCTGCACTCATCACCATGGACTAGTCCGGCCCAAGGATGGACTAGTCCGATCTCACACAGGACCTTTTGGTCCGCCCCAAAACGGACAAGTCCGCTCTCTAGGACTTAGTCTCAAAACTCCACTTCAAGGGGTACCCCGGACTAGTCCGGTCCACTACGGACTAGTCCGAAGTCACACAGGACCTTCTGGTCCGTGTGAAAACGGACTAGTCTGGCCAGGAGTGGACTAGTCCGGCGCTAAGGCGGACTAGTCCGGCCACTCCTGCCAGACTACTCTAACTTCAACTCCAAATAGGATTTCTACCTCAACCACCACTCTTGAGCTCCTACTTTGATCTCTTTGCACTTTATGCACACACCCTCCTATTTCTACGGCTAGTCTAACTCAACACGCTAGAAATCCTAGTTTCTACGCTTCGAGTCAACTCCGTTTCCTTCCTTTTCCTTTTTGAGGGTTTGCGTCTCCAATCGATTCCATACCTGTGCTAAGATCACATGAGCTCATTAGCGACTTAATCGTCATCATCAATCATCCAAAACCCACGGGGAACCTAGATGCACTTTCAATCTCCCCCTTTTTGGTGATTGATGACAACACATCAAGTCCTTCACAAATAAGAGTATAAAAATTGGTTTTCATAACTTGTGTGCGTATGAATGACCCCCCCTCAATGTATGCAGCATGTAAAAGAGGTGGATGAGTTCTTTCATACCCACACACGTTATGGTGGGGTGCCTACGTGATGTGCTCAACAATTGTGACAAGACATAAAAAGCATCAATATAATCAAAAGATTGGCAATAGGAACAATATATTGATATTTAACAACATTAGCAAGTCTTGGACAAATGTAAACAACCAAGTAGCATGAATAAGTTACAAAAGAGGTCCAAATGACAAGAACACACCACACACACAAAAGACTACTATTTCCCCCAAACACACACAAAGGACTGACTCCCCCTAACTCTCCCCCTTTGGCATCAAGGCACCAAAAAGGAAAAGAAGAGGGGGACAAGGACCCAAAAGCTAGTCCTCGTCCTCGTCACTATCGCCGTCGCGGGAGTCACTCTCCGTGGCCTCCGGGTCCTCGATGTCTTCCTCATGATCATCGTCGTCGTCGTTGGAGCCCGGTGAGGAGGTACCCTCCGTCTCACCCAAGAGTGCCAACTCCTCGGGGGTGAGAAGGGGGTAAGGAGTGAGATCGTCGTCAGAGGCCTCAGGGCTCATCGGAATCTCCATCTTGTCGCAGAGCTTCCTCACGTACCTCTCAGTCCGCTGAGCCCGCACCTCGTCTTTGCGGCACGAGGTGAAGATGGACCTAAGAAACTTGAGGACTCCGCTGCTAGAGGAGCCACCGGGTGAGTGAGTGGCAAGGCGAGAGGCTCCACCACGAGGTTCCTCCGGCTGAGAGGGAGGATCCGCGTTCTTCCGGCGCGGAGGGATCTGGACAGCAGGAGGCATCTGGGGTCGGAGAGGCTGGTGAGTGGTGTCCTTCACAAACACAAGCCCGTACACCTTCTCGACCAGACACATAATGTACAGTGCATAACCACAGGCACGGTTGGGCGTGTGTGAGATGTTGTAGATATCATCAAAGATGTAATCTACAAGGTTGAACATCTCATGTCCATCGATGAGAGCCAACAGGTGCCTGAGGTGACCCTGGATGATCCCTGCATCCCCTTCCTTCGGATCCACTGTCCTCCTAAGAATTCTGTTGAGGATGCTGTAGAACGGGAGGATGTTCCTGGCCAGTCCAGCTTCACACATGACGTGAGGAGGGTACATATAGCTCATGTCATCCCTGTCCATGGCCTTGAGATTGGAGATAATGATCTCATGGTCCAGGTGACTCTCCAGACCAAGAGCCTGAGCAAAAACCTCAAAAGTGGCATAGTACTGCTCACCGTTGGTCATCCAAGTGATTGCACGGTCACCACGAGAGTGGAAGTGAACCGTGGTATAGAACTGAACTATGACCTCCTCATTCTAGTCATACTTGAACCCGAGAATGTCCTTGATTCCGTGGCGCTCAGCTGCCTCGATCACTGCGTCAAACGCCTCATGCTTCTTCTGGGCCACATAGGTCCAGTCCACCCATTGAGCCTGGATCAGTGGCTTCTTCATGGCCTGGTAGACTGTGCGATAGTAATCGCAATGGAAGTCACACCAGAACTGAGAGTCGGCGGTGGACCTCTCATACCTATAGACATTCTCGTCTCTGAGCCTCCTGGCCTTCTCAGCTCCTTTTCCTTTGAATGTGTTAGCTGAGAGGTTGGGCTGACGGTTTGGATTACGTGCTGGACTGTGCATCACAAGAGGGCCAACAGCCTGAGCCTTCCCTTTTTCACGAATCAAAACTCCTCCGGGTGCCTTCTTGGCTGGCACCTTGACGGAGGGCTTCTTCTTCTTCGGCTCGACTGGAGCCGGAGCCTTTCCTTTCTTAGGGTCACGCTCGACCCTTGGCTCTTCTTCCCTTTGGGCTTGCTCCTTGCCCTTTGCCTTCTCGCCAACAATGACGAGTTTCTTCCTTTTAGGGGCATTGGCCTCAGCGGCCCTGGAGTTGTGAGCCTCCCTGTCTTGTCTCTTCTTCTTCCTTAGGTCATTGAGAGATTCGGCAGTTGCTCGTGCCAAGGCTTCTTCCTCATTGTAGATGGTGGCAGCTACTTTGGAGGCTTCGAGTGCCTTCAACCGCCTTTCTTCTTTTTCTTTCTGCACCTTAATGAGGGCAGCCTTCGTCCTCGCTTCGACGATTTGAGCCTTGGTGCGGCCCTCCCGGGGTATTTCTGCACCTCTCTCCTCGGTGCGGCCCCGATAGGTCTCGAGGCGTTCTTCATCGCCCGCGGGGTTGAGACGAGAAGGAGAGCGCTCCGAGTTCGACATGCTGCGGAAAATACATAGACGGGAAGGTATGAGTCCAAGGAGATGGAAGCATTGCGGAAGAAGTCTCGAGAGAAGACTAGGACTAGGGTTTGTTATGTGCAAACGGGACTTGTCCGCCAGGGGCCGGACTAGTCCGGGTTGCACAGGATAAACCCTAACCCTAATCGAATCATCGAAAAATCTTCAGATCAGCGCGCAATACTCCTAGGCTATGATCACAAGGGTATATGGAGCAACATCTATGAAGGTATTCCTATCAAAAACCTCAAGAATCAAAAATGGGGAAAGTTTTTGAAAAAGCTAGAATACCTTCTTAAATCCGCGAGAATCGACGAAATCGACGATGGATTGCGAAGGTGAAGCGCGGAGAAACGATCCCTCACTCCCAAGGGCTCCAATGCACGGATTGGAATCAAGATTTGGTGGTTGGAGCGAAAAATTGCCAAAAGAGGCGGTTGCTTGAGCGTGGGAGAGGGAGAGGCGCGAGTGAGAGGAAGAGGAGGGTCTGGGCCGACCCTGGGGGTTTAAGCCCCCAAGGGCCGGACTAGTCCGGTGCTGGGACGGACTAGTCCAGTGAGCGGACCAGACGCGGACTAGTCTACCTCCGGACTAGTCCGGCCTCAGAGCGGACTAGTCCGGTATGCGGACTAGCCGCGGACTAGTCTGGACCCGGACTTGTCCGTCCAAAGGGCGGACTAGTCCGGTCCGACTAGGCTGAAAAATTGTATTTTAGAGCTTTGCCCTCCAATCATTTGTCCTTTTGGACAACAAGCAATGCAAACATGATTATTGAAGATAAATATGACACAAACATGATCAATTTTCAAGAAAAAGTTTTCTCAAACGGATTTTGAAGAGAAATCATGATAGAGAAGAGTTTTTCAAAATAGCTCAAAAAGTGAGAAATGTGGTTTAAGCCACATTCCTAGAATCCAAAATGTTTAGCTCACTTCTTAGCTCACAGAAACGCTTCTCATCAAGAGGCTTGGTGAAGATATCCGCTAGTTGATGTTCCGTCCTCACATGAGAAATTACAATATCTCCCTTCATTGAGTGATCTCGCAAGAAATGGTGTCGAATGTCTATGTGTTTGGTCCTAGAGTGCTCCACCGGATTATGGGCTATCTTGATGGCACTCTCGTTGTCACACAAGAGTGGAATGTTGCGCAAGTTAATCCCATAATCCCTAAGGGTTTGTCGCATCTAGAGAAGTTGTGCACAACAACTTCCGGCTGCAACATATTCCGCTTCGGCGGTGGAGAGAGCAATAGAGTTTTGCTTCTTGGAGGACCAAGACACTAGAGATCGACCCAAGAATTGGCATGTACCCGATGTGCTCTTCCTATCAACTTTGCACCCCGCATACTCTGCATCGGAATATCCAATGAGGTTAAACTTAGATCCTTTGGGGTACCAAAGTCCTAGGGAAGGTGTGTGTACTAGATATCTCAAGATCCTTTTAACGGCGGTCAAATGACGAGCCTTAGGTGCCGCTTGAAAGCGAGCACACATACACACACTTAGCATGATATCAGGCCTAGATGCACAAAGATAGAGAAGTGAACCAATCATAGACCTATATAACTTTTGATCCACACTTGGACCATCCTCATTTAGGTCTAGGTGTCCATTTGTCCCCATAGGGGTTTTGATGGGTTTTGCCTTATCCATGTCAAACTTGCTTAGAATATCTTGTGTATACTTAGTTTGACTTATGAACGTCCCTTCTTTGAGTTGTTTTACTTGAAATCCTAGAAAGAACTTCAACTCACCCATCATGGACATTTCAAACCTCTCCGTCATTATCTTGGAGAACTCATCACAAAACACCTTATTTGTGGAACCAAATATGATGTCATCCACATATATTTGGCACACAAAAAGATCTTCGTTGAAGTGCTTTGTGAAAAGGGTATAATCCGCTTTGCCTATCCTAAAACCATTTTCAACTAGAAAGTCTCTTAGGCACTCATACCAAGCTCTAGGAGCTTGCTTGAGGCCATAAAGAGCCTTTCGCAATTTGTAAACATGGTTAGGATAGTCTTGGTCTTCAAACCCTGGAGGTTGCTCTACATAAACTTCTTCCTTGATTGGGCCCTTAAGGAATGCACTCTTAACATCCATTTGGTAGAGCTTGAAGTCATGATGAGTAGCAAAGGCTAGTAATATCCGAATTGACTCAAGCCTAGCTACGGGAGCAAATGTCTCATCAAAATCCAATCCTTCAACTTGTGAGTACCCTTTTGCCACAAGTCGTGCCTTGTTCCTAGTTACCACGCCATGCTCATCTTGTTTGTTGTGGAACACCCACTTGGTTCCAACAACATTAGCTTGTGGGCGCTTGACAAGCTCCCAAACCTTGTTCCTTTCAAAGTTATTGAGCTCCTCTTGCATGGCAACTACCCAATCCGGATCTCTTAAGGCATCTTCAACCTTATGGGGTTCCAAGGATGAGACAAAGGAGAAATGCTCACAAAAGTTTGCAACACGTGAACGTGTTGTTACTCCTCTTGTGATATCTCCTAGAATGTTGTCAACGGGATGATCCCGTTGAACACTTTGATGAACACGAGGATGCGGAGGTTGAGCTCTTGAATCACTTGCCTCATCTTCTTCACTTTGGTATCCCCCTTGATCCAAGCCTCCCCCTTGATCTTCATTCCCATTATCATTTTGGGGAGTATCTAGTGGATCTCCAACTTGTCCAATGGGGGTTTGACCTACTTCATAATGATGATGGTCACTTGGGCTTTGAGATGGTTCTTGTGGGCGAACATCTCCAAGTGCCATTCTCCTTAGAGCTTCTAGTGGAGGTTCCTCTTGATCAAGGGCATCTTGATCAACTTGCTCCACTTGAGAGCCATTGGTTTCGTCAAACACCACGTCACATGCTACTTCAACAATTCCGGAGGTTTTGTTGAACACACGGTACGCATGAGTGTTTGAGTCATATCCAAGCAAGAAACCCTCATCGGACTTTGAAGCAAACTTCGAAGTCCTAGGCTTCTTGTTGAGGATATAACACTTGCTACCAAAAACACGAAAGTAAGAAACATTGGGTTTCTTACCAACGAGAAGCTCATAAGGAGTCTTCTTGAGGAGGCGATGAAGGTACAATCGGTTTACGGCATGGCAAGCGGTGTTAACCGCTTCCGCCCAAAACCGGTCCGATGTTTTGTACTCATCTAGCATCGTCCTTGACATCTCAATGAGCGTCCTATTCTTTCTTTCGGCAATTCCATTTTGTTGAGGAGAATAGGGAGCGGAAAACTCATGCTTGATGCCCTCCTCATCTAGGAACTCTTCTACTTGCATGTTCTTGAATTCGGTGCCATTGTCACTCCTTATAGCGTTTATCCTTAAGGTGAACTCATTTTGAGCTCTCCTTAGGAATTTCTTGAGGACACCGGGGGTTTCACTCTTATCATGCAAGAAGAACACCCAAGTATATCTAGAGAAGTCATCAACAATGACTAGACCATACTTGTTGCCACCGATGCTAATGTAAGCAATGGGGCCAAAAAGATCCATATGGAGTAACTCCAAAGGTCTAGTTGTCGTCATGACATTCTTAGAGGGGTGTTGAGCTCCTACTTGCTTTCCCGCTTGGCACGCACCACGTGGCCTATCCTTTTCAAATACCACATCCTTTAGGCCACGAACGTGCTCTCCTTTAAGGAGCTTTTGAAGGTTCCTCATTCCAACATGGGCAAGCCTTCTATGCCAAAGCCATCCCATGTTGGCTTTCACCATTAAGCATGTGTCAAGTTGAGCCTTATCCGTGGTAAAGTCCACAAGATACAACTTTCCCTTGAGCACTCCCTTAAAGGCTATTGAGTCATTACCCTCTCTCAGAACATTCACACCCTCACTAGAAAAGACACACTTATATCCTTTATCACAAAGCTGTGATATGGATAGGAGATTATAGTCTAGGGAATCAACATGCAAAACATTAGATAAAGTATGCGAAGAGGAGATAGAAATTTTACCGGAGCCAAGGATTTTCCCTTGGCTATTATCCCCAAAGAAGATTCCTTCACTTGGGTCCTCGTTCTCCTCATACTCTATGAACATGCTCCTCTCTCTGGTCATGTGGTTGGTACATCCGCTATCCAACACCCATTTCGATCCACCGGAGGAGTAAGCCTACAAAACAAGTTTATGCCTTCCTTTTAGGTACCCAAGCGGAGTTGGGTCCTTTCACGTTAGTAGTTAGGCATTTGGGAACCCACACGCAAGGCTTGGAGCTCTTGCGGAGTGGCCCAACATATCTAGCAAACACTTTGCCGTGTTTGTTCCTCTTTAGCACATAAGATGCATCAAAATCATGGAATAGAGGATGCGATTCAGATTTAGGCAATTTGTTGCTAGAGTGTGAGTTCTTTTCAATTTTAGTTGGGGATGAACTCCCCTTAACAAAGACAATCATGTCTTTGCCATACTTGGAGGTTTTGGCGTTATGCCTTCCACCTCTAGTATAGCCAAGACCGTCCTTGACATGGAGAGGTCTTGTGTTGGTGTATGCACTTCGTGCATACGCCACCTTCTCCTTGTCAAAGATGGCACCCTTAGGTGCTTGCTTGCCTTGTGCTGAGTTGAGTTCATCCTTAAGCTTAAGGATTAAGTTAGAGCACTTGCAAGGCGGAGTTGCATTTGGATGAGGCCTTTGAGAAGGTTGAGCTCTTAGAGGAAGAGGCTACATTGTTCTTGAGAGACTCAACTTGAGTCTCAAGGATTTTGTTAACTTTCGACAAGTTCTCAAGTTCATCCTTGAGCTAAATTGTTTTCTCCTCAAGACTTGAACACGTTTTCTTACTTAGAGCATGTTCGTGTTCCAATGCCTTGCTCTTCTCTCTTTCAAGCTCAAGAAACTCGTTAAGCTCTTGACATCTCTCCTTCTCAAGGATGAGCATGTCCTCTTGTCTGTTGATGAGATCCTCCTTCTCAAAGATCTCATCCATAAGCAACTTCATCCTACGCAGGGTGCTTTTGCTTATGTCCTTAAACATGTGCTCATTTTCACTAGCGCTATCAAATTCATCATGAGAGGAAATGGAGGAGGAGGAGTGAGATGTTACCTTTCTCCTTCCCTCCTTTGCCATAAGGCAAGTTGGTTTGTAGTCGTCGTTGAGGTTGGGGAAGAGCTTGCTTCCCTTGGAGCTCCTCCCGATGGCTATTGTAGCCATCTTCTCCTCTTCTTCTTCGGAGGAGGACTCATCGTTAGAGTCCCACTCCTTCCCCAAGTGGGCTTGTCCGGAGGGCCTCTTCTTCTTGAATAATTTCTTATCTTGAGGCTTGCCCTCCTTCTTCTTCTTTGCTTCTTCATGTGGGCAATCAGCGATGAAGTGCCCATACTCGCCACAATTGTAGCAAGGCCTTTTTGATTTGGGCCTTGCTCTTTCCTTCCCTTTGCCCTCATGGTTGTATCCACCTTTCTTCCTTCTCATAATTCTCTTGAATTTGTTGATGAAGAAGGCCTCTTCCTCATCGGTGTCGAGGCTCTCCTCATCACTTTCTTCTTGATCCTTTGAAGAGGGTGTTGCCTTGAGTGCAACGTTCTTCATCTTGGAGGCGGTGAACTTATGAAGGTCGTTGTAGAAGAGCGCCTCCTTCTCCATGATCTCGTGGTTGATGATCCTACCAAGGACCTCCTCCGGGGTCATTTGAATGAACCCCGGGCTTTCTCGAATCATAGAGCAAAGAGCGACGTTCCTAGGCATGAATGCCCGGATCATCCTCTTCACAACCTCGTGGTCGGTCCACTTGGTGCAGCCATATGATCGACTCTTGTTGATAAGTACCTTCAACCGGTTGTACATGTCTTGGGGGGATTCACCATCCAAGATGGCGAATCTCCCAAGCTCTCCTTCGATGAGCTGGATCTTGGCCTCCTTGACCACCCGATTTCCTTCATGCGCCGTCTTGAGGGTGTACCATATGTCTTTGGCCACCTCAAGGCCATCGACGCAGTTGAACTCATCTCTTGAGAGAGATGAGATAATCACACCCGCAGCTTGAGCGTTGCGGTGGATGAGGATGGCTTGTTCTTGAGTGATGTTGTCCTCATCCTTCGGAATCTCCACCCCAGTCATGACAATTTGCCACAACGCCGGGTTGAGTGACACGAGGTGGATCTTCATATTATGTTTCCACATCCCGTAATCAGTTCCATCGAATTGGGGAGGTTTCCCCAATGGGATGGAGAGGTAGTGGTTGTTGGCGGCAAGGCGTTCATAGTTGAACCCTTGTCGGTTGTAGTTGACTCCGCCACTACCACTTGATTGGTTCGACGGATCGATCTTGGAGATGTTCAGCTTCTCCCGGAGCTTCGCCTTGAGGTTGCGAGTCTCCTCATCGTCCGTTGGCTTATCTTGATAGGCCAGCGTCTCCTCACAGGTTGCCTCGTAGTTGCTGCTCGAGGCGTCGTCATTCACCACTCCGGCCATCTCTCCGAGTTGTTAGACTCTTTGTGGAGAGTCCTGCTCTGATACCAATTGAAAGTTGCCTAGAGGGGGGTGAATAGGCTAATTGACCTGCAAATGACTTAATAAAACGAGGTTAAATCACAGGGGGCGGACTAGTCCGGTCTAGGGGCGGACTAGTCCGGTCAGCCTGCGTGAAGAACCCTAAAAAGTGTTTCTAGTAAGTTTTAAGGGGATTTTCTCGAGGCTACAAGTGAGGATATGTTTAAGACAAGTTTAGAAACTATCAACACAAGAGTGAGTCAAGTTTTAACAAGATCAAGCAATGTGAGGCACAAGACAAGACTAGCAACCCTAGAGCTAAGTATGCAATAAACAAAATGCGAAGAACACGGAGACACAAGGATTTTATCCCGAGGTTCGATTCCACACAAGAATCTACGTCCCCGTTGAGGAGTCCACAAAGGACCGGGTTCACCAACCCTTCCCTCACCAAGTTTACCGCACGGGCCTAACTTGGTTCTCCACTATCTCAAAGTGCGAATACAAGATTCGTTGGGGCTTCTCACAATCTGAGGCTCCCACACCACAAAGATGATCAACAACGCAAACACACTCAACACACAGCTCACAAAGACTCAATGAGTGCAAGAGATCGAACCGGAAGCACAAGCGCGATGTTCTTCCTCTTCTCCACCTCACTAAACCCTAATCCACTCAAGAATTAGTTTTAGAGGGAAAGTTGGCAAGAAAGAGGCTTAAGAGTGCTCCAAGTTGGCTGTGGCGGCGCTAGGGTTCCAGCTTTTTTGAAATGAGGCCGGGGGTCCCCTTTTTATAGGAGTCCCGAGCCAAAACTGCTGACCTCAGCAAAAGGGCAGACTAGTCCGACCTCAGGCCCGGACTAGTCCGGCCTAGGGGACCACTGACCCCTCTGACACTGTCGCACTGCGCGGCAATCGTCACGCTACCCGCCAAAGTTCAAATTCAAACGGTAACTTCCACAACGGACTAGTCCAGCCCTTACCGGACTAGTCCGATCTCACACAGAACCTTTTGTTCCGTGTGAAAACGAACTAGTCTGGAGACCACGGACTAGTCCGGCCCCAAGGGCGGACTAGTCCGGCCTTCCCAGACTTAGTCTCAAAACCTCTCTGCACTCAGCACCACGGACTAGTCCGGCCCAAGGATGGACTAGTCCGATCTCACACAGGACCTTTTGGTCCGCCCCAAAACGGACAAGTCCGCTCTCTAGGACTTAGTCTCGAAACTACACTTCAAGGGGTACCCCGGACTAGTCCGGTCCACTACGGACTAGTCCGAAGTCACACAGGACCTTCTGGTCCGTGTGAAAACGGACTAGTCTAGCCAGGAGCGGACTAGTCCGGCCCTAAGGCGGACTATTCCGGCCACTCCTGCCAGACTACTCTAACTTCAACTCCAAATAGGATTTCTACCTCAACCACCACTCTTGAGCTCCTACTTTGATCTCTTTGCACTTTACGCACACACCCTCCTATTTCTACGGCTAGTCTAACTGAACACGCTAGAAACCCTAGTTTCTACGCTTCGAGTCGACTCCGTTTCCTTCCTTTTCCTTTTTAAGGGTTTGCGTCTCCAATCGAGTCCATACCTGTGCTAAGATCACATGAGCTCATTAGCGACTTAATCGTCGTCATCAATCATCCAAAACCCACGGGGAACCTAGATGCACTTTCAGTGGAGCAAGCCTAGTTCGCTGAGCACCAGGCTCTCCTGGACCGCGAGTTCAACATCACCCTCAAGGAGGGTGACTTGAGCCGCCGCGAGAGGGAGGTCAGCGAGCGCAAGAGGGCCCTGGCAGCCAAGGAGGAGCGGTTCCTGGACGGCAGCCCCCGGGCGCTGGCGGCAGCCCAGCAGGAGGTGCAGGAGCTCCGGGCATCACGGTCTGCTGAGGCCCGGAAGATCTAGGAGTTCCTGGGCGGTGCCGACTCAGCTCTGGTGCCGCTTGGCTTCAGCCCGGTGCGCGTGGGGGAACCAGCGCAGGAGGTGAGTCAGGTGTTCCTAGCTCTTGACTCCACCAGCTCGAAGATGCGTTCGCTGGACAAGACGAAGTTTGGAATGTTCGGAATGTGGCTTGAAATGTTGCATACTTATATGAATTCCTCAAAATATGTTGATTGGATTGTGAAAATCATCTCTCTCAATTTTCTTTGAAAAACTATGTCAATTACTAGATCTTGATGAATTATGGTCATTGCTTCATTGTTGTATGCTTACTGATCATATTCATCAAGATTATTTATTTTGATTTGCCTCCCTATTTTCTAAATATGTAACTTCAAATATATATGAATGGGCTAAGAAATTCTTGCCTGGTGACCACGGACTAGTCCGTGGTTACCCAGACTAGTCCACACATGCAGACTAGTCCGCAGAGCGCCGGTTAGGCCGGACTAATCCGGTAGACCACAGACTAGTCCGATATAGCCTCTGGAAAAGTTCGGACTAGTCCGATCTTCTCCGGACCTGTCCGATTTTTCGTGTCCATAACCCTAGCCGCCACCAAACTCAAATTCCCTCACCTCCACTCTTGCCTCACGCGTTCTCTCTCTTCGTGCTCGAGCTCCCAAGGCGATTTTGCATCCCCTCCACCAAAAAGCTCCGCATTTGGGTGGAAATCAAGCTTCCTTGCTCGAAGATTAAAGTTCTCGGACTTGTCCAGCCTTCAACACCTCCATCTTCGAGAATCAATTGATTTCTTCGGAAATTTTCACTCAAACCCTAGAAATCTCGATTTTCCTCATTGTTGATTGAATAGCCTAGCATCTTTCACTATAGACATGCCTCCTTGATGTATTACATTTATGCTAAGCTAGCTGTGCATTAGGAATCAACATTTGTCTAGTTGCATAGGGTTTTGAGGATGAATACCGGACTAGTCCGGTCCATGCACGGACAGGTCCGGTCCCTCGGACTAGTCCGTGCCTGTACAACGGACATGTCCGATTTTTCTGAACTCAAAACCTAACCTATCAATTCCTCAATGCAACTCCTTATTATCCTTTCTAACCTATGCCTTGAATAATCCATTGTTATTCATATCTTGCACAATTCATTCTCAGGTTATGTCGAGCACAAACGAAGATATTTCCGATTTTGAGGCCGAGATGGACCACGAGGTGGTACCTCGGCCCTTGAGCCTTGGCAAGAAATGCTAGGAGCGACCTTCCGAGCCAGCTCCATCTCCTCCTCAGTCTCGGAGGAAGGTTCTTGCCAAGAAGCCAATCTCCATGGCAACTGTAGCAACAAGTGGCCCTCGCCAAGCTAAGAGCAAGGGCAAAGGAATAACAACGGGACCGGTTGGCCCCCTGAGGCTGCATGCTCCAAGGGAAGGGGCAGGGACCCCACTGAAAACAGATTCAATGGAAAGGGCAGTGACTCGGCGGTGAAGTTCAGAAGCATTGATTGGTATGGCCGTCCGAAGCAAGCTGCCGATGGCAGATTTTGGAGCAATTTCCATGCAGATTTCTAGAAATCTGTGTATCTCCCAATGAAGACACTAGTAGTGCATAGTCAATCGATTGATTGGGCACATTTTGATAAAAAGGGCTGCTCCCCGTTCATTGATGTGGTGGAAGCAATTGAGAGGCATGGACTGAAGGACCGTTTTGCCTTCATAAACAATTGGAATGACAAGGTCATAGCGCAATTCTTTGCGACATGCCTTTTCTCAAGTGAAGATGAAGAAAGTGTTACTTGGATGACTCATGGATCCATGTATAGCATAACTCAAGAAGATTTTGCAAGCCTGCTCCACCTTGACACCTCAAGACCTGACTGCTTGATCATCCACAACATAGGTGTCATTGAGAAGGATAGGATGAAGTTCCTATATGAGCCAAACTCAAAGTTCAACCCTCCCTCCACAAAGAACATGAAGCCTTTCTTTGTGGTTTTGAACAGAGTCTTGAGGAAGACGATTGCTCCCAAGGATGGAGATGTTGGGAGTGTGCAGGGTTATCTCCGGACCCTGATGAGAGTGATAAGAAAAGATCGTTAGTTTGATGTGGCTGACTACATTTGGAATGACATGGTGAACATTTCCTGCACACCCAACATGTCATGTGGATATGATCCATATCTGATGTTTGTGATTGAGAAGGTCACCAAGATTAAATTTGTCAAGGATGTGGAGCACCTACCTTTGAGGCCTCAAATGCCTTAGACGCCAAGCATCCAGGCTGCTCCCTCTTTGGCCTCCAGTCCTGATGCTCCGGCGAGAAGAAATGAAGATGCAAGGGCTGCCCCCGCTACTAGGGCAGCTCCTCAAAGGGGATCTGCAAGTTGGATCTTCAAGTACTTGGCTGCTATATTTGCTTCCTGTAGAAAGGCCCAAGTGAAGGCCCATAAGCTTAACAAGAGAAGAAAGGAAGACATGAAGTATGTGAAGTCCAATGTGACGCAGATATGCCAGAAACTGGAGATCGAGCCCATTGGATCTCCAGTGATCTCCGATGATTCCGATTCAGACTTCACCGAGCTCGGGCCCTTGACCCCCTCTGAGCTTGCCTACTTTGGCATTGGGGGCTCGAGTGGCTCCGCACCTCCTCCTCCTCCTCCTCCTCATCAGCCCGAAGACAATGATGAAGACGATGAGAGGACCGACAGTAAGGAGTGAAGACTTTAGGTCCCTCCTCTCCTTCTTATTGGTGTCTTGATGCCAAAGAGTTAGAGATTGAGGGGGAGTCTTAGTCTTAGCTATAGGATGCGAGGAGAGAGAGCTCTCTTTTATGTTTTTTGACTATTTTGTGGGTTGTAAAGCTTTTACTATGTTCTTATGATGATTATGGTCCTGTGATGCATTATTTTGATCTACTTGAGAAGTAATTGTTGAAAACTGTGTTGTTGCTCTTAGAATGACATATATACTTCGTTTTGGTTGATTAATGTCAATTATGTCATTCTCATTGTTTCAATGTACTTAGTTATGCATCCCACCATAAATAATGCACATATGAATCATGTTTTCATTGCTTGATGTACTTGAAACTCATATGTGCATACTTTATGAAAATCTTCATTTTTTATCATATTTTGTGAAATCTCAATTGGTTGTCATCAATCACCAAAAAGGGGGAGATTGAAAGTGTATCTAGGAATCCCTTGTGGGTTTTGGATGATTTATGACAAGCAAATGAGATCCTAACTACTTTGTTGAGATGAGCACATGTTTTAATGTGAAAATAAGCAAAGTGCCAAAAAGAAGGAAGAATGAGGAGCAATGTTGAGAATAGCTCAAGGAACAAGAGTAGTAGATCATTGTGTGTGGAGTGTGTTGAGGAAACACATCCCAAGAGCTCAATCACAAATAAACACACACATTGCACAAAGTTATACAGGACCGGACTAGTCTGACTGATACCAGAGTAGTCCGATATCCTTTCTGCACAAGATCGGATAAGTCTGATATCCATCAGACTAGTCCGATATTTCTCTGACTAGAATCAGACTAGTCCTCCACAGTGCAGACTAGTCCTCAAAACACTTCACAAGTCACACAAAATCGGACAAGTCCGATCACACATCAGACTAGTCCGATATCTTTCTGATGTCAATCTGACAAGTCCGATATTAGCACGGACTAGTCTGAAAAACTCTCTGACCTAAATCGGACAAGTCATCCAAGTGCGGACTTGTCCTCATAACAACATAGGGTTTCACTGTCTGGACAAGTCCAATGACTATTAGACTAGTCCGAAGATTTCCAGAAGCGAAATCGGACCAAGTCTGCTCCTAGCCGGACTAGTCCGATATTTCGTGACACTTAGGGTTTGCTGCACACAACACACCGGACTAGTCCGGTGTCCACCATGGACTAGTCCGATCTTTCTAAACCCTAACAGTCACTTTTAGAAACCCCATATAAATAGAGGTACACGACCCAACTTTAACCTCTCTCGAACCCTAGCGCCATCACACCTCCCAAGAGCCTCAAAAATGCATCTCTCCACAAAATTAAGTGCAACAAAGATCAATCCTTTGAGGATACACTCTAGATCGTTGGAGAGACACGTTCAACACTCATTGAGCTCTTGGTATGATTCTCTAACACACTCCTGTGATTTTCATTGTAATCTTCTGAGTGTGTTCTTGGTGGTGTTTCTTGTTGTAATATAGGGGAGCCCTCAACGTGTGAGATGGCCCCTTGAATTCAGTTATTTACCTCTTTGTGATAAGAGAAGAGGATTGGCCTTCGTGGCGATCCGACGAGGGTAGGGTTGGAGAAGATCCTGTCCTTTTGTGGACTCCTCAACGTGGACGTAGGTTGCCTCCGCAGGAGCCAAACCACGGGATAAATCGTTTGTGTTCTTGCTTTGTGTTCATCATTTTTATTCATCACAAAAATCTAGGGTTTGTATCAATATTGTTACTTTACGTTGCATCATTAAGTATAAGATTGAATTATGATATATCCTAGTCCATAATCTTGCAACACTTCCATTAACTGTATATTTCCGCTGCATACATCGTAGAATCAAATTAATCGATCAAACTTAATCAACCTAGTCGGTACACACCAGACTAGTCCACCCTTTACTGGACTAGTCCGATATCTCTGGTTTTGATCTGGTTGTTAAGTGTTGCAGGTTCTGACAAATTTCAAAAAGGCCTATTCACACCCCTCTAGGCCACATTCACACGGAAACAAACACATGCTACCTCTCGCATGGTGATCTTACAGCAATTTATCCAGTTGCGGTGGTGTACCTTACCTCTTACCTGACGTCAGAGCTTCGTTACAGAATATAATAACACATAAGTTAGCCTTGCCACTATAAGTAACTATGCTAATAATAGTCCTTATGTGGGCTACTATCAATTCCTCACCGTAAACCTAAATTCGTAATACAATCATTTTTATGTGTGATATGCCCAATGCGGTTCTGATACCAGGCTGTGAGGACCGGAGTCCCAACATTCCAGGAATCGCAATTGGGTGGTGCCGTGTGATGCGACACCCAACAACACATAAAAAGGTACCTCATATTACATAAAATAACATAGTATTATAAAAGCTTTATCTTTTACAAATAATATACATTTAAATACACTACAGCGGAAGATAAGTTCATAGCTCTCGACACTCAAGCCTATGCTAAGCAAAAGTCATTCCGTTCAGCCCTAAAGCGGAATCAACTAGCAGCACATAGAACACATCATGGGGGCGTGCAGGGTTTCCACTCGGCCGTGTACCCCGACGGGGGCAATGCATCACCGGTGAACCCTTCATCACAAAGATCATCACCTGCAGCAAAAACTTAAAATAGCAACTGTGAGCATGAATGCTCAGCAAGACTTAACCATCTCCACTAAGCATGAAACTCTATATGCAGGATATGCATAAGATTGGACAACAGTTTGCATGAAAATACTTGCCTCAATGTTAGTCCTTACTTTCAGCTTTAGCAGCAAATTAAGGCTTCATGAATCTGAAATTTAGTGAGCACCCTGATCTGAACATACAAGTATCAATACATAATTATTCCATAAAGCATTATTCAATAATATTCAGCTCCAAATAATTAACTACGTCACGACTCAGTGAACAAGCGGTACTCAATAACCGCGAGGGACGGTGACTCGAATCGATATACACATGCAGGGATACCCGAATAGCACAACACATACACCCACACTCGGAGTTGCGAAGGCACACTCTACTGATGTTGTATATGGCAACCTTTCACCCGCTACCTAAATGCCGAACCGGTCCCATCGCTACGAGCAGGAGGTCCCCACATGGAGTACGACGTACCCGCTGGTCGGTTTACACCTTGCTGCTCTCAACCCGCACCTATTAGGCGGTGTGGTATGCCTCGACGCTAAGGTGGACAAGTTACATCGGTTTACTGGGTCCCATATATCATGTATGCCTTTGGTACATTCAAACTTGCTCAACAAGGCCGTACACGGATCGGTCCTTGACCGACAAAGGCACAGCTACAGTTCACAGGCCCCTATGTCCTGCTGCTCCTACTCCATGCCCGGTCTCATATTTCACCAAATCGTGAATCTCCCACTCGACCAATCCCGTGTGAACCCAATTCCTGAACTCGCGAGTAGATTCCAACTACTCGATTTCTACTGAAGCAACTATAACATTAAGCATAGCATGGACATATCGGGGACTTGACCAACTACCCTTCTCTCATGGGTTCTCTGGTCGTGCATGTGGAAAACTCCAAGAAAACTTAGACTTAATGCACATACATGCTAACCTATATAGTGTGATACGAATTAAAGTTTAAAAGGCTGTTAAATGCAAACCGGGGCTTTCCTTGCTGCATGACGGGAATAAAGTTAGTCTCTGGGGTCTGCTCGAGCTTGGCAACTATTTGATATGCAAAGAATTATGCAAGTGAATCAATATTGGTATTACTGTATAGCCACTGGTTCTGGAAATTTTACTGTGGACACTAGGCACTATGGGTGAGGTTCTGTCCGAATTTGGGCTAAGTTCATTGAAGTCTCTGCTGTATAAAATTCAATGTATATAAACCATCCCCAGAATTTTCATTGGTAAACTGGGACTTTAACATGTCCAAAAGTTGATGTTATGTATAGAGGAGGTCAAGAGTGACTCAACAAAATTGGTCTCACAATTTTGTAACCATTCTACTGTGAGATATTTAATTTAGAAGTTTCGACAATTTGCTGAAATGTTTCTAGACATTTTGGAATTTTTAGGTACATAGAGATTGGAAACACAATTTGGATATTCAAATGAACACAAATGGACCTGAAATGTTTACTGGAACTCAGGGGAGTTATTTGGAATGATGTGGACAAAAATGAGAATTTTTGAATCAATGGAGCACCAGTATTTAATTCCATAGACATTTTGTTTCATGGAATTGTTGAGGATAATTTATGGATTTTCATACATATCCAAGTGCACCACGTGAAGTTATAGAACATCATTATTCCAAGAAAATTTATTTGGGAATTTTTGGACAAGTATTTTAGGAGATATGGATTTTCAAAGTTGGAGAAAATTCTGGAATTAAACCTAAATAGAAAAGTTTGAATTTAATAGTGGGCCCCACGGGTTTAAAATGGGCCAATCGGGTTTAAGCCACACGGGGCCATACGGTTCAGGGATGTACCCACACGGGATCCTGTAGCCGCACCAAATCCGTTTTATGTTTTTCTTTCACTGACGACCGGGGCCCACCCGGTCGTCTTCTACCTCCAGCCGCGCGCGCGACCGCGGCGGCGCCTCGCCGGACACCTCGCCGCCAGTCGATCCACGGCACGGCTCTTCCCCAAACTTGCCGTCTAGCCATATTTTGAGGTGCTGAGCACATCGCTGGGGTCAGCGCACGCCGGCGATGCCCGGAAACGCTTGCGCGACGGCGGCGGTTAGGGTTTCGGCCATGTAGGCTGGGCCATACGGTGGGCTAAATCGGTTGGGAAAACTTCAGGAAGCTGCATGGAAGCATGGTGAACAAGATTCAGGGCATAAGAAGGAGAGAAAAGGTTTGGAAGATGGTGGCGACGATGGAGCGATGAGATGAAAACCGGCGGTTGGGAAAAACACTATTCTGGCTTGATTACTCGATGAAACTCGATGAATCTTCTTTGAGGTGACGCATCTAGTCGTGTAGAACAACAAAGCACACATGCATAAGGAATAATCAAACGTAGAAAAGGAATTACACTCGCGACCTAGCTCGGCTCATAACCGATGCTCATCGGGAAAATCATTAATACTCAAGCTAGGAGGGATTGCAAGGGCCGAAACTTTACGAGTATGTTCTACAGATAATTTCGCACCATTTTCCTTCAAGGGCCGAGGTGAGAAAGAGCTTGTATCGCCGGGTTGACGGGGGAGCAGAGACGCGGCAGACAGAAGAAATTCCTGGCGGCCACGGTTTCGAGTTTAACAACTTTGGGGGTGGCCTAGCTGCGCAAGAAACTGATCACAAAGCTGTGCAAGAGGTTGGGGAGTGAGGGGAGGCAAAGAAAGTTGATCAACACTAAGTACCTTTACTCCACTTCGGCTGGACAGAGAAGATTTCGGGAGAGGAGCAGAAATGGCGCTGGAACTGCAAGGGATGAGAAGTGGTCGAGTCAGGGGCGTGGAGGGGTATAAGGAGTTCTGGGCGTGCTGGAAGCAGCTGGAGGCAAGCAGCTTGGTGGACAATGCATGCAGTGTGGTGTCGCCCTGGGAAAGCAAAGAACGGAGCACACTGCATGGCAAGTGGGTCCCACCTCTCTCCCTCATCCTCATCCTTGCTCAATCAATTCTGCCACCTAATTCAGTCCAAAAATTGCTAGATATTCGTGGGAAGGCCAAATTGAATGTGGAGAATTTTATTCTGAATTCGTATTGTTGATTTGACAAAGTCTCATTTGAATTCAAACTTGAATTTGAATTTGAGTTGAATTCAATGTAGCTATTGAATTAAATAGCAAACTTACTTCAAAAATTATGGAAGTTTGCAGGGAGGCTATTTGAAATATTTGGAATCCAATGGTCAACTCAAATCTTCATGTTAACTTCATTTGAACAGTAGCTAAGTTTATTTTTTTGAATTCCCTCTTTTGGAGTTTGAATTAATTTGTTTTCTCATTTCCTTTTTATTTCTTGTTATCATTCAAAAGTTTTAGTCCTAACTGAAGTTTCCTTTATGGAAATTACGGCTTTTACAGCTGCCCTTAGGGTAACCTCAATTTCTAACGAAGGACTTTAGTATGTCGCTGAATCTCTCGTACGCATACATCTGGTGAAGGAACACAGGGCCAAGTAGCTTTATCTCCTTAATAAGATGACTTGTGAAATGGACGCCGTCGGTACCCCGCATATGGGGTACCCCCGCACATAGGCTGAAAGTACCTAAGTACGTCTGGAGGCACCACGTGTCCAGAAGGCATTGGACCCCGCATTTCGTCAAGTACGGGATCCGGCACCACCACGTGGACCTCGAGGATGGGACCCAGCTCCCCCGGTGTGACGGGCTCCCAGGTTGCCACATGTTTGGGTGGATGGGAGCTCACCCCACTATTGGAGTGGGCTCCGGTGCAGCCACGTGGCTCAAAGCACCAAGCCAGGCACCTCCCGTAGAGAAGGGCTCCGGAGCTGCCACGTGCCCCGAAGGGCCTCAGAGCTGCCACGTGCCTCGAGATACCGGGCTTGGCCTCCCTGGCAGTGGCCAAACCTAAAGCTGCCACGTGTCTCGCAACTCACCCTGGGCGGTGGGGTGCGGGAGTTAAGAGATGGTGCGCCCCATCTAAATCAAGCATTGAAGACAAGCACCCACCTCCGATGGATAACACGGAGCACGCCAACGGCTAGGGACCGTTGCGCCTAATAAAATCACAGCGAAGATGCCGCATGCCTACCCTGCTCCACCAAGTGGGTAGCTTACAAGTACAAGACAGATGGACGAGACATCCTATGACACTGTCAGCGACTAGGCATGGGCCACTAGCGACTGAGGCGGCAAGACAACGAGTCTTCAAGCCATGAATAGAGGAGGCTTATGCGAGAAGCTTTAGATCTTTAGGATAAGATTGACCCGGGACCACCTGTCGGGCTCCGGACCCCACTTATAAGGCATCCGACCTTGTCTATAAAAGGACTAGACCTCCACTGTTACAAAGGATCCCCAATCTACGTATTCACACACTACACTCTCATACACACCAAGAATACAACCTCACTGTGGAGTAGGGTATTACGCTCTTGCAGCCCGAACCACGTAAAAACCATTATCTCACCACTCTCATACGCGCAATCCTTCCATAGTGGACTAAGCCCTACCGATCAAGAACCTCCGCAGGCTGCTCGCGTAGCGCAAGTCTGGGGGAAGTGTCGCAAGAACACTCCAATAGACGCTGATGTCAAAAATGGCAAGTGGAAAATACTTCTAAAGGAAGCATAAAGTTTCATAGTGCCTTTTTTCCAGTGACTCAAGATCTTTTTCACATAGTACTTTTTGACCAATTGCATTAATGAAAAGCAAAAGTTCATTATAGCCTCTTGAACATTGACTGGTAGGATATTACAAATTCGAACAACAATCATCTACATCAGCAATACATGGTAATCATGAGACTTCACACCGGGAGCTATGTTTAGATTTGGAAACGAAATAACCCTTGGGACATTCGTTGAGTAGCCGGATGGTACTTTCACATTTTTCAAGAACCCACAAAACTCTATCTTCTTATGTTCTGAATGGGTGATGCATGATGTGGGTAGTTCCATTCCTTTTACCGAGTCATCGAGCCACAACTAAGTCCTAATTCCCATTTTCTTTAGATCTGCTCGTGCATGTTCGTGGTTCTTAGTTTCCCCATTCGTGTTAAGAAATGTCCCAATTAGTCTCTCGCACACGTTCTTCTCAATGTGCATCAAATCAATCGAATGGCAGACGTCTAAGTTTTTCCAATATGGTAGCTCCTAAAAAATCGATTTCTTCTTCCACATGTCATCTTTGCTAGTATTTTTGCTAGTTCTTCTTAGTGTTACTATTGAAATTATCCTTCATACTCCAAAACTGGTGCTTCGTTGGAATGTAGCATCGATGTCCCATGTACACTATTTTTCGTGACTCACTCAAATAGAGTTTGTTTCTCTCAAACAATGTGGACATCCACAACCTACTTCTTACTTTGTCTGGACAAGTTACGTGCTGCTGAAGAATCACTAACAATGACAAATAAAATGGATTTGAGACCAAAATACTCACGCTTGTGCTCATCCGAGACCTACACTTCGTCGTTGTACCGCAACTGCTTTAGATCTTCAAGCAAAGGCCTGAATAAGTGTTGATGTCATTCCTGGGTTGTTGTAGCCCCGATGTCTGTCCTGACATCATAATATATTTCCGTTTGTTGCAAAATTAAGGATGAGGTTCAATATCGTTAGCACAATTGGCCATGTGCTATGTGTGCTATTGTTCAAAAAAGGATTCATGCCATCAGTGCTCACTACGATCATAATATTCCCCGAATCAATGGCAAATTCAGGATTTCATGAATCAATGTTTCACCACTACGTGGAATCAATAGGATATCTTATCATTCCAGCATCCTGCTTATGCTTCCCTTTGTGCCATCGCAACAATTCTAACTCCCTCTTGTTTGCAAACCAACGCTTCAACTGAGGAATGATAGAAAAGTACCAAAACACATTTAGGCCCGATTTTCTTCTATTGCAGTTCTCGCCATCACCGTCATCTTTCTACGATTGAATCGATCGAGTCCACAAATAGGGCATTTCTCGAGGTTCTCGTACTCAAGTCCAAGATATAGAATGCAATTATTCTTGCACGTGTGGATTTTCTCCACCTTCAAACTCAGTGGACATGTTATCTTTTTTTCCTCATAAACTGTCATAGGGACTGCGTTGCCTTGGGGTAACATATCCTTAAGGAGCATGTAGGATCGAAGAGCACGTGAAAAGCTACCAGAGGGGGGGGGTGAATGGTAGATTTAAAAATCTTACGCAGCGGAAACAATTAAACCCCAAACGCTTTCGGCAGAAAAACGATCTGTTAAAGAAATCGTGTGTGAGACTAATCTAAACGTGTTTCACTGTGACAAAAGTGATAGATATCAGAGAGAATCAAGTCACGAAGACAACACAAAAAGAATCACTCAAATCCGTCGATAAAAACTCAAGTTATGATCAAAAGATCAAACAATGGTCAATCTGCCCTACCCGAGAAAAAATACTTCTGGAACGCTGCAAAGAAACTCGTGTAGATCATAGAACACAAATCCAATGACCGTGAAATTTTGACATATGATATACAATCAATTTGTGAAGACAACCCTTTGTAAATCAAAAGTAAAATGAGAAGAAAAATTATCCCATATTATCTCTCCCCCTTTATTATCTCTCCTTATGGACATATTCTCTTTCTCTTCATGCTTATCTCTCCCCCTTTGACAATGTATTCAGCAAGTCATGAGCATATAAACAAATTATCTCTCTCCCTTTAGTTGTTATGAGCATATTATAACATATACATATAAACAAAGCTCATCCAAGTCATACTATCAAGTACATTACATTATCACATCAATGAAATACATAAAGTAGTGTAAGCCATCCTAGAGATCAAATGTAATTTTCAATTTAATCAAGTCATGATCTCACAAACTTAACTATTTCAAAACCTGAAGGCATGACACTAGTTGCTGCATTTTATTATTTTTCAAAGCATAAATTTAGATCATATGATATTTGCAAGAGATTATATGCGCATATGCCTTATTCTAACCAACCAAGCTAAGCCTATGTCATTTGACAATCAGAAGCTTAAGGACATGGTTTTAGTCATACACAACTTCTTCCAAGTTCATATCTAGGTGCAATGACAAGCCATCTCAAAAGAAGAAGTGCGATGCATGCATATTCTCTTGATCTTTTCTCAATTTATATTTGTTCATAAAAACTCAACATGTGAGTTGATTACTTGATTAATTCTTTATGATTAAAAGAACTTGTGAACATGTAACAAGTTCAAAACAGCAAGAAAGTTCGACCATGACCAGTTTTAGTGTAAGTAATTATTCCAATTACTAGACATGGCAAAAACTACAAAATGTATAACACGAGTAATGTAGTAAGAACTTTCAGCATGTAAAAGGAATCACAAAGTCATATATGTATGAAATACTATGCTCATATTCTTTTAATTTCAGATTCACACATAGAATTCCCAAGTTTCAAAAACTCCCCCTCAATTTAAGCCATGAGGATGCATAACCCCTATTTCACTACGAATGTAACAAAAACGAGTGAACTCCAGAGGTTTTGTAAAAATGTCAGCCAATTGTTGATCGGTATCTACATGGTGAAGCACAATGTTTCCTTTTTCAACATTATCTCAGAGAAAGTAATACCTAATGTCAATGTGCTTAGTTCTAGAATGTTGCACGGGGTTTTTAGCAATGCAAATGGCACTAGTGTTATCACAGAATAGTGGAACACTATCTAGATCAACCCCATAGTCCTTAAGTGTTTGAACAATCCAAAGAATTTGTGAGCAAGCACTAGCATCAGCTACATATTCAGATTCGGCTGTGGATTCTGCAACTGAATTTTGTTTTCTAGAGGACCAAGCAACAAGAGAATTACCAAGAAAATGACAAGCACCGGAAGTACTTTTCCTATCAATCCTACAACCCCCAAAATCAGCATCCGAAAAAGCTTTCAAAGTAATGGTTGAGGAAGAAGGAAGAAAAATGCATGTGGGGAGGCTTGATACCATGCACAAAAACATACGCTGAATTGTATGTCCGGTCTTGATGTCGTGAGGTACAAAAGTGATCCGATCATGTTTCTATATTCTTTTTGATCCACGGGTTCACCATCTTCATCAAGTTCAAGTGTTGTTGCTGTTCCCATTGGTGTCCGAAGAGGCTTGATTTTGTCCATGTTGAAGCGCCTTAGGAGATCTTTTGTATACTTCATTTGATGCACAAAGGTACCCTCCTTTGTTTGCTTGATTTGCAGCCCCAAAAAGTAAGTGAGTTCATCCATCATACTCATTTCAAATTCGGAACTCATCATTGCTGAAAACTTGGACACAAGATCATTAGAAGCACAACCAAAGATAATATCATCCACATACACTTGAACGAAAAATGAGTCATTGCCATGCTTAAGCACAAAAAGAGTTTTATCAAACTTGCCCATGGTAAACCCTTTTTCAAGTAAGAATGTTTTTAACATATCATACCATGCTCTATAGGCTTGTTTGAGACTGTAAAAGGCTTTGGACAGTTTGTAAACATGATTAGGAAAATCTAGATTTTCAAAACCCGGTGGTTGTTTCACATAAACCTCCTCATCTATGTAGCCATTAAGAAAAGCACTTTTAACATCCATTTGATATATCTTAAAACCATTTGATGCACCAAAAGCTAGCAAAATTCTTATGGCTTCTAATCTAGCAACAAGAGCAAATGTTTCATCAAAATCTGGACCTTCAACTTGAGTGAAACCTTGAGCAACCAACCTAGCCTTATTCCTAACCACAACCCCATCCTCACTTTGTTTATTTTTAAATACCCATTTAGTTCCAATTAAAGTGTGACCTTGAGGTGGAGGTACAAGTTTCCAAACATTATTTCTTTCAAAATTTTCTAACTCCTCTTGCATGGCAATAATCCAAGATTCATTAGTGAGTGCGTGTGATATATCTTTGGGTTCAAAAGAAGCAACAAAAGCAGAATGAGCATAAGAGTTTAGATCGCAAAACCTGGACCGTGTGACTCGTTCGTGCAAGCTTCCAATCATTTATTGTGGGGGATGATCTTTGTAAAACCGTAGGGGAAAAGATGTCTCACAAGCTTCTTCTTCTTCTTCTTGTTCATCACAAATCAATGAGCTTGTGGCTTGAGGATGATTTGAATCAGCATTGATGGTTGTCGGTGCTGGTTGAGAATTAACATCCGGAGCTAAACCAAAGTCTTTAGCTGCTGAATTTTCTGGCAGCAACTCCAATTCTTCCTCATCTTCAATGAAAATGCTCTCCCCCTACGGATATGGATCTGGACCTGCAATGTTTGAGCTAGTACCTGGGCTAGATTCATCAAAAGACACTTCACAACTCTCCACAATTTTGTTAGTGTCAAGTAAAAGCACACGGTAGCCTCTAGTATGAGATGGATAACCAAGAAACATGCCATCAACGGATCTAGGTTCAAATTTATCAAGATTACCATGTTTCTTAACAAAGCATTTGCAACCAAAGACTCGAAAGTGTGTAACACTAGGCCTATGTCCAAACCGGAGCTGATATGGTGTTTTACCTATCTTAGCACGCAAGAAAACACAATTTGAGACATAACAAGCGGTTGCTAACGCATCAGCCCAAAATTTCCTAGGAGTTTGATATTCATCAAGCATAGTCCTAGCCATCTCAACTAATGTTCTGTTCTTTCTTTCTACAACACCGTTTTGTTGAGGTACATATGGTGAAGAGAATTGATGATCTATTCTATTTTCAGAACAAAAGTGATCAAAAGATTGATTTTTAAATTCAGTTCCATTATCACTTCTAATTGCTTTTAATGATCCTGGGTGATCAATTGATAATCTAAGAAATAAAGTTCTAAAGTGACTAAAAACTTCATTCTTAGACGCCATAAAGTAAACCCAAGAGTATCTAGAATAATCATCAACGATAACAAGAACATACCATTCACCTCCGAAGGATTGAACACGTGAAGGTCCTACGGTGTCAAGATGCAAAAGTTGACATGGTTCAGTTGTCATGATCATTTTGAGAGGAGTATGTGAACCTGCAACCATCTTAGCATGTCTACAAGAAGAGCACACAATTTCTTTGTCCCCTTTAAGCTTAGGAAGCCCACATATGCGATCAAAAGCACTAACACACGTTAGGTGATCAAAGCCTACGTGACCAAGTCTACGATGCCAAAAATATAAGTCCTTTGAATCATTAGCAACTAGACACTTATGCTTAGAGGAAGACATATCAAAATCAGCTTTAAAAACTCTTCCAAACCGAGATATGTTAAAAATAAGCTCACCATTTGAACCTACAACTTTGCAGCAGTTTTTATTGAAAATAATTTCTAGATTTTCATCTAGCAATTGTGCAACAGAAAGCAAGTTGTATTTCAAATTTTTGACAAGTGCCACATCCTTCAAAGTGTAGTGATCATTTACTCTAACCAAACCCTTAGCAATTATAGGAGTTGAAGAATTATCGGCAAAAGTAACATTCTCTACACGTGACACAAAAGAGAGGGAGGAGAACCAATCTTTGTTACCGGTCATATGGCGTGAGCAACCTGAATCCACAATCCAAATGTTCTCCTTCCTCAAACGTGTAACCTACATAAAAGCACAATACGTTGATGACTCAATACTGGGGTTAGTCAAAAGGCATTTAGGAATCCAGTACTGAGTCACGCGACGTGCAGCAGGAAAAACACGCAAAAGCTAAGACAAAACAGCAGGTTTATGAGTCAAAGTTTGAGATTTTTTATTCTTGACTACTGACCTATAAGGTGTTACTTGTGTAGCACAAAAATCAGTAGCTCGGGAGGCAAAAACAGAAGGTCCAGAGGTAAACTTTGAATGTTTTTGTCTCAAAACAGCAGGTTGTACATTCGGTTCAATGTGTGCAGCAAATTTTGCATGAAAGTTATGAGATCTAGCAATCATTCTTTCCCTTTTCTGTTGTTTAGCTAGTCTATAACAAAAATCTATGACATGACCATCTCTACCACAGAAGGTACAATGAAATTTAACTTTGTGTTCATGTCTAGATGAGCAAGCAATATTTTTATTTGAAATCGAACGAGGCAACACTCCTGCAGATTTGAAAACCACTCCTTTTTGTTTCGGAACTGTTTGAATCAAACCACTTCCTAATGACTTTACAATTTTAGGTGGATGTGCCTTAGCATGAGCATGAGAATCAAAACCTAAACCAGTTTTATCATTGCAAGACTTGGAAGAATTCAGCAGTAAGTTTAGGTTCTTTTTCCCATTACAAAACTGATCTAATGTCCTATGCATGTCATCAAGTTTATTGGACAGGTCAAGGCAATTTTCACATGAAGTTTTTCCTTTTAGTTTGCAATTTGAACAAAATTTAACTTCATGAGAACGTAAAGCATTGTTCAATATAAAAATTTCATTCATAGCATCCTGTAGTTTCTTATCAAGATCATCACAAGTAGAACAATGCAAAACAACTGTAGAACAGCTAACATCTTTCAAGTTTTTATCATTAAGTGCAGCAAGCTCTTTGTTCATTTCAATTTCTAACTCAAGTTTATCAAGTGTGGAGGTGTGCACACTTCTTAATGAGGACAATTGTTCATATATTAAATCACATGAGGAACATGCATCATCACTAGGAATCAAAGTTTTTAAATGATTGATTTCAGATTCTAGTATTCAATTTTAGCAGCACTATCCCTAAGTTTTTTGTCCTTTTTCTTAACAATAATAGTGGCACGAGAAATAGCATCACATATTTCTTCGCAAGTAGGACATACCTCTTCATTGTCGCTGTTGTGTTCTGCCTCCTCCATACTTGATCTTGACTTGCCCGCCATGAAGCACAAGTTTGCCAAATCATCTTCATCTTCATCACTTCCAATGTCCACGTCGCTTGAACTGAACTCTTGAAGCACGGTGATGAAACTGTTGATCATCTTGCGTCCTATGGTACCTTTCTTCTTCTTGTTGAAATTTCTAGAGGAGGTTCGAACCTTGCTTTGTTTTTCTTCCCGGGTGGTCGGACCTGAAAGGTTAGGGCATTCTGTACGAAAGTGTCCTGTTTTACCACATTCAAAACAGCGTTGAGGTCCAAAGCTTCCTCTCCTCCTAGTTCTCACATTTTGCACTGCTTTTGAAAATCTAGTAGAGATGAGTGCCAACTCCTCTTCTGGAAATTCTTCGATCTGCTCTACGGTTAGTGAGGACAACAAAGCAAGAGTATTGCAAGATGATGATTGGCCGGAGCTCGACATATCACGTTGTGAAACAAATGCAATAGACTTATTGGGTTTCTTACGTGAGATTATGTCAATTTCATGAGTTTTTAACTTGGAATATAGCACATCTAAAGTAAGTGAACTCATGACAGTAGATTCACGAATAGATGTGACTTTCATCTCCCAAATTGACATATCTAATGCACTTAGCAATTGACTAGCATTTTCAGCATCTAAAAAATTAACATTGACACTACGCAAGTTGCTGAGAATCTTATTAAAGCGAGCAAAAAGGTCATCAATAGACTCATCGGGTTGCATCTTGAAGCGCATGTATTCTTTCTTGAACATGTCTTGCCTTAACTCTTTGATCGTGTTGGATCCTTCGTGGTAGTCACAAAGTGCTTTCCACACATCGTATGCGGATCGGAGGTGTGCAACACGGTCGAAGTCGCTTTGTGTTAATCCTTGTATGATCAAGTTACGAGCCTTGTTGTTGTTGTCGACATCTCTCAGATTTGTAGCTGTAACTTGATCGTTTGATGGCACTTCGTAAGGCTTGTATACCTTCTCCTATATTGCAAGGCCTTGTGCCTGGATGAAAGCCTCCATGCGTGCCTTCCAAACCTGAAAATCAATACCAGCAAACACACAAGGTTTGGCGGAGTACTTCTCCATGATGATTAGTCAAAAATACGTGCAAATCACAAAGATTACAGCACTGTGGCTCTGATACCAATTGCAGGATCGAAGAGCACGTGAAAAGCTACAAGAGGGGGGTGAGTGGTAGATTTAAAAATCTTACGCAGCGGAAACAATTAAACCCCAAACCCTATCGGTAGAAAAATGATATGTTAAATAAATCGTGTGTGAGACTAATCTAAACGTGTTTCACCATGACAAAAGTGATATATATCAGAGAGAATCAAGTCACGAAGACAAGACAAAAAGAATCACTCAAATCCGTCGAGAAAAACTCATGTTATGATCGAAAGATCAAACAATGGTCAATCTGCCCTACCCGAGAAAAAACAGTTTTGGAACCCTGCAAAGAAACTCGTGTAGATCATAGACCACAAATCCAATTACTGTGAAATTTTGACATATGATAGAAAATCAAGTTGTGAAGGCAACCCAAAAAGAATCACGTCAATTGGATCTTTAAAACTCGAGTTATGATAAAACCACCAACGAAAGGTAGTGCTGTCCAGAAACTCGACGAGTAAAACTTGTCTGGAACAAGTCTGACGAACAAGGCACAAAAGTTCCTTCAAACTATGAATTTTATTCAATAGAACACAAGAGGAACAGCCCCAAAGTCGTGCACCACGAGCTCTAGGCTCCCTTTCTTATATAACCAGCTCGAAAGCCAACTCAACTCAGATCAGGAACCTAATCCTGCTCTGTTCACGAATCGTAACTTTCCATGACTGCTTAGGATTCTTCTATACGCGGATAGAAGCAATCTTAAGACTTACAAACACCTTAGGAATGTATCCCACATTCCTAAACAAACTCAAATTCGTGACCCACACGAAATCCTATCATAACCAACTCAAATCTTTCCATATTTGAGTCAAACCCGACTCAGCCGCAACCTGAGTCCATAACCTAGTCGGTTGGACCTTTCCGACCAATTCTTTACGTCCACATCTCTTCATCATGTCTCGGAACCATGTATCCACGTTCATGCACTCCTTGCACACGTGCAAACATCTTCAAATAACGTCCACGCTACGTTCATATGCATTGTTCTTGATTCAATCATGTTGCGCAACCTCCTGATCAGCTCAACCACAATTTCTCCTGAATTTGGTTGTTGGAACCTCATCTCCTTCCTAAGACTAGTCCAATGGATCCCATCACCAGCCATGTCTTGAACTCAAGCAACACCTGCACATGAATAAACAACCAATCCATACGAGCCCAATTCCTTGACTTGACTCAAGTTAGTTCCAAACACAACACCTTACGTGAAAACCTCACATAAGCATGTTGCAAAGCATAGCAAAAAGATATCAGCCATATCATCCAAAATGCACCAAAAACTTAGTAAAAGAATACTAAGCAAACTTTCCAACAATATAAAGCAAGTACAAAACATTGCAAATGAAAAGCAGAAGCACTGCGGTCATGTTCCAGACATTGCCAGAGCAACCCGGACCTTGAGCTAGAGCTAACAAAAGCTAGTAGAACCTAGCGTCGGAGCTTACCAAAACTGGTACAACCAAGCTCCCGCCGGAGCTTACAAAACTAGCAGGACCTAGCGCCAGAGCTAACCAGAACTAGTCGGAACTAGTAATCCCAAAAGCCGAAGCTAGAAAAATCAACTTTGGAGCTTAGCAAAAACACGGCAGAGCTATCAAAAACATGTCGGGGCTATCAAAGACATGCCGTAGCTAAAGACAAAACTTCACCGGAGCTGACCAAAGCTAGTCGGACTTTGCTGTAGCTCGGAGCTAGAATCGGACCTTGATAAAAAGGTGTTTTGGTGATACTCAAAACTTTTATCATCAAAGCAAGTGTATTCACTACAAGCCAATGTATTCAGCACACATAGGTCTTATAGAGCATCAACAATTCATTAAAACTACAATCACTCCATCTGTTGCTCGCCTTCACTAGAAAAGTTTTATCATCGCAAATAGTATCGTGTACTTAACCACACAACCATGATAATATGGCTTGTTTGAGTCTTCGATCATCTTCTATTTGTAATTTGCAAGTTCACCATTACTATACTGATCATCATCGTCATGTCTATCGACATTGGGTACCATCTCCTCTATGTTATGCACCTGAAAGTCAATGTTGTCATCGATGAACCATGATACATCTGGTTCATTCACATCGTCGTCGTGATCTTCTTTGATACTGGTAGGGACCTCCCTCTCTAGATATGAATCTCTCATCTCTGCTTCATTAAGACCCTCCTCCCCATGTTTGATCGGACATCGATAATCCACCACAAATCCATGCGTGATCAAATGTGGTCATTACTTCATATGTGTGATATCTCTTCTCATTCTTGCAATGTTTGCAAGGACAACAAATATTCTCTCTAATGCTGTCTAACAACTTTTATCGTGATATCGATAAATGCATCTACCCCTTTGATATACTGATTGCAAAGGCGCAACCCATACATCCAACTTCGATCTAACGAAATCTACGTACAGAAAAGAAGAGCTCTTTGAGACGCGGTGCCAACAACCTACAAGCGGCCCGTCCCTGACAACCATATCCAACCTTGGTGCATCGCACCTAGTTACATGCAGGCGCACTAAAAATAGGGCGGGGCCCCATCCTGAAGAACCTCCATCACCACGCTGATCCTGATGCAGCGCGTCTTCACGCATGTCCCACCTAGATCGATGCCGTCACTGGTACCTGGCGCCCCATGCTGTGAGCGGGTGAGCCAGGGCATCACATCACCAACCTCCTGTTCTGTGCCACTCTCGTGTCGGGCGAGATTAGGTTTGGCCTGATCCGTCAGAGCCCACATCCTGTGATAGACTGTGCAATCCAAAAATGTGCAGATGTATGTTGCAGTACCCTGTGTACCGGGTACCCCCTGATACCGCACTCAAAACCAAGGAGTTCCTATGTACGAGTTGATGACTTTCGAAGGCAACATGCCTCACAACACTAAACCCGCCTCCCTCATTTGGGTAGTTCTGGTGCTACAACGTGTCCTGCGGGGTCGGACTTACGTCCCTCCATAGGGAAGCTCCAGTGTCGCCATGTGTCCAGTAGCCTCGGACCTAACCCCCAGTAGAGGGAAGCTCTGGTGCTGCCACGTGTCAAGTGGCTCCCGACCTGCCTCACCATAGAGGGAAACTCCAGAGCTGCCACGTGTAAGACCTGCAAGACTAAGTCAGTAGCAGGAGGACCACGGGATCTCCAACGGCTCGGACGTTCAAGAGGCTATTAAACATCCCTTACAGGACTTGGTTAACGCGTTATTAATGTCGTATTAATGATGCACGATCAGAAGGCTATCAAGACTGGTAACATTGCCATTAAGGCATGTTATCACAATGTTAATCACCCATAACACCAGTAGATCGTGTATATGGTATTAATGACAGCTGGGACCACATGCCGGGCCAGGCATACACTATAACGGCTAGTCCTTAGCATATAAAGGGGCTGCGTTGCACTGTAGAAAGCATCTAAGCTAATACGCATACAAGCAACCCCAAACACTCACCACACACTCAATCAACAACCACCCTGTGAAGTAGGGTATTACGCTTAGGAGGCCCGAACCATGTAAAAACTCTTGTGTCATCATCTTGTTCGTGATCTTACGCGCGCCCCTTCCAAAGACGAACCACCGCAGACTACACTTTAGTAGTACCGGGGGAAGTAACGTTGCTACACTTCGACATTTGGCGCGCTAGGAAGGGGCCTAAGATTTAAGATGGTGAATTCCGTCAATGCTTCTTCCAACGGTTTGGCTGAGCAACCTGCTGGAGGAAATCCCTCGAATGTGCGACCGCCAGCCAACACTGTTTTCCCGGTGGTCATCGTTCCACCACCACCTCCGCCATCTCAGCAGGATGGTGTATTTGCGTCCGTCACTGCATTGACGAACAAACCTGAGAACGTGTTGAACGTAGTGCAAACTCTTTTTCAGCATCCTCCAGCGCTCGGAGCTCCTCTAGCCGCCATGTAGCAATGGCACGCTGATGTTAAGCATTTAGTTGCAGCTGCAGCTAATGCCCTCAGCGTCCAAGGTCTGCCCCATGCCGGGCAGGCACCTACTCGGAATAGGACCTTGATTGGTAAAGATGGTCCTCAAGCGTTGTAGGACAAGAGACGTGCGCCCTCCCAGCAAGTGATGTCACTGCCATTTGCGGCATGCCTCACTCATACTTCATCGCGGCTGCCGACACAGGACCTCCAGTCGGAGCTCGACCACTGATACATGAGGCAGGACAACTGCGTCCACATCGAGCGCGCTCCCGCAAGGCGAGAGGCTCAAGGAAACCCTTCTCCATTGGGATTGAGGGGCCGCTGTTTGGCCCTTGCCATGCATCTTCGCATGGATAATTGGCCGCCTAAGTTCCGGCCTCATCCGCTGGAGAAATACGACGGGATAGTCAACCCTATCCAGTTTCTTCAAATTTACGCCACTATTATCCTCGCAGTTGGAGGCATGAGGTCATGATGGCTAACTACTTCCCTGTGGCTCTAACCGAGACAGCAAGTTCCTGGTTCATGAGTCTACCTCTTGACTCCATTTATAGTCGAGAGGAACTATGTCGCCAGTTCATCGCCAACTTCGTGAGCTCCTACATCCAGCCTGACACTAAGCTGGACCTGTTCGTCGTACAATAGAAGGCGGGAGAATCACTGCGATCATTCATCCAACAGTTCTCTCAGGTACAGAATACGACTCCTTCTATGTCCAATGCCTCTGTCATTGTTGCATTGCAGCAGAGTGTTAGAGATAAGAAGATGCGGGAGAAGCTGGCAACCAAAGATGTCAGCAACATCATAGAGCTCTTCAGCCTAGCCGACAAATGTGCTAGAGCTGTGGAGGGCCGAGAGATGCACTCCAAACCAGCTACGAATGCTGGTAAACCCTCCTCCAAGGCCGAAGCTACTGCCTTTGGCAGTGGAAACAAAAAGAAGAAGTCCAACAACAAGAAGAAGTCATTGGCTGATACGCCTACTGCTGCTGCTGCTGCTCCTGGTGGCCGGGGGCCACGTCCCGAAAAATGACCCTGACCATCATCTAAAGATGGTAACGATGAGAAGATGTGGTGTCCAATCCATAAAACGAACACCCATAAAACTTGAAGACTGTCACAGGGTCAAGTGGCTTGTTGAACGCAACAAAATGCGCCAAGAAGAAGCCCCTTTCCGCTAACGAGAAGGGAAACAGAAAGATGGTGAATCTCTGTCTGATCAGGAGCTAGGCTTCCAGGATGCCAAGAAGTCCCTAAAGGCTGTCTACAACATCGTTGACGACGACTCTGATATCTCCGACAATGAGCATCGGAAGACTCTCCATATGATATATGAGGGGTCCTGGGATATTACCTCCCGGCGTATCCCCAAGACAATGGGTTTGTAGATGGCTGCCGCAGCTCCCACTGCCAAGACAGGACCTCATTAGAAGTGGTTGGATACTGTTATCACCTTTGATGTTTTGGATTCCCTGAAGAACATGACTGGAGCTGGTCAGTTTCCTTCGATGGTCTCTCCGACTATCAACAACATCCATATCTTCAATGTCCTAGTGGACGGAGGTGCGGCGCTCAACCTCCTCAGCTTCGCAGCTTTTGTGAAGCTCCAGCTCAGCCTATCAAACCTTAGGCCCTCACGTTATTTCTCCGGAGTAGGTCCGGGAGCCATGACTCCTCTCGAATCAATTACACTCCCAGTGACCTTTGGGACTCGGGATAACTATAGGTCCGAAAAGCTGGTCTTTGATGTGGCACACATTAGCCTTCCCTTAGACGCCATCCTAGGCAGGCCAGCCCTATATAGGTTCATGGTCGTAGCCCATTATGGCTATCTAGTGTTGAAGATGCCAACTCCTTCAGGTGTCCTTCAAATCCGTGGAGATCGCACTGCTGGAGTCACGGTGCTGGAAGAACTTCATGCGCTTACAACAGCGCAATAAGAAGAATCTCGCAAGGAGCGACCAGCTCAACAACCTTCGAGCTGACGTCAACGTGGCTCAACTTCTACACCTCGTGTGCAACCAAGTGGCAACACTGACATCCCCATCAAAGTCATCCAAATTGGTTCCCTCCTAGACCACTCGTATATCAGAAGGTTGGGATAACAATTAGGAACTCGCGATCGTCACGTTCCTTCGAGCGAATGTCGACGTGTTTGCATGGCAACCGTCATAGATGCCTGGGATCCATAGGGAGGTGATTGAGCACAGCATGAAGATATACCCTGATGCACGGCCAGTACATCAAAAGCCTCAGAAGCAATATATAGAGCTGCAGAACATAATCAGACAAGAAATCAGGAAGCTACTAAACACTGGTTTCATTCGGGAGGTTCACCATCCTCAGCGGCAGGCAAACCCAGTCATCGTACCAAAGGCTGGCAGGAAGCTTCGGATGTGCATTGACTACACCACCTTGAATAAGGCATGACGAAAAGACCCATTTCCACTTCCTAGAATCGATCAGATAGTGGATTCTACCTCCGGGTGTGAGTTATTGTGTTTCCTAGACGCATATTCCGGATATCAACAGATTCAAATGTCTAGGGAAGATGAAGTGCATACTGCCTTCATTATAGTAGATGGGTTATATTATTGCACTGCCATGCCTTTCAGTCTCAAAACCCTACTTCAACTTTTGTGCGAGCCATGCACAAAACATTTGGAGAGCTCATCAGGGGCTTGGTAGAGGTTTATGTCGATGACATTGTCGTCAAGGTGAAGAACAAGGAATCACTCATTGACAATCTGCAAGCTGTTTTTGACAAGCTGCGCTTGACACGTACGAAGCTCAACCCGACCAAGTGTGTCTACGGGGTTAACTCTGGAAAGCTCCTTGATTTTTTGGTGACTCACAGAGGAATTGAGCAAATCCGGCGAAGATCAAGGACATTGAAGAGATGCGGCCCCCAACCCGCATCAAGGACGTCCAGAAGCTATCTGGGTGTCTAGCTGCGCTCAGCTGGTTCATTTCAAGACTGGCAGAGCGGGCGCTTCCCTTCTTCAATCTATTAAGGATGTCCAGGCCATTTCATTGGTTTGAAGAAGCAGAGAAGGCGTTCCAAGAGCTCAAGCAGCTCCTCACCACACTACCAGTTTTATAGCTCCAGAGCATAGTGAGCCTCTTTTGCATTTACATTTCAGCAACTATGGAGGTTTTCAGCATGGTCCTAGTCATGTGAGGACTGGGGTCCCAACACCCAAGGATCTCATGGGGTGGTGTCGTGCGATGCGACACCCAACAGTATACAAGAAAAGAACGAGAATAAAATACAATACTAAGTCTTTATTTATAAACACAGCGGAAGTTTTACAATTTATAACGTAGGAAAGAAGTCTATACATCATACTACCCTCTCAGCACTAGCTATGCATGAGTAAAGTTGTCCATGCCCTCAGACACTTTATACTAGCACCACTCACATATATCGGCGGCGTGCAGGGCTTCCACTCAGCCGTGAACCCTAAAGGGTATAAGGCGTCGTCGTTAGGCCCTTAATCAATAGTATAACCTGCAAAAACTCATTAACTGCAAACGTGAGCATAAGACTCAGCAAGACTAACCTGTCTCACTAGACATATGCAAGGTAAAGTCTAACCATAGGTAAGGAATAGCATAAATAGACTCACCTACAAGTGGATCCTTATAATCATGTTTTAAGTAGCAAATGACATTCTTCAGGCACGGTACATCATAGACTCCACAATCAAACAAGAAACGCTTTGCGAATGATATGACATGCCCAAAGCACATAATGCTATTACAGTTAAAGTATGGGGAAACTGTAAACTTTTAATTGTGCCTTCTCTAAGCCACACAAGGTTGCAGAGCAATTATAATTCAATGCATCATATTCTTCTGGCTTCTTTAGTATTTACTACGTCACGACAGCGACGGACAAGTGGTACTCAAATAATCGCGAGGGACGGTGATTGCAATCAGAACACACCCGGGCAACACGACACGCACACCTGTGTGGGAGACACCTACGTTTTATCCTCCCCATGTCATACGCAGCCACCTTTCACCCAAGACCCCAGTGTCGACAAACCTCTCCATCCCGAGCAAAAGGTCCACTACAGGGACACGTCGAAGTTGCCCGCTAGAAGATTTACACCTTTGTGCATTTGCATCTCCATTCAAAGACAACCTAGGAGTGTCCAAACTACCGTCTGGAGTTACATCAGTTTATTGGGCCCATTTCCCATTATGTAACCAGTACAGTTCAAGCTTGCCCAACGGTGCCGCATACGGCATGGTCCTCATGCGACACAGGCATGGCTATGCGCCGGAGACTCCATCTCGTTGACTCCTATTCCTCCTACCTGGTCTCGTATTCATTTCATAAGCAATTCTTTCATATTTCACTCTCATATGAACTGTTATTCCTATCTCACGAGTAGATTCCAACTACTCGACTTCTACCGGTATATCTACACTATTAGCATTGGTAGTTCTACACACAAGCTGTAAACCTTTCCAACCCTCCCATAGGATTTGTGTATATGCAAGTGGAGTATCAAACACCTTATACGTAATGCACAATATCAACTGAAAACGTAAGTGAATAAAACTGGGAAAACTTTGAAAAGCTCTTAAATGCAAACTGGGGCTTGCCTTAGTTTGCGACTCGATTAAATGTCAATTGTTAGTGGTCCTTCTCTGAAGACTCCGCCAAGGACTTCAGTGCACACCCTGACCTTCTCCTCCAAGCGACACTTCTCGTCAATATCGATCACTACATGACATGCATATAGAATCTATATGAATGCTAGTGATATCATAATGTATATTTAGTTCATAAGCTTCTAACTATGGTTATAGTGAGGGAATGATCTTAGTTGGCTTTGGGATTTTTATGGTAGATATTAGGGACTATAATGGAGACCCTTGCAAAGAACAGGAGATCAAGGAAGTCCGTTGTCTCTAAAATTATGGCAAGCAATAACCTTTCCAGAATTTTAGAGGGGAAACTGTAGCTTTAACATAGCCACCAGTTGATGATCATGATAGAGGAGGTTGTCCTGGTTCTAGCGAAATTGGTTTCATGATTTTCTAAACATACATGAGTGAGATATTGAATTTTACAGTTGCTAGGAATTTCTGGAATTATATTATAACTGAAATTAGACTTTCAATTATTACCTAGGTTTGAACTGAATTTGGATTAGAAGATTATGTCAATTAAATCTGAAACTTTTACTGGAGCTGGTAAATGTAAAAAAGAATGTTTAGGTCAAATTTGGGACATAACAAGGAAACTCAACATCTATAATAATTCAATGATTGGAAAAGGTAATTGAATTATACAGAAAGTTATACTGGTTTTAATACCAAACCACTTGTACAACTTGAAAGTTCAGAGCATAAGAGTCATTCAGGATTTTACTGGAGATTTTTAGAGCAAGGCTACCAGGAGAAATTGAATTTAGCAACCTGAATTTAATGCTGGTTACAGTTTCTGCTTTATAAGTGAACAGCAGATTGAAATTTGAAATTTGGATAAGTTAGACAGGTTCAAGGGCTTACAAACTTTTTCTGGTAACCAAGAACAGGACAAAGTATTTTATGTGAATTTTGGGGATTTTTCCAGTGGAAGGATTTTCTGTGACACTTCCAGGAATGTGTGGAGAACAATAATTGTCCATAAATGAAAAATGATTTTTTATGGACATTAATTTATACCAACAGAAACTAGAACTCAAGGGCTTTCAAACAAAATTTGTTTGAAGATTTTTGGATAATTCTACAGAGAGTTATGTATTTTCTAAATTTGAAAAAATCTGGAATTTATTTTCTAATGGGAAAGTTTAAATAAATCAACCCGGGCCCACGGTTTTAAAATGAGCCAATCGGGCTGAAGCAACACCGAGGCCCACTGATTTAACCATGTGGCCGCATTGGATCACTTGCCACACCAGATCCGGGCACTCCTTCCTCTCTCTGACGAATGGGCCCCACTGGTCAGGTTTATCTTCAACCTCGGTTCACCCCGATCCATAACAGGAGATTGTGATGGTGTCCGCACATTCCCACCTCAAAGCTAGACCAAACTTTGATCTTTTTGTGGGGATAGATTCCATGGAGCAATGGACACCCGTGGGACACCATGGTGACGGCCGGCGGCGAGCTGAACCTCGCCAGCGTCGGCAACCGCGGCGGTCTTGGCATGGCCGACGGTGATCTCGCAGGGGAAAGCACCAAATGATGCGCTGCGATGTCCAGGAGCATCGTGGTGCTCCAAGGAACAAGGAAATGGCCACCAATCGATAGAAAACTAGGCGTAAGGGTTTCTCGACGGTGAACCAAGCCCTTTTTAATAGCATTGGGGAAAACTTCGATTTCTCGACCGTTGCCTTGTTATTTCTTAATCTTCTTGGTTCGATGTGCGTGTAAGGAGATGATGAACACAATTGCTAGCTATTGCAAAGAATTATTACATGTAGAAAACGAATTGAGCTCGAGATCTAATGGCGAAGGTATGAACTAGCTTCGGTAAATTAATAATTTCTCATGACATAGTGAATGAAATGAGGAGAGGTTTTTACCGAGAGTAAAAGAGCAGGATGGCGATCCTTTTCTATGTGGGAGTCGAAGCTTGAAAAGGCTTGTGTGGAGCTGTCCACGGTAGAGCAAAGGAGCTCCTCCCCGGCGGCCAAAAATCGACGGTGGAAAACTGCAATTCGACGAGCGCACGGTTGAGGAAATGACAAGCCAATTGGACTGGATGGTGGAGAAGAAAGTGGTGCGCAACTTTACTGTGGAGCTCGGGATCAAACCGTGGCTTGCTTGCGAGCTGCAGCAGGAACGGCGAGGAAACGTCGCTGCGCTCGATTCTGCACGCGTGGGCGAGATGGGGACCGAGAGAGAGAGAGAGAGAGAGCTGGTAGAGAGAGAGAGCGAGGGGGGGGGGGGTATTTGTAGGGCGCAAACACAGAGCAGCTCACTGCTGTCGCTCTGGAGCATGCATGCCGGGAGGTGTCGTCGCTACGGTGAGTTGAAGCAGGGTATTCACGTATTGGTTCCTCTGACTAGTGGGTCCCACTATCTCTTCAATTCATTCCTCTCTGTTAACCAAAATATCCTACCAGCTGATGTCCAAAAATCATAAAAAACATGTGGATAGGCTCAAATAAATATCTGGAATGTGATTCTGAAGTTGTATTTTGAATTGGAACAAGTTTCATTTGAAATTCAAATTTGAATTTGAATTTGAATTTGAATGAAATTCAGTGGGGCCACTGAATTAAATAGCAAATGAGTTTCAAAAATTGTGAAACTTTGCAGGTATGGCAAATGAAATATGCTGAACACAATGATGTGCTCGGATCTTATGTTCAAACAAGTTTAAACAGAATTCAAAATTTGAATTTGAATTTGAGTTGAATTCAATGAAGCTATTGAATTAAATATCAAACTTGCTTCAAAAATTATGAAACCTGGCAGGGACACTAATTGGAATATTTAGAATCCATTGGTCAACTCAAATATTTGATTTGGCAAGGTTTAATCAGGAGCTAAATTTGAATTTTTGAATTCCTTCAATTATGGTTTAAATTAGTTTGATTTCTCATTTTCCAATTTAATGTCTTTTTATCATTCAAAAATTTTTAGTCCTAACTGGATTTTGTATTATAGAAATTTGGTCTTTTACATGTCGTAGAGAGTACGGAGCCATCTTAAATTCAGGAGCCTAGACCCCTCTGGGAGGTTGGGGAGCTACCTGAAGGGGAGTCTGGGTCCCAGCCCCCAGGCAGAGATCCTAAAGGCAAGACACATGTGGATCAACCTCTCTCAACTGAGAGAGTTTCTACTGTTCAGGAAGAAGCCCCGGATACCTCTGGGAAGGTCTGGGATGGTGAAGAAGAAGATCTGGACCCCTCTGGGAGGGTCTAGATTGCTCAAGATGAAGATCTGGACCCCTTCGGGAGGGTCCGGGTTGATGGAGAATAAGATCCGAGCCTCTTCGGGAGGGTTCAGACCGTCCAGCGACCAGTGTACTTCATCAGTGAAGTGCTCCGCGACACCAATACTCGCTACATTTAAGTGCATAAGCTGCTATATGGAGTCCTTAATGCTCAAGAAAGCTACGTCACTACTTCTAGGCCCACAAGATATCAGTGGTAATTTCCTATCCACTGTGTGCTATATTGCATAATCCAAATTCTACTGGAAATATTGCCAAGTGGGTTGCGGAGCTGGTAGAATTCGATCTTGAATTCCTGCCTTGACATGGTATGAAGAGTCAGGCGCTGGTTGACTTCGTGGTGGAGTGGAATCCTTCTTCATAAACTCCAGGGGGCCTCAGTGAGCAGAAATCGAAACCTAAGGTCCCAATCTTGACTGAGCCCATTGGACACTCTACTTCGACAGCTCCATGTAGAAGCAGGGGGCCGGAGCTGGAATTCTTATACCTGCTTCGACCAGGGAGAAGGTCAACTACATGGTACACCTTGACTTCAAGGCAACAAACAACATGGCGGAGCACAAAGCTCTCATCTATAGACTCAAGGTGGCGCTGTCATATGGCGTCAGGCAAGCTACTGGTGATGGGTGACTCGCAACTCATTATCAAGCAAGTAAAAGGTGAATGCAGTTGCAATAATCCCCAACCTCCTGCTTATTTAATTGAAGTTCAGAAGCCATAGAAGGACTTCCATGTCCTGGATCTCTGTCATGTCGAGCATCTCAACAATGCTGAAACTGATGACCTCTCAACAAAGGATTCAATCAGAGCTCAAGCTCCAGACAGAGTTTTTTTCAGAAGATTGTTAGGACCCTTAAAGCTGGCGGTTCCAGTGGCCCTATTACCATGGTGCCCACCAAGGATTGTAGGCACCGCAGGATGCTCCGAGGAACCATCCAAAAGCTCAAGTTAGCTCCAATGCATGGATATCGATAATCCAGAGCTACATGAAGGACAATATCTTTCCTGAAGACGGTGCTTCTGCTGATTGAATTGTCAGATTGGCTAAGAGATACACATTGGTAGAAGGGGATCTCTACCAACATGGTACCAATGGCGTTCTAATGCGGTGCATTTCCCGAGAAGAAGGTTGTGAGCTTCTCGTGGAGATCCATGGAGGTGAGGTCATAAACCACGTGTCTTCTCACACATTGGTTGGTAAATCTTTCCAGCATAGTTTTTACTGGCCTATAGCGCTCCAGGATGCAGTCGAACTGGTAAAGAAGTGCAAAGCATGCCAGTTCCACGCGAATAAGATTCACACACTGGCTCAGTCACTGCAAATGATACCACCCACATGGCCATTCGCTGTATGGAGGATGGACATTTTGGGACCTTTCCCAAAAGCCATCAGAGGTTACGGGTTCCTGTACATCGCCATCGACAAGTTCACCAAGTGGTCGAAAGCTACCCTGTTGTGACAATCAACAAGTAATCAGACATCAAGTTCTTGAAGTCCATAGTCTGTAGATTTGGAGTTCCAAACAGAGTCATTACCGAGAACAGAACCCAATTCACATGTGCAACCGTCCAAGGGTACTGTGAAGTTCTCAGCATACAAGTTAGCTATGCATCAGTAGCTCACCCGACAAGCAATTGCCAAGCTGGGAGAGCTAATGCAGAAATACTCAAGGAACATAAGACGCGCACATATGAGCGTCTGAAGAAACATAGATAGAGCAGCTTCCCTCTACGTTGTGGGCAAGCAGGACAACACCTAGCCGGGCAACTGGAGAGACACCTTTCTTCTTGGTGTACGGAGCTAAAGCAGTCCTTCATCCGAAGAACACCATGATGTCTCTCCGAGTCTGGACCTTCGATGAATCCATGCATGACAAGCTCCGGCGTGAAGACCTAGACCTAACCGACGAGACATGGTGCCAAGAAGTTGTTCAGAAAGCACAATACCGTCGAGCGCTTTGGCGCTATCATTAAAGGTTCGTGCGCAACCAGTAGATAGAAGAAGGCAATGTGGTGCTGCGGAGAATCCTAACTCCAGAAAGTATGAAAAAACTCTCCCCAAGTTGGGAAGGTCCCTTCCGGGTTATCAAAGTTTCCCGCCCCGGATGCGTTCACTGCGACATAGGATGGAACTCTACTTCCCAATCCGTGGAACATTGACCATACATTTTATGCTTAGCTACACGGAGGTGAGTATGTTTGTATAAATTGTATCTCTTATAGTCTACAGGCAGAGTCAGGAAGGGTCCTAGTGCACTTAACTTGGTCCTGTACTTTAGGTGTGTCTATACCCACCCTGGGTTAGATCAAGTTGATTAGCAAACTTAACTTGGTCATTGTACTTTAAGTGTGTCCTTGTCTTCCCATGTAATCCGAACCTTAATGAGAAACATTTTATAGGGACAGACACTACGTGCATTTCATTTGTACAAGCTCATTACTTTTTTACCTTCTTGTCTATAATAATGTTGCGCAATCCCTTTGAAATTTAGTCCAGGGTATTTGTGAGTACCCGGCATACTGGGTACCCTCGCGCACAAGATCGAACCGCCTAAGTACCTCGCCTCTTGTAGAGGCAGGGTCCGAGGGTGCCACAAATTTAGAAGATCCGGACCCGTCAACCTCAGATACGGGGTCCGGGGTTCCTATAAGAGACCCTGGGGAAGAGTTCAGCCCCCCTCGGAGACGAGCTCCCAAGCAGCCACATGTCCAGCCGGGAAGGATCCCTCTCCCCCACGAGACCGGACTTCAAAGCTGCCACGTGACCCACAGCATCAGTGTGGGGACCGGAATCCCGACATCCAAGGATCTCATTGGGTGGTGTTGTGCGATGCGACACCCAACATTATACAAGAATAGAACTAGAACAATTTACAATACTAAGTCTTTATTGACAAGCACAGCAAAAGTTTAAAAGTACTAACGGAAGGAAAGAAAAATATACATCATAGCTACGCTCTCAGCACTAGCTATGCAAAAGCAAAGTCATCCATGCCCTGGATACTTTGCACTAGCAATACACAATTCACGGCGGCGTGCAGGGTTCCCACTCGACTGTAAACCCTGGAGGGGGTGCAGCCTCGTCGTTAAACCTGTCATCAGTCATATAATCTGCAAAAAGTCGTTAACTGCAAACGTGAGCATAAGGGTCAGCAAGACTAACCCGTCTAACTAGACATATGCAATGATGAGTACTAAACATAGGTATGTAAAGCATAAGGACTCGCCTACAAGTGGATCCTTATAGTCATGTTTTATTTAGCACATGACATTCCTCAGGCACGGCACATCATAGACTCCATAATCAAACAAGAAACGCTTTGCCGATGATATGACGTGCACAAGGCACATAATGCTATTACAGGTAAAGTATGGGGAAGCTGGAAACTTTTAATTGTACTATCTCTAAGCCAAACAAGGTTGTTCAAGCAGATTATAAACCAATATATCATATACTCCTGACTTCTTTAGTATTTACTACGCCACAGCGCAGTGAACAAGTGGTACTCTATTACCGCGAGGGACGGTGATTGCAATCAGGACATACCAGGAACAACACGACACATACGCACTTTCGGAAATGCCAGCGAGTACTTTCAGCAGTACCTACATAACAATTCAGTACTAGTCGTATATGGCCACCTTTCACTAAACACTCGAATGTCAAACCGGTCGATCCATCACGAGCAGGAGGTCACTGCGTGGGGCGTACTCTAAAGTGCCCAGCAGCTGATTTACACCTTGCTGCCCTCAACCCACGCCTATAAAATGGAACGGAATGCCTCGACAAACCAGTATCAAGCTACGTCAGTTTACTGGAGCCCATTCCTCCAGTATGTTGATGGTACAATTCAAGCTTGTCCACCAGGACCGCACATGAAATGGTCCTCAATCGACACAAGCAGGGCTACGCACGTGAGACCACGTCTCACTGCATCCTATCCACTGCTCGGTCTCAATTTCATATTCATAACCCATTTTCTTATTCTAGAATCTCCCGTGTGATGAAATTCCTATCTCGCGAGTAGATTCCAACTACTCGACTTCTACCGAATTCCTATGAGCATAAGCATAGCAGTGTCTACTCAACGGGCCGTAGACCTACCCAAGACTCCATAGGATTTGTGGGCCATGCAAGTGGATGTCAAACACCTTAAACATAATGCACAATCATCTGAAGACGTAATGTGAAATAAAACTTCAAAATACTGTAAGGAACTTAAATGCAAACCGGGGCTTTCCTGAATGCAAGTTTGAGTCTATGTTAGTTTCTGGCAGCTGGACCTCCAAGGCTTCTGGCTGCTCCTCGACTTCAGCTACTACACGATATGCATATACTAGGTATAAATTATTTTGTGAATAATTAATATGCTTAAGGTGGGGTGTGTATATTAAGATAAAATAAGACAATTCTTATTTGAATTTGGGATTTTTATGGTGGATACCGGAGCTTATGGAGAAGACACTTGCAAAGAACAGGAGACGATAAAGGATGTGTGTTATTCTTAACAATTATGGTAAGCAATAATCTTCTCTAAATTTTGGTTGAAAATTTTGGAGATGTATTATGGCCACCAAGGGTTGTATTTTATAGAGGGGGTCTCAATGGTTCTAGGAAAATTTGTTTCACAATTTTCTGAGCTTTCTACAGGAAGAAACTGATTTTTAAAGTTTGGGTAAATTTCTGGAAATTCATTTTTCCATTTTTCTCAATTTATAGCTACATAGAGAATTGGAACATAGATCAACCCAGTATTTTAAGTCCAATGAACTTGAAATTTTTACTGGAGATCACATGTATCAACTATAGGGTTCTGACCAAAATTGGGAATTTTCCAATTAACATAACTATAAGAATGAATTCATTAAGCATTTTGCTTATTTTAATTATGGAGAAATTTCTATGGCTTTTCATACAAATCCAAGTGCCCCACTGGACAGTATTCTTCATTCTGGTTCTAACAAAATTTATTTGGGAATTTTTGAATAATTCTACTGGAAGTTATGGATTTTCTAAGTTTGGATTGAATCTGGATTTATTTTCCTATTGGAAATTTCAAATAAAAGGGGCTGGTCCCACTTAATTTGAATTCGACCAATCGGAATGGAGCCACACCGGGAGCCACTGGGTTAACCCGTGCAGCCACACCAGATCCTATCCGCAACTGATCCCACACGAGAGGGGTGTTGCTGACCGATGGGACCTGCGTCTTCGTCTACCTCCCGACGCGGCGGCGCTCCTCGCCGGAACTGCGGTGGTGCCTCACCGGACTTAGGTGCGTTGACCTCCTCTCGGCCTCCCCGTGACCGCTACACCCTAAAATCGATTGCACAATTCGATGGTGGTGTCGAATCATGCCGGCGATGGCCGGAGACGGCGGCGCGATGGCGACGGCGGAGCTAGGGTTTTGGCGTTCGTTGGAAATGCTCAGGAATGGCTCAATAGGCTCGGGAAAAGCTCGAAAAGGTTCCTGGGAGCACCAGGAGTATGATGTGGGGGTCATATTGCGGAGAAATCGCCGGCAAGGTTGAGTTCAGCGGCAAAGTTCGGGTTTTCAACCGGCGGCCTCGAAAACTTGAAATCTAAAATGCTCGGATGATAACTTTCAGGGTTTTTGGGCATGGAGCTTCCTTAGGACACATAGAAACTATTTGCTAACCAGATTTAAGGATGATTGCAAGAATGAATTGAATTTAAGCATGAAGCTTTGCTGTTCTATTGAGAGACCGATCGGTTCTCGAACAAGAACTCAAGTTATACTTCATGTCATAAGCTTAGATTTCGTGAGCATGAACTAGAGAGGATTGCAAACCTTTTTGCTTAAAGGATTGAGTCTGGAGATGGTCTGGAACTGGTGTTCGACGGCGAGACAGTGAAGCTTTCTCGGTGGCTTCCTCGGCGGCAACTGGGAAACTTCAAAATAGGCCAAGCAGAAGCTGTGTCACGATCAATGACCAAATGGAATACGTAGAGGAGCTTGTCACACGCCTTTTATCTACTTACAGCTCGGGAAGTCACGGCATCAATCGTTGGTGAGAGCTTGATTTAACAGGCGGGAATCGGGATGGAGCTCAATGGCGACGGCCAAGGGGTATTTATAGGGGCCGAGGGGTGAGGGGAGCGCGCCACGGCATCAAGCAGGCAAGTAGCTCGGTGGCTGCATGCGTGTCGCGGTGTCGCGCGCTGCCGGCGTCGAACGGCAGGGCGAGCTGGAGACAGGGCACCCCCCGTGGGTTTCACTCGAGTACCTTGGCTGACAGTGGGCCCCACCTCCTCTTATCTACCCCCATTCTCTGTAACTTCAATTCTCCTACCAAATTTTGTCTAAAACTTCTAGATTTTTGTGGGGAGGCTCAAATAAATATCTATAATTTGATTCTGCAATTGGATTTTGAATTGGAGCAAGTTTCAATTGGATTTCAAATTCAAATTTGAATTTGGATGGAATTCAATGGTGCCACTGATTTAAATAGCAATTGAGTTCCAAAAATTGTGAAACCATGGGGATAAGTCAAGAAACTTATGTTGATCATGAGTGTATGTTCAAATCTTGATGTTCAAACTAGTTGAACAGAATTCAAAATTTGAATTCAAAACATGGTTTGAATTTGCTAAGCGTCTCAATTAAAATAGCAAATGAAGTTCAAAATTTATGAAACTTTGCAGGAAGTCTATTTGGAATATTAGAAAACCACAGAAAAATTTATGGCCTCTGAATTGAATAATTTTGACAGGGCCAAATGTACAGTAGTATATATATTCAATTTATCTTAATTTGAATATCTATTTGGTACTGCATATTAAATTGGCCTAGAAATCTTTCTTCAATTAATTCCCAACTTTGAAAAGAGGTCAAAAGAATTAATCTAAGCTTATTGGTGAAGTTCATTCCTCATGTTAATAAATTTAAACATGAGTAGAAGAAAAGATTTGATGAGATCAAGTTTATAAGCATGGCTATAATTGGTCTCCATTAGGGTTAACAACCAATTTACAACTGAACCTCATATGAAGGAAAATGTGGGATTTTACATTCCTCCCCCCTTAAAAGAATCTCATCCCGAGATTACAAAAGGAAGGATAAAAGAAAGGCCTAATGAACATATGACGTTAACAAGTCCGGATAATTGGTTTTTAGATATTCCTCGCTTTTCCACGTTGCTTCATCAGCGGTGTGGTTTCCCCACAAGACCTTGTAGGAATGCAAGGTGCGGTTTCTTGTGGTACGAGTCTTCTCATCAATTATCTGGGTTGGATGTTCGGTGTAAGTAAGATCTGGTTGGAGGGCTTCCAAATCCTCCATACGAACTTTCGCTAGGGCCTTGAGACATTTTCTCAATTGTGAAATGTGAAACACATTGTGGACCCCTGAAAGCGATGCTGGCAACTCTAACCGGTAGGCTACAGGTCCGCATTGCTCACTTATTGCGAATGGTTCTATGAAACACGGAGCTAGTTTCCCTTTTACTCCGAAACGATGAATCCCTTTCATTGGGGATACGTGAAGATAAACGTGATCCTTGATATCAAATGAAGCAGTCGACGTCGTTTGTCCGCATAGCTTTTCTGGCGAGACTAAGCAGCCTTGAGGTTGGCTTGAATAACTCGTACTCGATCGTTGGCTTCCTTTACCAAGTCTATACCATATGTTACTCGTTCACCGGATTCACACCAGTTCAACGGTGTGTGGCACTTCCAGCCATAAAGAGCTTCATATGGTGCCATTTGAATGCTAGTATGATAACCATTGTTGTATGAAAACTCCGCCAATGGTAGATGATCATCCCAATTCTTACCATGGTGAATAGCACAGGCGCGGAGCATATTCTCTAGTACTTGGTTTACTCGTTCCATTTGACCATCAGTCTGTGGGTGGTAAGCTGAGCTTCGAATCAACTTGGTACCCAGAGATGCGTGGAGCTGCTCCCAAAATCGAGCAACAAACAAAGTTCGACGATCTGATATGATAGTGCGGGGTACTCCGTGTAAGCATAAGATCCTGGCAATATACAGCTCTGCATATTGCCGTGCCACATACTTGACATTGACTGGAATAAAGTGAGCCGACTTGGTAAGTCGGTCGACTATCACCCAAATCGAGTCATGTTTGCGAAAAGTGAGAGGTAACCCAACAATGAAATCCATGCTGATGTCCTCCCATTTCCAGGCAGGTATGCTTAACGGTTGTAATTGTCCGAGTACTTTCAGATGGTCGGCTTTCACTCGTCGACACGTATCACATTCGGATACATACTTCGCTATTTCGCTCTTCATCCGATCCACCAAAATTTCTTCTTCATGTCATGGTACAATTTGTTACTCTCGGATGAATAGAATATTTGGACAAATGAGCCTCGTCCAAAATTTTCTTCCGAAGTGCCACATTGCAGGGTACCACGATGCGGTCTTTGAACCAGATGGTATCGTCATCGTCACCTCGGAGACACTTCATTTCCCCCTTTTTCATTTGTTGACGAATTTGGGATATGCCCTTGTCCTCCTTCTGAGCCTCTATAATTTCCTCCCTTATGGTAGGAATGAGGGCTAGGTTGTAGAGCGCCCCATACGGAACCAAGTAGAGACTCGGTTCTTCTTCCTCTATCAAGGTGATAGAAAGGTTATTGATATGGGACTTGAGACTTAACGCATCGGCGACTACATTTGCCTTTCCGGGATGGTAGTGGATCTCAATCTCGTAGTCTTTGATTAACTACAACCATCTTCATTGTCGCATATTCAATTCTTTCTAGGTGAAGATGTACTTCAAGCTCTTGTGATCGGTGCAGAGATGTACTAGGTTGCCCCATAGATAGTGTCTCCACATCTTTAATGCTAGTACCACGACAGCGAGTTCAAGATCATGAGTCGGATAATGCTGCTCATGGTTTCGAAGCTGCCGGGATCCGTAAGCGATCACCCTTCTGTCTTGCATTAATACGCAACCCAGACCAATTCCATATGCATCAAAATAAACATCAAAGTATCTTGTTGTGTTTGGTTGGGCTAATACTGGTGCTGTTGTGATGTGTTTTACCAATGCTTGAAAACCCTCCTCACATTCCTTTGTCCATGTATATCTCTTTTCTTTCTTCAAAAGTTCCGTCATTGGTTTAGCTATCTTGGAAAAGCTTGGGATGAACCTCCGGTAATATCCAGCTAAACCCAGGAAACTTCGAACTTCATGCACAGACTTGGGAGACTCCCATTTGAGTACTTGCTTAATCTTGCTTGGATCAACTGCAATCCCTTCGGCAGAGATAATGTGCCCCAGAAATGGCAATTGGTTGATCCAGAACTCACATTTGCTGAACTTAGCGTACAACTTGTGGTCCCGCAATCGCTGAAGCACGCTGTGCAAATGTTGTGCATGTTCTTCTTCGAACTTTGAGTATACAAGGATGTCGTCGATGAAGACCACGACAAACTTGTCCAAATCCGACATGAATACCGAATTCATGAGATACATGAAATGGGCTGGTGCGTTGGTTAATCCGAAGGACATGACAAGGTATTCATATAATCCATACCTCGTTGATAATGTTGTCTTAGGTATATCCTCTGGTCGAATCCTGATCTGATGATAACCAGAGAGAAAATCATCCATCTTTGAGAATACCCGAGCACCTACCAACTGATTGAACAGAATATCGATGCGGGGTAGTGGATACTTGTTCTTGATTGTGACAGCATTGAGTGGACGATAGTCCACACACAGTCTCAAGGTTTTATCCTTCTTTTCCACAAACAGTGTAGAACAGCCCCAAGGCGACGAACTTGGACGAATAAAACCCTTGTCCAATAGTTCATTCAGCTGCTCTTTCATTTCTGCCAGTACTTTAGGTGCCATCTTATACGGCCTTCTCAAGAATGGAACTGTTCCCGGTACAAGTTCAATCTTAAACTCGACATCTCTTTCTGATGGCATACCAAGAAGATCTTCGGGAAAAACGTCCGGATACTCACATACTACTGGAATATCTTCGAGTTTACAGGCTTCGGTGTTATCAGCAGTTGGTGGCACATGGATATTACTCTGAAGAGTGAGAATTTGGGGAGAGTGGACTAGATAATTTAAATATATTCTCCGAGGAATGATGTCAATAATAGCACCATTGTACTGCAACCATGCCATTCCTAAAATGACATCTAATTTCTGATGCTCCAATATAATGAGAGAGATAGGGTATATGTTCCCACCCAGATTAAGAGGTACCCTATGGACCATCTTATCTACTACTACTTTGCCTCCCGGAGAACAAATCATATATGGGGTTTTTGTGGAAATGATAGGCAATTGGTATTGATTGACATAAGACTTGCTAATAAAATTATGGGAAGCACCGGAGTCAAAAAGGATGACTACGGGATGACCAATGAGAGAGAACGTACCCGTGAGTACGGGTGCGCCTTCCGGAACATCCTCGATGGCGAGGTGGTGGACGTTATCGGTTTTTGTGGCTGGCTTCTTGGGCTGGTTACGAGGCTGGTTTGCCCCCTGGTACGATGACTGTCCTCCGCTCTGCGAGCAGTCCTTGGAGAAGTGTCCCGTACATCCACACGTATAACATGTGTACAGGGTCTGACCGGCACGGAATGGAGGATAGAATCTCGGTGCACACGGTGGAGGTAGAGGTGCACGCGGAATCATCCCTTGTAGCTATTGTGGGCGGAACCTGACATTGTTGAATGGGCGACTACGAAACATCGGTGGTCGCGATGGCGGCTGCCACCTCTGGCCGGATGGTGATCGATACACCATGCGGTATTTCTGAGGAGTACCTCCTCCACTGCCCTGCGGAGCACTCCTTTTCTTCTTGTCAGAGAACAGCTCCCTAGTAGCGTCCTCCTGTACGATTGCGGCATTTACCATGTTGTTGAAGCTGTCGCGGTTGAACAAGGCAAGCTTGTCCTTCATATTGGGGTTCAAACCCCGATTGAAGCATTCCCGCTTCCGATTTTTAGTATTCACTTGGTCCTGAGCATATTGAGCCAAGTGGTTGAATATCTTGGAGTACTCGTAAGCACTCCTTCCTCCTTGCTTCAGCTCCAAGAACTCTTGAAGCTTCCTTCTCATCACACCGAAAGGTATGTGATAGGCGCAGAACGCCTCTCGGAATTCCTCCCAGCTCACGGCATAGCGGACTGGTCGTGCGGCAAGGTAATTCGCCCACCATGCACCAGCGGACCCTTGTAGTTGTTGGGCTGCAAACAGGGTCTTCTGATGTTTGGTCACTCACAGCAAACCGAACTTCCTTATAATGGAGCGGAGCCAGTTGTTAACCTCCAATGGTTCATTGGCCTCCATGAAGACCGGCGGGTGCGTTGATATGAATATCGAGTACGAACTCGGAGAAGGTTGTCATGGACCCGCATCTGGTCGCCCTCCTTGACGGGATGAATGCTGGACCAAAGTTCGTAGTAATTCTGTTTGCTCGTCGCACGAGCCAAGCACTGCGGCGAGAACCTCCGCTAAACGCCTTGGAAGTCCCGAAGGTGGTGGTGGAGGAACTTGTTGCTGCGGCGTTGCAGCTGTCTCCTGGGTCGGAGATTCGTCCTCACGACCACGACTGGATCCTCCCATTTCTGGCGTCGAGCGCGTACGCACCATTCTGCATCCAAATGACTTAAAATCAGCACATGTTTTCTTTTCCCTTATCCATATCATTTTTTAGTAACACGACTATTGACAAGAGAATAAGTGCATAACATTCATATATATTGATAAAGTACAAACTTTATACAAGATATATTATCTCATGACCAAGTTCACAGTAGTAAACTCCAAAATGATGGACTCCCACTATGGAAATACATCTCTACCATACTTGGTTCCCATGAGATGTCATACACATCTTATCAGCTTAGACATCCCCACCACTATTCTTAATATGACACAAACATGGCCATAAAAGAAAAACACGAGCAACTATTAAACTATATGTTGCCCCGTGACGGCAGAAGTGCTGCCACATCCCACTCCAATACGTCCTACTCGACGTACTCGAGTTCCTCAGGATCTTCTTCTTCTTATTCGTCATTCGAAGTTGGTGCCATAGGTGCGGTTGCGGGAGCAAGAGTTGCTACCCACCCCACCATTGATGACGTCGCGGCAACTAAAGATTTCACATCAGCCTGCAGAAGAAACATCCTCAAGTCTTCCAGTTCCTTCTGTGCATTTTTGCAACTGGCCTTCCAATCCTGAGTTTCCCCTCTAGATTTGATCCCTTTCTTGAGTCACCTCACTCAGCTGTTCATCCAACAGCTGCACCTCGAGTTGACTCGCTTCCAACACGCTTTCTGAGTGTTTTGTTTTCATGAGAGCCTCCGATCGAGCTTGAACAGCCTGGTACCACTGCTTCTCCCTTAAGTTTAAACGGTGATTTAGGGGAGCAACCGTGGCCCTAAGTGAGTCGTTAGCACCTTCAAAGTGATCCCCTTGAATCAAGGCTTGCTTCATGTCACTCATCATTTTTCCCAGGCTAACATGCTGATCAAGGCTCTCCTGACACGCTGATGCCGCATATGATGCTAAAATCATCTTGGGTACTTCTTCAGTATGCCCATATGCTGCAACCATCCAACTTGCCCACTCGTCACCGGCTCTACTGTCGACCGGAAAGAGCTCGAATGGAGTGCCAGCCATAGCATAGTAATGAAGTTTGCAAAACCTCATGATGGCCACACTTGCGGCATAACACCACATGTCTTCTAATTGAATCCCTTGCACTTGGATGGAAAACGGGGCCCATACAATATTCAATGGAGCAGCAGGCACATCGACATAAATTGTGCACCTCGTTACCCCTCCATCATCGATCTCCTTGCCCCAATAGTCCGGTATTTCACGATACCCGAACTGTTGAAGCATTGCGATCAACAAATCCGGAAAACCCTTCAGAAGTGTACACTTCGTGAACACCCATCCGTTTGGTAAGTATACTATAGAATCAGCCATCTGTGAAAAAGATACTGAAACAATGAGAAGGTTTCCAACTCTCAACAGTTTAAGAAAATTTAAAACTGGAGTTGTAATCACAGTCTGTTCCAGCTGACCCTCCTGTATAAATTCAAAATTTTCATACAGGAAACGTCCGAACCAGATGTTGGTTTGAATACAAAAGTTGTAGTACACTTTCCAGACTTTACAGATTGTACTCATACAGCTCCAGGTGAGCTAGGAAATATAATCGATACAGGTTTTAAGTTGACCCATATTTTCTGGAAATTTTGACAGAACCCCTCCTGTATATGTGGTGATTTCCACAAGTTATACAGGTATACCATTTCAATATATGGGGGTAATGACAAAATAAACATTGTATAAAATCAAGATAACAATCCAGAGGTAAAAGATTTCGGCCATGAAACATTTTTTACTTAGGTATAGTGTGTTAATTTGAAACTATGTGCCAACTCTTCCAAGTTTTGATCTGCCAGAACCAAGTTTGCAACCATAGTAATTTAACACGGCTACACCAAGTTTAAGCCACGAGTACAACACGAAGTTGATAGAGGACTTGCTAAGCTTTCCAGAAAGGTATATATATGACCATGTCATTATTCTGGATCAAAAGCTAAAGCTACCTAAACTTGACAGATGAACTGATGGTTGTTCAACAGTAGTCCTGCAGTTCACTGTTTTGAGCTCGAAATTTGTATTGCCTCCAATTTGAATCAAGAGGAACTTTAAATAACAACACTGTATATCTGCTTCTCCCCTTCTCAGATATATGTCACAATAAGGCAGAATATTTTTCTACAGTGAGTTATAGCAAAATTACTGAGACTGGTACAATGGTAGGGTTATCTGGAGTAGTTTAAGCATACTCCAAATTTCAATAGATTATCAAGCTTTTATGCCTTGATGGTCAACAGAAAAGTTGTAGAGGACTTCGAGAAACTTTCATCCATATATCCTAACCCTATGTTTATTTTAAACTAACCAAGATTACAACCTGGCGAAGTTGAGCAAACTTTGGCCAGAAATCAAGAATCTTGGTGCTAATTTCATGTTGAATCGAATTTTTATCTTTGCAGAGTCCAAACCTACCAGTACCTGATAGTCGGACTTTCCAAAATATAATGCATCCAATTTTGTCGTTGTTGGGGGTGGTCAAGTATCAAAGTTGATACCGGTGGTACTACGTGCCTCACCAAAGAAAATTCTAACCGGTTATTTCTGAATACGTTTATAGGTGCTCCTAGTATTGTTCACTCGCAAACGTGTGCTACACAGGTCGCTACTGTAGTCAATGCCGCATGAGACAAACAATCCCCTTTCACACCTTCACACCTCAAGGGCGGCACGGGGAAACACGACAGGCAGTCACAATAATACATATGAAAATAAATGCATACGACTCAGGTGTGAGTCACCCTCGAGCGAGGTTATATCTCGAGGTACATGGCTGTAAATACGTTTGTACAGCAAAGACTCCCGTACTAACTTGTCGATCCGTCACGAGCAGGAGGTCACTACGTCGGGCGTACTCTGACGTGCCCACCAGCTAGCTGATTTACACCTTGCTGCCCTCAACCCACGCCTATAAAACAGAACGGAATGCCTCGACAAACCAGTATCAAGCTACGTCAGTTTACTGGAGCCCATTCCTCAAGTATGTCGCTGGTACAATTCAAGCTTGTCCAGCAGGACCGCACACGAAATGGTCCTCAATCAACACAAGTAGGGGTACGCACGTGAGACCAAGTCTCACTGCATCCTATCCACTGCTCGTTCTCAATTTCATATTCATAAACCATTTTCTTATTCCAGAATCCCTCGTGTGATAAAATTCCTATCTCGTGAGTAGATTCCAACTACTCGACTTCTACCGTATTCCTATGAGCATGAGCATAGCAGTGTCTACTCAACGGGCCATAGACCTACCCAAGACTCCATAGGATTTGGGGGCCATGCAAGTGGTTGTCAAACACCATAAACGTAATGCACAATCATCTGAAGACGTAAAGTGAAATAAAACTGCAAAACACTATAAGGAACTTAAATGCAAACCGGGGCTTACCTGAATGCGAGTTTAAGTCTATGGTAGTTTCTGGCAGCTGGATCTCCAAGGCTTCCGGCTGCTCCTCGACTTCAGCTACTACACGATATGCATATACTAGGTATAAATGGTTTTGTGAATAATTAATATGCTTAAAGTGGGGTGAGTATATTAAGATAAAATAAGATAATGGTCTTAATTGACTTTAGGATTTTTATGGTGGATACTAGAGAATATAGAGGAGACTCTTGCAAAGAACAAGAGATGATAAAGGATGTTTGTTATTCTTAGCAATTATGTTAAGCAATAATCTTCTCTAAATTTTGGTTGAAATTTTTGGAGATGTATTATGGCTACCAAGCATTGTATCATGTAGAGGGGGTCTCACTCGTTCTATGAAATTTTGTTTCACAATTTTCTGAGCTTCCTACAGGGAGAAATTGATTTTTCAAGTTTGGGTAGATTTCTGGAAATTGATTTTCCATTTTTCTCAATTTATAACTACATAGAGATTTGTAACATTGATCAACCCAGTATTTTAAGTCTAAAGAGCTTGAAACTTTTACTGGAGATCAAATGTATTAACAATAGTGTTCTGACCAAAATTGGAAATTTTCCAATTAACAAAACTGTGGGAATAAATTCTTTAAGCATTTTGGCTATCTAAATTATGGAGGATTTTCTATGGCCTTTCATACAAATCCAAGTGGGCCACTTGATAGTATTCTTCATGCTGGTTCTAACAAAATTTATTTGGGAATTTTTGAATAATTCTACTAGAAGTTATGGATTTTCTAAGTTGGGATTAAATCCTGATTTATTTTCCAATTGGAAATTTCAAATAAAAGGGGTCGGTACTACTTCATTTGAATGGGCCAATCGCATCTGGGCCACACCGGGGGCCACGGGGTTCAAAAGTGCAGCGGCACCGGATCTAGTGCTGCAGCTGATCCCGGGCGTTCGAATAGGCACTGACAAGTGGGGCCCATAGGCCTTCGTCTACCTCGCGACGCGACGGCGCTCCTCGCCGGAACCGCGGCGGTGCTTCGACGGACTTAGGTGCATCGACCTCTGTTCAGCCTCGCCGTGACCGCTCAACCCTAAAATCGACCGCGCAAGCCGATGGTGGTGTCCAATCATGCCGGTGATGGTCAAAGACGGCGGCGCGACGGTGATGGCGTAGGGTTTCACCCTTCGTCGGAAATGCTCGGGAATGGCTCAATAGGTTCGAGAAAAGGTCGGGGAGGTTCCTGGAAGCACCAGGAGTATGATTTGGTGGTCAGATTGGGATGAAATCGCCGACAAGGCTGAGTTCGATGGCGAAGTGCGGTTTTTCAACCGACGGCCTCGAAAACTTGAAATCTAAGATACTCGGTTGATAACTTTCAGGGTTTTTGGGTATGGAGCTTCCTTAGGACACATAGAAATTGTTTGCTAACCAGATTTAAGGATGATTGCAAGAAGAAATTGTTTCCTTAGGACACATGGAGCTTTGCTGTTTTATTGAGAAACCGTTTGGTTCTCGAACAAGAACTCAAGTTACACTTCATGTCATAAGCTTAGATTCTGTGAGCATGAACTAGAGAAGATTGCGAACCTTTTTGCTTAAAGGATCGAGGCTGGAGATGGTGTGGAACTGATGTTCAACGGCGAGACAGTGAAGGTTCTCAGCGGCTTCCTCAACAGCGACTGGGAAACTTCAAAATATGCCTAGCAGAAGCTATGTCACGATCAAGGACCAAATGGAATACATAGAGGAGTTTGTGAGATGCCTTTTATCTACATACAGCTCGGGAAGAAATGGCTACAATCGTCGGTGAGAGCTCGATCTAACCGGGGCAGTGAAAATGGCGTGAACTGGGACGGAGTCCAACGGCGACAACCAATGGGTATTTATAGTGACGGAGGGGAGAGGGGAGCGCGCCACGGCATCAAGCAGGCAAGCAGCTTGGCGGATGCATGCGCCTCGCGGTGTCACGCGCTGCCGACGTCGAACGTCGGGGCGAGCTGGAGACAGGGCACCGCCCGTGGGTTTCACTTGAGTGCTTTGGCTGACAGTGGGCCCCAGCTCCTGTTATCTACTTCCCTTCTCTGTAACTTCAATTCTCCTACCAAATTTTGTCCAAAAATTCTAGATTTTTGTGGGGAGGCTCAAATAAATTTTTAGAATTTGGTTCTGCAATTGGATTTTCATTTGGAGCAAGTTTCAATTGAATTTCAAATTCAAATTTGAATTTGGATGAAATTCAAAGGTGTCACTGATTTAAATAGCAATTGAGTTCCAAAAATTGTGAAACTATGAGGATAAGTCAAGCAAGCTATGCTGACCATGAATGTGTGTTCAAATCTTGATGTTCAATCTAGTTGAACAGAATTCAAAACATGGTTTGAATTTACTAAGCGTCTCAATTAAAATAGCGAATGGAGTTCAAAATTTATGAAACTTTGCAAGAAGTCTATTTGGAATATTAGAAAACCATAGAAAAATTTATGGCCTCTGAATTGAATAATTTTGACAGTGCCAAATATACAGTAGTATATATTCAATTTATATTAATTTGAATATCTATTTGGTACTGCATATTAATTTGGTCTAGCAATCTTTCTTCAAATAATTCCAAGCTTTGAAGAGAGGTCAAAAGAATTAATATAAGTTTATTGGTGAAGTTCATTACTCATGTTAATAAATTTAAGCATGAGTAGAAGAAAAGATTTGATAATATCAAGTTTATAAGCATGGCTATAATTGGTCTCCAGTAGGGTTAACAACCAATTTAAAACTGAACCTCATATGAAGGAAAAAAATGTGGGATTTTACACTCTCTTGCGTCGCTTTCGTTGCTAACATGGTTCTCTTGTGATAACATGTAAACCAGGGACCTGCCGTCAACATCTCCACGATGATGGCGGACAACGCCGGAGCATCCAGCTCCTCCCAAGGGGTCTGTCGTCGACGTCTTCACGACAATGGTGGGCGACGTCGGAGCATCCAGCTCCGGCACCTCCCAGGGGGCCTGCCGTCGACGTCTTCACGATGTTGGTGGATGATGCCGGAGCATCCAGCTTCGGCACCTCGCAAGGGGCCTGCCGTCGACATCCTAGCACGTCAACGACAGCAACAAGCTGGACAAATGAGTAAACTCTCCTGCCTCGCTTTTGTTGCTAACAGGGTTCGCTTGTGATAACCTGTAATCCACGGGCCTGTCGTCGACGTCTTCACGATGATGTTGGGCGACACCAGAGCCTCTAGCTCCGACACCTCCCAAGGGGCCTGCCGTCAATGTCTTCACGACAATGGTGGGCGACGTCAGAGCATACAGCTCCGGCACCTCCCAAGGGGCCTACCGCCGATGCCTTCATGACAATGGTGGACAACGTCGGAGCATCCAGCTCCGTCACCTCGCAAGGGGCTTGCCGTCGACTTCCCAACGCGTCAATGACAGCAACAAGCGCAGACAAATGAGTAAACTCTTGTACCTCGCTTTTGTTACTAACAAGTTTCTCTTGTGATAACGTGTAAACCAGGGGCCTACCGTCGATGTCTCCACGACGATGGCGGATGAAGCCGGAGCATCCAGATCCGACACCTCCTAAGGGTCCTACCGTCAATGTCTTCACGACGATGGTGAGCGATGCCGGAGCATCCAGCTCCGGCACCTCCCAAGGGGCCTACCGCCGACGTCTTCACGACGATGGCGGACGACGCTGGAGCATCCAGCTCTGCCACCTCCAAAGGGGCCTGCCGAGAAATGTCTTCACGACAATGGTGGGTGACGTCAGAGAATCTAGCTCCAGCACCTCCCAACAGGCCTGCTATTGACATCTTCACGACGATTGTGGGCAATGCCGGAGCATCTAACTCCGGCACCTCGCAAGGGGCCTTTCGTCGATGTCCCAGCACATCAAGGACAACAACAAGCGTGGATAAATGAGTAAACTCTCTTGCCTCGCTTTTGTTGCTAACAAGGTTCTCTTGTGATAGCCTATACACTAGGGACCTACCGTCGACGTCTCCACGATGTTGGTGAACGATGCCAGAGCATCCAGCTCCGGCACCTCCCAAGGGGCCTGCTGTTGACTTCTTCACGACGGTGGTGGGCAACGCCGGAGCATCCAGCTCCAGCACATTGCAAGAGGCCTGCCGTTGACGTCCCAGCATGTCAACGATAGCAACAAACGCGGACAAATGAGTAAACTCTCCTGCCTCATTTTGTTGCTAACATGGTTCTCTTGTGATAGCCTGTACAACAGGGACCTGCCGTCGAAGTTTCCAAGATGATGTCATACAATGACAAAGCTTCCTTCTCCGGCACCTCCCAAGGGGCCTGCCGTCGACGTCTCCACGGCAATGGTGGATGACACCGAATTATCCAGCTCCAGCACCAACTAGGGGGCCTGCCGTCGACGTCTCCGTGACGGTGGTGGGTGATGTCGGAGCATCCATCTTCAGCACCTGGTGGCGCTCCGACACTCCAATTCACTTGCTCCACTGGGGGCACGTCGAAGACATCTTGCAATCAAATGGCAGATGTACCCATCCAACTAACCACATCTACCATGCGGCCTCTAAGGTGGTTCTATAGGAAGGAAGTCAGTGGACAACACCTTGGCCATATCAATTGTGCAAACCGTTGGTCCTCAAAACATAACGGGCTTGGCAAAGGTTCTGCAAACCCTGACGTAACTAAGGACTCAGAGCAACAGTTGAGAAGCACAAAGACAAGCCAAGAAGCAAAACACAAATTCAAATTCATTATGGAATTTCTACAAGGGGGCGAGCCTCAGATACAAAGACGAGCTACTAGCCTTAGCCACGACTGAATTGTGCTATGACATGTTTGGTGGCATCCATAACCTCCGCCGCTGATGTTGCCTCGCGCTCCTCCATACGGCCTTCAAAAACTGGCCCATGTGGCAGATCGGGATATCGGCTCCGATAGCACAACAAGACATGGAATGCCACCGTCTCCGTCGCCGCCCTACCCTCAACTTCCAGACGCTGAGCGAGCTGACGTTCTCGTAGATGGAGCTCTGGGGCGTGACCCTCTACTGTGTGCTTCCGGGCTTGGACGTCATGATCATGCAGTAGGAGTGCCTCATGCTTAGCTAAGTGCTTTGCCCGATCCCGCGCCAAGTCGCTCTCCCGGAGCTCAAGGTCTTCGAGGCGGGACTGAAGCCTAACCCGATGGGCCTCAGCCCAAGCCATCATCGCCTGAGCTGCGACCTCATGTTCGATGACAACAGCCTCCCTCTTGGCAACAGTGGCTTCATGGTGACTCAGGGCCTCTCGATCTTCTTAAAGGGCACGCAGGCGGGCGTTAGGTGTGTCAATTGCTACCTTGGCGTCGGTTAGAATTATCTGGGATAAGGCGTTTGTGGCCTTCCCCAAGCTGTGCCTCAGCTCCAGCTCCTTGCTCTCCTTCTGGTACTTTGCCTTCGCCTCGGCAATCCTGGACCACAGAAGGTCCTCCCATCATCGGAGGCGCTCACCCTCGACACACAGCTTCTCCCACTTCGTGACGAGAGCCCCGTGCGCCCGACAGAGGTTGTATTACACCTGAAGGATGTTGGACTACGTCAAGTCCATGACATTGGAGAGGCGCTCGGGCTGCGCCGAAGTTTGGGAAGGTCGCCCGACGTTCATCTAGAGGACCTCTTCCCCTCATAGCGGTGAAAGCGAGGCCACCAGTACCATGGATCTTGCCTGCAGAGGCTGAGCAGGAGTTATGCTGCCACCCGAAGCAGCAGCACCATCATCGCTCAAGGAGCCGCTCACCGGATCAGCAGCAGTGGTGGCCAAGCCTTCAACCCCCTGAGTCAACTCCGACATTGCCTCTAGCGCGACGGCCGGAGGCGCCTCCGGCACGATAGCTGGAGGTGCCTCCGGCGCGACAGCTGGAGACAGAACAGGAGATGCTTCACTACCCGCACCAGGCACAGACGCTGGAGCAGCGCTCCCCTGAACAAGCTTGGCGGGTTGCCCCACCGGTGCAGCCATAGCCTCGTCGGCCGCCTTCGAAGTGCTCTGTGGCACTACCCCCAGTGATAAGTGAGTCACAACAGCTGACGTAGCCTTGCAAATCCAGATCAAGGCCTGACCAATCAACAAAGACAAGTGAAATAACGAAGCATGCATTATTAAGAATGCCTTACCGACGCCCCCGAAAACATTAGCGGGCCTCCACCTTCAGCGACCCACAAGTTGCGGGTCCTGACAACAACGTGGCAGACGAGGTCGCCCCGGCCGGACCTCCAACAAAACCACTAGCGATGCCGCCACCCTACGCCAGAGTGTCTCCACTGACTGCAAAGACGTTACTCCCAGAGCCTCCTCCCGAGCTAACAACGACGTCGTCCCAAGGCCTTTATGCCTAAGGTTCCGTAGACGTGACGCTCCGGGAGACTCCTTTGGTACCTAGGACTGCGCTGATAGCAGGGATGCTGGACGATGTGCCGACCACTAACATCGGTGGAGCCACCGCTTGACGAACCGAGCCTCCCCCCGAAGAACCGCCGATGCCCAAAGCTGAAGAGGGGCGCACTGGGGGACGCTGACTTGGAGCATCGATCACCTACGGCGGCGCCCTCGATGGCGACCGAGGGCGTTTCTCCTCATGACCTCAACCACTAAGGCCTTCCCCTTGCCTGTGTCGGCGACCGGTGCCTTCCCCTTACCTGCGTCAAAGACCAGCGCCTTGCCTTTCCCCCCGACAGAGGGTGCCTCCTCCGCCCTGGAAGCTTTGGAGCCTGAAAAAAGTGCAGACTCCTGCGGAGAGTCGACGATGGCTAGACCCCGGCTCTCATCACCAACCTAACGCGGCATAAGACCGATCGCATCCAGGATGGGCATCTCCTTCAAAACCTTCGTGCCAAGGTCCCAATCCATGCAAAGCGATGGGTAATCCCACGGGAGGTTGAAGACGTCTAGCGACAACAGGTCATTGCACGCCTTGGACATTATGTCAAACACCTCTTGTTGGATCGACTCCGTGTCACGAGCCCTCAGCAACCTGGTGCCATCTTGGAGCCCGAAGTAGAGCCAAGCAGGGTGGCAATGGTACTGGGGAGGGGCCAGACGGCGATGAATGAAGTCCGCCATCACCGCCAGTTCTAACAAGCCGTGGTTTGCTAGGAATCGGATCCTCTCCATCACCAGAGTGTGTGCCGCCTCCAGCTCCAAGCGTTCCGCCCAGGTCACCTTCCTAACCGCCTGCCAGCCGGTAGGCAGGACCATGCGATTGTGGATGTCGGTGCGTACGATCACCCAGTCGCTCCTCCAGCTGGGCCACTTCGTCGAGGAGAGCGGAGCAATGTACTTGAAGGGGTTGTGCACCCGATGCTGGAAGTAGTAGGCGCCGAGGAATTCTGTCTTGTTCTTCTTCTCGGTCCATCTCAGCACGAAGAATTGCCAAAACACCAGTATGCTCAGATGTACCCCGACGAACATCTCATAGACATATGAGAACACCACCACCACCACGAGAGAGTTCAACGAAAGATGATGAAGCTGGAGCTCGAGAACCTCTAGAAGCATCACTAGGAAGGAGGAAACGGGAGGGACGAACCCGGAGTATGCGTATGCTTGGAAGAAGACGGTCTCTCGCACCTCCAACTCCAGAGGAATGGAGCCGGGACGGGTCAAGGCTCACCGCTCCTCGTCCTCCAAGCCGAAAAGTCGGTACACGGATGAGACATCCTCCATCTGGGAAGGAGGCCAGGCTGAGTCCATTGGAGTAGGAGTCAAGAACCTCGGAGCTGAGGAAGGAGTGGGCGCTCAAGAAGGAAGTTGAAGGCTCGAATGCTAGGGGCGCGCGTAAGGGAGGAACCACCGTTACACACAAATGTATCCTTTTAAAGCACCCTACCGGCGTTTTAGCGCACTTGAGAATTTGGACGGGCTCGGAATCAACGACTCATGCCCCAATATCCATGACATGAGGGCCCAGATCCCCCATTAGAAAAACCGGCCCGGGCAATTTTCCGCCTGAAAAGGCAACCTGGCGGTTCCCATAAAGACAGAAGTGAAAGCAGCAGAAGTGCAGTAGGTGCATACGGAACCGTCACAATAATCTCGCGGCAAGAAAAGATCCAATCGTCATGACCCCTCAACCAGAGAGGGACGTGTGGTCACAACAGCAGAGGCGCACACCGCTTTGGCTTATCAAGAAAAAATTAAAACACTGCATGGGAAAGTAGGATAGGGCTCCACCCTCGGGCTAATCACCTCCCCCCAAAGTGGACCCACGGGCCACTGTCGGTTCCTGTCATACCGGGTACCCTCATGCACAAGCTAGAACTGCCTAGGTACCTCGCCTTCCGCAGAGGCAGGATCCGAGGGTGCCAAGTATTCAGAAGATCTAGACCCGTCGACCTCAGATATGAGGTTTGGGGCACCTGCAAGAGACCTTGGGGAAGAGTTCAACTCCCCCTCAGTGACGAGCTCCCAAGAAGCCACGTGTCCAGCCGGGAAGGATCCCTCTCCTCCATGAGATAGGATTCCGGAGCTGCCACGTGGCCCGAAGCATCAGGCGGGCGACCTCCTGTATAGGCAGGCCCAAGCGCTGCCATGTGTCCTGCAAGTCGGGACCACACCTCCTCCACAGAGGTGAGCTCCCGAGCTTCCATGTGGACTGCAGGACGGGGCCTGACCTCCTCCGCGGAGGCAAGATCCAGAGCTGCCACATGGTCTGCATGGCGGGACCTGACCTCCTCCACAGAGGTGAGGTACTGAGCTATCACATAGTCCAGCCACTTGCCCTGGACAAAGGGGCGCAAAAGTTAAGAGGGTGGTGCGCCTTGTCGCTATTAAGGATTGAAGATACGTGGCTTCCCTAGACGCATGGCGCAGCGCACGCCTAAAGTCAGGTTCTGCTACGACCGATCACAAGACGCCACAGGCCTATCCCACTCCGCCAAGTTGGTAGCTTACGGCGACGGAGACAGTTGAACAGGACATCCCCTACCAATGTTAGCAACGACGCATGGGCTACTGACGACTGAAGCGGCAAGACTACGAGTCTTCAAGTCCATGATTAGAGCAAGCTTACGCAATAAACCTTAGATATTTAGGTTAAGATCACCCCAGGACAACCTGTCAGGCCCTGGGACCTTACTTGTAAGGCGTTTGGCCTTGTCAATAAAAGGCCTGGACCGCCACCGTTACAAAGGACCGAAGATCACACACACGCATACACGCATACTAGCAATACCACCCACCGTGGAGTAGGGTGTTACGCTCCTTGCGGTCCGAACCACGTAAAAACCACCGTGTCATACTCTCTTCTGCTAGAACACTTGATTGAGGCATAAGCCCCACCGACCAAAGAACCTCCGCGGGCTGCTCCTTAGCAGATCCGGGGGAAGTGTCACATTAACACTTTGATAGTATACATTTGATATATAAGTTGTATTGTTAATCTTCTTTTGGGTCTTGGCATTGCTCCATGGTCTACTCACCTGAAAACCAAAGCCAATGACAGGTCTGGAGTGTGCTATCGACTTAGACTCGTCAGACACCCTAGGTACACCACTCTACCAATATCCTAGTAGGTCCCAGTAGGGCGGGTCCGGAAGGCATTCGGACCTAAAGAGATTTCACCAATACACTTATGTCATCATGTTAAATTCCATAGGATCTAAAATTCAAAGAAGGATAATAAGCCGCAAATACATTATAGATAGAGGACGAATTTACTGCTTTTCTTGTTTCTTATGCGCAAGAAAAATGAATATTCAATGACAATTTGCTCCGTGATGGTGGATGCTGCCAGAGCACTAGCTCCGACAACCCCCAGGGGGCCCACCGTCGACGTTTTATGCGTTGACAGTGGACGTCGTTGAAGCTACCAAGCTTCGACAACTCCCAAGAGGCCCGACATCGACGTTCTATGCATTGACAGTGGGCGTCATCGAAGCTACCAAGCTCCAACAACACCAAGGGGGCCTGCCGTCAACATTCTATGCGTTGACAGTGGACGACGTCGAAGCTACCAAGCTCCAACAACACCAGGGGGCCCGTCGTCGATGCTCTATGCATTGATAGTGGGCGCCGTCGAAGCTACCAAGCTTCGAAAATCCACAGGGAGCTTGCCGACGACGTTCTATGTGTTGATAGTGGGCGTCGTCGAAGCCACCAAGCTCCAACAACTCCTATGGTGCCCGCCGTCGATGTAACAAAGGGTCCTCAGAGATGTAGGAGGTAAACATCAGACCTTTGAGCTATCATTTTGGCTACGAGTTTGAAATCAATCCTTCAACACATTGTCAAATCCTTTTGGTACATGTTCTCAATCAAATTGTGCACATCTACCAGAGGGCCAATAAGATATAGGGCAATGCATTGAAGACACACAAAAAATGGAATTCAAAAGGATTTCATTCATTCAAACAAGAGGATTACAAGATGAAGGAAAAAAGAGAGAGGTCCTTACTACTGGAGTTCCTATTCAAGGATGAGGCAACTATTTGGGAAGCTTCTTGAACGCTGGCCCTAGCGGCTTCTTCCTCCTCGGCAATGGGTCCTTCGGACACTGGAGTTAAATACATATAGGAATCCTATATCTTGAAACACGTCAGCACATACTCGTCAATGTACTTGGCCAAGGACCTTCCTTCCGTCTCTAGTTCATCGACGACCACGTCTCCCACAGCTTCCAGCTTCTTGCCAGCGGAGTTCAATGCCACCAGTGCCTTGTCCATCTCTGGCTTCGGGTCAGCCGGAGGTACCAGACTGAAACCAAATGGCACCAGAGCTTCATTGGCTTGCCCCAAAAAATCCCAGACTTGCTGAGACTCAGTTGCTCTCAAGCTCTTAAGCTCCTCCAGTGACCTCCTAGCAGCCGAGAATTCCGCCGAACCCTCCTTGCAGAAGCACTCAACTTCCTTAGCATGATGTTGGATCATTTTAGTCACATGCTTTTATTGGTCGCTAATCTCCCTCTCTCGGAGGTGAATGCGGTTCCGCCGATCTAGCTCCTTGGCCTTTGTTAACAGTTCCTACGCACTAATAACAATTCATCTCTAGCAGTGGTGCCAGAAATGTTTGTTAATAGATTTTAGATTATACATGTAAATCCGCAAGCGTACATAAACTATCGATGTAGCATTTCCACTCTAAGAATATTCCCAAAGGGTGTCATTTATATTCTCCCAAAGGAAGGCTAGATGGAAGTAAAACAATCATAAAGTGGAGAGGCTAGGTTGGTCTAGGTAGGGTTCTAGCAAGCATGGATAAAGGGTAATTGAGGTAGATTGAAACAAACAAGAGCATTCTATCCTAGGGGGATAAATGAGGTAAAGAGGGACCGGGCTAAGAACTAGGTAGAGACTCCTACAATGCTTCTAATGTACATATACATAGCCTAGGTTAGTTACTAATGATCATGTCAATTGTGAATTCTCATGCTAAGTGGATTAACACATCTGGCACGGGTTTACCCCTAGCAATACTAGGACGACTCCTGCCAAAAGCCTGTGGCATAGCTGAACATGGAGGATTACAAAGGACAGATAGGGTTGTAACCACCTACTACCTACCTCTTCAATTCATGGGGGTACAAGACATTCAAAGCTACTCTCTATCCTAGCACCATGCTAGCATATTAAGTAATTACCTTAAGAGCCTAGGCACAAGCCATCCTAAGGCAATGAACTAAATCATCATTAAACCAATGTTAATTCATAGCATAAGTGATTCATGTTAACATAATCATATCATAGATAATTAGACTATAGTGGGGGTTTGTATTGTTTATGATGATATATTGAGAATGGTATAACATAATCATAAATACTACTCCTACCACATACATGGAATCCACAATCAAATAAGAAATGCTTCATCCAAGTATATGAACAATTGAAGACTAAAGATAGCATCTTTATTAAGAACAAAGTCACAAATATAAATAGGAATATAAGAGCCATACCTTTCCCAATAAAAATTGGGAAGCTCTCCTCTCTACAGCCTATACTCCTCTAAACCTATGGAGAGTAGTGGATACAATTGATGAATACTCAAGTGTGTGTTGAAGTGAGGGGTGAGGGGTCCTATTTATAGCTTGGAGAAGGATTGGTTCCCACCACCAAAAGCGCGCGAATCAGTCTTCATTGTGACCAGGGCACCGCAGGGAGTCGACATGTGGAAGTGGACCAAGTTTGGCGCCAGAAGGGTTCGGCCGAACCCCCTAGTTGGCCAAACAGAAATGTTGACCATTTCTCATGTGCTTCCTCAGGGTGACTTCCAGGTGGGTTCCATTGACTGATATGGGTGCTACACCGTTGGATGGCCTCATATACTTATATTTGTGGGCGATTTGATCCATGTGGTGCCACATGGTGTCACCTGATTGGCTCGAATGATATTTTATAGGATCCATCCCCTTGTTTCACTTCAATTCTACATGGAATGCCTACATGCACTACTTTCTCCAAAGACAAGTGAAAATAGGTTAAATAGAAAAGTGGTGTGTGCAAGAAATTATATTTCCTTCAAATAATTGAGTTATATGGACGGGTGAAATTGGTATATAATAGCCGTCAACAAACTCCCTCAATCTTATCCTTTTCTCGTCCCGAGCAAAGTCAAGACTTTTGGTTGATGATCAGGAGTTGCTACAATGTTCTACTTTTAGAAAGTACCATGTGCACAACAAAATACTCTACCTAGTATTGCAAAAATTTGCACGGTACTTCACCCATGTTAAGTCATTATGGGGCTTATGCCATCTCCTATTCATGGGTGGTTGAAAGATACAACAGCAACATACCCTAGAAATCAAGTTCCACTCAAATTCCGGAGAGTTCAATTTAGATTTAAGTATCTCAATTTGATTCTCTCAAGTCTCACCTTTGTGTGTAGTGAAAATATATCCTCACCAAGGCATTTTGCCTAAATTCATCCTACCACTACATAAGGCTTGTATGTGGAGCTTGGTAGGGAATATTGTAGGCATATTTGCAACACATAATATTGCTAAGTCAAAGGAGTAAGCCTTAGGAGAAATCAATTCAAAACAATTTGATTCAAGACTTGTGCATATGTGATGGAATGGAGCGGATGTGGATCTTGAGATGACTAGTTTTTGAGTGGACTCTCTTATTTTGCAGGGATGAAACATGGCTACTTTTTTTTTTCTTCTCATGCTTATGATGTAAGCATGCATTTTTCTTTTTTTCTTTGTCTTGTAGTCATGTCTTCTACTCCCTTTTTATGCAAGAAATTCTAGAGAGAGTACTAAGCATGAATGATATGTAGTTTCTCTTTTTATTGTGGAATGGTGGTATGGTGGAATTTTGCTTACTTGTATCGTAGAAGTATAGCATGTGAAAGTGAAGTCTTGAATTAAAAAATATTGAATGAAATCTCACATAGGTTTATACTAGTTTGACAAAGCTTAATGTGAAGACAAGTAGCATATGCATAAGGTCTATCAATGTGATATATCATATGGCTTTGGTAGATATTTTGAATCAAATGAGAATAACTTAAATCTTGTTAGAATTTCTCCAGAATCTAAGTTTCACTTTCAAACTAGGAATAGCAGCCCTATCACTATATCATATCTCACAACAACTTAGAATGGATTAAGCTGTTTCTACCCACAATTTCTAAATTAAGGCAAAAGCAATCTTAGCCAATGAGAGCAATATTTTGGATAGTAGTAAGTTGTAAACTAGGAACTTAGGAAAATTAAAACAGAGCAACTATTCATCATTTGATCTGTGTGAATTCCAAATCATTCTTACCGCACATCATTTATTTTATTTGAAAGCAAATCTATCCTAAAATTTATTATTATTATTATTATTATTATTATTATTATTATTTTATATGCAAGGTGAATGATGGTATAATGGAAAATAAATAAGTAAAGGGGTTGATACAATTTACCTCAAGTGGAGGTCCTCCCCCAAGCTTGTTCCTCACTGACCTCCGTGTCGAGGGTTGAACCCTTGATGACGGAAGTATGCCTCGAGATCAGCTTGTTGTTGTTCTAGCGTGGAGTTGAGGTTGATGAATTGAGCATCCATGGTTAAGAGCCATCTTGATCACTCTTAAGGGTATGTCCTTGCACTAAATAATCTTCATCAATTAATTCTCTTTCATTTTCAATATACTCAAATGAAGAATATTCTAGTGCTCCTACCCTAGTAGCAATACGGGTAATCAATGGAGTACATTCAATTGGCCTACCCTTGGAAAGTAATCTAACCATTGTGTCATCATGGCAATAACTAGAGCAACTTTTATCTTTTTAATCATGGCAAATAAAATTTTCAGCTCATCATCACGCACTACCCTTACATCTCCTCTAGGAAACATAGTCATAGCCACCCATCTATGCATGAAACGCAAAGTAGGGTTGTGCAAGTGGCTATTCCTAGGTGCACTACATCTGATCTCTCCAGTTAAATCTTGCCAAAAACTTTGTTTGTTAAATTTGGGCAAAGTGTCCAAATCTAGCAACTTTATGGAAGCCTAGGATTTCACCTAATTCTCTCCATAGGATGTTGTATTCTTTTTGAAATAATCTAAAAGTAATACCAGCAAATACTATCTTGAGGGTGCAAAGGAATTGTATGGAGAGAACGCATGAACCTTTGTCCTCTATGTGAGCAAAGTTTTCCTATCCTAATGCACGCCAAATGGAAAATAATTTGGAATCTATACCTATTTTGGAGATCAAATCCAGATCATAAGCTTTCGTATGGGAAAACTCACGATCTTGGAAGAGCTTGCGTGCTTGATCTTCAACTTCCCTTTGTATGTCTAGGTCGTCATCGTGAAGAAGTTGGTGTGGGTTGCTCTTCTCATCCATGGGAGTGTCTTCTCCTACACTCCTCCTCCATGAACTTGGTGTAGCAACGGAAGAGGGGCGTGCACTTGAGTCTCCACCATGGCTTGAGCTTGCCGCCTCCTTCCTCTTTCCAAACAACCTCTTCATTCCTTTCATGGCCACAACAAGCAAAAACACAACAAGGCGAAATCTCAAAAGAGGTGATGTTAGCAAAAGCAAAAACCCCCGATGAATTTTCCCTTGAAGAACTTGAGAGGAAATTGCAAATGCAAATAAAAGCAAATCTTTTATGAGTTGGGAATTGATCAAGAGTACTTCAATGAAGAGCAAGAAAACAATGTGAGCAAAAGTGACTTTGGGGAGGTATGAAATGAGGTGAAGTGTGAGGAGAAGAGCTCCTCATGACCACCATTTATAGTGTGCAATCCTCGACAGTCACTGGGGAACCAAATTTAGCCTTGGAGGAGAGAGAGCCAAAATGACTCTTTTCCCTAGTCGGCCAAACAGGGGGGTCGGTCGACCTGATAGGTGGGCCCCCCCTATTCCCCATTTTGGCATGTGACTGCCCAACGGCTATGAAATTAGCACGTTGGTGAAATACCACTTTTGTAGCTCAGAAAAATTGTTTTCCAAATGAAAACTCCTTTTTCAAACCCCAACAATTTTATTTTTATGAAAAAAAAGAATTAAAAATGCTAGTTGAGAATATAAGATTCTCAACTTACTAGGAAAACCAAATATGTAATGGGGAAAAATCAAACTAAATAGGGAAAATCAAATAAAGAGAAAAGAAAAATAAAAGAAAAGGATAACTACCAATTTAACCTATTTGCTAGGTCTCACCACCGTCCGATGAGATGGACATTCCTCCTTCTTCATTTCTTGACATCCGAGCCCAGAGGGATGGGCTCGGACGCCTTGTCTTGCTTCTTCCGCCATACCTTCTTTGGAATCTTGGTGGACTTGGGCCTTTGAGGAGGCTCGGGCTTCTCCGTCTTCTTAGGGTGTCGGCGTGGACGATAAGATGGGTTCTCTGCATAGATCAAATTCCTGATGAATGCAATGAGCAGGTCAAACTTTGGAGGTGTGATTTTGACCTCTTGAATGTGTTTAACATTCGACCCATACTTGATATGGATCATGGAACATTGCTCCACCTTTGGGTGAAAGTTAAACTTCTCCTCCTTGCCATTGATATGGAAGTGGATTTCTCCAGCTCCCACATCTATGCGAGCCTTCGCCGTGCTTACGAATGGGCACCCAAGAATGAGCGGCGTATCCTTCTCGACCTCCATGTTGAGCACCACGAAATCCACGGGTATGAAGCAGTTCAGGATTTTCATCGAAACATCTTTAGCAATACCCACCAGATAACAGAATAAAGGATCAGCATGTTGGAGATGCATTGGTGTTGGAGTAAGTTCCATGAAATTCAGCTGGTCGAAAACCACCTCGGGCATCACACTCACACTTGCTCCAAGGTCACAAAGGGCCTTGTCAAAGTGGTGAGTCCCAACTAAGCATAATATTGTAGGACACCCAGGGTCCTTCTTCTTGTCTAGAAGCCTATTGAGGATGGCGGCGCTGCAGTCTTCTGTAAGCTTGACAACCTCAGTGGTGGGCAATGGCCACTTGTTATTCAATATGTCTTTGAGATAGTGAGCATAAGTGGGTACCTGCATCGCATCAATCAAGGGAACATTGATGTGGATTTTCTAGATGATCTCAACAAAGCGGTTGAATTTCTCATCCACTGTTGGCTTCCTTTGTCTATGAGGCAATGGCAATAAGTTGGTGTCCTCAAAGTGCTTGGCCATTCTCTCACTATATGGTTCACTTATGCCAATTGGGACATCCTCCTTCTCCTTTGTAGTTGTCCTCTTCTCTTTTGTGTGATGCGGTGGGTCATGAGTGGTCTTGCCACCTCTCGTAGCCACCACACTCACTTTCTCCATTGGAAGAAAAACTGCAACCAGTTGAGCCAACTGAGTTTCCAACATCTTGTTGAAACTCAATTGATTCTGTAAGGCTGAGGATAGTCCTTCAATCTTGGCATTTATGCTTTCTAGGGTCATGTCATTGGCTGACATCTTCTTGGATATAGCCTCATTGATCTTCAGGTGGCCAATGGCAAGTTCTCTCAAGTTGGGTTGATTTCCATTGTTGCCATTGTTGTTGTACCCTCCTTGAAAGAATGGGCGTGGTTGGTCCCACCCATGACCTCCTGGACGATAGCCATTGTTGTTTCCATTGTTGGCTACGTATAAGGCATCCTCACGAGTTTCTGGGCAGTCATTGCCCAAATGGCCTGTGTTGCCACAGACTTCACAAGTGAGGTGAGAGTCTAAGGCATAGGCATTGCCACTTACCTCACCATTGCCATGTCCATCAATCTTCTTCATAGGGAGGTCCAATTTGGCAGCAAAGATGTGCACCTCGTTCATGGTGTGCATGCCTCGCTGGCAGGTATGGAGACGCACGTCACTCCAACCCATGGTTGACACCATCTTCTCAATCAAATATTTGGCTTTGGGCACCGTCAATGAGAAGAATGCACCTCCAGCAGCAGCATCAACATGGTCACGGGCAGAAGGGATCAGCCCATTGTAGAAGTTTTGGATAATGATCCAGTCATCCATCCCATGGTGGGGATAGTCTAGGATGTACTCCTGAAGCCTTTCCCAAGCCTCGGGAATAGATTCCTTAGCATCTTGCTAGAAGCTGGAAATTCTTCCACGTAGGACATTGGTCTTGCCCAACGGTAAAAACATGGTGAGGAATGTCGTAGAACACTTCTCCCAAGTATCTACATCACTTCGGTTCGCATATAACCACTTTTTCACTCTCCCAAGAAGAGAGAACGGAAACAGCCATAGATTGACAGCATCGGGAGATACATCCTTGATCTTAAAAGTGTTGCAGATCTCAAGGAACTGCTGCAGGTAAGCATTTGCATCCTCGTTAGCCTTCCCAAAAAATGTGGTTGCTTGCACCATAGTGATAAGGCTAGTCTTGATTTCGATGTTTAAGTCTCCCGTGTTAACAGTGGGCCCAACAGGCACATTGTTAGCAGAGGGAGCTGAAAACTCATGAAGGGTCTTCTGGGCCATTGGTGTTTCGGTTGTTGGTGCAATGTGCTAGCTTGTTTTGTCGCTTGAAGCATCTGAGGAGTAACGACATGAGGTCGATCTCTCAGAAAAGATTCGGGATCTTCAATAATGTTTTCTGGCAAGCGGAAACTAGATATACACTACCCTATTTTTACATAAAATGCGAAAATAAAGAAGGGTCATCCTACTAAAACCTACTAGGATCCTATCCTATTCACACAATCATGTAATACTTCGGCTGCCTTCCGCGGCAACGGCGCCGGAATGGCTTGTTGACAGTTCGTACGCACTACTAACAATTCATCTCTACCAGTGGTGCCATAAATGTTTGTTAATAGATTTTATATTATACATGTAAATCCGCAAGCTCACGGAAACTATTGATGTAGCATTTCCCCTCTAAGAGTATTCCCAAAGGATGTCATTTATATTCTCCCAAAGGAAGGCTAGATGGAAGTAAAACAATCATAAAGTGGAGAGGCTAGGTTGGCCTAGGTAGGGTTCTAGCAAGGATGGATAAAGGGTAATTGAGGTAGTGTGTGACACACAAAAGAACATTCTATCCTAAGGCGATAAATGAGGTAAAGAGGGACCAGCCTAAGAACTAGGTAGAGACAGCTACAATGCTTCTAATGTACATATAAATAGCCTAGGTTAGTTACTAATGTGAGACCTATGTGTGTTGAATACATTATCTATGAAGATAAAAGTTTTTAATTTTGCAAAAAACACCTGTATCATCAAGGTCCAACTCTAGGTGCGAGTTCCTGCAAGGCCCAACATTAGGTCCGGCTTGTTTTGGATAGCTCCGGGAAGGTCCGACGTAAGGTATGACTTGCTTTGGCTAGGTCCAACTTCTTTGTCTAGGTCCGACTTATTTTGGTTAGGTCAGACATGTTGTGGCTAGGTCCAACTAGCTTTGGTCAGCTCCAGCGCTAGGTCCGACTAGCTTTGGTAAGCTCCAGCGCTAGGTCTGACTAGCTTAGGAAAGCTCCGACGCTAGGTCCTACTAGCTTTGGTAACCTTCATCTCAAGGTCCAGTTATCTTTGGCAAGGTTCGGTGCTAGATTGCATTGGTTCTGATTTTAACTTGCAATTTTTCGAACTTGCTTTTGGATTATGGAAAGCTTGCTTAGTATTCTTTTACTAAGTTTTTGGTGTGTTTTGGTGGTCATGGCTGATATCATGTTGCTATTGTTTGCAACATGCTTATGTGAGGTGCTCACATAAGGTGTTGTGGTTATCAGAACTGACGAGAGTCAAGTCGAGGACTTGTGATTGGAAGTATTGTTTATTCATGTGCACGTGTTTCTTGAGTTCAAGACATGGCTGGTGACGAGATCCATTGAACTAGTCTTAGGCAAAAGATGAGGTTCAACAACCAAGTTTCGGGAGGAATTGTGGTTGAGTTGATCGGGAGGTTGCACAACATATTTGAATCAAGAAAAATGCATATGAAGGTACCGTGGACGTCGTTAGAAGATGTTTGCACATGTGCAAGGAGTGCATGGACGTGTCTGTGTCGTTCTGAGGCATGATGAAGAGAAGTGGACGTAAAGAATTGGTCAGAAAGGTCCAACCGACTAGGTTATGGACTCAGGCCGCAGCTGAGTCGGGTTTGACTCAAATATGGGATGATTTGAGTTAGTTATGATAGGATTTCATGTGGGTCGTGATGTTGGGTTGTTTTAGGAATGTGGGATACGTTTCTAAGGTGTTTTGAAGTCTTAGGATTGCTTCTATCTGCTTATGGAAGAGTCTTGAGCAGTTATGGAATGTTTCGGTTGAATCTGAGTAGGATTTGAGTCCTAGTTAGGATTGGGTTGGTCTAAGGGCTAGTTATATAAGCAAGGGAGGCCAGACCTTGTGTTGCACGACATTTTGGGCTGTTCTTCTTGTGGTTTTGATCAAAAAAATTTGTAGTTTAAAGGAACTTTTATGCCTTGTTCGTCCGACTTGTTTCAGACAAGTTTTTCTCATCATGTTTCTGCACAGCACTACCTTGTTTTGGTGGTTTTATCTTAACTCGAGTTTTACATACCCAATTGAAGTGATTCTTTTTGAGTTGTCTTGACAACTTGATTATCTATCATCTGTGAAAATTTCAGGGTCATTGAATTTTTGGTTTTATATCTACACGAGTTTCATTGTAGTGTTGCAGATCTGATTTTTCTCTGGTAAAATTGATTGACATTTATTCGATCTTTTGATTGTAACTTGAGTTTTTCTCAACGGATTTTCATGATTATTGTTGTGAAGTCTTTGTAACTTGGTTCTCCACAATTTATACTGGTTTTGTCTCATTTGATCACGTTTATATTAGTCGTATACACGATTTTCTAACAGATTGATTTTCTACCAAGAGGTTTTCATTGCTTCCGCTAAAAAAGTTCTAATCTACCATTCACCCCCCTCTGGTAGCTTCTCATGTGCTATTCGATCCTATAATTGGTATCAGAGCCACGGTGCTCTAATCTTTGTGATTTGCACGTGTTTTGACTAATCATCATGGGAAAATACTCTGCAAAACCTTGTGTGTTTAGTGGCATTGATTTTCAGGTTTGGAAGGCACGTATGGAGGCTTTCATCTAGGCGCAAGGCTTCGCAATATGGGACAATGTGTACAAGCCCTACGACGTGCCACCAAACAATCAAGTCACAGCTACAAACATGAGGTGTGTCAACAACAACAACAAGGCTCACAACTTGATCATACAAGACTAACATAAAGCGACTTTGACTGTGTTGCTCACCTCCGATCTGCATTCGATGTGTGGAAAGCACTCTGCGACTACCACGAAGGATCCAACACGATCAAGGAAGTAAGGAAAGACATGTTCAAAAAGGATTACATGTGCTTTGAGATGCAACTAGGTGAGTCCATCGACGATCTCTTTGCTTGCTTTAATAAAATTTTCAGCAACTTGCATAGCGTCAATGTTAATTTTTCAGATGCTGAGAATGCTAGGCAATTACTAAGTGCATTAGACATGTCAATTTGGGAGATGAAAGTCACATATATTCATGAATCTACTGTCATGAGTACACTTACTTTAGATGTTCTATATCCCAAATTGAAAACCCATGAAATTGTCATAATCTCACGTAAGAATCCCAACAAGTCTCTTGCATTTGTTTCTCAATGTGACATGCCTAGCTCCGGCCAATCTTCATCTTGTGGAACACTTCCTTTGTTGTCCTCTCTAACCCTTGAACAGATTGAAGAGTTTCCAGAGGAAGAACTTGCACTCATCTCTACTCGGCTCTCAAAGGCATTGCAAAATGTGAGAACTAGAAGGAGAAGAACTGTCGAACCTCAACGATGCTTCGAATGTGGTAAGATAGGACATTTTCACATGGATTGCCCTAACATTTCAGGTACTACCTCCCGTGATGAAAAGCAAACAAGGACGAAGCACTCCTCTGCAAACAATAAGAAAAAGAACGGTTCTATAGGACACCAATTGGTGAATATTTTTATCTCCACATTTCAAGAACTTGGCTTGAGCGATGTGAACATCGGAAGTGACGAAGATGAAGATGATTTGGCAAACTTGTGCTTCATGGGGGCAAATCCAGATCAAGGATGGAGGAGGCAGAACACAACAGCGACAATGAAGAGGTATGTCCTACTTGCGAAGAAATGTGTGATGCTCTTTCTCTTGCCACTGTTATGGTTAAGAAAAAGGAAAAAAAGCTTAGGGACAATAATGTTGAAATTGAGTCACTTGAATCTAAAATTAATCGTTTGAAATATTTGATTCCTAATGATGATTCTTGTTCCTCATATGATTTAATATGTGAACAATTGTCCTCTCTAAGAAGTGCACACACCTCCACACATGATAAACTTGAGTTAGAGATTGAAAAGAACAAAGAGGTTGGTGCACTTAATGATAAAAACTTGAAAGATGCTTGCTATTCAACAATTGATTTGCATTGTTCTACTTGTGATGATCTTGATAAGAAACTACAAGATGCTATGAATGAAATTTCTATATTGAACAATGCTTTACGTTCTCATGAAGTTAAATATTGTTCCAATTGCAAAGTAAAAGGAAAAACTTCACATCAAAATTATCTAGACTTGTCTAAGAAACTTGACGACATGAATAGGACACTAGAGCGGTTTTATAATGGGAATAAGAATCCAAACTTGCTATTGAATTCTTCTAAATCTTGCAATGATAAAACTGGTTTAGGTTAAGATTCTCATGCTCATGCTAAGACACATCCAACTAAAATTGGAAAGTCATTAGGACGTGGTTTGATTTACACAGTTCCTAAACAAAAAAAATGGTTTTCAAATTTGCAGGAGTGTTGTCTCATTCGGTTTCAAATAAAAATGTTACTTGCCCATCTAGACATGAAAACAAAGTTAAATTTCGTTGTACCTACTGTGGTAGAGATGGTCATGTTGTAGATTTTTGTTATAGACTAGCTAAACAACAGAAAAGGAAAGAATTATTGCTAGATCTCATAACTTTCATGCAAAATTTGCTGCACATGTAAAACCAAATGATAAGAACATGCAACCTGCTGTAATGAGTCGAAAACATGCAAAGTTTGCTCCCAAACCTACTGTTTTTTGTGCTACACATGTAACACCTCGTAGATCAGTAGTTGGGTTTAAGAATTCTCAAAAATTTGCTCATGAAGCTGTTGTTTTATCTCAGCTTTCGTGAGTTATTCCTGCTAGACATCGTGTGACTCAGTACTGGATTCCTAAATGTCTTTTGACTAACACTAGTATTGAGTCATCAACGGTTTGTGCTTCTTTGTAGGTTACACGTATGAGGAAGGAGGACATTTGGATTGTGGATTCAGGTTGCTCACGCCACATGACTAGTAATAAAGATTGGTTCTCCTCCCTCTCTTTGGTATCACATGTAGAGAATGTTACTTTGTCAATAATTCCTCAACTCCTATAATTGCTAAAGGTTCAGTTAGAGTAAACAATCACTACAATTTGAAAGATGTGGCACTTCTCAAAAATTTGAAATACAACTTGCTTTCTGTTTCACAATTGCTAGATGAAAATTTGGAAATTATATTCAATAAAAATTGCTGCAAAACTGTAGATTCAAATAGTGAGCTTATTTTTAACATGTCTCGATTTGGAAGATTCTGTAAAGATGATTTTGATATGTCATCCTCTAAGCATAGGTGTCTAGTTGCTAATGATTCAAAGGATCTATATTTTTGGCATTGTAGACTTGGTCATGTAGGCTTTGATCATCTAACACGTGTTGGTGTTCTTGATCACATACGTGGGTTGCCTAAGCTTAAAGGGGACATAGATATTGTGTGCTCTTCTTGTAGACATGCTAAGATGGTTGCGGGTTCACATGCTCCTCTCAAAATGACCATGACAACTGAATCGGGTCAACTTTTGTATTTGACACTGTAAGACCTTCACGTGTTCAATCCTTCGGAGGTAAATGGTATGTTCTTGAGATTGTTGATGACTATTCTAGATACTCTTGGGTTTATTTTATGGCATCTAATAATGAAGCTTTTAGTCACTTTAGAACTTTATTTCTTAGATTATCAATTGATCACCAAAGATCTTTAAGAGGAATTAGAAGCGATAATGGAACTGAATTTAAAAATCAATCATTTGATCATTTTTGTGTTGAAAAAGGAATAGATCATCAATTTTCTTCACCATATGTACATCAACAAAACAGTGTTGTAAAGAGAAATAACAGAACCTTAGTTGAGATGGCTAGGACTATGCTTGATGAATATCAAACTCCTAGAATGTTTTGGGCAGATGCAATAGCAATCGCTTGTTAAGTTTCAAATCGTGTTTCTTGCGTGCTAGGCTAGGAAAAACACCATATGAGCTTCAGTTTGTATATAGGCCTAGTGTCACACACTTTAGGGTCTTTGGTTGCAAATGCTTTGTTAATAAACATGGTAATCTTGATAAATTTGAAGCTAGATCTGTTGATGGCATGTTTCTTTGTTACCCATCTCATACTAGATGCTACCGTATGCTTTTACATGACCCGAACAAAATTGTGGAGACTTGTGAGGTTTCCTTTAATGAAGCTAGACTAGGTACTAGCTCAAATATTCCAGGTACAAATCCATATCCGCAGGGGGGAGAGTATTTTCATTGAAGATGAGGAAGAAGAGGTGTTGCTGCCCCAAAATTCAGCAGCTAATGACATTGTTCTAGCTCCTGATTTTGGTTCACAACCAGCACCAACGAACACCATTGCTGGTCCAGATCATTCTGAAGACACAAGCTCATCGATCTGTGATGAACATGAAGAAGAAGATTGTGAAGTGTCCACTCCCCTTTGGGTTCTCAAAAGTCATCCCCCACAACAAATTATTGGAAGCTTGGACGAACGAGTCACACGGTCCAGGTTTTGCGATCCAAACTCTAATTCTCATTCTCCTTTTGTTGCTTCTTTTGAACCCAAAGATATATCACACGCATTCAATAATAAATCCTGAATTATTGCCGTGCCAGAAGAGTTAGAAAATTATGAAAGAAATAATGTTTGTAAACTTGTACCTCCACCTCAAGGTCACACTTTAATTGGAACTAAATGGGTGTTAAAAAATAAACAAAGTGAGGATGGGGTTGTGGTTAGGAATAAGGCTACGTTGGTTGCTGAAGGTTTCACATAAATTGAAGGTCTAGATTTTGATGAAACTTCTGCTCCTATTGCTAGATTAGAAGACATAAGAACTTTGTTATTTTTTGCTGCATCTAAAGGTTTCAAGTTAGATCAGATGGATATTAAAAGTGCTTTTCTTAGTGGCTATATAGATGAGGAGATTTATGTTAAGCAACCACCGGGTTTTGAAAAGCCAGATTTTCCTAATCATGTTTACAAACTGTCCAAAGCCTTGTACGGTCTCAAACAAGCCCCTGGAGCACGGTATGATAGGTTAAAAACATTCTTACTTGAAAAGGGGTTTACCATGGGCAAGGTTGATAAAACTCTTTTTGTGCTTAAGCATGGCAATGACTCATTATTCGTTCATGTGTATGTGGATTATATTATCTTTGGTTGTGCTTCTCATGATCTTGTGTCCAAGTTTTAATCTATGATGAGTTCAGAATTCGAGATGAGTATGATGGGAGAACTAACGTAAATTTTGGGGCTGCAAATCAAGCAAACCAAGGAAGGTACCTTTGTGCATCAAACAAAGTATACAAGAGACCTTCTTAAGCGCTTTAACATGGAAAAAAGCAAGCCTCTTCGGGCACCAATGGGTACAACAACGACACTTAAACTTGATGAAGATGGTGAACCCGTGGATCAAAAAGAATATAGAAGCGTGATCGGATCACTTTTGTACCTCATGGCATCAAGACCGGACATACAATTCAGCGTATGTCTTTTTGCACGATTTCAAGCATCCCCACGTGCTTCACATCGTCAAGCCATCAAAAGAATTCTCAGGTACTTACATGGAACTCAAGAATTTGGCATTTTTCTTCCTTCTTCCTCAACCGTTACTTTGAAAGATTTTTCGGATGTTTATTTTTGAGGTTGTAGGATTGATATGAAAAGTACTTAAGTTGCTTGTCATTTTCTTGGTAATTCACTTGTTGCTTGGTCCTCTAGAAAACAAAACTCGGTTACACAATCCATAGTCGAATCTGATATGTAACTTGTCGGTACCCTAGAAACCGTACACCCCTTGAGGTTATAAAGATCTCAAAGGAAAATCATCTACTTGGTGTGAAGACCCTCGAAGACCCACATGTCAGACATAACCGGACCCGCTTCTCCAACATGGTTAATCCCTAGGTTGCCACGTGTACTGCCAAACCGGAGCTACCGCCCACAAGGGGGAAGCTCCGGACCATGTACCGAAATGGCACCTCCGGACTTAACCCCAGACTGAGAGAAGCTCCGGACCTGACACGTGTCAGGTAGCCCCGGAGCTACCTGTTTCCCACAGTATGCTCCGGAGCTGCCACGTGTCCAACCGTCGTATCTTCAGCCCCTAACCTCCGGAAGACCTCGCAATGGCTCCGGATCTTCAAAGTGGAATCAAGGACTTCAAGACCCGATAAACAGACGATCTTAATACCAATAACGTTGCTGTCAAAGCCCGTTATAGGGTCATTAAGAGCAATTAAATGTGTTAAATAAGTGTCAATACTAGTAACCGCCGGGGCTACATGTCGGGCCGGGCTAACTTGTAACGGTCTGCCCTTGTACTATAAAAGGACAGGCCGACGACACGTTCAGGGGCTACACACACACACATACGCCAGAGACACACACACACATACGCCAGAGACACACATGCCATTGACGCTCAACACAAGCTCAAACAGCTAATACAACACCAACACACCCGTGGAGTAGGGTATTACGCTCAGGCGGCCCGAACCACGTAAACTCTTGTGTCTCCTGTGTCAATTCCTACTCACCTTCTTGAATCTCCGCGCGCCCATACCGAACATCAAACTCCCCTATCACCTTAGCAGTGTAGGGAGAACTGCCGGTTCCAAACCACCGACAGTTGGCGTGCCAGGTAGGGGGCGCCTGAGATTTCGAGAATGGTGAACTCAGCTGCTGGATCATCCAATGGTCAACCTGCTGTTCAGGCTGTTGGAGGTAATCCCTCCAATAGGCAGCCACCAGCAGGAGCCTCAGCACCAGCAGGAGTCACACTCCCACCACCACCATCTCCTCCAGCAAATCGTGCTGGGCAACGTGATGGTGCGCCAGCGTCAATTAATGCGTCGGCAAATCATGACAACCCGGAGCACGCGCTCCATGCAGCGCGTGCTCTTCTCCAATGCCCACCACCTCCGTATGCATCCCGGGATGCACTGGAGCAGTGGATGGACGATGTGGAGCATTTGGTTGCAGCAGCAGCCGAACGCCTCAGCAACCAGGGTCCTCCTCCTTCAGGAAGAGCCCCGTCGCAGCGGTGGACTTTGTCTGGAAGACTTGGTCCGCACGTTTCCAATAGCAGGACACATGCTGCATCACAACAAGTGACGTCATTGCCCTCCGGGGCACGACGCACTCACACGGTATCCAGGCTTTCGACTCACGACCTCTGGGCGGAGCTTGATCACCGATACCGCCAGCAGGACGACCGAGTCCATATTGAGCGTGCCCGTGAAAGACGGGAAGCTCAGGACCTTTCTGCTCCTGAAGGAGTGGGAGGAGGTTGTTCAGCCCTAGCCATGCACCTGCGCATGGTTAGGTGGCCACAGAAGTTTCGGCCTCACCTGCCGGTAAAATTCGATGGGACTGTCAATCTCGCCGAATTTCTTCAGATCTACTCCACTGCAATCTTAGCAGCCGGAGGAAACGAGGCCGTGATGGCCAATTACTTTCCAGTGTCCTTAACTGGGACTGCCAGGTCCTAGTTTATGAGCCTTCCACCCAACTCTATCAACAGTTGGGAGGAGTTGTGCCATCAGTTCACTGCCAACTTCAGGAGTTCATACACCCGACCAGGCACTGAACTAGACCTTTTTGCGGTCGTGCAAAAAGGGGGAGAATCCTTGCGGTCATTCATCCAGAGGTTCTCTCAGGTACGAAACACTATCCCTTCTATCTCTAGCGCCTCTGTCATTGTGGCATTTAGACAGGGTGTACGGGACAAGAAGATGTTGGAGAAACTGGCGATCAAGGAGATCACCAGTGTCACGGAACTCTTCAGCTTGGCTGACAAATGTGCCAGAGCTGCGAAGGGCCGTGATATGCACTCCAAACCAACCTCGGAGGGTTACAAGAAATCCTCCAAAGAAGAAGCCGCTACCTCCGGGGGTGGCAAGAAGAAAAAGAAGACCAACGGCAAGAAGAAGCCGTCGGCCGGCACATCCAACGTTGCAGCTGCTGCAGCTCCGGGTGGCCGGGGGCCACGCCCCGAGAAGCGACCTCGACCGTCTTCTGAAGACGGTGGCAAACCCAAAGTGTGGTGTCCCATTCACAAAACGGGCAGCCACAGTTTGGAAGACTGCCGGGAGGTCCAAAACCTTGCCGAGCGCTACAACAAGCGCCGGGAAGAATCTCCTTTCCAACACAGGAAGGAAAGCAAAAAGTTGACGAAGCTCCGGCTGAAGAGGAGTTAGGGTTCCAGGATCCCAAAAAGGTCCTGAAGGCCGTCTACACCTCCGTCGACGATGATTCTGACGTCTCTGACAACGAGCGTCGGAAGACCATGAACACCATTTTTGATGGATTATGGGATATCACCTCCCGTCGCGTCATCAAGACTATGCGTCGGGATATGGCCGCTGTAGCTCCTACAGTCAGGCCGGAACCTCACCAAAAGTGGATGGACACAGCCATCACTTTTGACGCTTCGGATTGTCCCCGGGGCATGGTTGGAGCAGGACAGTTACCCTTGATGGTATCTCCTACCATCAACAACATCCAGCTCCACCACGTCATGGTAGACGGAGGTTTGGGGCTTAACCTCATCAGCTTCGAAGCTTTCACTAAGCTTCAGCTCTGACCTTCGGATCTCCACCCCTCTCGACCTTTCTCCGGAGTAGGTCCGGGGGCCATCACCCCACTCGGAGCTATTACTCTCTCTGTTACCTTCGGGACACGGGAGAAGTACCGCACCGAGAAGTTGGTCTTCGACGTCGCGCGGATCAACTTACCCTTCAATGCCATCTTGGGTAGACCTGCCCTGTACAAATTCATGGCGGTTGCTCATTATGGCTATCTGGTGTTGAAGATGCCAACGCCAGTAGGCATTCTCTGGATCCGCGGAGATCGCACTGCCGGAGTAACTGCACTGGAAGAACTCCATGCGCTCACCACAGCGCAAGAGTAGGACTCCAGGCAGGAGCAAGCTCCAAAACCCCCGAGCATTCGCCAACGAGGCTCGACTTTTGCACCTCGAGTGCAACCAAGCGGCGACACCGACATTCCCATCAAAGTCGTCCAAATTGGTTTCGATGCCGCTCAGACCACCCGTATATCGGGAGGATTGAACGACAAATAGGAACTCGCGCTCATCAAGTTCCTCCGGGTTAACGTCGACGTGTTTGCTTGGCAACCGTCACAAATGCCTGGGATCCACAGGGAAGTGATTGAGCACAATCTGAAGATCTACCCTGATGCTCGGCCTGTGCATCAGAAGCCTCGGAAACAATCCGTAGAGCGACATAACTTCATCCGACAAGAAGTGAAGAAGTTACTTGAAGCCGGATTCATCCGAGAAGTCTTCCATCCAGAATGGCTGGCAAACCCAGTCGTTGTAACCAAGGCCGGCGGGAAGCTTCGGATGTGTATCGACTACACCACACTAAATAAGGCATGTCCAAAAGATCCATTCCCACTACCTAGAATAGATCAGATAGTGGATTCCACCTTCGGGTGTGAATTACTGTGTTTCCTAGATGCATATTCCGGATATCATCAAATCAGGATGTCTAGGGAAGATGAAGAGCATACTTCATTCATCACAGTAGATGGATTGTATTGTTACACAGCCATGCCCTTTGGTCTCAAGAATGCATCTTCAACTTTTGTACGAGCTATGTACAAAACTTTTGAAGAACTTATTAGAGACATAGTGGAAGTGTACGTCGATGACATCGTGGTCAGGGTCAGGAACAAGGAGTCACTCCTTAACACCTTGCAGGCTGTCTTCGACAAGCTATGGGCCACCCGCACAAAGCTAAACCCAGACAAGTGTGTCTTCGGGGTTAGCTCCGGAAAACTTCTTGGTTTCCTGGTAAGTCACCGGGACATAGAAGCTAATCCGGCGAAGATTAAGGCCATTGAAGACATGCGCCCACCAACCCGCTTCAAGGACGTCCAAAAATTAACTGGATGTCTAGCAGCCCTCAGCCGGTTCATCTCAAGACTGGCGGAACGGGCACTCCCCTTCTTCAAGTTATTGAGGAAGTCCGGACCATTCCAATGGTCCGAAGAAGCAGAAAAGGCATTTCAGGAGCTGAAACAGTTCCTCACCACCCTACCAATTCTGGTAGCTCCGAACTCTGGTGAGCCTTTGTTGCTTTATATTTCAGCTACTGACGAAGTCGTCAGTATGGTTCTGGTTGCGGAGAGACCAGAACTACCCCATACTCAGGAATCCAGACCCCTTCGGGAGGGTCCGGAGGTTCGTGAAAGCGAGTCTGGGTCCCAGCTCCAAGATTCGAATCCACAAGAAGTCGCTTCAGGAGACCTAGACTCCTCCGGGAGGGTCCAGGTCATTTCTGAAGAAGCTCCGGGTTCCTCCAGCCAGAACCCGAAGGTCCCTGAAGAAAATCCGGACTCCTCCGAGAGGATCCGGGTCAGTGAAGAGGAAGCTCCGGACCCCTCCGGGAGGGTCCGGACCATTCAGCGCCCAGTATACTTCATTAGTGAAGTACTACATGATGCCAAGACTCGATACCTAGAGGTGCATAAGCTGCTCTATGCAGTTCTTATTGCCTCCAGGAAGCTTCGCCATTACTTCCAAGCTCACAAAGACTCAGTGGTGACCTCTTACCCACTTCGAGCAATTTTGCATAATCCCAATTCAACTGGGAATATTGCAAAATGGGCAGCGGAATTGGCTGAATTTGATCTTGAATTTATTTCAAGGCAAGCAGTCAAGAGTGAAGCATTGGAAGATTTTGTGGCAGAATGAACTCCGTCTCCATCAAACCCTGGGGGCCCCAGTGAGAAGAAGACGGAGCATCAAGCTCCAACCTTCACCGAGCCTCACTGGACCCTCTACTTCGACGGCTCCATGCAGAAGCAGGGGGCCGGAGCTGGAATCCTTCTCCTTGCACCGACTGGGGAGAAGGTGAAATACATGGTACACCTTGACTTCAAGGCAACCAACAACATGGCAGAGTATGAAGCACTCATCTACGGACAAAAGGTGGCACTGTCATATGGTGTCAAGCAATTGTTGGTCAAGGGAGATTCACAGCTCATCATTAAACAGGTGAAGGGTGAATGCTCCTGCAATAATCTCCAGTTAGCTGCTTACCTCCTTGAAGTCCAGAGGCTTCAGAAGGATTTCGAAGTCCTAGATCTCCACCATGTTCAGCGTGCTCAAAACGCTGAAGCCGACGAACTCTCGACGAAAGCGTCAACCGGAGCTCCAGCTCCTGACGGAACTTTTGTCCGGAGATTGTCAAAACCCACAGCTCAGCCTGCCGAACTAAGCGAAGGGGGCAAGATCAGCATCCCGAAGCTGACGGTCCCGATGGCCCTGTTACCATGGCAGCCATCAAGGGTCGTAGGTGCTGCCGGAAGCTCCGAGCAACCCAGCACGCAAGACTCAAATGCTCAAGTTAGTTCCGATGCATGGATCTCGAAGATCCGGAACTACTTGAAAGACAATATCCTTCCTGATGATGACGTACCCGCTGACCGGGTAGTCAGATTGGCTAAAAGATACACGTTGGTAGAAGGGGATATCTACCGGCGCGGTGCCAATGGCATCCTAATGCGGTGCATCACAAGGGAAGAAGGCTGCGAGCTCCTTGAAGAAATCCATGGAGGCGAGTGTGGGAACCACGCGTCTTCCCGCACTCTGGTCGGTAAAGCCTTTCGGCATGGCTTCTACTGGCCTACAGCACTCCAGGATGCAACTGAGCTGGTGAAAAAATGCAAAGCATGTCAATTTCATGCAAAGCAAATTCACACTCCGGCTCAGCCCTTACAAATGATACCTCCTACATGGCCTTTCGCTGTGTGGGGGATGGACATCTTGGGACCTTTCCCAAGAGCCGTCGGAGGTTACAAGTTCCTGTACATCGCCATTGACAAGTTCACCAAGTGGCCAGAAGCAACTCCAGTTGTGACAATAACCAAACAATCTGCTATCAACTTTCTGCAGTCCATTGTATGCAGATTTGGAGTCCCAAACAAAATCATCACTGATAATGGGACCCAATTCACAAGCTCCGCATTCCAAGGATATTGCGAAGACCTCGGCATACAAGTTTGCTACGCCTCCGTAGCTCATCCAGCCAGCAATGGCCAAGCCGAGAGAGCAAATGCTGAAATCCTTAAAGGACTTAAAACGCGCACTTATGAGCGCTTGAAAAAACATGGAGCCAACTGGATCGATGAGCTTCCGCCCACTCTATGGGCCAACAAGACATCTCCAAACCGGTCAACCAGAGAGACACCCTTCTTTCTGGTGTACGGAGCTGAAGCAATCCTTCCTCCGGAAATCACCTTGGGCTCACTCCGGGTCTGGACCTTCGACGAAGCCGCGCAGGACCAGCTCCGGCGTGAAGACCTAGACCTCCTTGAGGAGGGAAGGTGCCAAGCAGCTGTTCGGAATGCCCGATATCGTCAAGCCCTACGGTGTTATCACCAGCGGCATGTACACAACCGACAGCTCAAGGAAGGCGATCTAGTGCTACGGAGAATACAATCCAGAGAAGGGTTAAACAAACTCTCCCCCGGCTGGGAGGGGCCCTTCCGAGTGATTAAAGTATCCCGTCCCGGAAGTGTTCGCTTGGCTACTGAGGATGGGACACCTCTCCCAAATCCTTAGAACATCGAGCACCTCCGTAAGTTCTACACTTAATACCACGGAGGTGAGTCTTGTGTAACTTGAGATGTATGTTATAGAGCCATTGTACAGAGTCGGGTAGTTCCTCCGGGAGAGCAGCCGGACCTTTCCTGAAAGGTCCGCAAAGTTCATGCAACACTTGTCACAGTCTCCGGACTAAAAGTGTGGCTAACTAACCTGGGTCAAACGAGAAATGAAACACGCTTAGCCTGGTTCCGTACCCTAAGAGTGTACTTGTTTCCCCTGTACCCCGGACCTATAATGAAAGACATCTTCATGTGAAATAGACTCCACATGCATTTATTTTGTACAGGCTTAATATTTTTATTTTTCTCTTTCTTGTCTATAACAAAGACGTGCAATTCTTAAGAAATTTTAGTTCAATCGGTTTATATACGATTCGAGTTGTATTGTCAATTCTTTTGGATTCAAATATTGTTCATGGCCAACTCGTGTGAAAGCCGCCAAGCCAATCTAGGGCTGGAGTGTGCTATCGACTTAGCCTGGTCAAACACCCTAAGTACGCCACTCTACCTACACCCCGGCAGGCCAAAGTAAGGCGGGTCCGTGTACAGTTGGATCTAGAAGAAAAAACAACACATTCGGTTGTATTTAGAATCGCATTTGACTTAAAAACTTCTTGAGAGTCATAAGCCGCGACGAAGTTATAGACAAGAAACAAATTTTACTATTTTTCTTGTCTTAAGTGTGCAGGAAAAATAAAATCTATGTTGATGGAGAAAAGCCGGAGCTAACTAAGCTCCGACTCCCCTAAGGGGGCCAGCCGTCGACGTTGAATAAAAGGTGGTGAGAAGACCTCGTAAATGGAGTCTGCTGCCAACAAACTAAGTGTTGGCAAAGGTCACTACCGGAGCTACTAAGCTCCGACACCCTGGAGGAATAACTATCGATGCTCTACGCATTGATAGAGACTATTGCCGGAGCTACTAAGCTCCAGCGATAGACAATGCCGAAGCGTCTAAGCTCCGACAACCTCAGGGGGCCTTCACTATCGAAGACTTCGAACCTAAATTCTACAAGTTCGGAGCTAAAGAGTCTTCAACAAAACACAATATCCTCTTGGTACATGTTCACAATCAAATTGTGTACATCTACCAGGGGGCCAGGTGGAGATAAAAGTGTTGAAGACAAAAAGTGAAATTCACAAAAATTTGGGGATTTCATTTATCTGGAGACAAGGGATTACATCTAGAGACAAGGGATTATAAAATTGAGGAAGAAGAAGAGAAAATACAAGTGAGAACTATAGAGACGATCCTAGACCCTATGGAAGAATTGGGCGACCTTCTGGGCAACCTCCGATACGCTGGCTCGGGTAGCTTCGCCTTCTCCTTCGATGGGGCCTTCAAGCACCAGGTCCAGAGGAAATTGGGAGTTCCGGCTGGTGTAGCACGTCAGCACATACTCTGCGACGTTCTTCGCCAGGGATTGCCCCTCAACCTCCAGTTGGTCCGCGATGACATCGCCCACCTTGGAGAGCTTGCTACCTGCTGCGCTCAACGCCTGCAGCGCTAGGTCCGGCTCCGGCTCCGGATCATCCGGGCGCACGGGGCTGAAACCCATCGGTGTTAGTGCATCATTGGCCTTGCTCAAGAACTCCCAAATCTGTAGGGAGTCCTCAGCCCTCAAGCCCTTCATCTCTTCCAGGGATCTTCTAGCCGCCACCAGTTCAGAATTCTCACGGGCAAGGCGCTCAACTTCTTTGGCGTTTTGCTGATTCTTCTCAGCAACCTGCCTTTCGAGTTCTCCGAGCTCCTCCTCCCGGAGGTGAATCTTGTTCCGGCGCTCAACCAGGTCCTTCTCTCTACCCCTCACTTTCTTCTCTCTGGCAGTAAGGGCACACTCTTATTCATAGAGTTCCTGCCCTTGCACCCAGACCTTCTCCTCTTCCTCTTGGCAGCGCTCTTCCAATTTCTTGGCGCGCTCCTCGAGGCCCTTGTCAGCCAGAGCCACCTTCTCGGTGAGATCTTCCTCCCTCCTCAGGACGTCACCCCACAGCTCTAGGAGTTTCTGCTCTTCATCTTCGAGCCGTTTCTCCCTCTCTTTAAGTGCCTCTCGGCGCTTGATGAGTGCAGTGCTAATGGCCTCAAGTTGCTCGTGGCGTGCATTGGCCGCATTATTGGCTGCTTTGGCCTGATCGTAGATCTCCCGGGATTGAGCGTCGAGGGCACGAGTCATACTCTCCCTGTCATCCAGTAACTTGCCCCAGTACTCCAGGCGGATCTTCTCCCGCTTAATCCATTCCTTGTCATCCGCTAGCCTCGACTGCGCCAGCTTGGTCTCGAAGTAGAGCCGATTACGCCACCGCCTATGGGTTTGGCGCTCCTCTTCAAGAGCCTTGTTGTCGTGGAAGAAGGCCAGTTGGACTTGAAGGAGACTGGAACATGCGTTGTCAATGGACAGCGACAACGAGATGGGTTCCGGACCTGCTGGGTCTCCTCCGCTGGTTCTAGCGGGTCTTCGGATACAAAAATTGGGTCCCACTCTACAAGAGTGGTCCCTTGGGTCTCCATGGCACTAGGGTCGTCCTCCGGGATGGCCTCAGTCGCCATCGAGGAAGGTCCCGCCGCCAAATCTTCGTTCACCCCCTCAGGCTGGGGGCCAGCGACTTCGCTGGGGCTATCCGGCTCGGCCGCAGGTACCTCCGACGTCGTCGCTTCCAGAGCAGGAGCCGCTACTGGCTCTGGTCTGGGAACCTCTTCTGATGAGGGCTAAAGCTCCATCACCTCTTCAACAACCGGCTCAGGAGCCGGAAGATCTTCAACATCGACCGGCCCTGTGGCCGGAGCTCCAACAATGACCGGCTCAGCGGCTGGTGCTTCGGAGGTAGTCGGCCCAACTGCCAAAACTACCTCAGTTTCCGGCGCGCACGCCGGAGCTTCAATCACCTCTGGCTCAACCGCCGGGGCTTCAACAATTTCCGGCTCAGAGGCCAGGATTACTGCATCCTCCGGCTCAACAGCCGGAGCTTCCATCATCGTAGCACCAGAACCCGGGGCTTCAACCTCCGGGACATGTGCCGCTGGCGCATCTTCACTCCCGTGGTCCGGCGCTACCACGGGAACTTCTGAGGATGAGTCGAGGTCCATGACCACGACAGCCGGCACCGGAGCTGTCGCAGCTTCAGCCACCACTTGGGGCGGCACCGAGACAGGAGCAGAAGCTCCCACTCTCACGGCTTCAGCCACTGTGGCCGAGGGTGGAGCCTCACTCCCCTTCTTGGAGACGCTGCAGATGATGAACGAAGAAAATTAAAAAATAGTTGCTACAATAAAACAACTATCCAAGGTAGAAATCAAAAATTACCTTGGGAGGCATTCGCACCAGCTTGCGCGAAACCTTTTTCCCGGGCGTTCTGGGCTAGCCATAGCCGGCGCAGAAGCTCCGGAAGGCCCCCAAAAACTCGTCGCGGCCACGGGTGTTTCCCGGGTCGAGGCTCCCCTCGATCGGGAAGAACCCCCGGACCTGGAGGCCTCCACCGGCCCAGGAGCTGGAGTTGCACGCCCAGAGCTAACGCCCCGAGAGGACCCTACTGCGGGGACAACCGCGCTCCAAGAGGACCCCACCGCGGGAACAGTCGCGTTCCGGGATGACCCCACTACGGGAACAGTCGTTGCAGCTGCAGAGGACCTTCCCCTCCGGGGAGAAGGAGCCGACGCAGAAGTAGCGGGCCCGACGGACCTTCCGTCGGCGTAATGCAACTTCCTCTTCCGGCTCACTGGTTCATCCGCCAACTCCTTTCCCTTGCCGGCGACTTCCCCCCTCGGCTTAGGAGCAGAGCCGGAGCCATCTTTGGGTACTCCGGGGATCGCTACCCCAGAGTTTGGTCTTCTCTCGACAACACCAAGGTCGTCAAGCATGGGCATCTTCCGCCGGAGCTCCCTGCTGAACTCCACTTGTACATTCAGAGGAAGAAAAGCAGACGGCGGAGTCAAGTCGTCGCCGTCGACGTTGATGCCGTGCTGGAACATCTTGAGCTGGAACTCCAAGGTTTTCCCCACCATGTTGGACTTCAACCCAGTCTCAACCCGGTCGTCATCCATCACGCTGTTGAGAGCCCAAGCGAGTTTCTCCCTCTTCTTCAGCGACACCCACCTGTTGACCAAGAAATTGCAAAATACCTCCCGAGGAGTCAATCCTCCTTCCACGCATTGGCGGATCCTTGTCAAAGCAGGGTTGAAGCATCCGCCAGCACCGGAGCTTCACTCCAAATCGTCGTGTCGATGCCGGGAAGACCATCAGGCAGCTCCAACCTCTCGTGCTCCTCCACCCTAACGACTATCCAGTCTTTCTTCCAGTCATCCCACTTCCTAGAGGGAAATGACCGGAGGTACTTGAACGGGCACTTCTTGCGCTTCACAAAGTAGTAGAAGCCAAGGTACTCATTGCTCCGGCCAGTGGTGTGGACGGTGAAGAAGGTCCGGAAGAGTTCAATGCAGGGGGGATGCCCACCCACATCTCACAGAAGTGGACGAAGATGGACACGAGGAGAATGGAGTGAGGGCCAAGGTGGTATAACTGCAGACCATAGAAGTCTAGCAGCATCAAGAAAAAGGAAGAAAAAGGTGGGATCAACCCCACCATGGCGTACGAGGAGAAGTACACCATTTCGACAGATTGCTCCTTCTTGAATGGGAGCTCTCCACCGGCGCGGACCGAACGGTTGAAGAAGTCCGAGGACCACCCCATGAGGGCCCGGACCTTCTTCAAATCGCCATTGGTCTTCAAGCGACTCTCGCGGAGACCCAACTCCATCGCGGCACAGCTAGGCAAGAGAAGAAAAGCGAAGCACAAGTTGGGAGTTTGATCGCAAGAACAGATGAGAGGCGTAAAGAACTCCCGACGGTGCGCACTTTCCTTCTTAAGTAATCCCTCGCAACGCTTGGATGGAAACCGCAATGAAGTCGAAGGTACCACCCAAAAATTCTACCCAGCCGATGACAAGCGGGCCCGGGACTACCCTGACGATCAAGTCGAGGTTCTTACCCAGGTGAACGGTTGTCATCAAGAGGCGGGAAGCCCAAAGGCGACGGCCTGACAGGGTGCGTGGAATCGATACGGTTTTCGTATCGGGAACCAGCGACCTTCAATTGCGTGAGATCCGCACGCCAAAGATCTCATCTGCCGCACGCGGGATACGCCACGCGGCGAGGATATAATTCCAAGTCCTTGCCAACGGCACCCTCAAAGACCCTAGAAGACTCAGTTCAAAGGTCGCGAGGATGGACCCACCTCCGGCAGAATGACTTCCCCAGAGGTAGGTCCAGGGGGCCACTGTCGGTACCCTAGAAATCGTACACCCCTTGAGGTTATAAAGATCTCAAAGGAAAATCATCTACTTGGTGTGAAGACCCTCAAAGACCCACATGTCAAACATAACCGGACCCGCTTCTCCAACATGGTTAATCCCTAGGTCGCCACGTGTACTGCCAAACCGGAGCTACCGCCCACAAGGGGGAAGCTCCGGACCATGTACCGAAATGGCACCTCCGGACTTAACCCCAGACCAAGAGAAGCTCCGGACCTGACATGTGTCAGGTAGCCCCGGAGCTACCTGTTTCCCACAGTATGCTCTGGAGCTGCCACGTGTCCAACCGTCGTATCTTCAGCCCCTAACCTTCGGAAGACCTCGCAACGGCTCCGGATCTTCAAAGGGGAATCAAGGACTTCAAGACCCGATTAAGTGTCATTAATACCATATTAATGACACTTAAACGGACGATCTTAACACCAATAACATTGCTATCAAAGCCCGTTACAGGGTTATTAAGAGCAATTAAATGTGTTAAATAAATGTCAATACTAGTAACCGCCGGGACCACATGTCGGGCCAGGCTAACTTGTAACGGCCTGCCCTTGTACTATAAAAGGACAGGCCGACGACACGTTCAGGGGCTACACACACACATACGCCAGAGACACACACACACATACGCCAGAGACACACACACCATTGACGCTCAACACAAGCTCAAACAGCTAATACAACACCAACACACCCGTGGAGTAGGGTATTACGCTCAGGCGGCCCGAACCAAGTAAACTCTTGTGTCTCCTCTGTCAATTCCTACTCACCTTCTTGAATCTCCGCGCGCCCATACCGAACATCAAACTCCCCTATCACTTTAGCAGTGTAGGGAGATCTGCCGGTTCCAAACCACCGACATAACTGCTGCTAGCACTTGCTCACAAATTCTTTGGATTGTTCAAACTCTTAAGGACTATGGGGTTGATTTAGATAGTGTTCCATTGTTTTGTGATAACACTAGTTCTATTTGCATTGCTAAAAACCCTGTGCAACATTCTAGAACAAAGCACATTGACATTAGGTATCACTTTCTCTGTGATAATGTTAAAAAAGGAAACATGGTGCTTCACCATATAGATATCGAACAACAATTGGCTGACATTTTTACAAAACCTTTGGATTTCACTCGTTTTTGTTTCATTCGTAGTGAAATGGGGGTTATGCATCCTCATGGCTTAATTGAGGGAGAGTTTTGAAACTTGGGAAGTCTATGTTGGGATCTGAATTTAAAAGTAATATGAGCATAACATTTCATACATATATGACTTTGTGATTCCTTTTACATGTTGAAAGTTCTTACTACATTACTCATGTTATACATTTTGTAGTTTTCGCTATGACTAGTAATTTGAATAATTACTTACACTAAATCTGGTCATGATCGAACTTTCTTGCTGTTTTGAACTTGTTGCATGCTCACAAGTGCTTTTAATAATTAAAAATTAATCAATCAACTATCCACATATTGAGCTTTTATGATCAAATAAAAATGAGAAAGATAAAGAGAATATGCATGCATCCAACTTCTTCTTTTGAGATGGCTTATCATTGCACTTAGATATGAACTTAGAAGAAGTTGTGTATGACTAAAACCATGACCTTAATCTTCTGATTGTCAAATGACATAGGCTTGTCTTGGTTGGTTAGAATAAGGCAGATGCGGCATATATTCTCTTGCAAATGTTATATGATCAGATTTGTCCTTTAAATAATAGTGAAAAATGAAAATTGCAGCAACAAGTGTCATGCTTTCAGGTTCTAAAATAGTTAAGTTTGTGAGATCATGACTTGCTTAAATTGAAAATTACACTTGATCTCTAGCATGGCTTACACTACTATATGTATTTCATTGATGTGATAGTGTAAGTTACTTGATAGTCTGACTTGGATGAGCTTTATTTTATATGTATATGTTAAAATATGCTCATAACAATTGAAAATTCTCTTTTGAACCTTGCTGAATACGTTGTCAAAGGGGGAGAAATTGATCATACATTGCACACATTCACAAGTGTTTTGGCACAATTCTTCTAAGGGGTGGGGGAATTTTTGTTTTTCTTCTCATTTTATTTCCGATTTCCAACGGGGGGAAATAAGTATAGGGGGAGAAATATTTCTTTTGAAATTTTCTTTCTTTCTCATTTGATTGTTTTCAAAACTTTTCATAAGCAAATGTTCAGATTTTAAGTGGTGTTGCCAATGCATTCATCAAGGGAGAGATTATGAGACCTACGTGTGTTGAATACATTGTATATGATGATAAAAGTTTTGAATTTTGCCAAAACACCTGTCTCATCAAGGTCCAACTCTAGGTCCGAGTTCCTGCAAGATCTGACATTAGGTCCGACTTATTTTGGGTAGCTCCGGCAAGGTCCGACGTAAGGTCCGACTTGCTTTGGTTAGGTCTGACTTCTTTGTCTAGGTCCGACTTATTTTGGTTAGGTCCGACTTGCTGTGGCTAGGTCCGACTAGCTTTGGTAAGCTCCGGCGTTAGGTCCGACTAGCTTTGGTAAGCTTCATCTCAAGGTCCGGTTAGCTTTGGCAAGGTCCGGTGCTAGATTACAATGGTTCTGCTTTTAACTTGCAATGATTCGAACTTGCTTTTTGGATTATGGAAAGCTTGCTTAGTATTCTTTTACTATGTTTTTGGTGTGTTTTGGTGGTTATGGCTTATATCATCTTGCTATGGTTTGCACCATGCTTACATGAGGTGCTCACGTAACGTGTTGTGGTTATCGGAACTAACAAAAGTCAAGTCGAGGACTTGTGCTCGGAAGTATTGGTTGTTTATTCATGTGCAACTGTTTTTTTAGTTCAAGACATGGCTGGTGACGGGATCCATTGAACTAGTCTTAGGGAGAATATGAGGATCAACAACCAAGTTTTGTGAGGAATTGTGGTTGAGGTGATCGGGAGGTTGCGCAATATGCTTGAATCAATAACAATACATATGAAGGTATCGTGGACATCATTGGAAGATGTTTGCACGTGTACAAGGATTCCATGGACGTGAATACATGGTTTCGACGCATCATGAAGAGAAGTGGACGCAAAGAATTGGTCAGAACGGTCCAACCGACTAGATTATGGACTCAGGTTGTGGCTGGGTTGGGTTTGACTCAAATATAGAAAGATTTGAGTTGGTTATGATAGGATTTCATGTGGGTAATGAAGTTGGGTTGTTTTAGTAATGTGGGGTACGTTCCTAAGGTGTCTGGAAGTCTTAAGTTTGCTTCTATCTGAGTATGGAAGAGTCTTGAGCAGTTATGGAAACTTTCGGTTGAATCTGAGTAGGATTTGAGTCCTAGTTAGGATTGGGTTAGCCTAAGGGCTGGTAATATAAGCAAGGGAGGCCAGAGCTCGTGGTGCACGACTTTGGGAGCTGTTCCTCTTGTGGTTTGACCAATAAAATTTGTAGTTTAAAGGAACTTTTCTGCCTTGTTCGTCCGACTTATTTCAGACAAGTTTTCTCGTCGAGTTTCTGCACTACCTTGCTTTAGTGATTTTATAATAACTTGAGTTTTACATATCCAATTGACGTGATTATTTTTGTACTGTCTTCAAAACTTTCTTATATATCATCTGTGAAAATTTCACTGTCATTGGATTTGTGGTTTTGGATCTACACGAGTTTTATTGCAATGATGCAGATCTGATTTTCTCGGGTAGGACAGATGGACCTTTGTTTGATCTTTCGATTGTAACATGAGTTTTCCTTGACGAATTTTCGTTAATATTTTTGTGATGACTTCATAACTTGGTTCTCCACAATCTATGATGGTTTTGTCACAATTGATCACATTTAGATTAGTCATACACATGATTTTCTAACAGATTGATTTTCTATCGAGGTGTTTTCTTTGCTTCCGCTAAAAAAGTTTTAATCTACCATTCACCCCCCTATGGTAGCTTCTCACGTGCTCTTCTATCCTACAACTAATGATCATGTAAATTGTGAATTCTCATGCTAAGTGGATTAACACAGCGGGCACGGGTTTAAAGTTAGCAATACTAGAACGACTCCCGCCAAGAGCCCGTGGCATAGCCGAACGTGGAGGATTACAAGGGATGGATAGGGCTGTCACCACCTACTGCATAACTCTTCAATCCGTGGCCATACGAGACATTCAACGCTACTATCTATCCTAGCACCATGCTAGCATATTAAGTAATTACCTTAAGATCCTAGGCACAAGCCATCCTAAGTCAATGAACTAAATCATCATTGAACCAATGTTAATTTATAGCATAAGTGATTCATGTTAACATAATCATATCATAGCTAATTAGAATATAGTGGGGGTTGTAGTGTTTATGATGATATATTGAGAATGGTATAGCATAATCATAAATACTACTCGTACCACATACATGGAATACACAATCAAACAAGAAACGCTTCATCCAAGTATATGAACAATGGAAGACTAAAGATAACATCTTTATTATAAACAAAGTCACAAATACAAATAGGAATATAAGAGCCATATCATTCCCAATTGGAAATTGGGAAGAGACTCCTTCTACCTCTATCCTACTTGGACTATGGACTAGAGGCTCTCCTCTCTACAGCCTATACTCCCCTACACCTATGGAGAGTAGTGGATACAATGGATGAATACTCATGTGGTGCATGTTGAAGTGAGGAGTGAGGGGTTCTATTCATAGATTGGAGAAGGGTCACTGCCACCAAAAGCATCTGAACAGTCTTTATTGTGACCAAGGCACCACAAGGAGTCGACACGTGGAAGTTGACCGAGTTTGGCATTAGGAAGGGCTTGGCTGAACACCCTAGTCGGCCAAACAGAAATGTTGACCATTTCTGGTGTGCTTCCTCAGGGTGACTTCCAGGTGGGTACCATTGACTGATATGGGTGCTACACTGTTGGATGGCCTCAGATACTTATGTTTGTGGGCCATTTTATCCATGTGGTGCCACATGGCATCGCCTCATTGGCTGGAATGATATTTTATAGGATCCATCCCCTTGTTTCACTTCAATTATGCATAGAATGCCTGCATGAACTACTTTCTCCAAAGACAAGTGGAAATAGGTTAAATCTAAAAGTGATTTGTGCAAAAAATGAAATTTCCTTCACATAATTGAGTTATATTGACGGGTGAAGTTGGTATATAACAGCTGTCAACAACCTTCACCTTCTCCTCCTTGATGGAGATGTCAGTCTCTCTTTTGGAGATGTTTACCCCCACCGACCATATCCGGTCCTTCTCTGGTTCGCACCATAGATTGAACTGTTCCGAGCGATCAGCCAAGTTTTGCTCCCCCGAGACAATTTATGGGCGAGCTCTTCCTCCCTCTTTACGAGGTCTTCCTCTTTATCTTGAAGGTTGACCTCCTTATTATCAAGTTCCTCCCAGTGCTTGAGAAGAGTTTCTCTCAACTCCTCGAGACTCTCCGAGCAGATATCAGCCATTTCACGGGCCCTCTGCGCATGCTCGTAGATCTCTTGAGTCTTCTTGTCAAGGGCCTTAATAGCGGCCTCTCGTTCATCCAATGCCTTGTTCAGGCGTGACCGGCGGGCCTTCTCTCAAGCCACCCACTCCTTCTGGTCTACAAGCCAGGATTGCATCTGCTTCAGCTGAAAGAAGAGCTTTTGGCGCCAATGCCCTAGTAGGGTGTGCTCCACTTCAGGAGACCTCTACTCGTTGTCGAAGGCAAGCTGGACCTGTCGGAGGCTGGAGAAAGCATTGTCAATTGACAGCTCCAGGGGGATAGGTTCCGGGCCTGCATGAGGGCCGTCCTCCAATTCCTCCAAGTCTTCCGAGACGGACGTTGGATCCCAAGACACGAGCATGGACTCTAACAGCTCAACATCAGCGGGGCCAGTCTCCGACAGTTCATCCATTTCCGTTGCGGGTGAGGAAGGTCCCAAAACCGGATCTTCAATCATCGGCTCACAAGACAGAGGACCTACGGCCGGATCCTATGGTTGCGCCGGCTCGAACATGGTCACCTCCGAGGCTGACACCGATGAATGTGGCCTAGAGGGGGTGAATAGGCTTTGAAAATTTCCTGCACACTTAATCAAATAGTCAAATGCTTGACAGACCGGACTTGTCCGGTTGTATGTGCAGACTGGTCCGGTGTGCTAGATGTGTGTCGATTTGACTAAATGTTTATTCAGGATTTAAACTTTATAGCAGTGGAAATGTGAACAACAGATAAGATCACTTGAATTAACAACAGATGTTTTGAAGTTACAAGTGAGAAACAATTTGCAATTCAAGTTATAATATTGATCAACTATGTGCCCTATTCAATCAAGATGCAAAAATAAAGAAGCACACGAGACATCGATTTTCAACAAGGTTTGATCTCACCAAAGAGATCAACTCCTGGTTGAGGAAGCCCACATTAAGCCGGGTCTCTTCAAACCCTTTCCCTTGTCAAGTCACCACACAAGGCCGACTTGATTCTACTATCACAGGCAATCACGAGTTTATGGGGCAACCTCACACGCTGAGGGCTCCCACAAAAATTACAACAAAAAGATGATAAAATACACTCAAAAATATTACAAAGAAGATCACGAGTGTAAATAGATCAAACTCCAAGAGCTCAACATCATGTAGAAATTGATCTCCCAACCCAAAATCTGAGTGTTCAATTGATTTTCATCTTTTTGCACTTTAGATGCATGGGGAGATGTGTTTTTGGGCTCTTGGGACAAGTGGCGACGCTAGGGTTTGAGTTCTCAACAGTAGAATACGTGAATTGTGTTTGTGGGGCCGTGGATCTCCGATTTATAGGGTTTCCAAAGAAGTTACCGTTAGAAATCCTGACGATCAGACTAGTCCGCACTGGGGACCGGACTTGTCTGGTGTGCTGTGTAAAAGTCGGTGTGAAATGTGCACCACACTAGAAACCCTAACTGTGTGAGATATACCGTACTAGTCCGGTTGGTGTTTGGACTTGTCCGGTGCAAAGTCAAATTGAACTCCAGAGAGTTGAACGGACTAGTCCGATCCAAGAACGGACTTGTCCAACGCTATGTGTTGTTGAACATCAAAGAGTTCAACAGACTACTCCTGTCATGTGGATGTACTTGTCTGGAGTGTAGTTAAAAGGGTTTACAGAGACTTGAACGGACTAGTTCGGTCTAACATAGGACTAGTCCGGTGCACTGCGTTATGTGGTTCCAGAAAGTTTATTGGACTACTCTATTCCATTGTAGAACCAGTCCGGTGCACAATGTATTTGGACAACAGAGAGTTGAACGGACTAGTCCGGTCCATGAACGGACTAGTCCGGTGCTCAGTGAATTTTTAGGTGTTTTTAAGCCCTTACCCCTATGCAAAGACTTGATCTCTTGGGATGTGTCTCTCACACACGTCTTATACATTTAAATCTACTTCGTGCTTCTGTTGTCAGTTGGGCTTTTCTCTTTTGTACACCACTTCATTTTTCATCTTTTTGATTGCACCAAACTATCTCATTTTGCTTATCCTGCAGTCATCTCAATAAATTCATTAGTATCTCATTTGTTTGTCATCAATCATCCAAACCCCACAAGGGATTGCCTAGATGCACTTCCAATCTCCCCCTTTTTGGTGATTGATGACAATACATTGAGATTTCACAATTAAGAGTAAAAATTTAATTTTCATAAAGTGTGCATATATGAGAATAATGAATGAGTAACAAAACAATTCTCACATATATGCACTCTTTATGGTGGGGTGCCTAACAAGTGTATGATCATAAGATGTGATGAGAAATACATAAGCATTTGACAGTTATAGCCACAATCATCACATTTACATTAACTAAGCATCACACATTAAGTAAATTCAGCATATCTAAAATGAGTACATGTCCTTGATCACAAGTCTTTAATGGCTTGTAAAGCTACAAACTAGACAACTAGTCTCAATCTCTCCCCCTTTGGCATCAAGGCACCAACAAGGGAAAATTTGAGTGGAATCACTCATCGTCACTGCCTTTCTCACTCTCAGTCCTCTCTTCATCTTCTTCTTCATCTTCAGGTGCTTGAGGAGGAGGAGGAGTAGAGGCACCAGCCAATCCGAATGCGGCCAACTCTTCATTAGTTAGAGGAGCTGTCTTAGTGATATCTTCTGCAGAGTCTTCTGATATTTGAGGTGACACCACAACCTCTATTTCCAGCTTCTCACAAATTGCTTTGATATTGGCCTTCACATATCTTTGATGCTTCTTTGTGGCTAGACTTTCCTTATGCTGCTTGATTTCCACTTTGCGATAAGAAGAAAATATGGACGAGAGCATCTTCAGTATTCCACTGGGGGATCCTCTGGAAGGTGGAGGAGCAAGAGCATCAGCCTCAGATCTTGTGCCTTCTTGAGCCATCTTAGATCTTCATTCATCTGCAGGTGGGGTAGGGGCAGAAGGGACAGTGTAGATAGTAGGCATCTGAGGCTTGAGTCTAGTATGAGGCACATCCTTGACAAATTCCAGTCATGTCACCTTCTCAATCATGTACATGATGTAGGGAGCATAGCCACATGACCTGTTGGGAATGATAGAGATGTTCACAACGTCGTTCTACATGTACTCAAAGACATTGAAAGTCCTTTTCTTGCTAATGACCTTCATCAATGTCATTAGGGTGCCATCAATAGTCCATGCATCTCCCTCCTTGGGAGCTATGGTCTTTCTCAGGATCCTGTTAAGAACAGCAAAGAAAGGCTTCAAGTACTTCGTAGTTGCAGACTTGAATGGCATCTTTGTATCATATAGAGAAAGTCAAGCTGATCTTTCTCCAAAGGCTTCACGTTGTTGATTATGATGTCATTCTCCAAAGAATCTTCCAGGTGAAGAATCCTAGCAAACTCCTCATATGTGACATTGTATTGTGCTCCATGTGTCATCCAAATCATCCTGTCAGTGTTATCACGAGCAAAATAGAGAGTTGAGTGGAACTGAGTGATCATCTCATTATCCCAGTCCCATTGGAAGGAGACTAGATCCTTCAGTCCATGAAGCTCCAAAGCTTCCAAAACCTCTTGATAGGCTTGAATGTTGGCCTAGAGGGGGGGTGAATAGGCCTTCTTGAATTTTATCGGTTCCTGTAACACTTCAACAACGAGATCAAAAAACAGATATAACGGACTAGTCCGGTAAAGTGCGGACTAGTCCGGATTTTACGGGCTAGGTTGATCAAGTTAGGTCAATTTGATTGTTTGTTGACTTTTGCAGCGGAAATATAAACTTTGTGATCAGTTCAATAGTTGTGTAACAGATTCTATTAAGAATATGACTTTATTTCAACTATTAACTTTGTATTCAACAAATCTAATCAAACCCTAGATAATGTTGATCAACTAGAATAAAGAACACAAATGAAAGACACAAGATTTATCCCGTGGTTCGGTTACCACGAAGGCAGCCTACGTCCACGTTGAGGAGCCCACAAAAGGGCCGGGTCTTCACTAACCCTTCCCTCGTTCGGATCGCCACGAAGGCCAATCCTCTTCCACTAATCACACAGGGGTAAATCACCGAGTTTAAGGGGCGATCTCACAAGTTGAGCGCTCCCTTGATTACAAGATTCAAGACCACCAATAACACACTTCAAAATATACAAACTGAGATGCAAGAGTGTGTTAGAGATTCAAACCAAGAGCTCAATCGCGTATCAAGTGCCCTCTCCAATGATCTACAAGTGATCTTCAATGTAGTGATCAATTTAGCACTTGGTTTTGTGGAGAGAGGTAGTTTTTGAGGCTCTTGGGAGGTGTGACGGCGCTAGGGTTCGAGAGAGTTTGAATGTGGGCCGTGCACCTCTATTTATAAGGGGTTTCTGGAAGTTACCGTTAGGGTTCAGAAAATTCGGACTAGTCCGTGGTGGTGACCGGACTAGTCCGGTGTGCTGTGAGAAGCAAACCCTAAGTGTCCAGGAATATCGGACTAGTCCGTTTGAAAACGGACTTGTCCGATTTCACTGCTGGAAAACTTCGGACTAGTCCGATTGTCATCGGACTGGTCCGGACCTGTGAAACCTTTAGTGTTTAGGATGACAAGTCCGCACTTGGAGGACTTGTCCGATTTAGATCAGTGTGTATATCGGACTAGTCCGTGTAAACACCGGACTTGTCCGAAGTGGATCAGAAAGGATATCGGACTAGTCCGGTGGAGACCGGACTTGTCCGATCTAGTGACTTGTGCATTGTGTTGAGGACTAGTCCGCACTGGGGAGGACTAGTCCGAAGTGGAACAGAAGAATTATCGGACTAGTCCGGTGATGACCGGACTTGTCCGATCTTGTGCAGAATGTGATATCGGACTAGTCCGGTGGACATCGGACTAGTCCGGTCCTGTATAGCTTTGTGCATGTGTGTGTGTGATTAAATGAGATTGAGCTCTTGGGTGTGTTTCCTTAACACACTCCACACATACTAAACTACTAGTTTCTTCTCCTTGAGCTCAAATCCATTTTCCTTCTCAATTTCCTCTTTTTGGCACTTTGCTCATCTTTCATCATTTTTCTGCATTCATCTCAACAAAAGAATTAGGATCCCAATTGCTTGTCATAAATCATCCAAAACCCACAAGGGAGTCCTAGATGCACTTTCAATCTCCCCCTTTTTGGTGATTGATGACAACCAATTGAGATTTCACAAAATGAGGTATAAAATGAGATTTTTCATAAAGTGTGCACATATGACTCAAAAATGCATCAAGCAACAAGAGAATCATTCATATGTGCATTCTTTATGGTGGGATGCATACTAAGAGCATGAATGCATTAAGAATGACAGAATTTGCATTGATCAACTAATATCAAGTGAATATAGCATTTCAGGAGCAAAAATTCAGATTTCATCACACACTTGCAAATTAACTGAGCAATTTAACATAGGACCAAACATGATATGAAAATAGCGTTAAACAATTACAATCACAAATAGAAAATACATGGAGACTCTCTCCTCGCATTCTATGCAGCTAAAGCTAAGTCTAGAAGCTCCCCCTCAATCTCTCCCCCTTTGGCATCAAGACACCAAAAAGAGAGAGAGGGAGGTCCTAGGGCTTCACTCTTCGCTGTCAGTCCTCTCATCGTCTTCATCATCTTCATCGCTTTCTTCTTGGCGAGGTTGAGAGGGAATGAATTAGGGTTTGGTGGCGGCTAGGGTTAAGGACACGAAAAATCGGACAAGTCCGGACATGACCGGACTAGTCCGAAGTCGTCCACAGACTTATATCGGACTAGTCCGTGGTCTGTCGGACTAGTCCGGCCTAACCGGCACTCTGCGGACAAGTCTGCAATGGGCGGACTAGTCCGGGTAACCACGGACTTGTCCGTGGTCACCAGGAGGGAAATGCATAGCCCATTCATATATATTTGAAGGTTCAATATTAGAGATTAGAGAGACAAAACAATTCAAATAATCTTGATGAATTTGACCAGTAAGCAAACAACAATCATACTATGATCAAAATTCATCAAGATCTAATAATTGACATAGTTTTCGAGAGAAAAGTGAAGAGGGATGATTTTCACAATTCAATCAAAATTTTGAAGAAACATACAGGTATGCAACTTTTCAAGCCACACTCCGAGAATCAAGAACATTTAGCTCATTTCGGAGTTCACAAAAGCGTTTTTCATCAAGTGGCTTGGTGAATATGTCGGCTAATTGTTTTTGGGTGTTGACATGAGAGATGGATATGTCTCCTTTCATGGAATGGTCTCTCAAGAAGTGGTGTCTTATGTCTATATGTTTTGTTCTAGAGTGCTCAACTGGATTGTGTGCTATTTTAATGGCACTCTCATTATCACAAAGGAGAGGAATATGGTTCATATTGTAACCATAATCCCTTAGAGTTTGTCGCATCCAAAGAAGTTGTGCACAACAACTCCCGGCTGCAACATACTCCGCTTCGGCTGTGGATAATGCAATGGAATTCTGTTTCTTGGATGACCAAGAAACTAAGGATCTTCCTAGAAATTGGCAAGTGCCGGAAGTACTTTTTCTATCTACTTTGCACCCGGCATAATCTGCATCGGAATACCCAATGAGATTGAATTTTGAGCCTTTTGGGTACCAAAGACCAAGGTTGGGTGTATGAACTAAATATCTTAAGATTCTCTTAACGGCTGTCAAATGACATTCCTTGGGGTTGGCTTGAAATCTTGCACACAAGCAAACACTCAACATGATGTCTGGCCTAGATGCACATAAATATAGTAAAGATCCAATCATGGAGCGATATACCTTTTGGTCGACGCTCGTTCCATCTTCATTGAGGTCCAAGTGCCCATTCGTTGCCATGGGAGTCTTTATCGGCTTTGCTTTGTCCATGCCAAACTTCTTGAGGATGTCCTGCGTGTACTTGGTTTGGCTTATAAAAGTTCCTTCCCTTTGTTGTCGCACTTGGAATCCCAAGAAGTACTTCAATTCTCCCATCATCGACATTTCGAATCTCTTTGTCATAATTTTGCTAAACTCTTCACAGAAGGATTGGTTAGTTGACCCAAAAATTATATCATCAACATATATTTGGCAAATAAAAAGATCATTATCCAGATTTTTTGTGAATAACGTATAGTCTACTTTGCCAATTTGAAAACCATTATCTATTAAAAAATCTCTAAGGCACTCATACCAAGCTCTAGGAGCTTGTTTGAGGCCATAGAGAGCCTTACGCAGTTTATACACGTGATCGGGGAACTCTTCGTCTTCAAACCCGGGTGGTTGCTCCACGTACACCTCCTCCTTGATCGGTCCGTTGAGGAAGGCGCTTTTCACGTCCATTTGATACAGCTTGAAATCATGGTGAGTAGCATATGCAAGTAATATTCTAATTGATTCAAGCCTAGCTACTGGAGCAAAAGTTTCATCGAAATCCAAACCTTCGACTTGTGAGTAACCTTTGGCCACAAGTCGTGCCTTGTTTCTTGTTACCACACCGTGTTCGTCTTGCTTGTTGCGGAAGACCCACTTGGTGCCTACAACATTTGCATTGGGTCTTGCCACAAGTTCCCAGACCTCGTTTCTCTTGAAATTGTTCAACTCTTCTTGCATCGCCACTACCCAGTCCGGATCCTTCAATGCATCCTCAGTCCTGCGGGGTTCCAAAAAGGAGACAAACGAGTAATGTTCACAAAAATTTGCTATGCGAGATCTAGTGGTTACTCCCTTTTGGATGTCGCCGATGATGTTGTCGATCGGGTGATCCCTTTGAATGCATTGGTGTACTCTTGGGTGTGGTACTTGGGGAGTCGTGTGTTGGTGATCATCTTCTTCTCCCCCTGAGTTGTTGTCCTCGTTGATTTGTTCATTACGTTCGTACTCCTGTGGTTGATCTTGTATTGAGGCTCCCCCTTGATGGTTGATTTCATCTTGTGGTTCACTTTCATCTTGTATTTGTGACGTTGACTCTTGTGGTCGTACTTCGCCTAGAGCCATTCTCTTCAATGCTTGATAGGGGGCTTCTTCTTTACCTAATTCACATTGATCAACTTGCTCCTTTTGGGAGCCATTAGTTTCATCGAACACTACGTCACGTGCCACTTCAACAAGTCCGGAGGACTTGTTGAAGACACGATAGGCGTAAGTGTTCGAATCATAGCCAAGCAAGAAACCTTCATCGGACTTCGAAGCGAACTTTGAAGTCCTGGGCTTCTTGTTTAAAATATAGCAAGGAGAACCAAAAACTCGAAAATATGAAATGTTCGGTTTGTTACCGGTGAGTAGCTCATAGGGGGTCTTCTTTAGTAGTCGATGAAGATAGAGGCGATTTGTGGCGTGGCAAGCTGTGTTGATTGCTTCCGCCCAAAATCGGTCCGAAGTCTTGTATTCATCGAGCATAGTTCTTGCCATTTCTATGAGCGTGCGGTTCTTCCTTTCGGCAACTCCATTTTGTTGTGGGGAGTATGGTGCTGAAAATTCGTGCTTGATTCCTTCTTCATCAAGGTACTCCTCCACTTGTATGTTTTTGAACTCCGTGCCATTGTCACTCCGAATACTCTTGATTTGTAATGAAAATTCGTTTTGTGCTCGCTTGAAGAACTTCTTGAGTGTCCCTTGTGTTTCTGATTTTTCATGCAAAAAGAACACCCAAGTGAAGCGGGAAAAATCATCAACAACAACTAAACCATACTTGTTACCGCCGATGCTTATGTAAGCAATTGGACCAAACAAGTCCATATGAAGTAGTTCGAGCGGTCTTGTTGTGGTCATGATGTTCTTCGTAGGATGCTGTGCTCCAACTTGTTTCCCTGCTTGGCACGCGCTACATGGCCTGTTTTTCTCAAACACAACATCTTTCAAACCTCGGATGTGATCGCCCTTGAGGAGTTTTTGAAGGTTCCTCATACCAACATGTGCCAGCCGTCTATGCCACAGCCAACCCATGTTGGTCTTTGCAATCAAGCATGTGTCGAGTTCGGCTTTATCCTTGTTGAAGTCAACAAGGTAAAGCTTTCCCTTCAACATACCCTTGAATGCAATAGAACCATCGCTCCTTCTTGAGACGATCACACCCTCGTTAGTAAACAGGCAATTATAACCCTTGTCGCACAATTGAGATATGGACAGCAGGTTATAATCTAAAGATTCAACGTGCAAAACATGTGAAAGAGTATGTTCAGAGGATATGGCTATTTTACCGGTACCGAGGACCCTCCCTTGACTGTTGTCTCCAAAGTAGATCCCTTCATTTGGGTCCTCGTTCACTTCATACTCCACAAACATCCTCCTTTCTCCGGTCATGTGGTTTGTGCATCCACTGTCTAGCACCCATTTGGATCCACCGGAGGAGTAGGCCTGCAGAAACAAGTTACGCCTTGGTTTTAGGTACCCAAGCTTGCTTGGGTCCTTGGAGGTTAGTGACAATACATTTGGGCACCCACACATGGGATTTTGTGTTCCCATGGCGTGGCCCAGCATAATAAGCATACACTTTACCAATATTGTTTCTCATTAATACATATGAAGCATCGAAGGTTTTAAACAGGAGTTGTTGCTGATTATTGGTCGGACTAGTCTGTGTGACCGGACTTGTCCGGATGACCGGACTTGTCCGGACCACAACCGGACTAGTCCGGTTTTCATGAGAGTTCAGATTTTTAGTTTTCGTGCTGCCGGGTTGTGAGGGTCCTCCTTTCACAAAGGTAATCTTTCCCTTGTTATTCTTATGATTTCCAGCTCTTTGCTTTCCATCATAGGAATAACCAATGCCATACTTGACATTTGGAGGTCTTTGGACCAAATATGCACTACGTGCATAGTTGATCCTTTTCTTGTCAAATATTACACATTGGGTAGGGTTTTTGTCCTTTGTGGAGGTGGACTTTTCTTTCAACCTGGTGTTTATCTTTTCACATTTGCAGATATGAGTATTATTACTTGAAGTGGATTGAGAAGGTAGGCTTGAAGAGGAGGAGGGTTCACTAAGCTTGAGTGACTCAATTTGCACTTCAAGGATCTTGTTGACCTTGATCAGGTCATCAAGTTGGTCCTTGATTGCTACATTTGAGTTGGTTAGCTCCAAGCAAGTTTTCTTGCTTGAAGCTAGCTCAAGCTCTAGTGAGTGGCTTCTTTCCTTTTCATGAACTAGAAGATTGTCAAGTTCCACATGCTTCTACTTTTGGGAGATAATCATGTCTTCTTGACGATCGATTAGCTCTTCCTTCTCAACAAGTTGGTTAAGCAAGAATTTCATTTTTGCAGCAGTTTTTCTATCTAAGCCAGCTAGCATATCTTCATCACTATCTAAATCATCATCACTTGAATAAGAATGTAAGGAAGGAGTTTTGATATTTACCTTGCGTTTACCTTCCTTAGCCATGAGGCAAGTCCCATTTGCCTTCTTTGCACCGAGCGTGGGAAAGAGTGTGGGTTTCTTGGACACGCTCTCGATGGCTATGCTAGCCAATTCTTCTTCATCGGACGATGAAGACTCATCGTTTGAGTCCCATTCCTTTCCAATGTGTGCTTGTTCAGCTTGTTTCTTCTTCTTGAAGAACTTCTTTGCTTGAGGCTTGGACTCTTTGTTCTTCTTCTTATTGTCCTCATACGGGCAGTCGACTATAAAGTGGTTGTATTCACCACAGTTATAGCACGCCCGCCTCATCTTTGGCTTCGTCCTTTCTTTGTATTTTGCTTCATTTGATTTTGTTCCTTGTCTTTTCTTCATAATTCTCTTAAACTTCTTCATGAACAAAATCATATCTTCTTCATCTAGCTCGCTGCTTTCATCATCGCTGTCCTCCTCAAGCTGTGCTTCTCTTGCTTCTTTGGATAAAGGCTTGAGTGAGGACTTTAGGGCAACTCCCTTCTTCTTGGCTGATGTGAGGTCGGCTATTTCTTTTACGTGCTTGGCTTGCTTCTCCATCATCTCAAAGTTAATGATCTTGCCAAGCAGTTCATCAGGAGTCATTTTCTTGTACCCCGGACTCTCTCGGATCATAGAGCAAAGTGTAACATTGCGAGGCATGAAAGCTCTAAGGATGAGCTTTACAACCTCGTGATCATTCCACTTTCTGCTCCCATATGATCGAACCTTGTTCACGAGAGTCTTCAGTCTGTTGTACATGTCCTGGGGTGACTCATCTTCCTCAATCGCGAACCTTCCTAGTTCGCCCTCAATCATTTCAATCTTGGCTTCCCTCACATGTCTGTCACCTTCATGCGCTGTTTGTAGGGTATCCCAGATTTCTTTGGCAATTTCTAATCCGTCCACCTTTGTGAATTCATCTCGACTTAGAGATGAGGTGATGACGGCTGCGGCTTGTGCATTCCTGTGGATGGCTTGCTCTTGACTTGGCGTGAGCTCTTCGTCGTCATCTGGGATATTGATTCCTGTGCACACAATATGCCATAAACTTGGGTTAAGGGAAATCAAGTGCATCTTCATGTTTTGCCTCCACATAGAGTAGTCACTCCCATCGAAGTGTGGGGCTTTTCCAAGGGGAATGGATAGATAGTGATTGCTGTTAGAATTTAAACGGTCATAATTAAAAGGATATCGGGAGTAGTCGGTGTGACTACTCCCCTTCTTCTTTTCTTCAACTTTGGCTTTCCCTTTGGAAAGCGCTTTCTTTCTAAGGAGAGCTTTCAGCTCCAATGTCTCCTCATCATCATCGTCAAAGTCTTGAATGGCTTCGAGATACTTCTCAAGCTTTTGATGCTTGTCATTGTTCATCTCTTCCTGGTTGTTGATCTTTTGGACTTCCTTCATGTCCGACATGATCTCTTCGAGCGGTTGCACTCTTTCTTGAAGAACCTTGCTCTGATACCAATTGAATGTTGGCCTAGAGGGGGGGTGAATAGGCCTTCTTGAATTTTATCGGTTCCTGTAACACTTCAACAACGAGATCAAAAAACAGATATAACGGACTAGTCCGGTAAAGTGCGGACTAGTCCGGATTTTACGGGCTAGGTTGATCAAGTTAGGTCAATTTGATTGTTTGTTGACTTTTGCAGCGGAAATATAAACTTTGTGATCAGTTCAATAGTTGTGTAACAGATTCTATTAAGAATATGACTTTATTTCAACTATTAACTTTGTATTCAACAAATCTAATCAAACCCTAGATAATGTTGATCAACTAGAATAAAGAACACAAATGAAAGACACAAGATTTATCCCGTGGTTCGGTTACCACGAAGGCAGCCTACGTCCACGTTGAGGAGCCCACAAAAGGGCCGGGTCTTCACTAACCCTTCCCTCGTTCGGATCGCCACGAAGGCCAATCCTCTTCCACTAATCACACAGGGGTAAATCACCGAGTTTAAGGGGCGATCTCACAAGTTGAGCGCTCCCTTGATTACAAGATTCAAGACCACCAATAACACACTTCAAAATATACAAACTGAGATGCAAGAGTGTGTTAGAGATTCAAACCAAGAGCTCAATCGCGTATCAAGTGCCCTCTCCAATGATCTACAAGTGATCTTCAATGTAGTGATCAATTTAGCACTTGGTTTTGTGGAGAGAGGTAGTTTTTGAGGCTCTTGGGAGGTGTGACGGCGCTAGGGTTCGAGAGAGTTTGAATGTGGGCCGTGCACCTCTATTTATAAGGGGTTTCTGGAAGTTACCGTTAGGGTTCAGAAAATTCGGACTAGTCCGTGGTGGTGACCGGACTAGTCCGGTGTGCTGTGAGAAGCAAACCCTAAGTGTCCAGGAATATCGGACTAGTCCGTTTGAAAACGGACTTGTCCGATTTCACTGCTGGAAAACTTCGGACTAGTCCGATTGTCATCGGACTGGTCCGGACCTGTGAAACCTTTAGTGTTTAGGATGACAAGTCCGCACTTGGAGGACTTGTCCGATTTAGATCAGTGTGTATATCGGACTAGTCCGTGTAAACACCGGACTTGTCCGAAGTGGATCAGAAAGGATATCGGACTAGTCCGGTGGAGACCGGACTTGTCCGATCTAGTGACTTGTGCATTGTGTTGAGGACTAGTCCGCACTGGGGAGGACTAGTCCGAAGTGGAACAGAAGAATTATCGGACTAGTCCGGTGATGACCGGACTTGTCCGATCTTGTGCAGAATGTGATATCGGACTAGTCCGGTGGACATCGGACTAGTCCGGTCCTGTATAGCTTTGTGCATGTGTGTGTGTGATTAAATGAGATTGAGCTCTTGGGTGTGTTTCCTTAACACACTCCACACATACTAAACTACTAGTTTCTTCTCCTTGAGCTCAAATCCATTTTCCTTCTCAATTTCCTCTTTTTGGCACTTTGCTCATCTTTCATCATTTTTCTGCATTCATCTCAACAAAAGAATTAGGATCCCAATTGCTTGTCATAAATCATCCAAAACCCACAAGGGAGTCCTAGATGCACTTTCAAGGCTTGGCATTTCTTGGACTGGAGGTAAGTGATGACAACCCATTGATTCTCGATAATTGGGTGCCTCATCTTCAGATAGACATGCTCATAGTAGTTAGCATGGAAATTGCTCCAAAATCTGGGATCAGCTAACTGTTTGGGCTGACTATAGACCTCTAACTTTCTGAATTTATCAGCCAGCTCACCCCCTTTGCAAGTGAAATCAGCACTTGATGGTTGTCTATTGTGGTGAGTTGGTGCTTTCATCTTCAGAGGGCCAATAGGGCCACTAGCAAGTCCTTTTCCCTTGTTTAGGGCTCTCTTGGGCCCCGTTGAACTTCCAGAAGCATCCTTGCTCTGTGCCTTCTTCACTACCACTCTCCTTCTTTTAGGAAGGGTGTCGTCGAAAGGAGGGGAGTGAAAATTCACATCATTCCTTTTCTTCATCACCCTCTCTTTGGCTATTTGCACTCGAGCATGCTCTACCTCTTCATCATAGTGAAAGGACCTGTCCTCTGAACCTGAAGACATCGTGCCTGACAAGGAGATTCAAGGATTAGATATGAATGGATTGTAGACTATGTGCAAATAGGAATATAGAAGTTCAAATGTCAGATGCCGGACTTGTCCGTTTTCAGAGTGCGGACTTGTCCGTACGTGAACACCGGATTAGTCCAATCTGGCATAAGAACCCTAACTGTCCTATTTGAACCAAATCTAGCTCAAATCGATTCACAAGGGCTAGGAAACACTAGGAATTCATCTAGAAGAGTAATTTGTGCTCTAGGAGACAAGTAAAACAAGCAAGAATCAAGGAAAGTTGAGATCTAGGGTTTGATGAGATTTTACCAAAAAGTTGAAGATTCGCATTGAAGGAGCGAAGTGGAGGCCGGATTAGTTCGGGGTGGACAAACTTCACGCCGAGGGGGAGATTTCCCTTGGAGAAATCCGCATTTTTGGTGGCTAGATGTGAAAATCCCCTTTGGAGCTCAAAGAGGAGGAGAGAAAGTGCAAATGAGATTGTGAGAGGTGGAAGATGAGCTCCTGGAGGCGGATTAGGGTTAACCCCAACAAATTCAGACTAGTCTGGTAGACACTAGACAAGTCCGGTGCTGCGGAATAGGGGCGTACTAGTCTGTGACAATGGACTAGTTCGATGCTGACACCGGACAAGTCCAGTGTCAATAGGACAAAACTGAATTGAAACAACTAGATTTTGGTTGTGTTGATCTAATAGTGATCTAAAAGACATTATTTCACAAATAACCTTGATGAACATGACCAGTAGGCAATTAACAATCATACAGTGGCCATAATTCACCAAGATTTACTCATTTAAGTAGTTTTCAAGAGAAAATCGAGATAAGGGGTAAAGTTTTGCGAAAATGAGTAAACTTTGAAATCACAATCAGGTATGCAATGTTTCAGGCCACATGTCTAGAGTCAAGTATATTTAGCTCCTTTCTTAGGTCACAAAACCTCTTTTCATCTAGTGGCTTGGTGAAAATGTTTGCATGTTGTTTTTCAGTCCTAACATGTGAGATTACTATGTAACCTTTTAATGAATGATATCTTAGAAAATGGTGACAAATATCTATGTGCATAGTTCTTGAGTGCTCTACTAGGTTGTGTGCAATTTTTATAGCACTCTCATTATCACATAGGAGTGGAATATGGTTCAGATTGTAACCATAGTCCCTTAGAGTTTGTCGCATCCAAAGTAGTTTTGCACAACAACAACCGGTTGCAACATACTCCGCTTCGGCTGTGCAAAGAGCAATGGAGTTTTGCTTTTTAGATGACCGTGAAACTAGGGATATGCCAAGGAATTGGCAGGTCCCCGTCATGCTCTTTCTATCAACTTTACATCCCGCATAGTCAGCATCAAAATAACCTATCAAATTAAACTTGGATCCTTTGGGATACCAAAGGCCCAAGTTGGGTTTCTGCGCAAGGTATCTTAAGATTCTATTTACAGCTACTAAATGGCACTCTTTAGGTGTAGCTTGAAACCTTGCACACATACACACTTTATAGCATAATATCTGGCCTAGATGCACATAAATAGAGTAATGAGCCAATCATAGACTGGTATACCTTTTGATCCACATTTGTACCATCTTTGTTGAGGTCAAGATGTCCATTAGTTGCCATGGGTGTCTTGATGTGACACCCGGTTCCGAAAATGAACCAAGTGAACACATTGGTGTGCCCAGGACGTTCAACACACATACATGAGTGCATTCACAAAATGATATACAGAAAATTACCACAAAACAAGATTAATTAATCACCTTTATTACACAATTCAGAGTATCCTCAAATACAATCTATAATGAATATTAATGATAGTTTTGAACTAATACAGCGGAAATAAACTAAACTGATCAAACTAAGCATAAGGGATAGCGCTGCTCCAATCAACACCATAGGCAAAGCTGATGGCAGACACGACCTAGAACTCCGCATTGTCATCGATATACTCCCAATCCTGACCTGCAACTGTTGGTGGGTGTGAGACCTATGTGTGCTGAATACATTGGTTTTGACAATAAAAGTTTTGAATGCTTCCATAACATCTTTTTAGCAAGGTCCGACTGTAGCTCCGACATGTCTTTGTTATGCTCTGATATGTTTTTGCTAGGACCAACTTATGTTGGTTAGCTCCGACATGTTTTTATAGCACTGGCACTAGGTTGTAATAGCTTTGGTAAGCTCCAGAGCGAGGTTGTACTAGTTTTGGTAAGCTCTGGCGCTAGGTTGTACTAGCTTTGGTAAGATCCGGCTCAAGCTCCAGTTAGTTTTGGCAAGATTCAGAACTTGATCGCAATGTTCCCGCTTTTTCTGTGAAATGTTTCGAACTTGCTTTACATTGTTGGAAAGATTGCTTAGTATTCATTTTCTAAGTTTTTGGTGCATTTTGGTTGATATGGTTTATATCATTTTGCTATGGTTTGCAACATGCTTATGTGAAGTGCTCACATAAGATGTTGTAGTTTCAGAACTAACGAGAGTCAAGTTGAGGACTTGTGCTCAGAAGTATTGGTTGTTTGTTCATGTGCATGTGTTGCTTGAGTTCGAGACATGGATGGTGATGGGATCCATTGAACTAGTCTTAGGGAGAAGATGAGGTTCAACAACCAAGTTCGGGAGGAATTGTGGTTGAGTTGATCGGGAGGTCACGCAACATGTTTGAATCAAGAACAATGCATATGAAGGTATCGTGGATGTCGTTGGAAGATGTTTGCACGTATGCAAGGAGTGCATGGACGTGGCGAGTAATGTTTGACTCAAATATGGAAAGATTTAAGTTGGTTATGATAGGATTTCGTGTGGGTCACGAATTTGAGTTGTTTTAGCAATGTGGGATACGTTCCTAAGGTGTTTGGAAGTCTTAAGATTGCTCCTATCTTCGTATAGAAGAGTCCTTAGATGTTATGAAAAGTTTTGATTCCTGTTTTGAGTAGGATTAGAGTCCTAGATGAGATTGGGTTGGCCTAAGGGCTGGTTATATAAGCAAGGGAGGCCAGAGGTCATGGTGCACGACTTTGGGGCTGTTACTCTTATGTTCTATTGAATAAAGATCATAGTTTAAAGGAACTTTTGTGCCTTGTTCGTCTGACTTGTTCCAGACAAGTTTTTCTCGTCGAGTTTCTGCACAGCACTACCTTTCTTTGGTGGTTTTATCATAACTCAAGTTTTACAGATCCAATTCAAGTGATTTATTTTGGGTTGTCTTCAAAACTTGATTGTCTATCATCTTTCAAAATTTCATGGTCATTGGATTTGTGGTTTTTGATCTAAACGAGTTTCTTTGCATTATTACAGATCTGTTTTTTACTCGGTAGAACATATTGACCTTTGTTCGATCCTTTGATCGTAACTTGAGTTTCTCTCGACGGATTTGAGTGATTCTTATTGTGTCATCTTCGTGACTTGATTATCCCTGATATATATCACTTTTGTCATGGTAAAACACATTCAGATTAGTCTCACACATGATTTCTTTAACAGATCGTTTTTCTGCTGAATGGGTTGGGATTTAATTGTTTTCGCTGCGTAAGATTTTTTTAATCTACCATTCACCCCCCCCCCCCACCCTCTGGTAGATTTTCACGTGCTCTTCGATCCTACAGTGGGGAATTGCAAGGGTGAGCACATGTCATACTTAGCAAGTGTGAAAAGTATGACATGTAGCTAATTCAAAAGTTGAATATAATAAAGGCTAAGTGCTAAAAAGTACATAAAACATTGGAAAAGTAATATATTAAATGTAGGTGAAGTAAACCAATCATAAACCATGTAGTTATCATAACACCAGTCCATATTTCATATCCATCGCCATATACCAGATTTCATCATTACCAATAACCATATTCAATACCAGAATGTAATCCATATCCAGCCATAACCATATTACCAATCATAACAAGTACCAACCCATATCCATAACCAAAACCCCTCTAATCATGTAAGTTGTCCAGGTGTTCGTAACTAGACGCACAACTATCATGATAGTTTTAAACACACTCTGCAGAGTTTGTACCACTTTACCCACGTGTTTGTGATTTCATCACCCATTGGTCACTAAAGAAAACCCCCATTGTGCCAAACACTACCATTGGTGTATGGACAAGAGATCACAAAATAGCCTTTACAAAGGAACTACTAGCATGGACAGACACACTGAGGTTTCACCGGTGGCGATATCTCCAACTGAGAACATCTTCAACCAAAGGCCCCCTCTTGTGCCGTTCGGATCCTAGAGGGTCCTGCCAACCATATACAAACCCAATCTGACTCCCCTTCCCCGGTACACCAAATGATCCGCTCAATACTAGCAATAACTTAATTAATCAGCTACATCGCACCCATACTTGGCCTCATGGTGGCACTGTTGTCCTAGCTTATTCTTGCATGAACCGGTCCTTAGATCCAAAGCAAGCAAAACCACCATAACATCCAACCCATCCACATACCATGCTTCCTTAGATAACCCATTACCATGTCACATTAGCCATTTAATATTAACCATAATCTCATTAATGCATAATTAAATAGTGTAGTTGTTCTCCCATCCCAATTAATTAAGCGGAGCAAAAAAGTAAAAAGCCCTTCCCGAATTTTTACAATGAATTCCAGGTGACAAGAGTGGTCAAATAAAGCTAGTAACTTCCTACCATAGGATTTCTCATCAAATTGACACAAGCATGCAGTTTTGAAAACAAAACATTTATTGTTAAAACAGGATCGATATGTTAACACTTGCCTTGCTCTTGAGCTTGGTTGGGATAAAAAACTTTAAACTCCTGGTGTTGGAGGTCCTCCATGGCACTCTCTAGCACAAATCCATCTAAACCGCACAACGAACATACAAGACAAGAAGAACTACAATCAAAAAGTGCACATATATTACTCAATATGACATGCATGATTAATGCAAAAAAGAAGCAAAACTAGTTAATGAGTTGTTAATGTTGTTTACTAACTAGTTCTAATAGTTTTATCAAGTTTAGATAGGTTTGGAATTGATTCAAACCAATTTAGATTTGATTAAACAGAAAATAGATCGCGAAATCGGACTAGTCTGCTGTAGGGCCAGACAAGTCTGCCCTTCGCAGAAACAGCGGATTAGGGTTCTGTAGATCAAGGTAAATTTGGAGAAACGGGCTTGAATTCATGTGAGAAATAGGAAATAGAAGGTATACCGAGTGTTTAGAACTCCAATGAATCAAGGGTTTTGGAGGCAACACTTGGATTGTTACGATCTAGGGTTGATGAAGAACTTGATGGTGGATTGATGATGAAGAAAAAAAACTCGATAGAGACCTTGATCCTCTTTCGTTTCCTCCTCTTCTTCTTGCTCGGGATCTCCTTCTCCCTCCTTGATGGCGGTTCTCCATGAACTAGGGTTTTGTGGACTTCAATTGAGGCAAAAGGATGTAAAGTCAAGGGGTGGGGTTGTTTATATAACAGTGGAGGCTAGGGTTTGACGGAATTCGAGTTTAAGATGGGTAGAGGCCGGTTTGGGGTCCCACATGGGCTCCAAAAAGAGTTAGACACGACGTCCTTAGGCCCACTTAAAATAAAACCCAAAACACGTCGTGAAACAAAAGATCAACTCAGAATCGTGATTTACCGGACAAGTCCACAAATGGTCAGACTTGTCTGAAGTTAGACAGAGAGAAATTAGACAAGTCCGTACTGGACATCGGACAAGTCCAAACTTGGTCAGAGGGAAATCAGACAAGTCTGGCCAAAATAGGACAAGTCCGATTTTAGTCAGATGGAAAAACGAACAAGTCCACTGAAATATCGGACATATTCGGACAAGTCCAGTGACTTAGCGAAAATTCAAGGATTCCTGGAATACCGGACTAGTCCGCTAAGGACCGGAAAAGTACAAAACTATACAAAGGCAGAAACCGTAATAGCGAAAACGGACATGTCCGAGCGGGGTCAGAGAGAAATCGGACTAGGCCACCCCAAAACAGACTAGTCCGCACTTCCCAGATTTTTTGAGTGCGGTTTTGCTCTAAATTCATTTTAAACTTGTTCTTTTTACGTGTGTGAGACCTATGTGTTTTGAATACATTGGCTTGTAGTGAATACATTGGTTTTGATGATAAAAGTTCTGAAATTATGCTAAAACACCTTTTTAGCAAGGTTCGGCTCTAGCTCCGAGCTTCTACAAGGTCTGACAATAGGTCCGACTTTCTTTGTCTAGTCCGACATTTTTTTGGGTAGCTCCGGTGAGCTTTGTCTTTAGCTCCGGCATGTCTTTGATAGCTCCGGCATGTCATTGTTAAGCTCCGATATGTTTTGTTAGGTCCAACTTATGTTGGTAGCTCCAACATGTTTTTCTAGCTCCGGCTTTTGGGTTGACTACTTAAGACTAGCTTTGGCAAGCTCCGGCGCTAGGTTGTACTATCTTTGGCAAGCTCCGGCGCTAGGTTGTACTAGTTTTGGCAAGATTCGAAGCTTGATCGTAATGTTCCTGCTTTTATCTTGCAATGATTCGTACTTGCTTACATTGATGGAAAGATTGCTTAGTATTCATTTCCTAATTTTTTGGTGTGTTTTGGTGGTTATGGTTGATATCATTTTGCTATGTTTTGCAACATGCTTATGTGAGGTGCTCACGTAAGATGTTGTAGTTTCAGAACTAACGAGAGTCAAGTAGAGGACTTGTGCTCAAAAGTATTTGTTGTTTATTCATGTGCAGGTGTTGCTTGATTTGAAGACATGGCTGGTGATGGGATCCATTGAACTAGTATTAGGTAGAAGATGAGGTTCAACAACCAAGTTCGGGAGGAATTGTGGTTGAGTTGATCGGGAGGTTGCGCAGCATGTTTGAATCAAGAACAATGCATATGAAGGTATCGTGGACATCGTTGGAAGATGTTTGCACGTATGCAAGGAGTGCATGGATGTGACTACATGGTTCTGAGGCATGATTAAAATATGTGGACGTAAAGAATTGGTCGGAAAGGTCCAACCGACAAGGTTATGGACTCAAGCTGCGGCTGAGTCGTGTTTGACTCAAATATAGAAAGATTTGAGCTGTTTATGTTAGTATTTCATGTGGGTCACGAATTTGGGTTGTTTTAGGAAAGTGAGATACTTTCCAAAGGTGTTTGGAAGTCTTAATATTTCTTCTCTGTGCGTATAGAAGAGTCTTGAGCAGTTATGGAAAGTTTTGATTCATGAATTGAGTAGGATTAGAGTCCTAGTTTGAGTTGAGTTGGCCTAAGGACTAGTTATATAAGCAAGGAAGGCCAGAGCTCGTGAGAGACGACTTTGGGGCTGTTCCTCTTGTGTTCTATTGAATAAAATTCATAGTTGAAAGGAACTTTTGTGCCTTGTTCGTCCAACTTCTTCCAGACAAGTTTTTCTCATCGAGTTTCTGCACAACACCACCTTTCTTCGGTGATTTTATGATAACTCATGTTTTACAGATACATTTGACATTATTCTTTTTGGGTTTTCTTCATAACTTTATTATCTATCATCTATCAAAATTCCACGATCAATGGATTTGTGGTTTCTGATCTACACGAGTTTCTTTGCAGCGTTCCATAACTATTTTTCTCGGGTAGGACAGATTGACCTTTGTTTGATCTTTCAATCGTAACTTGAGTTTCTCTCGACGGATTTGAGTGATAATTGTTGTGTCATCTTCGTGAATTGATTCTATCTGATATCTATCACTTTTGTCACGGTGAAACACATTTAGATTAGTCTAACACATGATTTCTTTAACAGATCGTTTTTCTGCTGAAGCGGTTGGGATTTAATTGTTTTCGCTGCGTAAGATTTTTTAATCTACCATTCACACCCACTCTGGTAGATTTTCACGTGCTCTTCGATCCTACAATTGGTATCAGAGCCACGGTGCTCTAATCTTTGTGATTAGCACTTATTTTGACTAATCATCATGGAGAAATACATCGCAAAACCTTGTGTCTTTAGTGGTATTGATTTTTAGGTTTCGAAGGCACGTATGGAAGCCTTCATCCAGGCTCAAGGCTTCGCAATATGGGAGAAGGTATACAAGCCTTATGAAGTGCCATCAAATGATCAGGTCACAACTACAAATCTGAGAGATGTCGACAACAACAACAAGGCTCGGAACTTGATCATACAAGGATTAACTCGAAGCGACTTTGATCGTGTTGCACACCTCCGATCTGCATATGATGTGTGGAAAGCACTCTGCGACTACCATGAAAGATCCAACACGATCAAGGAGGTAAGGCAAGACATGTTCAAAAAGGAGTACATGCGCTGTGAGATGCAACCAGGTGAGTCAATCGACGATCTCTTTGCTCGCTTTAATAAAATTCTCAGGAACTTGCGTAGCGTGAATGTTAATTTTTCAGATGTTGAGAATGCTAGGCAATTACTAAGTGCATTAGACATGTCAATTTGGGAGATGAAAGTTTATCTATTCATGAATCTACTTTCATGAGTACACTTACTTTATATGTGCTTTATTCCAAGTTAAAAACTCATGAAATTGACATATATCACGTACGAACCCCAACAAGTCTCTTGCATTTGTTTCTCAACGTGATATGCCTAGCTCCAGCCAACCTTCATCTTGTGGTACACTTGCTTTGCTGTCCTCTCTAACCCTTGAACAGATTGAGGAATTTCCAGAGGAGGAGCTAGTACTTCTCTCTACTAGGTTCTCAAAAGTATTGCAAAATGTGAGAACTAGAAGGAGAGGAAGTGTCGGACCTCAACAATGCTTCGAATGTGGTAAGACATGACATTTTCCTTCAGATTGCCCTAACCTTTCAGGTCCTACTTCCCGGGATGAAAAGCAAACAAGGACGAAGCACTCCTCTACAAACGATAAGAAGAAAAAGAAGGGTTTTACAGGATACCAATTGGTGAGCAGTTTTATCTCCACACTCCAGGAACTTGGCTCAAGCGGACATTGGAAGTGATGAAGATGAAGATGATTTGGCAAACTCGTGGTTCATGGTGGGCAAGTCAAGATCAAGTATGGAGGAGGCAGAACACAACAGCAACAATGAAGAGGTATGTCCTACTTGTGAAGAAATGGGTGATGCTATTTCTCGTGCCACTATTATAGTTAAGAAAAATGACAAAAATCTTAGGGATAGAGCTGCAAAAATTGAATCACTAGAATATGAAATCAACCGTTTAAAAACTTTGATTCCTTGTGATGATGCATGTTCCTCATGTGATTTAATATATGAACAATTGTCCTCATTAAGAAGTGCACACACCTCCACACTTGATAAACTTGAGTTAGAAATTGAAAAAAATAGAGAGCTTGCTTCACTTAATGATAAAATCTTAAAAGTTGCTAGTTGTTCTTTATTTTATTTGCATTGTTCTACTTGTGATGATCTTGATAAGAAACTACAAGATGCTATGAATGAAATTTATATATTGAACAATGCTTTACGTTCTCATGAAGTTAAATTTTGTTCCAACAAATTAAGAGGAAAAACTTCATGTGAAAATTGACTTGATCTGTCCAATAAACTTGCTAACATGCATAAGACATTAGATCGGTTTTGTAATGGGAATAAGAACCTAAACTTGCTGCTGAATTCTTCCAAGTCTTGCAATGATAAAACTGGTTTAGGTTTTGATTCTCATGCTCATGCTAAGGCACATCCACCTAAAATTGTAAAGTCATTAGAAAGTGGTTTGATTCAAATAGTTCCCAAACAAAAAAGAAGTCATTTTCAAATCTGCAGGAGTGTTGTCTCATTCGGTTTCAAATAAAAATATTGCTTGCTCATCTAGACATGAACACAAAGTTAAATTTCACTATACCTACTGTGGTAGAGATGGTCATGTCATAGATTTTTGTTATAGACTAGCTAAATAACAGAAAAAGGAAAGAATGATTGCTAGATCTTATAACTTTCATGCAAAATTTGCTGCACTTGCTAAATCGATGATAGGAACATGCAATCTGCTGTAATTAGTCGAAAACATGCAAAGGTTGCTCCCAAACCTACTGTTTTTTGTGCTACACATGTAACATCTCGTAGGACAGTAGTTGGGTACAAAAATCCTCAAGCTTTGGCTCATACCTGTTGTTTTATCTCAGCTTTCGCGTGTTATTCCTGCTGGACGTCGTGTGACTCAGTACTGGATTCCTAAATGCCTTTTGACTAACCCCAGTATTGAGTCATCAACTTATTGATCTTCTATGTAGGTTACACGCTTGAGGAAGGAGAACATTTGGATTGTGGATTTAGGCTGCTCACGCCACATGACCGATAACAAAGAATGGTTCTCCTCCGTCTCTTTTGTGTCACGTGTAGAGAATGTTACTTTTGTCGATAATTCTTCAACTCCTATAATTGCTAAGGGTTCGGTTAGAGTAAATGATCACCACACTTTGAAGGATATGGCACTTGTTAACAATTTGAAATACAACTTGCTTTCTGTTTTACAACTGTTAGATGAAAATCAGGAAATTATTTTCACTAAAAATTGCTGCAGAGTTGTAAATTCAAATAATGAGCTTATTTTTAACATGTCTTCATTTGGAAGAGTTTTTAAAGCTGATTTTGATATGTCTTCCTCTAAGCATAGGTTTCTAGTTGCTAATGATTCAAAGGACTTATATTTTTGGCATCGTAGACTTGGTCACATAGGCTTTGATCATCTAATGCGTATTAGTGCTCTTGATCGCATATGTGGGCTACCTAAGCTTAAAGGGGACAAAGAAATAGTGTGCTCTTCTTGTAGACATGTTAAGATGGTTACAGGTTCACATACTCCTCTCACAATGATCATGACAACTGAACCGGGTCAACTTTTGCACCTTGACACCGTAGGACCTCCACGCATTCAATCCTTCGGAGGTAAATGATATGTTCTTGTGATTATTAATGATTATTCTAGATACTCCTGTGTTTACTTTATGGCATCTAAAAATGAAGCTTTTAGTCACTTTAGAACTTTATTTATTAGATTATCAATTGATCACCCAGGATCTTTCAAAGCAATTAGAAGTGATAATGGAACCGAATTTAAAAATCAATCTTTTGATCACTTTTGTGCTGAAAATGGAATAGATCGTCAATTTTCTTCACCATATGTACCTCAACAAAACGTTGTTGTAGAAAGAAAGAACAGAACCTTAGTTGAGATGGCTAGGACTATGCTTGATGAATATCAAACTCCTAGGAAATTTTGGGCTGATGCGATTGCAACTGCTTGTTATGTATCAAATCATGTTTTCTTGAGCGCTAAGCTAGGTAAAACACCATATGAGCTCCGGTTTGGACATAGGCCTAGTGTTACACACTTTCAGGTCTTTGGTCGCAAATGCTTTGTTAAGAAACATTGTAATCTTGATAAATTTTAACCTAGATCTGTAGATGGCATGTTTCTTGGTTATCCATCTCATACTAGAGGCCACCGTGTGCTTTTAATGGACACTAACAAAATTGTGGAGACTTGTGAGGTGTCTTTTGATGAAGCTAGCCCAGGTACTAGTTCAAACATTGCAGGTCCAAATCCATATCCGCAGGGGGAGAGCATTTTTGTTAAACATGAGGAAGATGTGGAGGTGCTGCCCAAAAATTCAGCAGCTATTGACATTGTTCCAGCTCCTGATTTTGATTCACAACCAGCTCCGACGACCACCATTGCTGGTCCAGTTCCTCCTCAAGTCACAAGCTCATATTTTTGTTATTAACATGAAGAAGAAGAAGCTTGTGAAGTGTCCACTCCCCTCCGGTTTCTCAAAAGTTATCCTCCACAACAAATTATTGGAAGCTTGCACGAACGAGTCACACAATCTAGGTTTTGCAGTCCAAACTCTCATGCTCATTCTGCTTCTGTTGCTTCTTTTGAACCCAAAGAAATATCACACACACTCACTAATGAATCTTGGATTATTGCCATGCAAGAAGAGTTAGAAAATTTTGAAATAAATAATGTTTGGAAACTTGTACCTCCACCCCAAGGTCACACTTTAATTGGAACTAAATGGGTATTTAAAAATAAACAAAGTGAGGATGCGGTGGTGGTTAGGAATAAGGCTAGGTTGGTTGCTCAAGGCTTCACTCAAGTTGAAGGTCTAGATTTTGATGAAACTTTTGCTCCTGTCGCTAGATTAGAAGCCATAAGAATTTTGTTAGCTTTTGCTGCATATAAATATTTTAAGCTTTATCAAATGGATGTTAAAAGTGTTTTTCTTAATGGCTACATAGATGAGGAGGTTTATGTCAAACAACCACCGGGTTTTGAAAATCCAGATTTTCCTAATCATGTTTACAAACCGTTCAAAGCCTTGTACGGTCTCAAACAAGCCCCTAGAGCATGGTATGATAGGTTAAAATCATTCTTACTTGAAAAGGGGTTTACCATGGGCAAGGTTGATACAACTCTTTTTGTGCTTAAGCATGGTAATGACTCATTATTCGTTCAAGTGTATGTGGATGATATTATCTTTGATTGTGCTTCTCATGATCTTGTGTCCAAATTTTCAGCTATGATAAGTTCAAAACTTGAGATGAGTATGATGGGAGAAGTCACGTACTTTTTGGAGCTGCAAATCAAGCAAACCAAGGAGGGTACATTTGTGCATCAAACGAAGTATACATAAGACCTCCTAAGGCGCTTCAAAATAGACAAAATCAAGCCTCTTTGAACACCAATGGGAACAACAACAACACTTGAACTTTATGAATATGGTGAATCCGTGGATCAAAAAGAATATAGAAGCATGATCAGATCACTTTTGTACCTCACGGCATCAAGACCGGACATACAATTCAGCGTATGTCTTTATGCACCGTTTCAAGCCTCTCCACGTGCTTCACATTGTCAAGCCCTCAAAAGGATTCTCAGGTACTTACATGGAACTCAAGAATTTGATATTTTTCTTCCTTCTTCCTCAGCTGTTATTGTGAAAGCTTTTTCAGATGCTGATTTCGGGGGTTGTAGGATTGATAGGATAAGTACTTCTGGTGCTTGTCATTTTCTTGGTAATTCACTTGTTGCTTGGTCCTTTAGAAAACAAAACTCAGTTGCACAATCCACAACCGAATCTCAATATGTAGCTGCTGCTAGTACTTGCTCACAAATTCTTTGAATTGTTCAAACACTTAAGGACAATGGGGTTAGTCTACATAGTGTTCCATTGTTTTGTGATAACACTAGTGCCATCTGCATTGCTAAAAACCCCGTGCAACATTTTAGAACTAAGCATATTGACATTAGGTATCACTTTTTCCGTGATAATGTTGAAAAAGGAAACATTGTACTTCACCATGTAGATATCGAACAACAATTGGCTGACATTTTTACAAAACCTTTGGATTTCACTCGTTTTTGTTTCATTCATAGTGAAATAGGATTTTTACAGTTATGCATCCTCATGGCTTACATTGAGGTTTAGTTTTCAAACTTGAGAAGTCTATGTGTGAATCTGAAATTAAAATAATATGAGAATAGTATTTCATACATATATGACTTTGTGATTCCTTTTACATGCTGAAAGTTCTTACTACATTACTCGTGTTATACATTTTGTAGTTTTTTTCATATCTAGTAATTGGAATAATTACTTACACTAAATCTGGTTATGGTCAAACTTTCTTGCTGTTTTGAACATGTTGCATGCTCACAAGTGCTTTTAATCATAAAGAATTAATCAAGTAATCAACTCACATGTTGAGTCTTTATGAACAAATATAAATTGAGAAAGTATCAAGAGAATATGCATGCATCACACTTCTTCTTTTGAGATGGCTTATCATCGCACTTAGATATGAACTTGGAAGAAGTTGTGTATGACTAAAACCATGTCCTTAAGCTTCTAATTGTCAAATGACATAGGCTTGGCTTGGTTGGTTAGAATAATGCAAATGCGCATATAATCTCTTGCAAATATCATATGATCTCATATTGTGCTTTGAAAAATAATAAAATGCAGCAACAAGTGTCATGATTTCAGGTTTTGAAATAGTTAAGTTTGTGAGATCATGACTTGTTTAAATTGAAAATTACATTTGATCTCTAGCATGGCTTACACTACTTTATGTATCTCATTGATGTGATAGTGTAAGTTACTTGGTAGTATGACTTGGATGAGCTTTGTTTATATGTATATGTTATAATATGCTCATAACATTTGAAATTTCTCTTTTGAACCTTGTTGAATACATTGTCAATGGGGGAGAGATAATATGTGAATTTTAAACATTTTTAAAAATAAGTATGGAAGCATGATTCTTCTCAGGGGAGATTTGTTTTTCTTCTCGTTTTATTTCTGTTATATAAAGGGGAGAAATTGTTTTCAAAACTTTTAATGTGAATAAGACAATGTTCGGATTTTAAGTGGTGTTGCCAATACATTCATCAAGGGGGAGATTGTGAGACCTATGTGTGCTGAGTACATTGGCTTGTAGTGAATACATTGGCTTTGATGATGAAAGTTCTAAAAATCTACTAAAACATCTTTTTAGCAAGGTCCGACTGCTCCGAGCTTCTGCAAGGTCCGACAATAGGCCCAACTTTCTTTGTCTAGGTCCGACATTTTTTGTAGCTCCGGTGAGCTTTGTCTTTAGCTCTAGCATGTCTTTGATAGCTCCGGCATGTCGTTGTTAAGCTCCGATATGTTTTGTTAGGTCCGGCTTATGTTGGTTAGCTCCGACATGTTTTTCTAGCTCCGGCTTTTGGGTTGACTAGTTCTGACTAGCTTTGGCAAGCTCCGGCGCTAGGTTGTACTAGTTTTGGTAAGATCCGGAGCTTAATCGCAATGTTCCTGCTTTTATCTTGCAATGATTCGTACTTGCTTTACATTGATGGAAAGATTGCTTAGTATTCATTTGCTAAGTTTTTGGTGTGTTTCAGTGGTTATGGTTGATATCATTTTGCTATGTTTTGCAACATGCTTATGTGAGGTGCTCACGTAGGATGTTGTAGTTTCAGAACAAACGAGAGTCAAGTCGATGACTTGTGCTCGAAAGTATTGGTTGTTTATTCATGTGCAGGTGTTGCTTGAGTTCAAGCATGGATAGTGACGGATCCATTGAACTAGTCTTAGGTAGAAGATGAGGTTTAACAACCAAGTTCGGGAGAAATTGTGGTTGAGTTGATCGGGAGGTTGCACATCATGTTTGAATCAAGAACAATGCATATGAAGGTATCGTGGACGTTGTTGGAAGATGTTTGCACGTATGCAAGGAGTGCATGGACGTGTATACATGGTTCCGAGGCGTGATGAAGAGATTTGGACGTAAAGAATTGGTCATAAAGGTCCAACTGACTAGGTTATGGACTCAAGCTGCGGCTGAGTCGTGTTTGACTCAAATATGGAAAGATTTGAGCTGTTTATGTTTGTATTTCGTGTGGGTCACGAATTTGGGTTGTTTTAGGAATGTGAGATACTTTCCTAAGGTGTTTGGAAGTCTTAAGATTGCTTCTATCTGCGTATAGAAGAGTCTTGAGCAGTTATGGAAAGTTTCGATTCATGAATTGAGAAGGATTAGAGTCCTAGTTTGAGTTGAGTTGGCCTAAGGGCTGGTTATATAAGCAAAAGAGGCCAGAGCTCATGAGAGACAACTTTGGGGCTGTTCCTCTTGTGTTCTATTGAATAAAATTTGTAGTTGAAAGGAACTTTTGTGCCTTGTTCGTCTGACTTGTTCCAGACAAGTTTTTCTCGTCGAGTTTCTGCACAGCACTACCTTTCTTATGTGGTTTTATCATAACTCAAGTTTTCTAGATCCAATTGACGTGATTCGTTTTGGGTTGTCTTCAAAACTTGATTATCTATCATCTTTAAAAATTTCACAGTCATTGGATTTGTGGTTTCTGATCTACATGAGTTTCTTTGCAGCATTCCACAACTATTTTTCTCGGGTAGGACAGATTGACCTTTGTTCGATCTTTCAATTGTAACTTGAGTTTCTCTCGACGGATTTGAGTGATAATTGTTGTGTCATCTTCGTGACTTGATTCTCTCTGATATCTATCACTTTTGTTACGGTGAAACATGTTTAAATTAGTATCACACATGATTTCTTTAACAAATCGTTTTTCTGCCGAAGATGTTGGGATTTAATTGTTTCCGCTGCGTAAGATTTTTTAATCTACCATTCACCCCCCCCCCCCCCCCCTTGGTAGATTTTCACGTGCTCTTCGATCCAACAATGTGTATTAATGTTAGACATGTATTAGAATGTATGCAATGCATGATGCATGAAAATGAGGGTGTTAGAAACCTACCCCACTTAAAATGAATCTCGCCCTCGAGATTCGACGCGGAAGAGAAGAGACAGGGAAATTCCTTCTTGAGATCATCATCCAGCTCCCAAGTTGACTCTAATTCTGTGCGATGCTTCCATTGTACTTTGCACCATCAAATAACCTTGTTCCTTGTGACTATCTTGTTGTTTTCCAAGATTTTTACCGGTTGTTCGGCATAAGTCAAATCTGCCTCTAATTCCAATTCTTCCATCGACACTTGTTCATCAGACACCCTTAAACACTTCTTGAGCTGGGAAACATGAAACACATCATGAACATCCGATAGATGTGCTGGCATCTCCAACTTATATGCTACTTCTCCTCTTTTGACCAAAATCTTGAATGGCCCAATGTATCGAGGTGCTAGTTTGCCTCTTATGTTAAACCTCTTATAACCTCTCATTGGTTACACCTTTGAAAGCATCTAGGCCCCCATGAGGTATGGTTTCGGTGATTAATGACAACCGTTAAATATTACTAATGAGTTTGTGGATGCGAGGTCTCACGTATAACACATCAAATGGAATGAACTATCTATTCATATCAATCTACTGCTCATTGGATACAAATGGAGACCCCTCAATGAACTATTCTAAGGGGTTAATCGATTTTCATGAAGACTAAAAGAAGAACTCATACGTCAACGCAATTCCATCAAAATTGACAACACAAGGAACTCAATATTCATCAGAAGAACATTCCCAACAAATGTCGAAGAGGTCACTCAAGCAAATCCCAAAAGATCAACTTAAAACAACTCGAAGCAAACAAGATCAACACACCGGATCATCCGATGTTTTGTGAAATGACTACATCGGTCGAGTTGTGTCAACAGAAGAAGAAGACCTCAAAACTGAAGTACACACCGGATCATCCGATGTGTAGGAAGTGGTACATCGGTCCAGTTCAACAGAAGGATAAATTTCTCAACTATTCTAGAGAAGTACACACCAGATCATCCGATGATGAAGCAAAGTGCACATCAGTCTAATTCAACAGAAGCAATTTTTTCTGGACCAATTCAAAATCAACTCACCGGATCATCCGATGTACACAGAAGCACACATCGGTCGATTACTCCAGTAAGCATCAAGTTTGAGTAAATTCTGGAGGAAGAGCCACCGGATCATTCGATGAGAAGACAGGATCAACATCGGTCTAACAACGGTCATATCTGACACAATGACGTCAGCTAAAGTAACTCGACCGATGATAACTAAAGGGGAGACATCGGATCATCCGGTGTTCACAGTGAAGTTCTGTCAGCCTACTTTTCCAACGGCTATTTCGGGGAGGCTAGCTATAAATACCCCCTAATCCTGTCATTTCGTCAAGTCTTGAGCGCCAGAAACTATCAACACATCCACAAGCATTCAAGACCAAGAGCAATCACTTCCACACCATTTTGGTCATCTATACACCAAGATTTAGGCTAGAACTAGCTAGAGAGAGAGCTTGTGTGCCTCCATTCTGGGTGAGTGGACTCTCTATGATAGTGTGAGAGCCTCAAGGGAGTGCCCTTGGTGTTTGTAACTGTGAGAAGACTTCCGGAGCTTGCCAAGGCGTGTGTGGAAGCCCGGAAGGTAGAAGTTGTACAAGGCTTGAGCTCCACCTTGACAAGGGAGGCGAACGGAGAGGAATAGTGAAGATCCCTCGTCTCGGTGACTTTGGTGTGGCAAAACCCCTTGGTGGGTGCCACAACGTGGATGTAGGAAGATCTTGATGATCTTGCCGAACCACGGGATAAATCCTTGTCTCCTCGGGAGTTTGCATCCCTCTCCTTTCCCTTACTTTTATGCATTTTATATTCCGCGAAGTTTCTATCTACTAGAATGCATAGATAGTTTGCGTAGGGAATTGGGCTTTAGAAATTAAGTTTCATTGCTTAGAATTTTTCTAAGAAAGCCCAATTCACCCCCCTCTTGGGCATTCGGTCCTTACAATTGGTATCAGAGCAAGGTTGCTCATAGGATCATTCTAGCTTCACCGCTAGAGAGCTAAAATGGCCAAGGTTGGGGGTTCGGTTCCTATCTTCGAGGGCAAGAACTTTGCCTATTGGAAAGAAAGCATGCACGCTTATCTTGAGGCTATTGCTCCCGAAGTATTGGAAGCGACCCACGCGGGGTTTGGAGAACGGGGTTTGGAGAACACAATTATGTTGGTGATCAAATTAAGTGGGATGATAAAGCTAGGAATGCTATTTATGAATGCATTAGTCAAGATGTGTTTTCTAGGATTGCTAGCAAAGAAAAGGCTTGTGAAATTTGGGCTTGCTTAATAGAGATTCATGAGGGTTCTTCTAGGGTCAAGGAACTTAAATATCACATGCTTAAAGCAAAATATGATGAATTTAAGATGCTACCTCATGAAAATGTTAATGAGATGTTCTCTCGCTTAAATGTGCTTATTAAAGAAATAAATGCTCTTGACATTGCTTCTCTTGGCAAGGGACTCATCAACCGCAAGATCCTCATGCTCCTTCCCAAGCCAAAGTACAACATCATCAACTCCATGCTCCAAAAAGAGTCACTTGACCACATTGAAGTTTCGGAGCTCATTGGAGAAATATACGCTCATGAGATGAGTGTACTTGGGATGATGGAGCAATCATCTTCAAAGACAATTGCTCTAAAGGCCTCCACCAAGAAAACAAGCCACAAGAAGAAGAAGGTGGTTGAGCCTAGCTCAAGTGAAGAAGAACAAGCATCAAGTGAAGATGATGATGATGAGCTTGCGTTGATGATGAGAAAGTTCTCACGCTTGAACTCCAAGATAACTAAGAAGGGATACACTTTTGATCCTAAGAAGAGAGCATTTCTACCAAGGAGAAATGATCACAAGACTTGCTACAATTATGGTGATCAAGGCCACATCTCCTATGATTGTCCAAGACCGGACAAACGAAGAGAGAACCACAAGAGCAAGCATCGCAAGCTTGAAGGAAGTGATGATGATGAAGAAGAAGCCAAACCAAAGCCAAGATCCTTTGGGAAGAAGAAACATGACAAGGGCAAGAAGGCAAGGCTCTTCCCAAAGAAGAGAAATAGCCCACAAAAGGTGTTCATGTGTAAGGCAAATGAATGGGTCTCCGACGAAGAAACAAGTGATGAAGAGAGTGAAGAGGAAGAAGAAAGCTTGGCCGGCCTCGCCATCGCCAACAATGATGATGCACCTCTTCATCCACCGCACATGTGCCTCATGGCGAAAGGTAACACCAAGGTATGTGATGACTCTAGCGATGATGAGCTTTCCCCCAATGATTTAACTTCTTTGATAAATGAATATCATGCTATCATTAAGAGGGAAAAGAGTAAGGTTAAAGTGCTTGAAGAAACTCGTGCTAGACTTGAGAGTGCTAACCTTGATTTGCTTGACAAGTATGAAAGCATACTCAAAGAGCATGACACGCTCAAATCCCATGCCAAGCAAATTGAGGAAGAAAAGGCTAAAATCAAGATAGATAATCATGAACTTAACTTAGCACACCAAACACTCTTGGAAGAGCACAACAAGTTAATACGAGAACATCAAACACTTAACCTTGCTAATGACATGCTTGATCAAGAGTTGAAATATATGAAGAAGCAAACTCTTAATGATAAGATATCCATTACTTCTCATGCCACTAATGCTTTGCACAAGTCTTTGCCTTTGAAAGCTAATGCTAGGGAGAAGGACTTGTTGGAAGAAATTGAGAGTCTCCGCACTAGTGTGGCTAGACTTTCAAAAGGGGAGGTCAAACACAAGGAAATCCTCTTCCAACAAGCAAAGGCCTTCAACAAAAGAGGACTTGGATCCTTCCCGGTGCCCAACAAAGGAAAGGTGCCCTCACTGGAGCTAAGAACAAGCTTCATCAAAGAAGTTGGTTCTTATTGCCAACATTGTGAGGTCACCGTTCACCACACAAGGGAGTGTCCTCTTCCTAACCGACCCTCTCCCAAGGTTCCTACTAATTACAAATCTACTTTCAATGATCACTATTATCTCTTAAGTAAAGTAGATGGCAAGGTGAAGGCTAGGTTCATTGGCAAGGACATGAAGGGGAAGCTCCCCAAGCAACTTTGGGTCCCAAAGACACTTGTATCACACATACAAGGACCTAAGTTGGCTTGGGTGCCTAAAGTTAAAAATTGAATTCATGTGTGTAGGTGAACTACAAAGCCAGAGGAAAGCATTGGGTACTCGGTAGCGGGTGCATCCAACATATGACCGGCAATGATGGTATGTTCACCACCATAGAAAACCCCGGCAATCATGAACAAGTCACCTTTGGTGATAACTCTAAGGGAAAGGTAATTGGGTTAGGTAAAATTGCTATTTCAAATGATTTGTCTATTTCAAATGTTTTGTACGTTAAGTCACTTAGCTTTAATTTACTTTCTATTGCACAACTATGTGATCTTGGACTAACATGCACATTTAGCAAAAATGATGTTGTTGTGAGTAGTGAAACAAGCCAAGACATAGTCTTCAAAGGATTTCGGCATGGACATCTCTACCTAGTGGACTTCGCCAACAAGAATGCTAGCTTGACCACTTGTCTTTTCACTAAGACAAGCCTGGGTTGGCTATGGCACCGACGCATAGCACACATTGGAATGAGCAAACTCAAGAAGTCATTCAAGCTTGGGATGGTGACCGGTGTGAAGGATGTCACATTTGAGAAGAACAAGCTTTGTAGCGCTTGTCAAGCCGGGAAGCAAGTTGCTTCACACCACCCAATGAAGACAATGGTGTCAACCTCCAAGCCACTTGAGCTACTCCACATGGACCTCCTCGAACCGTCCACATATCAAAGCCTTGGTGGTAACCTCTATTGTCTCGTTATTGTTGATGACTATTCTCGCTATGCTTGGACTTTATTTCTAGGTGACAAGAGTGAAACTCCGGAAGTGTTCAAGACCTTCGCCAACCGCGCTCAAAGGGAATTTCAACTTCCCATCATCAAGGTCCGGAGTGACAACGGCACCAAATTCAAGAACTACAACATTGGGGAGTGGTGTGACCGCGAAGGCGTAAAACATGAGTTTTCGGCCACATACACTCCTCAACAAAACGGTGTCGTTGAAAAGAAGAACAAGACACTCATCACTCTTGCAAGAGCAATGCTTGATGACTACGGCACGTCAGAGAAGTTTTGGGTCGAAGCGATCAACACGGCGTGCCATGCCGCAAATAGGGTCTACCTACATCACCTACTTCAAAAGACCCCGTACGAGCTTCTCATTGGGAGAAAGCCCAACATCTCCTACTTTCAAGTCTTTGGATGCAAGTGCTACATCTACCGCAAGAAAAGGCTCGGTAAGTTTGAAAGAAGATGTGATGTTGGCATATTTCTTGGTTATGCATCAAACTCAAAAGCATATTGAGTATTCAACCAAACCTCCGGTTTAGTTGAGGAAAGTTGCGATGTTGAGTTTGATGAATCTAATGGCTCCCAAGAGGAGAGGTTTGGTCATGATGAAATAGATGATGAGCCTCTACGAGAAGCCATGAAGAACATGACCATTGGATACATCAAGCCCAAAGTTAAGGAGAGCCATGATCAAGGGGGAGCCTCATGTTCCAACAACAACACCTCTATGGCGCCGCAAGTTGACGAAGAAGAGAAGGATGATCCATTGCCAACTCAAGACTCACAAGCACAACAACATCAAGAAGAAGAGGTCCATGATCAAGTCCAACCAAAAGAGGAGAAACACACATCACCTTCGCCAAGTGCTTCACAACCACTTATGAGGCATGGACGCATCTCCAAGGCGCATCCAATGGACCAAATCATTGGAAGTCCGTCAAGGGGTGTAAACACACGTTCTCGCCACATTGCTTCATTTTGTGAGCACTACTCGTTCGTTTCGTGTGTAGAACCCACTCACATTGAGGAAGCACTCCAAGACCCAAATTGGGTGATGGCCATGCAAGAAGAACTCAACAACTTCATCTGCAATGAAGTTTGGGTATTGGAGGAGCGACCCAAGGACAAGAACGTCATCGGAACAAAGTGGGTGTACCGCAACAAACAAGAAGAGAATGGTGTTGTGGTCCGCAAAAAAGGCAAGACTTGTGGCCAAAGGGTTCTCGCAAGTTGAAGGACTAGATTTTGGGGAGACGTTTGCCCTGGTCGCCCGGTAGAAGCCATTCGTATACTTCTTGCTTTTGCATCACATCATAGCATTAGACTCTATCAAATGGATGTGAAAAGTGCTTTTCTTAATGGTTACATTAACGAGCTTGTTTATGTTGAACAACCTCCCGGGTTTGAAGATACGAGGAATCCTAATCATGTGTATAGGTTGCACAAGGCGCTCTACGGGCTCAAGCAAGCACCTAGGGCGTGGTACGAACGACTACGGGATTTCCTCATCATGCAAGGATTCAAGATCGGGAGGGTGGACACAACACTATTCACCAAGGACATCAACGGAGATTTGTTCATTTGTCAAATTTATGTTGATGATATTATTTTTGGTTCAACTAACGAAGCTCTTAGCCATGAGTTTGGCAAAATGATGTCTAGGGAATTCGAGATGTCAATGATTGGAGAGATCAACTTCTTCCTTGGATTTCAAATCAAGAAACTTCAAGATGGGACCTTCATCTATCAAGAGAAGTACACCAAGGACCTCTTGAAGAAACTTGAGATGGGAGATTGTAGCTCAAGAAGCACTCCAATGGCAACCAATTGTCATCTCGACGCAGATAAGGACGGTAAACCTATTGATCAATCTAACTACCGTTCTATGATTGGTTCATTGCATTACCTTACCGCATCTAGGCCCGATATCATGTTTAGTGTATGCTTGTGTGCTCGCTTTCAAGCGGCACCTAAAGAATCGCATAGGAAGGTGGTCTTTAGGATACTTAGGTATCTTAAGCATACCCCTAGTGTGGGCTTGTGGTACCCTAAAGGTGCAAAATTCCATCTTGTGGGACACTCAGATTCGGACTTTGCCAGATGCCGCGTGGATCGCAAGAGTACCTCCGGTGGGTGCCACTTTCTTGGGCGTTCCCTAGTATCTTGGTCAAGCAAGAAGCAAAATTCTGTCACCTTGTCCACGGCGGAAGAAGAGTATATAGCGGCCGGTGCATGTTGTGCCCAAATTCTTTATATGAAACAAACCCTTTTGGACTTTGGTATTAAACTTGGTTGTGTGCCTCTCCTTTGTGACAATGAAAGTGCGGTTAAGATAGCTAAAAACCCCATTCAACACTCCCGCACTAAGCACATAGATATTCGCCATCATTTCTTAAGGGACCATGAAGGTAGAAGAGACATCTCCTTGAGAGGTGTTAGGTCCGAAGAATAGTTGGCGGATATCTTCACTAAACCACTTGATGAGAAAACTTTTTCTAGGCTAAGAAGTGAATTAAATGTGCTAGATGCAACGAACGTCATGTAAGAATGCACTTCTTATAGGTCTTGCCTAACTCTCAAAGGATAGGGGTGAGCAAGGGTTAGCTTGGGATGGAGGTTCCTTTGGGTCTCCCAAGGTTTTGAGAGTGGTTCTCACTGAAGAAGCCTTTGAAAGGTTCAAACTTGGCATGATAGATTTATTTTATGCCTTGCATGATGCCTGCCATATAGACTTACAATTTCTTGCATTATAAAATGTTTGACATTGCATACGGTAGATTGTCACAATGGGGAACCCACCTCATGAGAAAGAGACTTGTTTGAAATGCAATATCTCAACTCATATAAGGTGGAAAGAACAAAATAATAGGTGCGTTAATGTCTAGAGGAACATGCTCTAAAGAGATAGAAGTCTTCATACTCTACCTCACAAAGCATGGGCCTTACATTTTATTTGGACATTTTCCTCCTATTTTTTCTCAATGTTCCATTTGCTTTAAGGCCTAGCCAAGTTATTGACATATTAGTATCTTTGAGGGGTAAGGGGTTGCCCAAAAAGTCCTAAGACATGTGTTTCTCATGGCTTGTTTGTTTGGTCAAAGGACATATATGGGATGTATTGTTCTGTAGTCATCGGATTATCCGATGCCTAGGTCAATCCCACATCGGATCAATTGGTGTTCAATCTCCAAGGGCCAGTTCAGTCAGAATCTCAAATGATCTGACGAGTTCATCCTGAAAAACATCGGTCCATCCGATGTGTACAATTCTGGAACTTTGGTCAATTCCACCGATGCTACCTCCTCCCTCGTCGGACCATCCGGTGTCAATTTCCATTTTTCGATACCCTTACTGTGCCATTCGACCGATGATCCCATCCTTCAACGTCAGTGCATCCAGTGACAACGGTATCTCTTTGAATATCCTTACTGTATCATTCAACCGATGCTCCCATCGTTCATCATCGGTCCATCCGGTGTTAAAAAGACGGCTAGGGTTTGGGACCCACTATTTAAACCGGCCGTACGCCTTCCCTCTTCTCTCTCCCGATCCCATCGCCCGGCTGTCGCTTCCCTCCGCCGCCAAGTCTCAAGCGCCGCCACCACCGCTGCCCTCCGGCCGCCGCCACCCATCGCCGCCCGCCGCCTCCAAGCACCGCTGCAGCCATCGCCTCACCTCGGCGCAGCAGCCGCCGCCTCACCTCCGCCGCAGCCGCCGCCGCTGCTCCACCAAGCGCCGCCGCCGCTCTCCCTCGCCACCACAGCACCCAAACACCGTCTCCTCTCGTGCACCTCCATCATCCCTAGCACATTGCATTTAGGGTTTTCGGCCGCATCAATCTTCGTCTCGACATTCCATGCATTCGACATCGTCAACCTCATTCGCCCGATCGCAATGGTTGGCGACAAGAAGAACAAGGGCAAGGCCATCGCGGAGCCGACCGCGAAGAAGCAAAAATTGTCGAAGGAAGAGAAGAAGGCATTGATGGCCGCTCGCGCCGCCGAGGAGCATGAGCGTGGCCGAGGGGGATCACTGAGGATCCGTGAGGCTCGTCCGAGGCAGCCTCCTATGATCGATGACTCCAAGGCCGAGGAAGAGCCAGTAGAGCCTCTCGTCCGCCAGCGCTCAGCCCGGACCCGTGGGGGTCATCCCGCGGCAGCTCCACGTCCGAGACCGACGGTTGGCGATCATCGTGATGACAGGGAGGCCCAGCATGCTATCTACGAGATGGACACCACTGTCCATGTTGCTGAAGGAGTCCGGTTGACCGACTACCGGAAGATGAAGGCCAAGCAGCTTCGCAGACTCAGGTGGAGTGTGCTGCTTGAGGAGTGGTACCCGCAGCCCTGGGAAGCCCTTGTAGACAGTCGTTTCTGGACTGTGATGCAGGCGTCCCTCTACGAGACCTAAAGACGCCGAGGCCACAAGTTGTTCCAGCACAACTTCCTGGACTGGGATCAGCTCGCTCTGGCTGCCGAGACAGAGATTCAACCTTACTTCGAGAGGTACAGAGGGCTGGTGCACCTGATGTCCTATGAGAGGAGTGCTTATGTGGAGGACTGGGTACGCGTGTTCTACGCTACTCTCTACGTCTCTGAGGGCCGCAGGTCAATTGATTTCATGTTCACGGGACAGCACTATCACCTGACAAGGCAGACGCTAGCACAGCTGCTGGGAGTGGACTTGCACGACACCTACGTGCATGAGAGGGTCTACGGTCAGGCCGATCCACCGAGGAGGCCGCTTACTGGAGGAGTGGCACCACCGGTGGAGGATATTCGTTCCCTGTTCGATCCTACTTTCTCTCCTGACCAGCCGAGAGTACCAACCTTGTTGACTCCAGCTGCGCGCACAGTGCACCTCGCCTTGCACTGCACGCTCCTACCGAGGTCTGGCTACTTGGAGGGGTTCACCAGCTTACAGCAGACTCTCCTGTTCTACATCATGAACGGGATGGAGTTCGACATAGTGGACGTCCTCATATGCGAGATGGAGGATGTGATCACAGACGGAGTGAGCATGATGAGGCAGCTCGTATATGGACACTGGATCAGCTACCTGCTCACCATGATGGTTCCTGAGGGGTCCGCCGTGCATGACCGCCTCACTGACGAGGGCGTCACACGATTCGGTCACTACCGTGCCCCAGCTCCTGGAGACCGCCGCCTTGGCCGTCCAGTCGAGCGTCAGGTTAGGGCTCGTCTTTCTGAGGAGGACTGGTCGGACTTGGAGACAGAGGATGAGAGGCTAGCTGAGGAAGAGGCACAGGGTGAGGACTTGCAGCACATATGGCCCGAGAGCAACACCGACGACAGTGTCGAGGAGTACTTTCCACCTCCTCCCTCACCCAGGCAGCACGATGCGGAGGCTGGAGGCTCTACAGTGCCACCACCTACTCCACCTCCCATCACTGAGGCACATGTCACTCAGCCGTCAGAGCTGACTTCGCTCCTCCATCAGATGGTTGAGCAGTAGCATCTGGACAGACTGGCAGCAGAGAAGGCTCGAGCGGAGCAGGCTGCCCGTCTCCTTGAGCTCCAGTAGCAGTAGCAGGAGATGCAGCGTTAGATCACCCGCGAGAGGCGTGAGGACACTGACCGGCTGACTGGACTCATCGACCAGATGCACCAGCGCACCCTCGACCAGCAGCAACAGACGCAGCAGGCGATGATGGGCATCCTGGGGTTGATCACCAACCTCTACACCTAGACAGGGATTGCCCTCCCGTCGCAGCTTCTAGGAGTCGCTCCACCACCACCAGTCCTGGCTCCAGCTGACGCTCCGGTGCCGTCTACGCCGATTCCCTCCATCAGCATGTCTCCACTCCTGGCTCCTGGCGCTCCGATACACTCCCTGCTGCCGGCTACGACCCTGTTTCAGCAGACGCCGGCCTCCATCGTCAGTGCTCTAGTTCCAGCTGCTCCAGCTCCACCGGCGCCCCCAGCACCGTCAGCGGATCCCCCAGCTTCCTCCGCTCTAGCAGCCGCAACCGCTGACTCCAGCTCCGACAACAGCACCCCCGACGGCGACCGCTTCACCATTGCCCCGAGCGCTCCGGAGTCTTAGGCACTCGACCTCCCTTTTTGCTGTCTTGATGCCAAAGGGGGAGAAGAGTTAGAGTCAGGGGGAGGTTAGCTCAGTCATAGGGGGAGTCTTAGTTGCAGGGGGAGTTCTATCTATTTTGGACTTATTGTCATATTTACTATCATTTGCTATGATTGTGTATCCGTGTGTGCTACTTTATGCTCTTATGATTTATTGATCTTTGTTTGAGCCTTCGATCTTCTTGTTGAATTTTGTACTTGTTACGTTCTTTTATAAGCATTGCGTTCTTAATCTCATTACCTCTATGCTCTACTTGTTGTGTTGTCATCAATCACCAAAAAGGGGGAGATTGAAAGCATCTAGGCCCCCATGAGGTATGGTTTCGGTGATTAATGACAACCGTTAAATATTACTAATGAGTTTGTGGATGTGAGGTCTCACGTATAACACATCAAATGGAATAAACTATCTATTCATATCAATCTACTGCTCAAAGGATACAAATGGAGACCCCTCAATGAACTATTCTAAGGGGTTAATCGATTTTCATGAAGACTAAAAGAAGAACTCATACGTCAACGCAATTCCATCAAAATTGACAACACAAGGAGCTCAATATTCATCAGAAGAACATTCCCAACAAATGTCAAAGAGGTCACTCAAGCAAATCCCAAAAGATCAACTTAAAACAACTCGAAGTAAACAAGATCAACACACCGGATCATCTGATGTTTTGTGAAATGACTACATCGGTCGAGTTGTGTGAACAGAAGAAAAAGACCTCAAAACTGAAGTACACACCGGATTATCCGATGTGTAGGAAGTGGTACATCGGTCCAGTTCAACAGAAGGATAAATTTCTCAACTATTCTTGAGAAGTACACACCAGATCATCCGATGATGATGCAAAGTGCACATCGGTCTAATTCAACAGAAGCAATTATTTCTGGACCAATTCTCAAAATCAACTCACCGGATCATCCGATGTACACAGAAGCACACATCGGTCGATTACTCTAGTAAGCATCAAGTTTGAGTAAATTCTGGAGGAAGAGCCACCGGATCATCCGATGAGAAGACAGGATCAACATCGGTCTAACAACGGTCATATCTGACACAATGACGTCAGCTAAAGTAACTCGACCGATGATAACTAAAGGGGAGACATCAGATCATCCGGTGTTCACTGTAAAGTTCTGTTAGCCTACTTTTCCAACGGCTATTTCGGGGAGGCTGGCTATAAATACCCCATAATCCTGTCATTTCGTCAAGTCTTGAGCGCAAGACACTATCAACACATCCACAAGCATTCAAGACCAAGAGCAATCACTTCCACACCATTTCGATCATCTATACACCAAGATTTAGGCTAGAACTAGCTAGAGAGAGAGCTTGTGTGCCTCCATTCTGGGTGAGTGGACTCTCTAGGATAGTGTGAGAGCCTCAAGGGAGTGCCCTTGGTGTTTGTAACTGTGAGAAGACTTCCGGAGCTCGCCAAGGCGTGTGTGGAAGCCAGGAAGGTCGAAGTTGTACAAGGCTTGAACTCCACCTTGCCAAGGGAGGCGAACAGAGAGGAATAGTGAAGATCCCTCGTCTCGGTGACTTGGGTGTGGCAAAACCCCTTGGTGGGTGCCACAACGTGGATGTAGGAAGATCTTGACGATCTTGCCGAACCACGAGATAAATCCTTGTATCCTCGGGAGTTTGCATCCTTATCCTTTCCCTTACTTTTATGCATTTTATATTCTGCGAAGTTTCTATCTACTAGAATGCATAGATAGTTTGCATAGGTAATTGGGCTTTAGAAATTAAGTTTCATTGCTAGGAATTTTTCGAAGAAAGCCCAATTCACCCCCCTCTTGGGCATTCGGTCCTTACAACCTTGAGGTAAACAAAATATCTCCCACTTTGAAGGCTATTTTCCTTCTCATATAGTCCGCATAGCCTATTTGCCTTGATCGAGCAACCCTCAAGTTTTCACGAATAATCTAAACTTGTCTTTCAGCTTCTAGCAACACATCCGGGCCAAATACTTGAGTTTCTCCTATCTCATTCCAGAACAAGGGTGACCTACACTTCCTCCCATAATGTTATATGAGAATTCTGCATATGGCAAGCTCTTATCCCAACTTCTTCCATGCTACAAAGCACGAGCTCTTAACATGTCCTCCAAAATCTTATTGGTCCTTTTAGTTTGTCCGTCCGTTTGAGGGTGATATGCTGAGCTAAAATTTAACCTTGTTCCCAATGCCTCATGCAGCTTTTGCCAAAACCTGGAGGTAAATTGAGAACCTCTATCCGACACTATCTTCTTTGGAACTCCATGTCGGCACACAATATGCTGCATATATAGGTCTGCCAGTTGTATTGCAGTATACTTGGTCTTGACAAGGATGAAGTGAGCTGACTTGGTCAAACGATCTACAATAACCCAAATTGAATCATAACCGTACTGAGTGCGCGGTAAACAAACTGTAAAGTCCGTACAAATTTCTTCCCACTTCCATTCCAGAATCTTTAATGGCTGCAATAATTCGGTTGGCCTTTGATGTTCTGCCTTGACTCGCTGGCATACATCACGCAAAGCTACATATTCAGCTATGTCTTTTTTCATGCTGGCCCAACAATAACATGTCTTCAAGTCCCCTTCCCAAGCCATAAAGTACCATGATCATCGTCATCAAACCTGAACTCTCTCCCCTCTTGGGTCCTTTCTTTGATTTCTTGGATTCACTCATCCCTTGTTTGACCCTCTCAAATTTCTTGCTCTAAGGTCGGATTTAACTCCATTATTCCCATCTCAGTCACAAATCCAAGATTCAACCATTCAAGCTCCTTACATAACCCGGGTGGCAATTCCCAAACCGTGTGCTGGTGACTTACTCATTTTCTACTCAAAGCATCAACCACTACATTGGCTTTTCCCGGATGATAATTGATTCCCAAATCATAATCCTTGATGGGCTCCAACCATCTTTGTTGCTTCAAATTCAGGTCCGTTTATGTGAACATGTACTTGAGACTCTTATGATCTGTATAAATCTAACACCTATGTCCAAGGATATAAAGTCTCCAAATCTTCAATATGTGTACCACGGCTGCAAGTTCCAAATCATGTGTTGGATAATTCTGCTCATGTTTCTTCAATTGTCTTGATGCATAGGCGACCACTTGACCTTCTTGCATGAGCATACATCCAAGTCCTTGTCTTGATGCATCGCAATATATATCAAAACTTTTGCTCACATCTGGCAATATCAAGACTAGGGCCCTTGTTAACCTCTTCTTCAACTCCTAAAAACTTTCTTGACAAGCTTGAGTCCATTGAAACACTTTCCCATTCATTAGCAACTCCATCATTGGCTTGGCCATTTTGGAAAAGTCCATGATGAATCAACGGTAATATCCAGCCATTCCAAAAAAACTCCAGATTTCCTTTACATTTTGTGGGGGTTCCCATTTCAACACGTCTCTCACTTTTCCTAGGTCGACTGATACTCCTCCTCCCGAGATGATATGACCCAAAAATGACACCTCTTTCAACCAAAACTGGCACTTGTTGAATTTGGCATATAATTGATGCTCCCTCAATTTTTGCAATGTAAGCCTCAAGTGTTCCTCATGCTCCTCCTCGCTTCTCGAGTAGATCATAATATAATCAATGAACACAACAACGAACTTATCCAAGTACTCCATAAAGACCTTATTGATGAGGTACATAAAGTATGCAGGTGCATTGATCAATCCAAAAGACATCACAGTGTACTCATAGGATCCATACCGTGTCTGAAAAGCTGTCTTAGGTATGTCCGATGGTCTTATATTCATTTGGATGTAACCTGACCTCAAATCAATCTTGGAGAAAACACAAGCACCCTTCATCTGATCAAACAAATCCTCTTTGCATGGCAAGGTGTACTTGTTCTTGATCGTCACCTCGTTGAGAGCTCGGTAATCCACACACATCCTTTGGGATCCATCATTCTTATCCCAAAAAAGAACGGGCACTCCCCAAAGTGAAGAGGTTGGGCAAATGAAACCCTTCTCTAGCAACTCTTGAATCTGCTTCTTCAGCTCCGCTAACTCCTTAGGAGGCATCCTATATGACCATTTAGCTATAGGTGCAGTTCCAGGTATTAATTCAATAACAAATTCAATGTCTCGATCAGGCGGCATACCTGGCAACTCGTCCGGGAACACATCCAAGAATTCACACACTACATGAATCTCCTCAATTGTGGCACCATCCATGTGGTTCATCTCCAATTGTTTTGGTGTGTGTTGAGATGCTTCAAACTCTATGGTGATTCCTTCCTCATTGGTCAACTTCACCGTCTTTGTGGCACATTCAATGACTCCATTGTGCTTCCTCAACTAGTCCATACCGAGTATAGTGTCCGATCCTTGAGAATCCAAAACAATGAGGTTGGCAAAAAAGTCTACCCCCCTTATTCTAAGCCTTTCTTTTGGACATACTATATTTGTCCTCATCTCTCCTCCAGGAGACTTAACAAATAGAGTTAACTTCATATGAAAGATAGGCAAACTATACTTGGCAACATATTTCGATGCAATGAATGAATGCGATGCTCCAAAATCAAATACAATAGTCGTCGGGTTGGAGTTTGCAAGAAACATACAAATAACCACGTCATCCGCTTGTTGAGCATCCTCTGTAGAGATATGGTTCACGTTGCCATGAGCAAAATTCTACTGTCCACGGTTTCCTTGCTGCTGTCCTCCATTGGGTCTTGGGTTTTATCTTGGAGCTTTTCTTCCTTGACTGTGGCCTGACTTAGGACATTGATGTGCAAAATGTCCTGCTTCTCCAAAGGTATAGCACTTCCTAACTGCACCAGAATTATTGGGACGAACTTGATTCTGAACATTTGTACCTGGAAGATTGGCACGAGGCGCAAAAGACATTGGAGGCTTAGGTGCTTGCATGAAAGGGCGTTGCTGCACAAACTGAGCAAGACGCGGTGCATATCCAGAGCGCTGAGCAGAAGAGCTGTAATAAGGCGCATTGAGTGGCGCAAAGTGAGGGCGCACATTACTTCCTTGTTGTTGTCCTTGGTATGGCACCTTCCTCTTGGTGTCTTGCTCTATCTCACAGACTTTGTTCTCCACAACAATTGCTTTGTCCACAATCTTCTAAAAGTTGGCATAATCACAATTTAGCAATTGCACCTGGAGCTAATTGTTCAAGCCCCCTCATGAACAAGTATTTCTTCCGGCTGTCCCGACTCACATCCTTAGGTGCATATCTTGAGAGTTGAGTGAATATATTGAGATATTCACTCACGCTTGACCTTCCTTGCCTCATGTTCTCAAATTCTTGCCTCCTCAAGATCATAACACCTTCTGGCACATAATGAGAATGGAAGCTCTCCTTGAATTCAGACCAAGTAATCCTCTCTTGGTTCTCATGGGAATTGCATAGCGAATCCCACCAATCCATAGCTGCTCCAACAAGTTGATGAGACGCGTACAACACCTTCTCCCGGTCGCTGCATTGAGCAATAGCTAGCTTCTTCTCCATTGACTTGAGCCAATCATCAACATCCATAGGGTCAGCGGCTTGATCAAAAGTTGATGGCCTAGTCCTCATGAACTCTCCCAATCGGTTATGAGGCGGTGGGGGTGGTGGTGGAGGCACGTGGGGCTGATTATTGTTGTTGCTAGCCTGCAACTATCGCATAGTCTATATCATGGTCCGCATGAGCTGGTTTTGGATAGCCAAAAGCTGCTCAAGGTTCATAGCTCTCTGGGCAGGTCCTTGTCCATTGTTGTTCAGAGGTGCTCCATTGTTCTCCTCCTCATCATTGCCATTCCTCTGGTTACGAGTCCTCACCATCTGAAGAAAAGTGAGAGATAAGAATTTAGAAACGTCCCCAACTATATGCATCAAGGGATATGAAGCTAAACAACTACACCAGCCTATATGGACGTGGCAATGCTAAAGCATCCCAAAACCCTCCATTATGCACACAGGCAACAATATATAGCAAACAACACACCAAACAAAACACATAGATTTCTGAGTGCTCCTATGTGCTCTAAAGTGTCCATTCTATCTAGGATGGGTCCTACGGTCAACTTGTGGCTCTGATACCAATTTGTGACACCTGGTTTCGAAAATGAACCAAGTGAACACATATGTGTGCCCAGGACGTTCAACACACATACACAAGTGCATTCACAAAAGGATATATAGAAAATTACCACATAACAAGATTAATTAAGCACTTTTATTACACAATTTAGAGTATCCTCGGATACAAGCTCTAATGAATATTAATGACAGGTTTGAACTAATGCAGCAGAAAATAAACTAAACTGAGCAAACTCAGCATAAGAGATAGTGCAGCTCCAATCAACACCACAGGCAAAGCTGACGGCGGACACGGCCTAGAACTCCACATTATCATCGATAAACTCCCAGTCCTGACCTGCAACTGTTGGTGGGAGAATTACAAGGGTGAGTACATGTCATACTCAGCAAGTGTGGAAAGTATGACATGTAGTTGATTCAAATGACGAATATAATAAAGGCTAACTGCTGAAAAGCATTAAAACATTTGAAAGGCAATATATTAAATGTAGGTGAAGTAAACCCATCATAAACTATGTAGTTATCATAACACCAGTCCATATTTCATATCCATCGCCATATACCAGATTTCATCATTACCATTAACCATATTTAATACCAGAATTTAATCCATATCCAGCCATAACCATATTACCAATCATAACCAGTACCAACCCATAACCATACCAACCCATATCCATAACCAAAACCGCTCTAATCATGGAAGTTGTCCAGGTGCTCGTAACCGGGAGCACGACTATCATCATAGTTTTAAACACACCCTATAGAGTTTGTACCACTTTACCCACGTGTTTGTGATTTCATCACCCGTCGGTGACTAAAGAAACCCCCCATTATGTCAAACACTACCATTGGTGTATGGCCAAGAGATCACAAAATAGCCTTTACAAAGGGACTACTAGCATGTACGGGCCCATTGAGGTTTCACCGGTGGCGATGTCTCCAACTAAGCACATGTTCAACCAAGGGCCCCCTCTTGTGTCGTTCGGATCCCAGGGAGTCCCACCAACCATGTCCAAACCCAATCTGAGACTCCAGTTCCCTGGTGCACCAAATGATCCGCTTGATACTAGCCATACCCTATTTAATCAGCTACGCCGCACCCATACTTGGCCTCTGGTGGCACTGTTGTCCTGACTTATTCTCGCATGAACTGATCCTTAGATCTAAAGCAAGCAAAACCACAATTACATCCAATCCATCCACATACCATGCTTGCTTAGGTCACCCATTACCATGTCACATTAACCAGTTCATATTAACCATAATCTCATTAATGCATCATTAAATAGTGTAGTTGTTCTCCCATCCCAATTAATTAAGCAGAGCAAAAAGGTAAAAAGCCCTTCCCGACTCTCTACCATGAATTCTAGGTGACAAGGGTGGTCAAACAAAACTAGAAATTTTCCTATCATAGGATTTCCCATCAAATTGACACAAGCATGCAGTTTTGAAGACAAAACATTTATTCTAAAAACAAGATCAATATGTTGAAGGACACTTGCCTTGCTCTTGAGCTTGGTTGGTATCAAAAACTTCAAACTCCTGGTATTATAGGTCCTCCGCGGCACTCTCTAGCTCAAATCCGTCTAAACCGCGCAACGAACATACAATATAAGAAGAATTACAATCAAAAAGTTCACATATATTACTCAATATGACATGCATGATTAATGCAAAAGCGAAGCTAAACTAGTTAATGAGTTGTAAATGATGTTTACTAACTAGTTGTAATAGTTTTTAACAAGTTTAGATATGTTTGGAATTGATTCTAACCAATTTAGATTTGGGTCAAAAGAAAATAGATAGCAATATCGGACTAGTCTGCTGCAAGGCCGGACTAGTCCGCCCTTCGCAGAAACAGCAGATTAGGGTTTTCTAGATTAACCTGAATTTGGAGAAACAGGGTTGAATTCATGTGAAAAATAGGAAATAGAAGGTATACCATGTGTTTAGAACTCCAATGAATCAAGGGTTTTGGATGCAACACTTGGATCTTGAGGATCTAGGGTTGATGAAGAACTTGATGGTGGATTAATGATGAAGAATGAAAACTCGATGGAGATCTTAATCCTCTTTCATTTCCTCCACTTCTTCTTCTTGCTCAGGATCTCCTCCCTCCTTGATGGCGGCTCTCCACGAACTAGCGTTTTGTGGACTTCAATTGAGGCAAAAGGATGTAAAGTCAAGGGGTGGGGTTGTTTATATAAGGGTGGAGGCTAGGGTTTGATGGAATTCGAGTTTAAGATGGGTAGAGGCCGGTTTGGGGTCCCACATGGGCTCCAAAAAGAGTTATACACGAGGTCCTTAGGCCCACTTAAGGTAAAACACAAAAACACATCGTGAAACAAAACTCAACTCAGAATCGCGATTTACCGAACAAGTCCGCAGGGGGTCAGACTAGTCCGATGTTAGAAAGAGAGAAGTCGAACAAGTTTGGACTGGACATCGGACAAGTCCGAACTTGGTCAGAGGGAAATCAGACAAGTCTGGCAAAAACCGGACAAGTCCGATTTTAGTTAGAGGGGAAAAAGGACAAGTCCGCTAGAATACCGGACAAGTCCAGGGACTTAGCCAAATTTCAAGGATTCCTAGAATACCGGACTAGTCTGCTAAGGACCGGATAAGTCCAAAACTATACAGAGGCAAAAACTGGAATAGTCCGCGTGAAAATGGACTTTTCCGAGCGGGGTCAGAGAGAAATCGCACTAGGTTGCCCCAAAACGGACTAGTCCGCACTTCCCAGAATTTTTGAGTGCGGTTTTGCTCTAAATTCATTTTAAACTTGTTCCTTTTTAGGAGGATTAATGTTAGACATGTATTAGAATGCATGAACTTCTTGAGGATGTCCTGCGTGTACTTGGTTTGGATTATGAACGTGCCACCTCTTAGTTGCTTCACTTGGAATCCTAAGAAGAACTTAAATTCGCCCATCATGGACATCTCGAACCCATCTGTCATAATCTTGATAATCTCTTCACAAAATTACTTATTAAAAGACCCAAAGATGATATCTTCAACATAGATTTGACATACAAATAGATTGTCATCAAAGTGTTTTGTGAACAAAGTATAATCAGCCTTCCCAATCTTAAAACTATTTTGAGTAAAAAAATCTCTAAGGCACTCATACCAAGATCGAGGAGCTTGTTTGAGACCATAGAGAGCCTTACACAGTTTATAAACATGGTTAGGGTACTCTTGATCTTCAAATCCCGGTGGCTGCTCCATGTACACTTCCTCATTAATTAGATAGTTGAGGAATGCACTTTTGACATCCATTTGACAAAACATGAAATTATCGTGAGTAGCATATGCCAATAAAATACGAATGGACTCAAGTCTAGCTACGGGAGCAAAGTTTCGTCGAAGTCCAAACTATTGACTTGTGAGTAACCTTTGGCCACAAGTCTTGCTTTATTTCTCGTTACCACTCCATGTTCATCTTGTTTGTTTTGAAAGACCTATTTGGTTCCAACATTGTTCGCATTTGGTCTTTCCACCAGCTCCCACACTTCATTTCTCTTGAAGTTGTTCAACTCATCTTGCATTGCAATCACCCAATCTGGATCCTTTAAAGCTTCTTCTACCCTTTACGGTTTCAAAAAAGAGACAAAAGAGTAATATCCACAAAAATTTGCAATACGAGATCTAGTATTTAGTCCCTTGGCAATATCTCTAATGATGTTGTTGACGGGATGATCTCTTTGTACACTATGATGTACTCTTGGGTGAGGGACTTGTGAAGTTGCTTGCTCTTCATTGTCTTCATGTTCGTTGTCTACACCTAAGTCATTGCTTTTGCGGTTATATGGATCTTCTTGGTCTTCCTGATTTTGATCTTGTGCATGAGCTCCCCCTTGATCATTGATTTCTTGTTGAGGTTCATCTTGTGCACTTGAGTCTTGTGGTTGCTCTGGAGGTAGAATATTACCAAGTGCCATTTTCATCAATGCTTCACATGGGGCTTCTTCTTGATCTAGCACACACTTATCAACTTGCTCCACTTGGGAGTTGTTAGTTTCTTCAAACACTACGTCATGTGCTACATCAACAAGGCCAGAGACTTTGTTGAAGACACGATAGGCGTATGTAACACCCTCATTTTCATTCATCATGCATTGCATAAGTTCATATACATGTTTAAGATTAAGTCATATAAAAATCAGCAAGTTTAAAATGAATTAGGAGCAAAAATCACTCAAAAGTTCAGAAGAGTGCAGACTAGTCCGTTTATGGTGCGGACTAGTCCGATTTCTCTCTGACCTCCCTCTGATGTGGAAATCACTTCTATGGATACAAACAACACTCCATCGAACATACAAGATGCAATCAATAGAGTTCGCACACAAAAATTAATTCCAGAGGTGAGCTCGTTCTTATATATTTCCTAATATATTTTTGAGAATAGATTGCTACCTAATAATTTAATTGTGATTAGGATAAATGGAGTGATTCAAGGAGTAATTGGAGGAAGGTTTAGGGGTGTGGAGGACCAGAGAATACGTTCAATGAAGATGAAAACCGACCCCAACTCAAAATCGTGTCCAACTCGGAGTCCAGAAGCAATTCGTACTAAAATGAACGGCTAGGATGCATACAAACTCCATTTTGGATGTTGTACATATGCACAGAAAGGGGAGAGGATAAAATTTCCAATGGATTTTGTCCAATGTAAAAATTGCTTTGGAGTCGACAGGAATCATTGAAAAGTCAGGGTGCTGCGCCACTGTATTGGGCCATTGGGCCTTGTATCAAGTCTAAGTCCATTATTTTTGTGTCTTAGGGTTAGGTCACGACCCCAACACCCCCTTGGTCGTCCTCCCATATATATATATATATATATATATATATAATATATACTGATGAGGTCATGAATATTATAAATGCACATAAAAACATGGTACAATGTTTATTTGTTTGGGATCCTAGCTCAAGTGAATGTGCTCGCTTATTCGATAGAGAACATGAAAATGGTGCACTATATAGTCCACCACCTTGGCCTCCTCCCTTCATGCATACAAGAAGATTTGATGGCGTTGCACATTTGGACCAACACGTGAGAGAAGATGAACTTGAGTCGACAGCGACTCCAATTCAAGAAGTAGAGGATGAGGAGGACATCACTTCTATGGATACAAACAACACTCCGTTGAACATACAAGATGCAATCAATAGAGTTCACACACAAAAATTAATTCCAGGGGTAAGCTTGTTCTTATAGGTTTCTTTATATATTTTTGAGAATAGATTGCTACCTAATAATTTAATAGTGATTAGGATACATTGAGAGATTTAAGGAGTAATTGGAGGAAGGTTTTGGGGCATGGAGGACCATAGAATATGTTCAATGAAGATGGAAACCGAGCCCAACTCAAAATCGTATCAAACTCGGAGTTCAGGAGCAGTTCGTACTAAATCAGACGCGCAGGACGCATACAAAATCCGTTTTGGACGTTCTACATATGCACAGAAAGGGGATACGATAAACTTCCCAATGGATTTGGTCCCATGTCAAAATTCCATCGGAGTCGACGGGAATCGTAAAAATAAAATCAAGTTCAGAATCTGTCAGGGTGCTGCGCCACCGTAATGGGCCATTGGGCCTTGTATTAAGTCTAAGTCCATTATTTACGTGTCTTAGGGTTAGGTCACAACACCAACACCCCCTTGGTTGTCCTCCCACATATATATACTCCATAGTAGCCTCCATAAACAATTAGGTCTTGCTTAGATTAATTTGTTATACACTATTTCACCGTTCATCGGTTTGTGAGATCCCAACTTAGCAATTCAGATTGCTTCTACCTTGTTCTTGCTTGAGTTGTGAGACCTATGTGTCCTTAATACATTGGCTTTGACAATAAGGGTTTTCAATTCTGCCATAACATCTTTTTAGCAAGGTCCGACTCTAGCTCCGAGCTTCTGCAAGGTCCAACAATAGGTCCGACTTTCTTTGTCTAAGTCTGACATGTTTTTGGATAGCTCCGGTGAGCTTTGTCTTTAGCTCCGGCATGTCTTTGATAGCTCCGGCATGTCTTTGTTAAGCTCCAATATGTTTTGATAGGTCCGACTTATGTTTGTTAGCTCCGATATGTTTTTCTAGCTCCGGCTTTTGGGTTGACTAGTTCCGACTAGCTTTGGCAAGCTCCAGCGCTAGGTTGTATTGGCTTTGGTAAGCTCCAGCGCTCAGTTGTACTAGATTTGTTAAGCTCCGGCTTAAGCTCCGGTTAGCTTTGGCAAGGTTCGGAGCTTGATCGCAATGTTCTTGTTTTTATTGTGAATTGTCTCGAACTTGCTTTACATTGATGGAAAGATTGTTTAGTATTCATTTGCTAAGTTTTTGGTGTGTTTTGGTGGTTATGGTTGGTATCATTTTGCTATGTTTTGCAACATTCTTATGTGGGGTGCTCATGTAAGATGTAGTAGTTTCGGAACTAACGTGAGTCAAGTCGAGGACTTATGCTCAAAAGTATTGGTTGTTTATTCATATGCAGGTGTTGATTGAGTTCAAGACATGGCTAGTGATGGGATCCATTAAACTAGTCTTAGGGAGAAGATGAGGTTCAACAACCAAGTTAGGGAGGAATTGTGGTTGAGTTGATCGGGAGCTTGTGTAGCATGTTTGAATCAAGAACAATGCATATGAAGGTATCATGGACGTCGCTGGAAGATGGTTGCATTTGTGCAAGGAGTGCATGGACGTGGCTGCATGGTTCCAAGGTGTGATGAAGTGATGTGGACGTAAAAATTGGTCAGAAAGGTCCAACTGACTAGGTTATGGACTCAGGCTGCGACTGAGTCATGTTTGACTCAAATATGGAAATATTTGAGTTGGTTATGATAGGATTTCATGTGGGTCACGAATTTTAGTTGTTTTAGGAATGTGGGATATGTTCCTAAGGTGTTTGTAAGTCTTAAGATTGCTTCTATCTGTGTATAGAAGAGTCCTAAGCAGTTATGGAAAGTTTCGATTCGTGATTTGAGTAGGATAGAGTCCTAGTTGAGATTGGGTTGGCCTAAGGGCTGGTTATATAAGAAAGAGAGGCCAGAGCTCCTGGGTGACGACTTTGGGGTTGTTCCTCTTGTGTTCTATTGAATAAATATCGTAGTTTAAAGGAACTTTTGTGCCTTGTTCGTCCGACTTGTTCCAGACAAGTCTTTCTCGTCAAGTTTTCTGCACAGCACTAGATTTCTTCGGTGGTTTTATCATACCTCAAGTTTTACAAACCAAATTGATGTGATTATTTTTTGGTTGTCTTCACAACTTGATTATCTATCATCTGTAAAAATTTCACGGTCATTGGATTTGTGGTTTCTGATCTACACGAGTTTCTTTGCAGCATTCCAGAACTGTTTTTCTCGGGTAGGACAGATTGACCTTTGTTTGATCTTTCAGTCGTAACTTGAGTTTCTCTCAACGGATTTGAGTGATTCTTGTTGTGTTGTCTTCGTGAATTGATTCTCTCTGATACTATTACTTTTATCATGGTGAAACACATTTAGATTCGTCTCACACACGATTTCTTTAACAAATCGTTCTTTCTGCCGAAGGGGTTGGGATTTGATTGTTTTTGCTACGTATGATTTTTTAATCTACCACTCACCCCCCACTATAGGAAACGCGATCATTTGCGATGGCTAGTTTTATTTGCAAATAAAGAAGCCGTCACAGATAAAACCTTATTTGTGACGGTTGCAAAAAGTACCGTCGCCAATAAGTTCAATTGCAACGACCATAATATAAGGCCGTCACAATTAATAGAGCCATCGCAAATAAGGGCTAATATTGGCCCCATCGACCCCCGACACCTCATTCTCCTCCACGCCCTCGAATATGCCGTTGCCTCCCTGCCACGCCCTGTCACCGGCCGCCGTGCCCCCGCCGCCCTCGGCCCCCCGCAGCGCCTGGCCCCGCCGCTGCCTCTGCACCCCCGGCCCCGCCACGCCCATGATGCTGCCGCACCCCCGCTGCCGGCCCGCCTCCCCCACCACCAGCCGCACCCTCGCTGCCCCGGTCCCGCCCCCGTGGTGCCCCCGCCCTTGTGGCACCCCCGGACAGCAGCGCCCGCCACGCCCCCACTGCGGCCCCTGCGCCCCTGGCCCCGCCGCGCCCCCTACGCCTGATGTCGCTGCGCCCCCGCAGACCCTGGCCCCGAACAGCAGCGCCGTCGGCCTCCTCCAATGCCTCCGTCGTCCGACCAACGACGCCGCAGCCCACTGCTCCACGTAGCACAAGTAAAGTAGGCATTTAGTTGTTAATTTCTAGATAATTAGTTGTTAATTGTTAATTGATGATTAGTTGTTGTGCTATTTAGTTTTTAATTGTTCTTTGTTCTTGATGATTAGTTGTTATGTGAATTAATTGTTAGGTTATTGTTAATTAGTTGTTAATTCTCATTAATTGTTAGTACTTGCTAATTAGGTTTGAATTGCAATTAATTGTTAGTTAGTTGTTAATTAGTTGACCATTCTCATTAATTATTAGTTAGTTGTTAATTGAATCTTAATGTTACTATATATGCTTAGGTTTTATTTAATAATGTTTAAGATTTGTATTATTGCTCTCATTTATTGTTTTGTGATTAAAATACAGTTGATTATGTCTTCGTTAATATTTTTGATGCTTATGTATTATATATTGAAACGCCTAAACAAAAGGGCTATCGTACGTAAAGTAGACATTGTATATATAGCGTATATACGGCCCATTGGGCCCAACCCTAACCTTCATTCGAGGTCGGGCAAAGAGAGAACGATGCCGCTGCAGTGTGGGTCACTATCGTGACCCGTGACTGGTGACATGAGGTGAATCGTTAGTAAGTGTAGATGGGTCCGGCGGCCCATTACTATCCCTAAAAGTCTGTAACCAGGTATCTCTCTACCGCAAGACCCCCCGTTCACATCGCGCGTGTTTGTGAGTATGTATAAGACGATGAAAACTCTGAAAACGAATGTTACGAGTACGTGTCCTTGACTCGCAACATCCGTAAGGCAACCGGTTTTCCAGCTAACCAGTTGCCCACCTTTGTACTTTAAGAACTGTAGTGGATGGGGGGTGTAGTGTTAAATAGGCGGTGTTATGCTGCCAAAATTTCGTGATTCTTGAGACGGATGATAATCAAACATTGATGAATCATTAGGGAAAGTGACCAACCCAGAAGGGGACGACACGCAATAAGTATGATCGTGCCGTGTAGACCATTGTAGTGGTACTGTATGCGTCAAGGCGACACAAGAGTGAACGGGTTGGTAAAGATGTCAATGACCCGCGATTGCGTGGACGGTGGAAATGAATGTGGAATTTTCATCTAAGACCAACTTTCCTCCCACTCTTTCTCTAGTTCTTTCCTCTCTCTTAAATGACTTCAAAATGAAAATGAGCAACGTAACCTATTCTGTATACATTAACGACAATTTATTTCGCGTTAAACTGCAGAGCCAAACATGGGTGAAGACAGTGGTTGGATGTAAACAAGGGAATAACCGATTATTATGGGATCATTAAAAAAATCCTTGAATTTACTTTTACCAGAAATAATACCCTTCAAGTTGTCTTCTTTGACTGTGACTAGTTTGATCGCACTCATGGAACTCGAGAAAACCAATTTGGAATGGTGGAAGTGAAACATAAGGACCGACTATGAGGTTACGATACATTTGTTCTTGCACATCAAGTGGAATAAGTGTTTTATCTACCTTATCTATGCACGAAGCTCAATGCTTGGTGGGTGGTATATAAGGTGAATCCTCGTGGGCGGTTATATACTCCTGGGGATGATGGTTACCATCAAAGCGAAGACGTTGAAGAAGTGTAACAAGAAGAAGAGTTGCCAGACACTTTTAACATCGAGCTTGGTGTAGGACTCGATCAATGAGTTGAAGATGTTGAAGATGTAGAGCTAGATGATATGCAAAAACAGAAATTAGAACAGGCCACGATGGAAGATCGTTGGGCTGGTTTAAGGAGTAGGGCACATGATAATGATGTCGATGAATTTTGAAAGTGATAACAAGTAATGTTTTCTTGAAGATAGTAACATGAATTTTGTATATCTTATTTACATATTTACTGATTATCTATTAAAATAGAATGGCGTCAAAGAAGGGTAAGAAGGTGCCGCCGATGATGGGGTTCTACCCCTCTAGACCTGAGGACGCTTTCGCTGGTGCCTCGTTGACTGGGAGCAGATGCTCTCAGCTACTGGGGCACGTTTTGAGCAGCTCTAGAGCTTCGTCACAGGTAAATTTCACTCATTTTTGACAAATTATTTAAATTCAATTTCACATTAAACAAAATTATGAATCATTTGAATGTTGTAGTCCTCACCAGCTGACTCAGAGGTTGCGGCGCCAGTTGACCTTGGCTACCCTTTGGTGAGACAACCCTTGGCCAGCCAACCGTTGGCCAGCTAGCCCTTGGCTGGCGAGCCTTCTGTTCCTCGGCCCTTTGACTCGGCTGGTGATGAGCCATCTTGGTCACCTGACGTGGCGCCCCAGCAGATGCGAAGGACGAGGAGGACTCACTTTGTCAGCCCTCCTACGATCCCTTCACAGAGGGTCGTGATTCGTCCAGTCAGAGACAGGTAATAAAAATTATAGTGTTCAATTTTAGTTTCTTTTGGTTACTTAAGTAATGAATCAATAAATATCTTGCAGGGTTTGGGACGACACATCTTTCACCGGTGAGAGACACCAAAGACCGGTGAACGGTGTCTTTGGATCCTTAGTGCATTTGCACTATCCTGGGGTCATCGACGGGGTGCGTGCTCTTTCATAGGAGGACTACGCCCGCGTCCATCACCAGGAGAACGACAACCTTCAGGAGGCCGTATGGGCCGGTTTTATGGTAAGTATGTTAAAAATAGTTTCTAAGTTTTAACTCTTAAACTCTTTTAATGGACATCTCTTCAATATATTCTTTATCATAGGCAAGGTATACTTTAGAGGACCCGAACGACCCTCGTATGGTTGAGGATGTGAGAAAAGTGTTTCACTACAACGCTGCCAAGGCGCTTCAACAAGCTTTATCGAATGATCGTGTTTAAATTATTAATGAGCACTGGAAGGTGAACCAACACCACGTGCTACACTTCTGGCAAGAGAGTGAGCGGCACCTGACGGGGGAGGAGTACGCATAGGTACGTGGGGTGTAGTAAGTTTTTTTTCTGATAATTTCTTCGATGGTATTTTTCACGATCTACAACTAAGCGCAGGGCCATGTGAGATGGTTGCAGGGTCGGACCAATGCATTTCGGGCCCTTTGTCGCTATTGGGCTAGCGATGAGTTTAAGGATAAGTCCAGGAAGGCTCGAGAGTGCAGAGGGTCGAGGGGAAGTGCAGGCACAGCCAAGATAAAAACTTGCATTTAGCTAAATGCATGGTAAGTGTATGTAACTTTTATTTATATATTTATAATATATTGTTCGTACTAACACGTATTGACAGGAGCGCGAGACGGGGGTGCCGCCGATCCTTGCTGAGATCTGGAAGAGATGTCATAGGGACCCTTCTCAGCCTCAGTGGTGCAGTCAGGCTGCAGCCAAGCGATTGGTAAGTTTAGAAATCATTCATATTAAATATAACTATATGGATTGTCGAACTTACACGGTTTCCTTGTTTTGCAGGCTAAGTAAGGAAGTGCACACGGAAGGTGAGTTTATAAGTCATTTTATCATTTTCAATTCATAGTATTCAAGATATTTCAATTTCATATTACTGACTCTCTTTTTTATAGGCTCGCCATATTCGACGGAGTTGTCACTGGAGGGAGGGGAGACCTGCGAGGGGCAGCTCCACGCAGGCTTCTTCAGTGGGCACGACAGGTCGCCACGTCTCGCAGAGGGACATTGAGATGCAGTCCCTCCGACAAACTTTAGAAGAGAACCTCAGGCGATAGGAGGAGGCAGAATGCCAAAGGATCGCGATGGGGGCCACGATCTCTTCCTAGGCAGCAGTGTTGTTGCAGATGCGGGAAGCAATGGAGGTAACAAAATGAAAACTAAAGCTCTCATTAATTCAGCATAAATGACTTACTAATAGGTAACATTTAGTGTTTGCAATGACAGGCCATGGCTCTGGCGCAAGGTCTGGGGATCCATCTACCGACACTACCGGTCCTTCCAGGCGCTCCTTCTTCTGCGGGTTAGGTAATTTTCTATGTCAACTTAACAATTCTAGTTTTAACTCAATTTAACCAAAATAAAGCGAGGAAATGGAGTGACAGTGAATGATAGATAGAGTGAGAAATGAAGTTAGAAGTGGGAGGATGATAGAGAAAAAGGATTGAGATAGAAGAGAGAGGATACAATTAGATAGAAGAAAGAGATAGATAGAAGAAAGAGTGAGAGATAGTTAGATAGAGTGGGAGAGGAATGACGAGAGGGAGGGAGATTGGAGATAGAAGGAGAGGAAGAGAGAGGGAGAAAGGGAGATGTAGATTGAGATAGAGGGAGGAAGATAGAGGGAAAATGATAGCAATAGAGAGAGGAATGAAAGAAGAGAGGAAGAGAGTGGATCTAGATGGAGACAGAGGGAGAGGGAGGGAGAGATGTTGATGCATTTATATTCTAATTCTATGTTTTATTAATTGCAGGGATCTACGACGGCTGCACAAACTCCATTTTCATCGCTACCTCCACTTGGAATGAGGCGCGCTGACGACTTCGACTTCGGAGGTGGCTTCAGAGGTCAAACGGGCGAGTGAGCCCTTGTTTGGTTTGTTGATGGTGATGCGATGTATTGGCAATGTGTTGTGATGTGTTTTGTGACTGTTATGATGTGTTCTGTGACTGTTGTTATATATTGTCCGTTCTGTGATTCTGGCCATCGAGCCAGGTAGTATTTTCAGTTTTTTTTTAAAAAACTTATTTGCGACAGCTTTTTATACAGTCTCGTCGCAAATAAGGTTCTAGGTTGTCGCAATTAAGCCTCTGTTATTTGCGACGGTCTGGCCATCGCAAATAGCCGCATGGGTCCCGTAGGAGGACACGTGGGGCCCTGCCGGCTGAAATTATTTGCAACGGCTAGGATGTCGCAAATAGGAACTAAATTGCAATGGCCTAGCCGTCGCAAATACATGGGTGGGGCCCACTAGCCCCCCGGGAATAACTTGCGACGACTTTCGTAGGCCATCACAAATAGCCTTAATTGTGACGGTGGCTGTCGCAAATAAGCTTAATTGCGACGAATTATTTGCGATGACCAAAAACCGTCGCAAATAAGTGAAGCCGTCGCAAATAGCTCATTTGCGACGGTATTTACCTTATTTGTGTCGCAAATAAGTGGTAGCTTTTCACGTGCTCTTCGATCCTACAATTGGTATCAGAGCCACGAGGCTCTAATCTTTGTGATTTGCACGTGTTTTTGACTAATCATCATGGAGAAATACTCCGTCAAACCTTGTGTGTTTAGTGGTAATTATTTTCAGGTTTGGAAGGCACGTATGGAAGCCTTCATCCAGGCTCAAGGCTTCGCAATATGGGAGAAGGTATACAAGCCTTACGAAGTGCCATCAAACAATCAAGTTACAGCTACAAATCTGAGAGATGTCGACAACAACAACAAGGCTTGGAACTTGTTCATACAAGGATTAACTCAAAGCAACTTCAACCATGTTGCACACCTTAGATCTGCATATGATGTGTGGAATGCACTTTGTGACTACCACGAAGGATCCAACACGATCAAGGAGGTAAGGCAAGACATGTTCAAAAAGGAATACATGCACTTCAAGATGCAACCTGGTGAGTCTATTGATGACCTTTTTGCTCACTTTAATAAAATTCTCAGCAACTTGCGTAGTGTCAATGTTAGTTTTTCAGATGCTAAAAATGCTAGGCAATTGTTAAGTGCATTAGATATGTCAATTTGGGAGATGAAATTCACAAAAATTCATGAATCTACTGTTATTAGTACAGTTACTTTAGATGTGCTATATTCCAAGTTAAAAACTCATGAAATTGACATAATATCACGTAAGAACCCCAACAAGCCTATTGCTTTTGTTTCTCAACGTGACATGCCTAGCTCCGGTCAATCTTCATCTTGTTGTACACTTGCTTTGTTGTCCTCTATAACCCTTGAACAGATTGAAGAGTTTCCAAAGGAGGAGCTAGTACTTCTCTCTACTAGGTTCTCAAAAGCATTGCAAAATGTGAGAACTAGAAGGAGAGGAAGCTCCGGACCTCAACGATGTTTCGAATGTGGTAAGACATGACATTTTCGTTCAGATTGCCCTAAACTTTCAGGTCCTACTTCCCAGGATGAAAAGCAAACAAGAACGAAGCACTCCTGTGCAAAAGATACAAAGAAAAAAAGGGTTTTACAGGACGTCATTTGGTGAGCAGTTTTATCTCCGCACTTCAAGAACTTGGCTCAAGTGATGTGGAAATTGGAACTGACAAAGATGAAGATTATTTGGCAATCTTATGCTTCATGGCGGGCAAGTCAAGATCAAGTATGGAGGAGGCTGACACAACAGCGATAATGGAGAGGTATGTCCTACTTGTGAAGAAATGTGTGATGCTATTTCTCATGCCACTATTATATTTAAGAAAAAGGACAAAAAGCTTAGGGACAATGCTGTTAAAATTGAGTTACTAGAATCTCAAATTAATCGTTTGAAATCCTTGATTCCTAGTGATGATTCTTGTTCCACATGTGATTTAATATATGAACAATTGTCCTCATTAAGAAGTGCTCACACCTCCACACTTGATAAACTTCAGTTAGATATTGAAAAGAACAGAGAGCTTGCTGCACTTATTGATAGAAACTTGAAAGATGCTAGCTGTTCTACAATTGATTTGCATTGTTCTACTTGTGATGATCTTGATAAGAAACTACAAGATGCTATGAATGAAATTTCTATATTAAACAATGCTTTACGTTCTCATGAAGTTAAATATTGTTCCAATTGTAAATTAAAAAGAAAAACTTCATGTGAAAATTGCCTTGATTTGTCCAATAAACTTGATGACATGCATAGGACATTAGATCAGTTTTTTAATGGGAATCAGAACCTAAATTTGCTGCTGAAATCTTCCAAGTATTGCAATTATAAAACTGGTTTAGGTTTTGATTCTCATTCTCATGCAAAGGCTCATCCACCTAAAATTGTAAAGTCACTAGGAAGTGGTTTAATTTAAACAGTTCCTAAACAAAAAGATGTGGTTTTCAAATCTGCAGGAGCGTTGTCTCATTCGGTTTCAAATAAAAATGCTGCTTACTCATCTAGACATGAACACAAAGTTAAATTTCATTGTACCTACTGTGGTTGAGATGGTCATGTCATAGATTTTTGTTATAGACTAGCTAAACAACAGAAAAAGGAAAGAATGATTGCTAGATCTCATAACTTTCATGCAAAATTTGCTGCACTTGCTAAACTGAATGATAGGAACATGAAATCTGCTGTAATGAGTCAAAAACATGCAAAGTTTGCTCCCAAATCTACTGTTTTTCGTGCTACACATGTAACATCTCGTAGGATAGTAGTTGGGTACAAAAATCCTCAAGCTTTGGCTCATAAACCTACTGTTTTATCTCAGCTTTTGCATGTTATTCCTACTGGACGTCCTGTGACTCAGTACTGGATTCCTAAATGCCTTTTGACTAACCCCAGTATTGAGTCATCGACGTATTGTGCTTCTATGTAGGTTACACGCTTGAGTAAGGAGAACTTTTGGATTGTGGATTCAGGTTGCTCACGCCACATGACCGGTAACAAAGAATGGTTCTCCTCCCTCTCTTTTGTGTCACGTGTTGAGAATGTTACTTTTGCTGATAATTCTTCAACTCCTATAATTTCTATGTGTTCGGTTAGAGTAAATGATCACTACACTTTGAAGGATGTGGCACTTGTTAAAAATTTGAAATACAACTTGCTTTCTGTTTCACAATTGCTAGATGAAAATCTAGAAATTATGTCCAATAAAAACTGCTGCAAAGTTGTAGGTTCAAATAGTGAGCTTATTTTTAACATATCTCAGTTTGGAAGAGTTTTTAAAGCTGATTTTGATATGTCTTCCTCTAAGAATAGGTGTCTAGTTGCTAATGATTCAAAGGACTTATATTTTTGGCTTCGTAGACTTGGTCACATAGGTTTTGATCATCTAACGCGTGTTAGTGCTCTTGATCGCATACGTGGGCTGACTAAGCTTAAAGGGGACAAAGAAATTGTGTGGTCTTCTTGTAGACATGCCAAAACGGTTGTAGGTTCGCATACTTCTCACAATGATCATGACAACTGAACTGGGTCAACTTTTGCACCTTGACACCATAGGACCTTCACGTGTTCAATCCTTCGGAGGTAAATGATATGTTCTTGTGATTGTTCATGATTATTCTAGATACTCTTGGGTTTACTTTAGGGCATATAAGAATGAAGCTTTTAGTCACTTTAGAACTTTATTTCTTAGATTATCAATTGATCATCCAGGATCTTTAAAAGCAATTAGAAGTGATAACAGAATCGAATTTAAAAATCAATCTTTTGATCACTTTTGTGCTGAAAATGGAATAGATCATTAATTTTCTTCTTCATATGTACCTCAACAAAACAGTGTTGTAGAAAGAAAGAACATAACCTTTGTTGAGATGGCTAGGACTATGCTTGATGAATATCAAACTCCTAGGAAATTTTGGGCTGATGCGATTGCAACTGCTTGTTATGTCTCAAATCGTGTTTTCTTGCGCGCTAAGCTAGGTAAAACACCATATGAGCTCCGGTTTGAACATAGACCTAGTGTTACACACTTTTGGGTCTTTGGTTGTAAATGCTTTGTTAAGAAACATGGTAATCCTGATAAATTTGAACCTAGATCCGTCCATGGCATGTTTCTTGGTTATCCATCTTATACTAGAGGCTACCGTGTGCTTTTACTTAACACTAACAAAATTGTGGAGACTTGTGAGGTGTCTTTTGAAGAAGCTAGCCCAGGTACTAGCTCAAACATTGCAGGTCTAGATCCATATCCGCAGGGGGAGAGCAGTTTCGTTGAAGATGAGGAAGAGGTGGAGCTGCTGCCCGAAAATTCAGTAGCTAATGACATTGTTCCAGATCCTGATTTTGATTCACAGCCAGCACCGACGACCACCATTGCTGGTCCAGATCCTCCTCAAGTCACAAGCTCATCAATTTGTGATGAACATGAAGAAGAAGAAGCTTGTGAAGTGTCCACTCCCCTCCGAGTTCTCAAAAGTCATCCTCCACAACAAATTATTGGAAGTTTGCACGAACGAGTCACATGGTCTAGGTTCTGTGATCCAAACTCTCATGATCATTCTGCTTTTGTTGCTTCTTTTGAACCCAAAGATATATCACACGCACTTACTAATGAATCCTGAATTATTGCCATGCAAGAAGAGTTAGAAAATTTTGAAAGAAATAATGTTTGGAAACTTGTATCTCCACCTCAAGGTCACACTTTAATTGGAACTAAATGGGTGTTTAAAAAACAAAGTGAGGATGGGATTGTGGTTAGGAATAAGGCTAGGTTGATTGCTCAAGTCTTCACTCAAGTTGAAGGTCTAGATTTTGATGAAACTTTTGCTCCTGTTGCTAGATTAGAAGCCATAAGAATTTTGTTAGCTTTTGCTGCATCTAAAGGTTTTAAGCTATGTCAAATGGATGTTAAAAGTGCTTTTCTTAATGGCTAAATAGATGAGGAGGTTTATATCAAACAACCACTGGGTTTTGAAAATCTAGATTTTCCTAATCATGTTTACAAACTGTCCAAAGCCTTGTACGGTCTCAAACAAGCGTCTAGAGCATGGTATGGTACGTTAAAAACATTCTTACTTGAAAAGGGGTTTACCATGGGCAACGTTGATAAAACTCTTTTTTGTTCTTAAGCATGGCAATGACTCATTATTCGTTCAAGTGTATGTGGATGAAATTATGTTTGGTTGTGCTTCTCATGATCTTGTGTCCAAGTTTTCAGCTATGATGAGTTCAGAATTTGAGATGAGTATGATGGGAGAACTCACGTACTTTTTGGGGCTGCAAATCAAGCAAACCAAGGAGGGTACCATTGGGCATTAAACAAAGTATACAAATGACCTCCTAAGGCGTTTCAACATGGACAAAAGCAAGCCTCTTTGGACACCAGTGAGAACAGCAACAACACTTGAACTTGATGAAGATGGTGAACCCGTGAATCAAAAAGAATATAGAAGCATGATCGGAACACTTTTGTACCTCACGGCAACAAGATCGGACATACAATTCAGTGTATGTCTTTGTGCACGGTTTCAAGCCTCCCCACGTGCTTCACATCGCCAAGCCCTCAAAAGGAATCTCAGGTACTTACATGGAACTCAAGAATTTGGCATTTTTCTTCCTTCTTCCTCAACCGTTACTTTGAAAGCATTTTCCGATGCTGATTTTGGAGGTTGTAGGATTGATAGGAAAAGTACTTCCGGTGCTTGTCATTTTCTTGTTAATTCCCTAGTTTCTTGGTCCTCTAGAAAACAAAACTCGGTTGCACAATCCACAGCTGAATCTGAATATGTAGCTGCTGCTAGTGCTTGCTCACAAATTCTTTGGATTGTTCAAACACTTAAGGACTATGGGGTTAATCTAGATAGTGTTCCACTGTTTTGTGATAACACTAGTGCCATTTGAATTGCTAAAAACCCCGTGCAACATTATAGAACTAAGCACATTGACATTAGGTATCACTTTCTCCGTGATAATGTTGAAAAAGGAAACATTGTGCTTCACCATGTAGATACCGAACAAAAATTGGCTGACATTTTTACAAAACCTTTGGATTTCACTCGTTTTTGTTTTATTCTTAGTGAAATAGGGGTTATGCATCCTCATGGCTTACATTGAGGGGGAGTTTTGAAACTTGAGAAGTCTATGTGTGAATCTGAAATTAAAATAATATGAGCATAGTATTTCATACTTATATGACTTTGTGATTCCTTCTACGTGCTGAAAGTTCTTACTACATTACTCGTGTTATACATTTTGTAGTTTTTGCCATGTCTAGTAATTGGAATAATTACTTACACTAAATCTGGTCATGGTCGAACTTTCTTGCTGTTTTGAACTTGTTGCATGCTCACAAGTGCTTTTAATCATAAAGAATTAATCAAGTAATCAACTCACATAATGAGTTTTTATGAAAAAATATAAGTTGAGAAAAAAATCAAGAGAATATGCATGCATCACATTTCTTCTTTTGAGATGGCTTATCATTGCACTTATATATGAACTTGGAAGAAGTTGTGTATGACTAAAACCATGTCCTTAAGCTTCTGTTGTCAAATAACATAAGCTTGGCTTGGTTGGTTACAATAAGGCAGATGCACATATAATCTCTTTCAAATATCATATCATCAAAATTTGTGCTTTGAAAAATAATAAAATGCAGCAACAAGTGTCATGCCTTCCGGTCTTGAAATAGTTAAGTTTGTGAGATCATGACTTGCTTAAACTGAAAATTACATTTGATCTCTAGCATGGCTTACACTAGTTTATGTATCTCATTGATGTGATAGTGTAAGTTACTTGATAGTATGACTTGGATGAGCTTTGTTTATATGTATATGTTATCATATGCTCATAACATTTGAAATTTCACTATTGAACCTTTGTGAATAAATTTTCTAAGGGGGGAGATAATATGTGAATTTTTAACATTTTTAAAAATAAGTATGCAAGCATGATTCTTCTCAGGGTAGGATTTTGTTTTTCTTCTCATTTTATTTCTGTTTTACAAAGGGGAAGAAATTGGTTTCAAAACTTTTAATGTGAATAAGCTAATGTTTGGATTTTAAATGGTGTTGCCAATGCATTCATCAAGGGGGGATTGTGAGACCTATGTGTGGCGAATACAATGGCTTTGACAATAAAAGTTTTGAATGCTGCCATAACATCTTTTTAGCAAGGTCCGACTCTAGCTCCGGGCTTCTTCAAGGTCTGACAATAGGTCTGATATTCGTTGTCTAGGTCCGGCATGTTTTTGGGTAGCTCCGGTGAGCTTTGTCTTTAGCTCCGCCATGTCTTTGATAGCTCCGGCATGTCTTTGTTAAACTCCAATATGTTTTGATAGGTCCGACTTATGTTGGTTAGCCCTGACATGTTTTTCTAGCTCTGGCTTTTGTGTTGACTAGTTCCAACTAGCTTTGGCAAGCTCTGGCGCTAGGTTGTACTGGCTTTGGTAAGCTCCGGCACTAGGTTGTACTGGCTTTGGTAAGCTCCGGTTAGCTTTGGCAAGGTTCGGAGCTTGATCGCAATGTTCCTGCTTTTACTGTGAATTGTCTTGAACTTGCTTTACATTGATGGAATGATTGCTTAGTATTCATTTGCTATGTTTTTGTGTGTTTTGGTGGTTATGGTTGATATCATTTTGCTATGTTTTGCAACATGCTTATGTGAGGTGCTCACGTAAGGTGTTGTAGTTTCAGAACTAACGTGAGTCAAGTCGAGGACTTGTGCTTGAAAGTATTGGTTGTTTATTCATGTGCAAGTGTTGCTTGAGTTCAAGACATGGCTGGTGATGGGATCCATTGAACTAGTATTAGGGAGAAGATGAGGTTCAACAACCAAGTTCAGGAGGAATTGTGGTTGAGTTGATCGGGAGGTTGCGCAGTATGTTTGAATCAAGAACAATGCATATGAAGGTATTGTGGATGTCAATGAAAGATGTTTGCACGTGTGCAAGGAGTGCATGAACGTGGCTGCATGGTTCCAAGGCGTGGTGAAGATATGTGGACGTAAAATTTTGTTGAAAGGTCGAACTGACTAGGTTATGGACTCAGCCTGTGGTTGAGTCGTGTTTGACTCAAATATGGAAATATTTGAGTTGGTTATGATAGGATTTCATGTGGGTCAAGAATTTGAGTTTTTTTAGGAATGTGGGATACATTCCTAAGGTGTTTGAAAGTCTCAAGATTGCTTCTATCTGTGTATAGAAGAGTCCTAAGCAGTTATGGAAAGTTTTGATTCGTGATTTGAGTAGGATTAGAGTCGTAGTTGAGATTGGGTTGGCCTAAGGTCTTGTTATATAAGCAAGAGAATCCTAAGCTCGTGGGTGACGACTTTGGGGTTGTTCCTCTTGTTTTCTATTGAATAAAGATCGTAGTTTAAAGGAACTTTTGTGCCTTGTTCGTCGGACTTGTTCCAGACAAGTTTTTCTCGTCGAGTTTTCTGCACAACACTACCTTTCTTTAGTGGTTTTATCATAACTAAAGTTTTACAGATCCAATTGATGTGATTCTTTTTGGTTTGTCTTCACAACTTGATTATCTATCATCTATTAAAATTTCTCGGTCATTGGATTTGTGGTTTCTGATCTATACGAGTTTCTTTGCAGCGTTCCAGAACTGTTTTTCTCGGGTAGGACAGATTGACCTTTGTTTGATCTTTCAATCATAACTTGAGTTTCTCTCGATGGATTTGAGTGATTCTTGTTGTGTCGTCTTCGTGACTTGATTCTCTCTGATATATATTACTTTTTTCACGGTGAAACACGTTTAGATTGTTTTTTCTACATAAGATTTTTTAATCTACCATTCACCCCCTGGTAGCTTTTCACGTGCTCTTCGATCCTACATGTGTTCTCGGTTGCACTTGCAGGGATTAGCCTTCTTGGCAAGGTCAATCGTGTGCAGCACGGTTGAAAACAAACGGAGTGGTGGTGTAGTAATTGCAGAGGTTTTCATGTTCTACTCAAGAGCCTCGAATCATCAACATCGAGATCTCCATCAATCGACTTATTCATTACCTTTCAGAAGATCGGGCCTAAACCTTCTCATCACCCTCGTACATGTCCGTTTTTGCTGCGGACTAGCCCGTTTTTCTCTTTGTACCGGACTTGTCCGGTCCATTGTGGACTAGTCCAGTATCCCGATTCCTTGAAATTTTGCCAAGTCCCTAGACTTCTTCGGACTTCTCTGACAACTAGCGGACTTGTCCGTTTTCCTCTCTGACTAAGTTTGGACTTGTCCGATTTAGTCCAGACATATCCGATTTCTCTCTGACTAACTTCGGACTAGTCCGTCCTAGTGTGGACTTGTCCGGTGATCGCGATTCTGAGTTGATCTTTTGTTTCAGACGTGTTTTGAGTTTCACCATAAGTGGGCCTGAGGACGTCGTGTCTAACCCCTTTTGAGCCCATGTGGGACCACAAACCGGCCTCCACCCACCCCAAACTCAAAATCCATCAAACCCTAACCCTCCACAATTATATAAACAACCCAACATCCCAACTTTACATTACTTTGCCACTTTCAAAACACACACAAACCCTAGTTCGTGGTAGCCCCCATTAAGGAGGGAGAAGGAGATACCGAGCAAGAAGAAGAAGAGGAGGAAACGAAAGAGGATCAAGTGATCAAGATCTCCATCAAGTTTTCGTTCTCCATCAACAATTCACCTTCAAGTTCTCTTCACCAACCCTAGATCATCAAGATCCAATTGTTGCCTCAAAAACTCTTAATTCTTTGGAGTTCTAAACACCTAGTATACCTTCTACTTCCTCTTTCTCACGTGAATTCAACCCCGTTCCTCCAAATTCACGTTGATCTAGAGAAACCCTAGCTCGCTATTTCTGTGTAGGGCGGACTAGTCCGGCCCTACAGCGGACTTGTCTGGCCTCTAGATCCAACTACGGTTAAATTAATTCTAAATTTAATTGAATCAACTTGAACCTGTTAAAACTTGTTAATAACCATAGTAAAAGATTAGTGAACATTAATAGTAACTCATTAACTAGTTTTGCTTCACATTTTCATTAATCATGCATGTCATGTCATATTGAGTAATATATGTGCACTTATTAATTGTAATTCCTATCTTGTATGTTTATTGCACGGTTTAGACGGTTTTGTGCAAGAGAGAGCTGCGGAGGACCTCCAGCACCAGGAATTTGAAGTCTTTGATCCTAATCAAGCCAAAGAGAAAGGCAATTGTCCTTGAACATATTCATCATGTTTCGACAATATTTTTTTATTGAAAATAGTATGCTTGTGTCAATTTGATGAGAATTCCTATGATGGGAAGTTTACTAGCTTTGTTTAACCACCCTTGTCACCTGGAATACATAGTAGGGAGTCGGGAAGGGTTTTTACCTTTTTGCTTTGCTTAATTAATTGGGATGGGAAAACAACTATACCATTTAATTATGCATTAATGAGATTATGGTTAATATGAATTGGTTAATATGAGATGGTAATGGGTGATCTAAGCAAGCCTAGTATGCGGATCGGTTGGAAGATATGGTTGTTCCTCTTGCTTTAGATCTATGGACCGATTCATGAAGTGACCATCCAAAATTTATAGTGCCACCACGAGGCCAAGTATGGGTGCGACATAGCTGATTAATTAGGGTATTGCTAGTATTGCCCGGATCATTTGGCGCACCGGGGAAGGGGAGTCAGATTGGGTTTGGTTTTGAGACAGGACTCCCTGTGATCCGAATGGCACAAGAAGGGGCCCTTGGTTGAAGATGTGCTCAATTGGAGGCATCGCCACCGGTGAAACCTTAGTGGGTCCGTACATATTAGTAGTCTCTTTGTAAAGGTTATTTTGTGATCTCTTGGCCACACACCTAAGGAAGTGTGAGACGGAATAATAGAGGTTCCATAATCATTGAAAGGTGATGAAAAATCACGAACATGTAGGTAAAGTGGTACAACCTCTACAAAGTGTCTTAAAAACTATCATGATAGTTGTGCTTCCGGTCATGAGCAACCTGGACCCTCACATGATTAGAGGGAAACATAGGATTTGGGATGGTTTGGTACTGGTTATGGTTGATAATATGGTTATGGTTGGTTATATATGGATTGGATTATTGCATTGGATATGGTTTATTGTAATGGTGAAATCTGGTATATGGATGATGGTAATGAAATATGGATTTGTATTATGGTAACTACATGGTTTATGATCGGTTTACATCACATACATACAATATATTGCTTTTCAAATGTTTTAATGTACTTATCAGCACTTAGCCTTTATTGTATTCATAATTTAAATCAGCTACATGTCATACTTTCCCGCACTTACTGAGTACGACATGTAATCACCCTTGCAATTCCCCCCACCAACAGTTGCAGGTTAGGATTAGGAGTATCACGACGTTAATGAGGAATCCTAGGCTGTGTGTTGCTGTCAGCTTTGACAGTGGTGTTGCTTGGAGCTGCGCTACCCTTATGCTTATCTTGCTTAGTTTGTTTAATTAGATTATTTCCGCTACATTAGTTCAAACTTGTCATTAATAAACATTAGAGTTGTAATTCGAGGATATTATGATGTCTGTAAAAAAAGTGGTTAATTATTTTTGTCTTATGGTACTTATCTGTTTATCATTTGTGAATGCATCCGTGTATGTGTGCTGAATGTCTTGGGCACACATATGCGTTCACTTGGTTCTTTTTCGGAATTTGGTGTCACAAATTGATATCAGAGCCAGGTTGACCGTAGGACGCAACCTAGATAGAATTGACACTTTAGAGCACATAGGAACACTAAGATGTTGATGTGTTTTGCTTGGTGTGTTGTTTGCTATGTATTGCTACTTTTGTGCTTAGTAGAGGATTGTGGGATGCTATAGCATTGCCATGTCCACATAGGCTAGTATAGTTAGTTGCTTAGGTTCATATCCTTTAATGCATATAGTTGGGGATGTTTTCTAAATTCTTATCTCTTGCTTTTCTTCAAATGGTGAGGACTCGCAACCAGAGAGATGCCAATGATGATGAGGAGAATAATGGAGCACCTCAGAACAACAATGGGCAAGGACCTGTTCAGGGAGCTATCAACCTTGAGCAACTATTGGCTATGCAAAACCAGCTCATGCAGACCATGATACAGACTATAGGATAGTTGCAGGCTGGCAACAACAACAATCAGCCTCACATGCCTCCACCGCCTCCCCCACCTCCTCATAACCGATTGGGAGAGTTCATGAGAACCAGGCCGCCGACTTTTGCTCAGGCTGCTGACCCTATGGATGTCGATGATTGGCTCAAGTCCGTGGAGAAGAAACTTGCAATAGTCCAATGCAGTGACCGGTAGAAGGTGCTATTCGCATCTTACCAACTTATTGGAGCATCTGACGATTGGAGGAACTCTTTGTGCAACGCCTATGAAAATCAAGAGAGGATTACTTGGGCTGAATTTAAGGAGACCTTCTGTTCTCATTATATGCCCGAGGGTATTATGATACTAAAGAGGCAAGAATTTGAGAACCTGAGGCAAGGAAGATCAATTGTGGGTGAATATATCAATAAGTTCACTCAACTCTCAAGATATGCGCCTGAGGAAGTGAGCCGGGACAGCCGGAAGCAAACTTGTTCATGAGAGGCTTGAACAATGAAATCCAAGTACAATTGTTGAATTGTTATTATGCAAACTGCAAGAAGCTAGTGGACAAAGCAATTGTTGTGGATAATAAGTTTCGTTAGATGGAGCTAGATAACAAGAGGAAGGCGCCATATAAGGACATCAACAAGGAAGTAATGTGTGCCCTCACTTTTCACCACCCAATGCGCCTTATTACAGCTCTTCTGCTCCTGTACAACGCTCTGGTTATGCATCGTGCCCAGCTCAGTTTGTGCAGCAACGCCCTGTCATGCAAGCACCTAGGCCTCCAATGCCTTTTGCACCTCGTACCAACCTTCCTGGTGCAAATGTTCAGAATCAAGTTTGTCCCAATAATTTTTCTGCAGTTAGGAAGTGTTATCCATGTGGAGAAGCAGGACACTTTGCAATTCAATGTCCTAAGTCAAGCCTTGGTCAACGAAGCAATGCTCTGAGACAAAACCAAAGACCGAAAGGAGGAGAGCCACAAGGCAACCGTGGACAGCAGAATTTTGCTTGTGGCAATGTGAACCATGTCCCTACGGAGGAAGCACAATAAGCGAATGACGTGGTTATTGATATGTTTCTCGCAAACTCTAACCCAGCTACATGTGAACAACAGATAAGATCACTTGAATTAACAATAGATGTTGTGAATTTACACGTGAGAAACAATTTGCAACTCAAGTTATAATATTGATCAACTATGTGTCGTAATCAATTAAGATGCAAAAATAAAGAAGCACGCGAGACATCGATTTTTACCGAGGTTCAATCTCACCAAAGAGATCTACTCCTCGTTGTGGAAGCCCACACAGGGTCGGGTCTATTCAAACCCTTTCCCTTGTCAAGTCACCACACAAGGCCAACTTGATCCCGCTTTCACGGGCAATCACGAGTTTATGGGGCAACCACACACGTTGAGGTCTCCCACAAGAATTACAACGAAAAGATGATCAAATACACATGAAAATATTACAAAGAGGAGCACGAGTGTAAAGATATCAAACCCCAAGAACTCAAAGTTGTGTGGACAACGATCTCCCAACCCCAAATCTGAGTGTTCAATTGATTTTCGCCTTTTTGCACTTTAGATGCGTGGGGAGATGTGTTTTGGGGCTCATAGGACAAGTGGCGGCACTAGGGTTTGAGTTCTCAATAGTAGAATACGTGAATTGTGTTTGTGGGGCTGTGGATCTCCTATTTATAGAGTTTCTGAAGAAGTTACCGTTAGATATCCCAAGGACTGGACTAGTTCGTATTGGGGACCGGACTTGTCTGGTGTGCTGTGTAAAAGTCGGCGTGAAATGTGAAGCACACTAGAAACCCTAATTGTGTGAGGTACAACGGACCAGTACGGTTGGTGTCCGGACTTGTCCGGTACAAACTGAAATTAAACTCCAGAGAGTTGAACGGATTAGGCCGATCGAAGAGCGGACTTGTCCTATGCTATGTGTTATTGAACATCAGAGAGTTTAACGGACTAGTACTGTCCTGTGGACAGACTTGTTCGGAGTGTAATGAAAAGGGTTTACAGAGACTTGAATGGACTAGTCAGGTCTAACATCGGACTAGTCCGGTGCACTGCGTTATGTGGTTCTAGAAAGTTTATCGGACTAGTCCGTTCCATTGTCGGAGTAGTCCGGTGCACAGTGTATTTGGACAACAAAGAGTTGAACGGACTAGTCCGGCCCATGAATGGACTAGTCCGGTGCTCAGTGAATTTTTATGTGTTTTTAAGATCTTACCTCTATGCTAAGACTTTAGCTCTTGGGATGTGTCTCTCACACACATCCGATACATTTAAATCTACTTTGCGCTTCTGTTGTCAGTTGGACTTTTCTCTTTTGTACACCACTTCATTTTTCACCTTTTTTAGTGCCAAACTATCTCATTTTTCTTAACCTGTAGTAGGATCTCATTTGTTTTTCATCAATCGTCCAAAACCCAAATGAGATTGCCTAGATGCACTTTCAACCGAAGCTTCTGCCGGAGCTTCAGCCACTTGTGGCACTGACGCTGGACCTTCTTCCGCCGACTCCGAAACCGTCGGAGCTTCCTCAAGTACTTCATCCACGTGGTCCCGCGCTACCACGGGATCTTCTGGCATCGGCACTGGACTTGTCTCCACTTCGGCCGACGCCGGAGCTGTTGTGTCGTCTGCCACCACCATTGGGGGAGAGGCAGGAGCCGAGGTGGGAGCTTCAGCCGAGGTAGCCTCCAACACAATAGTAGGCATTGGAGCTGCTATACTTGCTCTCGACGTTCTGCAAGCAGAAAGTAGGGAATTCAACACAAGGCAAGAAACAAAATCAAGACAAAAGCTAAAGAGCTGACCCTTACCTAGGGGCATTATTGCTCCAATCGGCGCGGATCTTCTTCCTCGAGTGCGTTGAGCTAGAGCCCGCTGTTGTCGTTGTGGCGGATGCTCCAAGCCCCGAACCAGGTGATGAGGCATCCTCCGGTGTTGCCATGTCTAGAACCTCCATCATTGAAGGAATTACTTCGGACCCAGAGCCCTCTACTAGCACTGGGGCCGGAGTCGACTTGCCAAAGCCAGCGCCCTCTATGGGCACTGGAGCCGAATATCCAGCAGGAGCTGGGGGTACGACCACTACGAACCTAAGCCGAGGCTAAGGGGTCACTCCTATCGGAGCTTCCCTCACACTGCTCCTATCACTCCTTGTCAGCTTCCGCTTGCTACTTGGAACTTCAATGGGAGCTTTCTCTTTGCCTTGGCTAGAGATTGATTTCTTGGGAGGTGAAGCTGCAGGACCTTTGGCTTTGCCACTGACTGGCGTAGGTCTGGAGCCTTCATGGGAGAAAGGAGCTCTGGGGATCACAATCCCCACCGTAGGAGTGATCTAATGCTTGTCCACGTAGGCCAAATGATCAAGCGCTGGCATCTTCTTCCGCAGCTCCCACCTGATCTCTGGCACCATGTTCAGGGCAGGAACTTTGCCAGAGGTGTCAGATAATCAGGGCGAATGGCTCTGTGGAGCATCTTTTGGATATTAAGCTTCAAAGCCTTTTCATCCAAATTGGACCCGATACCAGTCTCAATCTGGTATGGATCCATCTCACCACCAAATGCCCATGCAAGGCATTCCCTCTACTTTAGCAGACCCCATCGGTTGGTCAGGAAGTTGGCGATGGCCATCAGGGGAGTCACCCCTCCTTCAATGCACTCTCGGATCCTTGTGAAGATTGCGTTGTACTCCTGATAGCGTCGGAACCACCTCCCAAGCATCAATGTCAACTACCGGAAAGCTATCAAGCAGCTTTGCATGTCGTGGCGATCCACGGTGATCACCACCCAATCCTTCTTCCAGTCGTCCCACTTCCTAGAAGGGAATGTCTTCATATACTTGAGGGGTGAGTTATTACGCTTCACAAAGTAGTATAAGCCAAGAAATTCATTGCTCTTCCCGGTTGCGTGGACCAGGAAGAAGGTCCAGAAAAGATCGATGCAGGGCGGCACACCCACCCACATCTCGCAAAAGTGGACGAATATCGCCACTAGCAAGAAGGAGTGGGTGTCGAGGTGATGAAGGCAGACCGTAGAAGTCCAATAGCATCAGCAAGAAGTTGGATAAGGGTGGGATGATCCCCACCATGGTGAACGCCGTGAAGCAGATGACCTCGCTGGGGTTCTCCTTCTTGAAGGGTAACTTGCTAGCGCGAATCATGTTGTTGAAGGAGTCGCTCGACCACCCCATGTAGGTGCGAACCCTCGATAAATCTTCATCTTTCTTGATCTTGCTGTGAGGAAGACCCAACTTCATCGCCTCAAAGTGGAGCAGAAGTGGAAGAAAGGTTGCAAGGGTAGAGAGCTCTAAGCGCAAGATCAAATGAAGGCGTAAAGAGTTCTCTCCCCGTGTGGACTTTTTACCTTTATTAGCCTCTGCAACGCTTGGATGGAAGCTACCTCCAGACCCGAATCTCAAATGACCTCATCAATTACAAGGGGATCCGAGTCCACTTTGTTAAAAAAAAGTCGCACCAAGCGAACCATTGTCATGATGGAAAGTTGGATGAACGAGGGTGGCAGCCTGACAGTGCTACAAATATCACGCTGGGAACCGATATGAATTTCGTATTTGGAACTGGCAACCTTCAATTGTGTGAGATCCGCACGCCAGGATCCCACTCACCATATCAAGAAGGCCACGCGGCGATGACATAACTGTGTTCCGCCGTCCCAACTGCCTAGGAAAAGATTTTAGAAGCAGCAATGTTGGAAACAAAGATGGCCTCACCTCTAGTAGTATAACCTCACCCAGAGGGTCTCTCCCAGAGGTGGGCCCGGGGCCCACTGTCGGTACCCTATGTACTGGGTACCCCCTGATACCGCACCCAAAACCAAGGAGTTCCTATGTCCGAGATGAAGACTTGCGAAGGCAACACGCATCCTGCAGCACTAGGCCCACCACCCTAATTTGTGTAGTTCCGGTGCTACCATGTGTCCTGCGGGGCTGGACCTACGTCCCTCCACAGGGAAGCTCCAGTGCCGCCACATGACCAGTAGCCCCGTACCTAACCCCTAGTAGAGGGAAGCTCTGGTGCCGCCATGTGTCAAGTGGCTCCGGACCTGCCTCCCCATAGAGGGAAGCTCCAGAGCTACCACGTGTAAGACCTACGGACCTAAGACAGGAACAGGAAGACCACATGATCTCCAATGGCTCGGACGTTCAAGAGGCTATTAAACTGCTGTTACAAGACTTGGTTAACACGTCATTAATGTTGTATTAATGATGCACGATCAAAAGGCTATCAGGACTGGTAAAGCCACCATTAAGGCACGTTATCACATTGTTAATCACCCATAACACCAATACATCGTGTATAGGGTGTTAATGATAGCCGGGGCCACTTGTCCTGCCAGGCATACACTGTAACGACCATACCTTAGCATATTAAAGGGTTGCGTTGTACGGTAGAATGCATATAAGCTAATACGCATACAAGCAACCCCAGACACTCACCACATACTCAATCAACAACAACCCTGTGGAGTAGGGTATTACACTAAGGTGGCCCGAACCATGTAAAAACTTTTGTGTCAGTATCTTGTTCGTGATCTTACGCTCGCCCCATTCGAATACGAACTGTAAAAGTCCGTTTTTCGGAAGAACAAAAACGCAAAAATGTGAACTTAAAAATTTTGAAAATGGACTTGGAAATCCAAACTCACATGAACCATATGAGTTAACCAATGTTCACTTAAAATAGGGACTTGTTAAAATTTACATACAGAACATGTTTGCTAATGTATATTGGAACTGAAGGTGTAAAATCCTTAATTTCCAAGTATTCACATTTTCAATGAAAAAAATTAAAGGAGAAAAGAAAACAAAATAGAGAGAAAGAAAAAGGAATTATTCCAACCCTAAAATGGGACATTCAAAAATATTCAAATCTAAGGACGCAAATTTTTCCATGACCTTCTAATATTCCAAATAGACTCTTGGTAAAGTTTCAAAATTTTTGAAACACGTTTCCCATTTTTTGGACACGTACTAAGAGTTTAATCAGAGTCGACTTCAAATTTAAACTTTGTACTTAACTTTGTCCAAATCCATTCCAAATTTTTCCTGAGGTCCCTTATGGTTTAAAAAGGTTACCTCTAAAGTTTCAAGATTTTTGAACCTAATTTACCATTTATTTCATTGAATCAAGTATCACTGCTTGAATTCAAATTCAAACCTGACTCCGAAATGCAACTTGCTCAGTTTTGAAATCTGATTGCACCATAAAATTCCTCACATTTTATTTGGTCATTGGGCCAAAGTTGACTATTTTTGAAGCATGTTTGCTAGCCCTATTTGAATTTTGGAAAGAAAGAGGGAAGTGGGTCCCACAGGTGGTCCCCACCAGTCAGGTCGGGACCTCCTCCCCTGCCTCCACGCAGACGCATGCAGCGCCACTGCGGTGGACAATGACGGTCCTTATCCTAGCGCCCGACTCCTTCTTATCCCACTCCCGCACGCCTTGCCCCCGGCTGCGCACCCTCCCCGCCGATCGTGGTCCTCGCCGGAGCCGCACCACCCCTCACCGCTGCGGTGTCGCCCCGCACCCGTGCACCGCCCGCCTCCGGGCCGTCCCCACGCTCGGCCGCCCACAGCGCTCCGCCACCCCACGCACCGCTGACGCCGGTACTCCACCTCCTGGCCACCACGGCGCCGCGCTGCTGCCGTCCCGTGCTTGACCGTCAGCCCGCGCGCGTCGCCCCTACACCTTGCCCCGGCGCTCCGCCTCCCCGTGCTCCCAGCTGTCCAACTGCTGCGCGCAGCTCTGCCACACGCCGGCCGCTGTCGGCGCCTTGGTCGCGCCTCCCCATGCTCCATGCCGCCCACTGCCAAGCGCATCCAGCCCTACTGTCACCCCCGGCTGCCCTGCTCGTGTCGTGCCCATGCCGGCGACGGTCACCCACCCTCGTCGTTGTCCAACACCTCAACCGGTGGTCGACACCCGGCATCGTCACCCCGTTCCACACCGTGGCTATGTCTTGGAAGCAAGGCAATTTTTTGGTGTGATAGATAAAATTCGGTAACACACCTTTGACACAATGGTATCGACAACTGGTCCAAGGTTAGCTCTTATTTTGCAAGAGTGATTGGATCAGTGAATACAACCAAGGTGTTCGATGAAATGGTTACAAGGCGAAACTAAGTGTGTTGCTGTTCAATGCTGGTCTATGGATGCAGGTCTATTCTGGGGTGGCAATCGACAAGGACATGTGCCAAGGTGCTCTTGGAATGTTGATGAAGTAACCGAATCATGTACACACCCAAGATGTTCGGTGAAATGCCTACAAGGTGAGCGTTGCCCTGAAAAACCTTGCTTGACGTCACCGACGTCCGTTCGTCGTGATCGCTAAGGGTACTCGTGTGTCGTCAAGTCGTACGTCCAGTTTTCGCATTGATATCATTCCTATAGGAGTCCCTAAGCTGACCTCTTGTGTCGTTTGTATCACGTTGGCCTGTCCGTGCATGCTCGTGATGCTCCACCATGAGCCGTGTCGACGTCGTTGACCATATGACATCGTCGTGGCGCTCCCAGCCGTCATTGTGTCCTGGCATCGAGATGAAGGATGCTTGTGATGTGTGTGGTGCTGAAACACCAGCACGACTCGTCCTACAATGGTCGTTTAGCCCAATTAAGGTTTAGTCGAGGCGAGACTCGTCGAGCCCTGGGTGTAGTTAGGGTGCTCGATGAAATGCCTTCTAGGTCAAACCAGGTGTATTGGTGATCACCGATGACCTGGAGTAGAGGTATGCAAGAATGTTGCGACCAACAAGGAGAACTAGACCAAGGGGAACCTTGGATAAGAGTTCCTTGGTTGTGTCGAGGATGTTCTCTAACCGATCACAGGATTGGTTAACTTGGTGTACCACTTCATCAACGACAGGTTCGTCGAGTTGCTTATCAACAACCTAGTCGACATCACTAGCCTTAAGACTCACCAGGTGGTGTTCGGGATTCCGCTCACCCCATTGACGAGTCCGGGTTGTTGTGGACGTCGCTAAGACGATCTTCTAGAGATGGCAAAGCATGCCTTCACGGCAATGTCTTGCATCATGTTTAAGTCCCAAGAGCTTATCGAGCTCACCTCAACAAGCTTGCGGGAGACACTACATTAGTGTCGTCGTGTAAGCACTTGAACGATGCTCAAGAAGCTTGCTGTAGAAACTACTTTACCTAAAAGTCATTTGAACGTTTTCTTGGTACTCATGCTAGGTTAACAGTGCTTGTAATGACTTCTTAAGTCCAAGCCATGTTGGTCTCAATTCAGTCCCAAGTGTCGTTAGGTTCCATCATGGTTCATCCTAAGTCGGGACCCTACGATAGCACTGCTCACTTAACTAGGTTTACTCCTTTATGAGTTAAGTAAAGTTCATTGGTCGATTGTTAAATTGCGACCTTCGTCTTGTACACTCCACTCATACTCAAGCTTTCGATGTCCCACCTTAATTTTTGGGTCGTCCTTACACTTCCCCACCCAACACTTCTTCATCATTAAGATTTGTCAATCTCGCGTGGCATAGCTTGAAGTGCGGTGTGCTAAGTTGCAATGTAGCTTTATGTTGTACCTCTCAGTTCATACCGACACTTCTATGTCCACCTTGACTCATCCTCTGGTTACCCCCACAACAGAGGCATATTTGTCCTTCCTAGTCAAACTCCTCGTTCTTAAAGATTACACAACCCCATGGGGTCTATTATTAAACTACTTAATTACTTATATGCATATCATGTCGATAGGAACGTGATGATAGGTGATTGACGAGAAGTTTCGCTTGGAGGAGAAGGCCAGGGTGTCCACTTGAAGTCCTTGGCGGAGTCAGCACAGAAGGACCATTAACAAGTGACATATATTTGAGTCGCAAACTAAGGCAAGCCCCGGTTTGCATTTAAGAGCTTTTCAAAGTTTTCCAGTTTTATTCACTTACATCTCCATTTGATATTGTGCATTACATATAAGGTGTTTGATGCTCCACTTGCATGACCACAAATCCCAGGGTTTGGTTGGAACGAGTTACAATTTGACCTGTAGTAACTGCTTTGCTAATGCATAGGAAATCCGGTAGAAGTCGAGTAGTTGGAATCTACTCGCGAGAGATGTAGGACATATATCACAGGATTGGTTAGATAAAAGATAGCATAATATAATGAAATGGAGATCGGGCAGGGGATGGCTAGGAAGCAGCGAGAATTGAGTCTCGGTCGCATAGCCCTGCCTGTGTCGCTTGAGGACCGTGCCGTATGCGGCACCTTTGGGCAAGCTTGAACTGTACCGGTTGCATAATAGTATATGGGCCCATTAAACTGATGTAACTCCAGACTGTAGTGTGGAGACTCCTCGGTTGTCCTTGAATGGAGATGCGAAGGCATAAAGGTGTAAATCTTCTAGCGGGCAACTTCGACGTGTCCGTGTAGGGGACCTTTTGCTCGGGATGAAGAGGTTTGTCGACATTGGGGTCTTGGTTGAAAGGTGGCCACGTATGACGCGGGGAGGAGAGCACGTATGTATCTCCCATGCGGGTGTGCGTGTCGTGCAGTCCGGGTGTGTCCTGATTGCAATCACTGTCCCTCGCGGTAATAGAGTACCACTTGTTCGTCGTTGTCGTGAAGTAGTAAATACTAAAGAAGCCAGGAAATTATATTGTATTGAATTATAATTGCTTTGCAAGCTTGTATGATTTAGAGATAGCAAAATTAAAGTTTACAATTTCCCCATACTTTAGCTGTAATGGCATTATGTGCCCTGAGCATGTCATATCATCGGCAAAGCGTTTCTTGTTTGATTGTGGAGCCCATGATGTGCCGTGCCTGGAGAATGTCATTTGCTACTTAAAACCTGATTATAAGGATCCACTTGTAGGCGAGTCTATTTATGCTATTCCTTACCTATGATTAGACTTTACACTGCATATGTCTAGTGAGACGGGCGCGTCTTGCTGAGCCTTATGCTCACGTTTGCGCATTAACGATTTTTGCTGGTATTAGTTTTATTTCTGCTGTTCAGGTTGTACATGAGACTCGAGGTCTTGAGATAAATCTCATGTGAGCCACGCCGCTGCTGAATGTTTTCATGTTGCTAGTGAGAAGCGTCCTAGGGCATGGACGTCTTCTCTCCTGCTTAGTTAGGTGAGATTATGAGTATGTATTTTTCCGCTGCGTGTGTACCCCTGTGGTACACTCTTTTGTAAACTCTTCTTATTATGAAATGAAAACTTTATATTTTTTGGTATCCTTTCCGTGTGTGCTGTTAGGTGCCGCATCGCACGGCACCACCCAATGGGATCCTCGGAGGTGTGGAATCCGGTCCCCACACGAACCTCCACGGACTACGCTTTAGTATTATCGGGGGAAGTGTTGTTGCTACACTTCGACAGACGTCTTCACTAGTGCTTTGCTAACAATGACTCAAGACGGTCACAGGATGATGCTTTGGCCAGGACGGAGAGTAGTGATGGGACTGAGTCCTCCACCCGCTCGCCCTCACTAGTCCGTACACGAAATGCAATCATCAACCTTCACCTAAACCTAGACACCCGGAATGTCTCCGAGGCTATTGCGACCGCGATGCGGGTCAGAGTCCTAACGACACCTTCCTTGCGTACATACGGAACTTTTTCAAGATTCTCAACGGGTTTCCCAATGATGAGATGGACGTCATCAAATCCCTTCTCTTGCAGATCGCTCATCGCCCACAGACGATAATCCAGCTCGCCTTAAGCCAGGAGAACGCTCGACCACACCTCCCGCTCCTCCCCAGGCCTAGGAATGGTCGCGTGCGGCCCCGACATACCGATGACCAAATATGTTGGCCCCAGGATCCAAAAAGGCTAGGCACCCCTCCAAAAGAGAAAGGAGCGACGATTCGGACCCAAGGTAGCTGTAGCCGCCAGCACCAAGAGACGAAAGCGGTTGAAACACCTACCAACCACTTTGAAAAGGTGCTCGAGGCACCCTACGTCCATCACACTTTCCGGTCAAGCATGCTCTAAAAGAGTGCATCCTCCTTCAAAGTTGTTCTCAACGAGAAGATCGGCATAACATGAAGGAAAAGGAAAAGGTCGACCACCTCAGACTCCGAGCTGGAGGAGCCCGACCTAAGACAATACGGAGGTTGTCCCATGACCCAAGAAGCTGACATCACAATGTCCGCACATGTGGCCGGAATACACGGCAAACGGCGGGAGGCGACCTCGATGTCCCCCACGAGGAGGACTCCCCAAACCAATCTGCAGCAAGCCCGCACCCGGGCACCACCACACCACCAACCGAGATCCGCAAGATGATTCCTCCGCTCGGGCGTAGCGCGGCGTGCCGCTTCAAACGGAGATGGTCGGCGACCGAATGCATCAGACGCACCACCCGGGGAATGAACACCTTATTGATCTTTGCAACGAAAAAGCATGGTCTATAAAAGCCGCAGTCTTGGTCACCCACTCATCTGAGTGATTCCAATTCTTTTTCCAACCAGTATATATCCAGTTGGTTCTTCACCCATGTCTGAGGGTATAGATTAAAATCAGACATAATCATCATTTCTTTATACTTTATTTTATGTCACGACCCTACATCTATTAGAAGGATATGTCTTAAAAGCACTCAACATTGACCTAGAGGAATATGCTTATGATGAGATGTGGGGTTCGAATCAGAAAGAAAATTCAGTAGCATAACCTCGTTATGCTCCAACTGCACGCCCAAAAATAGTGTAGCGGAGAACATCAAGGTTATGCTATCAAAATTTGATTCGGATCCAGAGCCCGCGTCTCATCATAAGTACAAACTTCTCAATCACTCTAATGCTGTCCAAAAAAAGGAAACTTCCGAGCTTATATGCCTAACATGGGTAATGGATGTGAGACATATGCTCGTTCGAAGCTGGTGACACATAGGTTATGTTAATCATGTTAAATCATTAAATACCATCGTAAATAGCTTATTTACGATAGTTTTCCCCTTATTTACGACGACATCTAACCATTGTAAATCAACAGAATTCCTGTACAAATCAACACTAATAAACTTTAATCAACTTAATCAAAACAAAAAACATAATTCAACTAATCAAAATCAATAAACATTAATGAATTAATGAACTAATCAACTAATGAAAACTAGTACACATTAAACAATTTATCAATTAATCAACTTATTAAACCCATAATCATGTAACATCGAGGTGGGGTTGGGGGTTGGGTGGGGGTAATGGTGCTGGGGGTTGGGGTGGGGGGAGGCGATGGCGGCAAGCGGCAGCACACGGAGGGAGGGGGCCGCTATGGCTACGTGTGAGGGGCTGCCAGCGTAGGCACGCGGAGGGGGGGGGGGGCAGCGTGCTGGGGAGACGGGGATGGCAGAGGTGGCGCCAAGGGGGGGAAGGAGGTGACAATAGCTTACCTAATGGTGGTGGGGGCTTCTGGCATCGATGCAGCTTCCGAGCGCGGCTGGCAACAGTTCAATCGTGAGCGGAGGCGTTGGGCCAGGTATAAGGCCCGTAATTACAATGGTCGGACATACTTATGACGGTCTGGTAGGGGGTCGTGGTAAGTAACTTGGTTGTCTATGACGGTTTTGGTAGCCATCGTAATAACAGGCTTATTTACTATGTCTCGGGTAACCGTGGTAAATAATAGGTTTATTTATGACGGCCAGTTTTAGCCATCGCAAATAAACATATCTACGATGGCTTGTCCATGTGTCATCAATTAGGTGGCCATAGTAAATGTATCACTTTCATGTAGTGGATCCCTGTGCTGCAAATGTGGAATATTTAATTATTAAATTGTGCGTTCCAGCATCCGCACTCGAGGTCTGTAACTTTGATACTATATTAAGCTACAATTCACCAACCAGTTTACACTAAAAGCTTAACACAATGGGAATGATAGATAATTCACCTATACTTAACATAGATATCATCGGTATCCATAGGTTACACGAGCACCAGTATGGAGACATTCCGATCCATCATCCACACCACACTGTAGTTGTGGCTTGCCCACATCACCGCAATGTAGTTGTCAGATATCCACTTCCACCGCATCTTGACCGTCGACCAATCAAATTCCAGCAATTGGACCACCACCATGGTTTCCTGCATGGGGTCAACAAGCTGAATGGACCATCTCCAAAACAGCACCTTGCCCTTGCTCAATGTCAATGCTCAGCAGATCCACCACCTGACAATGGTCAGCGATTGATCCACGGAGTTTCACGTGCTCAAGCCTCAGCTTATTCTCGAGTGGACCCCATTCATGGAGGACCCACATGAGGTTGACCTACCAGAGCTTCCCGTCGTGGGTAATAACTTCATAGGGGACCAATGCCGGCACGTGAGGTACAAGGAGGCAACTGAACTCTCTCTTGATCCACGCATCCATGCCCCAAAGTAAGGCATTCGATTAATATCAAACGAAAACCGTAGCGATCACCGAAAATAGCAAAACTAAAAATGACCGATTTAATTGCAAACTAGTTTGTGTGATTGTCTACATATATATGTATGTGTGTGTGTGTCTACGTGTATATATATATATATATATATATATATATATATATATATATATATATATATATATATATATATATATATATATGTGTGTGTGTCTATATATATATATATATATATATATATATATATATATTCGCTTCCAAGCTAAAAGCATATGTGAGGAGAGATACTTGGGGGTACTGCAGCTGGAGTTTATGCAATATAGAAGGTCACTCGTTATGAACACGGGCACCAAAATCATTATAACAAATTTGTTACTAAAAGTTAGAGTTTGAGTCAGTTTTAGGTCAGAATCGGATTCTAAGTAGTGTCATAGTCGATTTTTGGTTCAAGTTGAGTAGGAGTCAGTAATTTCCATAAGTATTAGTCTCGGTATTATATAATGAACCAATTAAATCAGTAAAGGATAGAATGTTTGTTGATCTTATCTCCAAGCCTTTTCTGTCGATGCAACTTCACATCATAGCACCACCAGCTAAGCGTTTGGTTCGGCGCTTGCGAGCGTGTCTTCAAACCTTCCATCCGTACAACTTGCGATCGTGTTCCAGAACAAGAATTAGTCATGACAACGTGGTATCAGATTCCATCAACTATCACATCGGCGACAACAAATCTCCTATCAACATCCTAAGCGATCAACTCAGCAAGCTTTCCGCAGCTATTACAGAGATCAATGGCCAACGAAAGCTTCAATCTTCTCAACTAGTGGTTGTTCCTTCGATCTACGCTGACTTACAAGATGTCAAACGGCAGCTGGCTGCACATGATATCATCACCAAGAAACCGGAACATACCAGCAATCCTAAATCTTAAACTGATGATGATGGTCAGAACATCAAAGACACCATTGAAATTGAATTGTTCCAAAATCCAAGGAATCAATGAAGAAAATAGGCAAGAAAAGGAAGGAGACTCTGAGCATATCAGCAACTCGCGGCGTGGTGACAGTTTGGTAGGGAGGATGACCGGGAACACAACAATAATAACAACCATCAGAGTCATCGCTTTCCTCCACAACACCGAATATGCTTTCCAGAATATGATGGGTCTGTGGATCCCTTACCATGGCATAACAAGTGCCAACAATTATTTCGAGGACACGAAATTCCAGAAGATGATAAAGTTTGGTATAGTACACTTCACCTAGAAGGAGCTGCCGATTTGTGGTACTACCGTTTGGCTTGTGTGATCATGATGAACCAACATGGACAGAATTCATTTCACATGTGAATCAACGCTTCGGCCCTCCTCTAAGATAAAATTTTGTGTGTGAACAGTGATGGACCCAAACGAAAATTGTAGGGGGGCTGGACTGTCTGGCGCCCGTCGCTCGCCACCCCCACGCTGTCTGGTGCATGCCGCCTCACGACTGTATGAACCGTAAGCTCGGACAGTGAGGTAATCGTACAGCGATGTCCGTGGTAACAACGTGCCCACCGATAGCCATATTAACATGAGCATGAGGACCACAATATAATCCCACATTGAATATTGAGAATTTACAAAATCACAAAAGAATTAATTAATTGAAAAAACGTGATTCACATTCTATTATTTAAAGAATATAGGCATTTAGTTGATTCACATTATGATTAACTAATTGAAATAATCATTACGCACTCAGACTCCCGTCCGCCACCGCCCACAGGATGACATGAACAAGTGCCATCATGCCATTGGCAGCACGTTAGCGCCTCGGTACAGTAATTGGCCATTTTTTCACTCATAGTCACAGAAGCCAACGGACAACGCGAAGTAGAAGCTGCAAAACACATGGCAGCCGCGTGGCCCGCCTCCTAACAAAAATATTTGCCACGCTCCCGCTGTTCCGAACCACAGCTGTCCTCCCTAAGTGTGACGGCCCAGTGTCCATTTCCGGCCCGCGACATATTGTTCGAACCAGCCCAGAATTGAAGGTCATCACGAATGTGGATCATCTTCAACCTCCAGACTCTGATCTCTGTTCTCCACCTCCAAAAATCAGGGGGGGGGGGGGGTTCAAGGGGGGCTCCACTTTCTAACAGGCAGTTGGGGGGCTCGAGCCCGGCCCCTTACCCCCCGCTGGATCCGCCCCTGCGGGTGAACCACCAAACATAGCCAGACCGGTTCAGTTACAGATTATCCAGACCAATTCTTGCTATTATTACGTCATTGTGACTCAATGACATATGCTTATGCTATGAATATCTTCACGGCAGGATTACATCACTTCTTATGACAGATGTTGAACTGCATCAAAAAATCCTGAAAGAAGCTATGAGTTTGGCTCGTACATATAAATGTAGGAGTTCTCCAGTCTATGAAACCAAACCCTGTCAGATTCGCCAAATATTAGCATATGAGGGATCAACCAGTTTTGGAGCAACAACATCAGGAACGTCTCCTTGTGCAGTTAAACTATTAAACCGTGAAGACTTAGCTAATCACAGAGCTAGAGGACTTTGTTATAAATGTGATGAAGAATTCTCTATATAATACCAGAAGGAATGCCTCGACTGTTCCAGCTGGCATTCAATGATGATAGTGATGATATTATATATGAAGTAACTAATGGATAAGAATTATTAAGGATATCTTTTTATGCTACGCTGCTCGATTGGCTGGCCTTACACCTATTCTCCATAATGGCCTAAAAGTTGCAGTTGCTAACAAAGACAAAGTGGACAGTTCAGGTGTGTGCCGTCAAGTCATGCTAACAAATAATGACACTGTGTTCTCGATAGACCTGTTTACCATCCTTTTGAGTGACCACAACATCGTTGTTGGGGTCCCTTGGTTTAGAACTTTAGGGCCTATTTTATGGGACTTTGATGCCATGAAGATGCCCTTTTGGCATTTGGAAGGACTAAGAGATAATGGAAACATGGCCAATCCTTAAATGCTTGCTCATCTCAGAATCTAATGGACGCCTTATTGGAAGTGTTCAGTGACCTATTCTCAACACCGCAAGGACTCCCTCCGACACATAATTTTGATCACCATATTCATCTTAAACCCCGGCATGGCACAGTAGTGGTCCAATATTACCGCTACTCCACGACACAAAGAAATGAATCTGATCATCAATGTGTTGAGTTACTATCAAAAGGGCTCATTCGCCTCAGGTTATCATCTTATTCATCTCTAGTTTTACTTGTTAAAAAGCCGGATGCATAAGGTGTGTTTGTTGTGTATCGACTACTGAGTACTCAATGATAAGACAGTCAAAGATAAATTTACAATACCAGTCACGAATTTGGACTTAAGTTGGACATAGTTATACTTCTTGAGAAACATAAAGGAAGTTGTTTCATCACTAAGTTGGACTTAACTTCGGAATATTATCGGGTATGAATGTTTGAATGTGATATTGAAAAGGCGGTATTTCATACGCGTGAATACATTTTTTTAATATTTGGTTATGACAATTGGACTCACAAACATACCAGCAACATTTCAAGCTTTAATGAACTCTGTTCTTCGCCCCTATCTACGTAGATTGATCTTGTGTTTTTTATGATATTTTGATTTACAACAAGACTTGGTTTGATCATCTTCGTCGCGTTCATATGGTTTTTGCTCTCCTTAAGCGGCATCAACTTTTTCTCGAAAGAATCACTGCTAAAATAAGCCTCATCTCAGGCGGCTCCAAACGTATTATCACATGCAGTTTCTAAAACCGCCTGAAATGAAGAGCCTGTGATAATCTGCAATATCACAGGCGAAAAGTGAAACCGCCTAAGATAACGGTGTTGTCGCAGATGGTTCTTTACTTACGACTAGCCACCTTTGAAGAAACATTATCACAGGCAGGTCGTATAGTATATGTAACCGCCTATAATAATGATGTTATCACATGCGGACCTTTACCTATGACAAGCCGTCCATGAAGACAATTTATCGCAGCCGGTTTGTACCATAATAGTAATCGTCTGTGATAATGGAGTTATTACAAGTTGTTCTTTACCTATGTCTAGCCGTCTGTCATAATATACACTGCAAGAATTCTGGTTTATCGCAATGAAAAAATTCATCGCAATAGGTTATTTTTCGTCGCAATAGGTCACTGTTGCAACGAAAAAGAGTGTGGCGATAGTTTTTACGAATCGTAGTAATAATTCCCATGGCGATAGGTTATTGCGACGCCTTGACATCCGTGGCAAATAGTATGGTACTACAACGACTTCACATTAGTGGCAAATAGTACGCTATTGCAACGATTTCATGTATTGCGATGATTTAACGTATTGCAACGAATAGTACGATATTGCAACGAGTTCACGATCGTGGCAAAAAGCACAGTATTGCAACGATTTTATATTCATGGCAAATAGTATGTTATTACAACGATTTAGCGTATTGCGATGATTTAACGTATTGCAACGGATATCATGGTAATGCAACGATTTCACATTCATGGTTATTGTATGTGATTGCAACGATTTCACAGCCGTGGCAATAGTACGGTGTTGCAACGATTTCATATTCGTGGCAAATAGTGTGTTACTACAACGATTTAGCGTATTGTGACGATTTAACATATTACAACGAATAGCATGATATTGCAACGGTTTCACATTCGTGGTAATAGTATGTGATTGCAACGATTTCTCATTCGTGGCAAATAGTGCAGTATTGCAATGATTTCACCGCCGTGGCAAATAGTACGGAATTGCAACGATTTATGGTATTGCGACGACTTATGGTATTGCAACGAATATCACGGTGTTGAAACGATTTCACATTCGTGGCAAATAGTATGATACTGCAACGATGTCATAGCCGTGGCAAATAGTGTGATATTGCGATGGTTTAACTTCCGTAGCGAATAGTATGTTATTGCGACGGTGCACAAATGTGGCAAATAGTAGTGTATTGCAACGAATTCAAATCCGTGGAAAAAAGTATGGTACTGCAACGATTTCACAACTGTGGCGAATAGTTGGGTATTGCAACGATTTCTTATCTGTGGCAACAGGTTCGTAATGCAACATTTCCTGATCTGTGGCAATAGGTTTCTAATGCAACGTTTCTGGATCTATAGCAATAGGTTCGTAATGCAACATTTTTTTATATGTGGCAGTACAGTTGTAATGCAATGTTTAATAGTTTGTGGTGATAGAGGTGTAATGCAACTTTTTCTCATCTGTGGCAATAGTGTTGTAATGCAACGTTTTCTACGTGGTGGCAATAGCAGTCTAGTGCAACATTTTTTGAGTCGTGGACAAATGTTTATACTGCAACATTTTGTAATACATGGCAATAGCTTCCTATTGCAACAATTTTTCATTCGTGACAAGAAATTCGTAATGCCACATTTTATAATTAGCGGCAGTAGAATCCTAATGCACCAGGTATGAAAATTAGTGGCAACAGAATCATGAGTTTAATAATAAACATCCATCAATTGATATTGCAACATGCATAACAACACTCAAATATTACAATCGCAACGTGTTTGTATGTAAGTTTGCCTAAGCTGACCGGGACTAATTGTTGCAGTAGGTAGCTTTTGGCGGTTCCTTGGTTGGACCATTTGTGGAGTGGTCTCCATCATCATTTTGTGCATTTCAACCATTGAGGCGCATATGTCCTGCATTTCTTTAGCTGTCTGTTCACGATCAGCTGCTATCAGACCTTGTAAGTTTTGGACTTGAATGTTTAAGTCTTCATTCTTCTGGTTTATGCAGTCCATCTGGGTGTTTAAGCTATCATTTCTTCCTTCCAACTCCTGCACTATTTGATTGAGGCCTGCATTTCTATCTTCTAAGTTTTGAACTTGGTCGTTAAGGTGTTTAGACATCTGGATACACATACGTTCACGTTCGGGACCAGTTGGGTTAGCCATATACCATGCTTTCGAATCTGTAATCCCGCACTACCGATTGAGGATCTATAACAACACTAGAAGATGTGGTTTCTCTCCTCATTTGGAATTGGTCCTCCCTGCTCATCTTGCATGTCGTCCACTTGGTCAGGTGCCTAGATCTATATATGAAAAGAAAAGTCACAGGTAAATTGCAAATATTTATTTAATTGGGGATTGTTTGAAGTGTTACTCACATGTACAACTTCTGCCAGCTTGTTTGCCCAGTCACCGTTCTCCAACAAATGGCTTGCCTCCCACAGTTGTATGTCATCGGGTTCTTCTCTGGTCTCATGGTCTCGTTACATAAAATACAAGTAAATTCAACATGTCGATATACATATTGTTTGTAGCACAAAGTAAAAGTGTGATTTGTTTTTCATACCTTCTCGTAACTAAGTTCGGCGTAGAATTTGAAGCCAAGCAGGTGACTCACCTTTTATCTTCTTCAATTTTGAGAATTGGTCCTGCTTATTGACTGCAATAACTTTAAGAATTAATTCCACGAATGAATGTAAATCAAATATTTTCTGTATGATGCAAAGCTATTAAAAGTTAGCTGACCATGAATCGCTAAGACCCAAAATATTCTATTAGGTGCAACCACTCGGGCGGCGTTACGTCAGCAGGCTTGTATCGTATATGTAACTCTTATAGGTGGCATGCAAAGTCGAGCGCCACCCCCTTGTGGCGCTCACCACCAATTTTCAAAAATTTTCTTGCACTCTCCGGTGTGTCCTCCATGTCCCATGAATCCTGTACATTGTATAACAAGTTGCTGTAAACGTACAAGATGGATATTGAAAGAACAAAATACTTGTGTGGGGGTGTGACAACACTTACCAGAATATCTCATACTATATCTCTCTTGTTACTATGACCAACCTCTGCCCACTTCCTTGCACCGCTGAGGGATGCATGTCTTTTTGTAAACATAACCACATCATCGACAAAGTGCCGCTGGTTAATGCCAACCGCAGCACCAAACCTAGTGGAGAACTGAATTCGTAGCTTCACATGCTCCGTTCTACTAACTTGGGATGCATAGCGTATTCATGCAACCTTAAGTCCTTTAGACACACTTCTTCCAAACTTCTTTCCTTTAGTTACATTGATTCAAATGGTAAACGATTAAAGCAAATTACTGTCTGACCAAGTTTAGTATCATGTACAAATATTGTGAAAAGAAGAAAAGTCTGATGTTCATACCATCTTCAGGACTAGTGCGGCAAATATGAGCGTGGGAGGACTGTGTCCCAGCAGCATTTTGTTCTGTGTTACTCCCTCCTAGTTTATATTAATTGTCGTATCAGACCAACAAATGAATTAAAAATGAACTAGTTAGGACTGTCTGAACGACAACTATTTTGATCGGGGGAGTACATTGTTGACTTTTTTGTTGTTGTTCGTACCCTAAAATAAGCCATCAGGTACACCTGTCAGTGGCAGTACGCACTCGTAGTACTGTAGAGGATTTTTAGTCCAGCAGCAAAGCAGGCAAGACTATGAGGGGGCGGGCATGTAGCTGGCAACGCTAGACTAGACAAAGATAGGGTTCGCCGGTTCGGTCTGAATGACATCAACTGGAGTGTCTCTCAAAAAGAATTATTAGTTGCAGGGCAAGTAATGAACGCCAATGGTAGTAGGCGGCGAATGCAAGACAGATGAGGCAGACAGCTTGCGGGATTGAAATCCTCCGCAGTACAGCACCTGCATTAGTTGCCACTGACATATGGGCCCATGAGACATCGGGTCCACTTGTTAGTGGCGGCTACTGCAGGTGCAGTATTGCATAGTCCCAGCTTGCGACGCTCAACAAAGCGAGGGCTCGGTCTTGCCAAAACTCTTGAGTAGGATTGGTGGCAGGGCGAGTAATGCCCAGGGATTTGCGGGCGGCAGGGTAATCATGGCACGCGAAGGATGGGATGTGGTGATGGGCGAGGTAGACGCGTCGGGGAGGACACTGAAGTGACCAGCAGCAGGGCATGGGCGCCAGTGCTGACCATAGTGGCCGACGGCGAGAGAGCACAACGTGGAGGCATAAAAAAGTCACGCCGTCACACAGGCGGATGAACTATTAACTATAAAGACTACTAACAAAGTTGAATCGCAAGGCATGCTACAACAATTAGTAGAGCTTGGGAAATAATGCAAATGACCATGATACACCCATCATCAATACATCTAAAGGACAGAACATAGTCTCTCAAAATGCTCCAAATTCAATGCCAAAGGAGTAAAAAACTAACACGCTCTGCCAAAACAAATGGCACAGTAGAGAGGCAGGTAGTAATGTGATGTGATGTGGGTAGTTGGAAGCTACCGATAGAGTTGGAGTGGGACATTTTTCATTTCCAAAAAGAAAGGGGCGGAAGGAGTATTTCTGGTTTGTATATCTATACCTGCTCTTTGTTCATGCATCGTAGTACCAGGGAGTGAAGAACCTCGGGGTTCTTGAACATCATGTGCTGCAATATTCTCTTCGTACCATGCAAAGGATTTAATGTTTTCTAATTTTTTTAATTTTGATAGTAGCACATTTATAGTTATACCAGGTGCTTGTTGGACACCATGAATGCTTGTAGACGACATCACGGTTTGATGTCTTGTTCCTAATATAAAGAGCATTGTATGTAGTCATTCCAAACAACAGTGATAATGTCAGATTACATGACTAACGTAGATTTTGGATCGGACGGTGTGGTTTCTATAAACTGTAGTGTCTGTTATGAACGGAGGAATTATAAATGAAGGAATAAAAAAAATGTACGACCCGAGAAAGCCACAAGAAAGAAAAAGTGTAAAAATCGTGGGAACTAAAAATCTTAGGAATACAAATTTGTAAAACGGGAATGAGAGTACAATATTTGGAGTGGTTGATTAGATAACTCGTGCATCACTTACTTCTGAATCCAGAAATTACATACTACCCTTGGTTTTTAGTATTTGTCGTTCCCAGGCAGGAATTGAACTAGAAATACACTACTGTAATAAGCTGTCGGAGCGACATTTATTTTGGGACAGATGTAGTATATGCTATATATATATATATATATATATATATATATATATATATATATATATATATATATATATATATATATATACATACATACATACATACATACGTATACATATATATATATATAACTAAATTTGTGAAACAGAGGACCACATTTCTTCTTTGTTAATTTATTTAATCTTCGTATATCGGGATGGATCGTGTAGAACCAAGACAATATAGCTCTATAAAAAGACAGCATGCATCATGTAGTTTACCTAGCGCAAAACTGGAGTCTGGGATGCGATGTCGTAGAAAGGTGTCGGCGATGAAGAGGTTCGGTAGAGCCCGTCAAACTTGGTCATCCGGCGTTGTACCCAGGAGTCAACACCACCAAGAGCTTTGATGCATCACTGGGAGATCCATGGGGGAAAAAATTGTAAAAATTGTGGAAAATGAAAACACGGGAATTTCTTAGGAATACAAGTATGGAACACAGGACAGAGAGACAACACATTTGGAGTAATACGAGATCACCAAAACGGCGGGGCAGCGGTGTGTCGGGAACGGAGGCCAGTTTTTCCATTTATACTCATCGTAGCTGAAATAGGGTTACAATAATAGGCGGGACTGATATTGGAGGCGCAGGTAGTGAAAATTGAATTGTCAAAATCTCAAATGTGGCGCGCCAAGAAGAACGAAAAAATTTTCGTGGTCGTAGAGAATTTGACACAAGCCGTGCCCTTGTGCACGCATGCAATCGTGATTAATTACATGTCATGTCGCGTCGATTTTGCACATGGTGCGTGTAGCTAGAGGGGTAGACTTCTTAGGACAACTTGCTCGCTTCATAATTCATCTTTGTCGCCATTCATGGAGATCAAAATCTAAAAACAGTCATCTACTAGCTAGTGGGACATTCCAAAAAATACGAACAAAAATATGATTCGCCAAATGTATATGTGCTAATGCAAACCATATGCAAATACAGAACACCCAAGTCCACAAAAGGACGATGGCAAACAATCAGCATTTTGTAACATTAATCCCAATGAAATGATAACATGTAGAATATACTACTACTAAAAATACATTTTCACATGCGCCGACTACAAATGAAAAAATTGAGGGAAAGAACACAAAAGAGGAGAAACACATCCTCAACCATGATCTCAATGGAGTTTCAACCAAGAGTCGTCGATTGTCGCAACACAACGAATTCTTGGCTAGACATTGAACAACAGTTATCTCGCCCCTCTTTCAGAAAGGAGTTGTTTTTTAATACTGCATAGGATGCATTGTTCATGAACAGAAAAGACATTTTTCATTAACATAAAAACAACACCTATAGTACAAACAAGAACTACGAAAGCACATAGAAAACAAGAAACAAGAAAAACTACAAATTCTACTCTACTCGGAGTCAGAGGAGATCTCCTCCACCTCCTTCTCTGCCATCACCGCCTCCTCTGCTGATGCTGCTGCTGCGGCCTCCTCCGGCAATTAGGTCCAAAGATTTTGGGCGATGGTCTGCTGAAGATTCTGGCGGCCCTCCACCCCAGCCACCTCCCCGATCGTCTCGTAGAGGACGTTGAGACGACCAACCACAAACCCTAACCCGAAGCAATAGTGGCTTGTGGTGTCCATGCTGGAGCATACGGGAAGTTTCCCAAGACCCAGATGGTCACACGATCGAGATGTATCAAAAAATACATCCCGCACCAATTTGTCAAGCTTTATTGCGCGCCTGGCGGTGGCGGAAAGGGACTCGGTGGCCTCCTTCATTCACCGATCGAGTTCATCGAAGCGGTGTTCGACGAGGCGGACAGTCTCCTGAACCCAAATGGGATGAGGATGTGTGGGCGCCGCGGGCGGAGAAGGGGATGGAGGAGGTTTGGGCGCTGCCTCCAATTCCACTGGCATTGGCTGCGACAGAAATGGAGAAGAAGGAGGTTCATAGGACGTTGACGGTCTGGAGCGCTTCGGTGTGGGGCTATCCATTTGTGCGGCGACGGAGGTGCGGAGAAAGAGCGAGAGGAGGTCGGCAATGGTGCGACGATGAAGCAAGAGAAGTTTGGAGGCTACGATCGATGGAGTGGTGCGGCGAAGACGCAAGAGAACGGGTGTGCCTTTATAGCGGGTCGTCGTCTAAGCGGGCAACGACTACTATGCAATCTGAATTCTTGTGCAAGCATGCAATCTGCGAATCTCAGCCATTAGACGGACATCCAAGGGTGGCTGACATTTTACACATAGATCCTTCCCTTTACACTGCCAGGTGGAAGGATTTATGTGTAAAATGTCAGCCACCCTTGGATGTCCGTCCAACGACTGAGATTCGTGGATTGCACGCTAGCACAGGAGTCCAGATTGCACAGCAGTCGTTGCCAGTCTAAGCGCGCGAGTGGATATGATCGGACGCTTCAAAAATTGTGCTTTTGAATTAATCCAAACTGCGGTTGGCCTCCTCTGAGTTATCGCAACGGCTCGACGTGTCCCATTTCCGCTTCACGGGCACTTTTTAAATTTGACATGCAAAGGGTCCAGGGTATGCAGTGGCCCACCTGGCATACTGTGTAGGTTCGTCTGGCTGTGTTTCAGTTTTTTAGTTCCAGTTTTTAAGTTTAACATGCAAAGGGCCCACCGGCCCAAGGTATATGCAATGTTCCAGTTTTTTCAATTTGTCACGCAAAAGACCTCGATCATGTTTCATGACGTTATGTTTTCTCTTTTTGTTGAAAGATCGTCATATATTTGTAGTTGAAAGATCATCAGAAAACACAAGAAGAAAGTACACACACACACAAACACACACACACACACAAACACACACACACACACACACACACACACACATGTTTGATGACGTTAGGTGTTTTTTAATTTTGTTGAAAGATCGTGCGTGGACAAGTAACATGCACTTGAAAACCTCGCGATCATGTTTGATGAGAACATTATTACGTGTTTTCTCTGCTTTTTGTTGAAACATCGTCATATATAGTTTGAGGCTCGTTGATTATGTTTGGGATGTGACAACTAACATGTTATATATATATATATATATATATATATATATATATATATATATATATATATATATATATATATATATATATATATATATATATATAGTTTTCTTTTTTTTGTTGAAAGATGGTCATATATATATATATATATATATATATATATATATATATATATATATATATATATATATATAGTTTGAGGCTCGTTGATCATATGTTTGGGCTGTAGGGTAGCATGTATGGACAACTATAACATGCATGGGAGAGAGACGTTGATGATCATATATGATGACGTTACGCGTGTTTTTGCTCTTTTTTTTTGAATGATCGTCATATATATATATATATATACTCCCCCCGTCTCCATGAACTTGTCGCTTTGTAGTTCAATTTTTAACTACAAAACCGCATCATAAGAGCTTGTTTATTGGCTCATGGACAAGGAATATTCTTTGTACATAGTACAAAAAGTATAAGTTGGTCGGCGTTGCCGTTCGTACGCGAAGGATGTGGCCAGGTAGTTGCTCTTGTAGGTGTATGTAAATTACGTGAGTGTTTGGGCGGGTCATGTGGTTAGTCCACGATGCACCCTAAACCCAATGTTGAGGTCGTGTATTTGCCATTTGTGCGTACACTCTAGTGATATGTGACAAAGTGCTCAGTCATCAATTGCGTTTGGTTTGACGTCGAAGGTTGATGGGAGATATAGGATCATTCATTTCTTTATGTCTTGGATCATCCAAATTAACGTTTGGTTGGATGGACTGGACGATCCAATTTTTTGTTTGGTAGGTTGCATGAAACTTGATTGGATTATTGAATCATCTAAGTTTATAATTTCATAATATCAATTATTTATATACTAATTATCATATTACTAGAAAATATTAATGTTAATGTCATAATTGTAATTATTAAACAACAATAAACAAGCTAATTATCACTAATTACATTACTAATGAGCATAATTAGATAAGGTGGATTGACTCACATCCAAACAAATATCCTGGACCATCACATCCAGCATCTGTGAGGAATATTTTATATTCCTCGAACCTGGATCACCCGTCTGGCCGCGGAACAAATAACACATGACTGGACCTCCAAGACAATTCAATCCAAGACAAGCAACCAAACATAGATCTTTTAGGTCGTGTCGTACGTGCTCGTGCGCATGATGATGAATCGTGTGCGCCAAGCGCAGAGTTATTCGGTTCGCGCGCTCCAAGATTCGGCGCGTTCGCGTACGTGGCAATCATCAGGGCAGGGTGGCACGGTCGCAGGAATCGTGCAGTGCGCCCTTGGCTGTATGGCTGAAAGATTCCGAGTGTGAACGTATGTGGCAACCATCTGCGCAGGGTTGCACAGAGACGGCTGTCCGGCAGGGACGCGGAGAATTCGATTTCCGCACCAAGGGGGTAAGAGATAAGACCATGTGATTCGCAGGCCACAGTCCAGTAATGGTGTTTGGGAACACGGTATTTTTGGAGTTTTAGAGCAATATTGTGGTATTTGAGATTACTATGGTATTTTTTATAGAATGGTGTTTGGCGACCAACTCAAAAACTACGTATTTAAAACCACGGTTTTGTCTATGCTATGGTATTCTTGGAGTATAAAAAAACTTTGGTCTGAACCAAAGTTTTTCTCTTCTATCTTGCTCTTGATGCTTGCTACTTTGCTCCCAAACAGTCCTATGTATTGCAAAATCATGGTTTTACAAATCTGTGTTATTGAAATACTTTGGTATTGCCATGTCATTTTAAAAACTGTCATTTCCAAAACTTTAGTATTGAAATATTATGCTCCCGAACACAACCTAAGCTTTACTTTGAACCACTGTGGATGGTATTAAAGGCAGGCACGGCTGTGGGTCTAGGCGAGAGGGGCTGCTGCCTAGGGCCAGGCCAATGGGTGGGTGGGGGGGGGGGCACGATGACAGCTGGTAAAGGGAAAAGAAATAAAATTAATTAGTATTTGCATCATCCGGATGTGAGCTACAGTTACACGGTCTAGCTTTTTATTTTTGTATTTTTTTGAAATATAATTCTACTATGTACGTTCTACTAATGTGTTTAATATTTATTAGATATAATATTTAAAATGTGTTAATTTCCATATGCGATGTTTTTCGATAAAAGGTGGAGTTTTTCATTAGTGCATGTACTGTAGTTTTTTGTTAGTTTTTTGACCTCGTCTTCTTGGACGGTCGCGCACAGCTGGACACCCAGTTCCTTGCCCGGGCGGCCGCGAACGGCCACATGGTGGCGGCCTACGTCCTCACCATGCTGCGCTACAACGCCGACCGCGGGCCTGCGATGCCTTCGAGTATATCCGGCAGGTCGAATGTGAGGCCCATGTCGGCTACAACGTGATTGGGTCCGTCACAATGAAGCGGACCAACAAGGAGTGCTACCGGTGTAGGCATGAAGCCATGAATAGTATCGATCGTGTCATCAGGAGGTTCCTGGGCAGGACTCGTCTGGAAGCGCCGCCGGTGGCGGTGCCCAACATTGACGATGATGCTTGGGGCTGCTCAACAGGGGGAACCAGTGAACTGCCCGTTGCGGCAGGCAAGGTACGTGAAAGGAGTGGAGAGTCTTCTGTACTGATAAATGTAGGATTAAGCACGAGCTGACCTGTTCTACCGTCAGGCGTTGTACTCTATGGGTTATATTCACTCCATTGCCTTTTGGATGCACCCCTAGTTCTCCAAACGCCAATTAAACGAGAACAAAAGGAGTATATAAAATAGACTTGTATGTGTTTCCCCTATGCCCGCTCGTCTCTGATGAATGTTGTACTTGTTGTGTTTCCCCTATGCGCGCTCGTCATTTGTTAAGCCCAGTTTGCATTAAAGAAACTCACGGGACAGTTTAAAGAAATGGATTCTTCCGGAAATGAAATACATTCAATCATATAGTAGTTTGGAACAAAGGAAATTAGTGTTCCCTTCCGAAGGAAATACATTCAACGTGGGAATTTGCTCGGACTAAGAGCTTGTTTGGATAGGAGTGGATCCACTTCAATCTCAGTGGATTGAGGTGGATTTAGGAGAAAATTAGTTCATTTTTCACTCGAATCCACTTCAATCCACTTAGATTGAGTGCACCCAAACAAGCCCTAAAGCATCTCTCTCCATTTTATTTCTTAACTCGTACTACATGCCAATCCCATGGGTCCATAAATTCATTGGAGTTAGTACCTCATTTGTGACCACAACCACATATTCCTCATTTTTCTTCGCGATTTCGCTAGATATGTAGCACAGCGGACCACCATCTTCTGAGATCATCAGCTGCGGACAAAACCGACGGTGTCGATGGAGAAGTTTGCCATTAATGAGCGACGAGCCGTGAAGAAATAAATCTGCATGAGAGGAACAAAGCGTGTAGTACTACTTTAGTACAGAGTATTTGGAGGTTGCGATTTCTTGGGAATCTCCGAAGTATTTGATGGGGGTCGCGCGTAGTGATGGTTTGGCTTCCGGCTGTGGCAGATTCCACATCCTCTACAGTACTGTAAGTGCATTAAGGGTGGCTGACATGTGAACCCACAGCCTATGGGATCCACGCCTCATGCACTGATGGGACGCGCGAAGTAATGGAACCGCTCTGTTTTCAACATCAACACAAGAATAATATACTGTCATCAATAGAGATAACATACTATGTTTGACAGTAATCTGCGCCAAATATTTCCTGTTTTACAGTACTACCTATATTTTTCTAACATTTTTCTCGTCCTTTCTTTTATTTTCTCTCTGTTCATTGTCTCCACTTTTCATTCCAGTCGTCGCTAATCGACAGAACTAGTTGTTACATAATCCCCAATAAACACAAAATAAACTAATCGGCATATCTAGCCCGCAGCACTTCCCTTGAAGCAGTGGTAATAACTTCTAGTCGCGTATAGGAGTAGTGGTAATGATTACACCATGTATAGGGGCATAGGGCCAGTGGTACGTTGGAGTTCTACCTATCTTTTTCTAACATTTTTTTCGTCCTTTCTTTTCTTTTCTCTCTGTTGATTGTCTCCACTTTTCTTTCTAGTTGTCGCTACCTATTAGTATTGTATACTATTTTACAGACCGCTTTGCAGTCCTCGCTGTGGGCGATCTCCTAACACCTCCAGCGGCCAAAGTATCGTACATGCCACTTTAGAGGCTACCAGCGGTGTGAAGGGTCATTCATTAACAGAGAATACAGATAGAACAGATAGTTCACTAAATAACAGATAGAAAACAAAATAACAGATGGAACAGACGAACAACATTGAGTTCATTATCATAAAATATTACTCCCTCCTTCCTATATTACTTGTCGTTAGAACAAGTTTTTTAGTTCATATTTGAACTAGAAAACTTGTCCAAATTATTAACGACAAGTAATATGGGAAGGAGGAAGTACAAAATATGAAAAACATCATCACAAAACAAGAAAAAATAAAACATCACAAAAACAAGAAGAGAAAAACATCACGACAGGATTAATTAGTGTCCAAAAATTTCCTGTTTTAAAGTTGGTTCAACTAGAATGTAATCAGATGTTTGGTGCAATCGTGCAATCAACCATTTTCAACCGTTGGATTGATCTACATTACGGTCGTTGGATCTTTTTATTTAACCCCCTATAACAAGTGGAGGGGTGGTGATGGTGGTGGAAGGGGTTAAATGAAAAGATGTAATAATCGTAAGATGTATAGATCCAACGGATGAAAATCTTTGATTACACGATTGCACCAAAACTTTAATTGTATGTAGGGCTGTCAATGAGTCGAACTCGAGCGAGTTTGTTTCTATCATATATAAAAATTGTGACCCATAAAACATTTTTAATAGAATTATATAGTTTAGTTAATCATACGTACATATCATAGATGACAACAACAAATGAGCTTACTAGAACTTTTCGAGCTTGAGCTCATCAAGCTGGCAATACTCAACTTCATCCTCAAACATTCAATCAAAACTAAGTTTGGTCCTTGAACTTTAAAATGGGTCAATTATTTAGTCCATCAACTTGAAAAAACTGTTTCACTTTCATCCTTAGTCTGAGTTGGACATCCACATTTGCATGCCACATAAGCTATTATGACATGTACATCATCTATCCCGTCCACCTCACTTATAAAAAGATAATAATTTTTATCATCTTAAAAAATAATAGCTAATTAATTGGGGTGGATTTACGTAGTTGAACGGGATATACATATTTCTCCTCCTTTTTTTTTGCAAAACCATCAAGTGATATATCCTATGTCATACTACATATGTAAAAAATATTGTACAATATAAAACTTTTAAGCCTAGGGAAGAGCAAACAGAGCAAAATAGAGAGGAAGAGCAAACTTTTAGGCCTAGGGAATAAAACATAAAATGAAGCTACGCGGCTAGCCGGGTACACGTACAGTCCGAGCTGGTGTTCCGGTGCACCTTAGCCCCCGTCATGCGTCCCCGGTGGTTGTTGGGAAGACCCTTGCAGGCAGACCAGGATCGCTTGACGTAGTGAATTTTACTGCATCCTATTTTTAGGAGTCTTTTTAAATACGACATTTTCTCATTAATTATTGTGGTTGATCTATACGACACTTCATGCTCTAGGCAAAAAAGAAAAAAGATTGTACTTCATGTTGAAGGACAGGAATCAGAACATATCTGCATGGGTCTTCCAACCACCACCGGGGGCGCACGACGGTGGTTAAGGTACACAAACACACACGTACCGTACATGTGCCGATGAAGATGGAACTCAGCAGTCTCATGGTTATGGATAGAAAAAAAGGAAGAATAAAAAGGATGGCGCGCGTTTCGATCCATGAACCGTGAGACTGCTGACTTCCATTTTAATTGGCTGGTTCCCGATTCCGCTGAGTCATTGTTGTAGTACATGGTGTTTGGTTGAGACAATGCAACTTGTGGTCATAACGATAAGAATTAAAAAAGTGGAGTATATCAGATTCAAAAATCTTCATTACGCCAGGTCGTATGATGGCCGGACACTCTCCAATCCACTTAGATTGAAGTGGATCCACTCCTACCCAAACGAGGAAAAAAAATTATGGATACCGTATGCATATCCAAGGCTGTGCATACCGTTCCAAATTTGTGACATGTGTCACATGAACGGACCGATGAAGTAGTTGCATGACTGTGACCTTTGTACACATGAATGAATGAGGTCATATGATGGCCGGATATGATAGAGATAATGTCAGGATTAACTCCAGGAATCGTATCCTTATCACTTGCAATCTATGCACCACCTGGGCCCACGTTGTGCACTGGTCACCTAGCATATTCCCTACGTTTGCCCCCGTGTGTGGTGTCCGTAACAAATTTGTGCGAGCGATTTTGACAAGCTATGAACGATTTGTCCCACCTCGGAAAGTTGAGCTCGTTGCAACGAGAATATCAAGCAACACGCACAATTGTAGTCAGACATACGATTGAAAAAAGATGTCGTACAAGACTTCTGCACGCTCCGTTCGACATCATCCGCTCGCTCGGTCGAAGTCGAGCGGAACGTGTAGGAGGCGTGTACGGGGCGAATGTTTTTATATAAATCCTTAGGCCCTTTCCGTGTCAAATTAAAAAACGATCTGTGAAGCCGATGGGACACGTCGAGCCATTGCGGTAACCCAGAGGGATGCAAACCGCGGTTTTTTATAAGCATAATTTTTCCCCGCATACGCTGGGCCCTTTGCGTGTCAAATTAAAAATTTCTCCTTTTATCAAAAAACATCTCCTTTAACGACGCACCGGGGAGCAAGTGCATACTGTTCTCAGATGGTGCCATGTACTTCCTTCGTGTCTTCAATCGTCGTTCCCTGATCGTGGCACCATCTATATACCACTGGCCCCAACATAACACTGGCACAATGCCCCTATACGCGGTGTAATCATTACCACTACTCCTATATGCGGTGTCCATAACGAATTCGTGCGAGTGATTTTGACAAGTTGTGAACGATTTTTCCCACCTTGGAAAGTAGAGATCGTTGCAACGAGAATATAAGGCAACACGCGCTATTGTTGTTACACATCCGATTGAAAAAAGATGTCGTACAAGACTCGGCCATGCTCCTTTCGACATCCTCCGCTCGCCCGGCCGAAGTCAAATGGGGCATGTATGAGGCGTGTACGAGGCAGATGTTTTTAATATAAGCCCTGGGCCCTTTCCGTGTCAAATTAAAAAACTGCCAGTGAACCCAATGGGACATGTCGAGCCGTTGCGATAACCGTGAGGGATGCAAACCGCGGTTTTTTATAAGAATAATTTTTCCCCGCATACGTTGGGCCCTTTCCATGTCAAATTAAAATTTCCCCTTTTATCAAAAAACATCTCCTTTAACGACGCCAAATTTTCCCTTTTAACCCACTTCGTGCATGAACCGAATTGTGTGACCCTCCACACTGGGGGCCTCTAGAATGGAGACAATGAACTCCAAAAAGGAAAGAAAAGAAAAGAAAAGTGCAGACAATGCACTCCAGAAATGAAAAGAAAAGAAAGGAAGAGAAAAATGTTAGAAAAAATAGGTACTACGTACGAGATTTAAGGTGAAAGAGCCTGGAGAACGAAACTCTAAAACAGGAAATCAATTGACGCAGATTAACCCAAGTTGTGATGTTGTTCTTTTGTTCTTGTTTTTTTATGTTTTTTCTTTTCATGTTTTGTCATGTTGTTTTCCTGCCAAAATCTGAACAGTCACGATGTTATTATTGCAAGGACTGGAACAATCGCGTATGCTTTATTTTGATCAGAATGCCACCCCCATTGCTACATTAACTTATTTAGATTACAAATTTCCAAAACCAGAAGCGTGCCCGTAGATGGGCTCACGCGTCATAGGGATGAACACCAAGCATCCCAGCGCAGTTTCGGCCCAGGAATACAAAGTGACTCAGTACAGTTTCAGCCCACGAATAACAAGTTGCCCAGCGCAGTGTTTGGCCTACTCTAATAGCTTCACGTATGCTTTGTCTTGGCTTCCTCCCTGCCAGACCCTTCGATCCACAACATCCCCTCTATCGATTGCATGAAACGCGCCCGGAGGAGCATCCGTCGGCCGCCACGCTCTTGGAGGAGCATCCGCCGGCCGTCATGCTCTTGGAAGAGCATCTGCCATCCACCGGGATGGAGGAGCATCCGCAGGCCACCGCACGTGGAGGAGCAACAATGCTAGGTACAATTCCTCACATAATGTTATTGTAGTTCAATCCTCTTATGGATACGCTGATTGAATTGTAGGAAGCGATGTCAGAAGATAAGACATGGATGGGAAAAGACAGGCGTACGAAGGAGTGGCAGGATGGAATGAAGTCATCTTTAAATTTAGCATTCCAGGGCACTCGTGAAGAAGAAACTAAGCCTTGTCCTTGCACGAAATGTTATAATATTTGCCACGGGACACATAAGGAAGTTCATCTTCACTTGCTTCGTAATGGGATGTCATTTGATTATACTTGTTGGGTACACCATGGAGAAAAACGAGTTGAGAAAAATATTGCTGAGCAATCAGCAAATAATGAGGAGATAATTTCTGATGATGCTGCTATGGAAAATATGTTGTCTAGTCTACTTAGAAGCACTGATCATGGCGGTACTTCAGCAGATGTTGATGATCCAGAAAATGCTATAAACTAGTAGGAGCCAACTGGGTTTGCAAAGGCATTCTATGACTTATTAAATGATGCCCAAAAGAGTTGTATCCAGGTTGTGAGATGGTGACCCAATTATCCTTCATTGTCAGGTTGTACCAGATAAAGTGTTTAATTGGTTTGAGCAAAAAAGTGTGTGATTGGATCCTTAAACTATTCTCATATGTGCTTCCAGAGGGCCATTGCATTCCTAATACACTTGATAAAGTTCAGAAGGTTGTTCGTGACCTCGGGCTGAGCTACGAAAAGATTGATGCATGTGTTAATGACTGTGTGTTATTCCAGAAGGATTATTCTCTACTGGATCGATGCCCAAAATATGGTGAATTAAGATGGAAAAATAGTACTCGTGGGGATGAGAGGCTTTACCTTGTGGAAAAGCCAAGAAGCTTGTAGCACGCAAGATTTTACGATACTTCCCTCTTATTCCCCGTCTTCAAAGGTTTTATATGGCAGAATCAATAGCATCAAACATGCGCTGGCACAAAGAAGAATGTATTGATGATGGAATATTACGCCATCTTGCAGATTCGAAAGCATGGAAGCATTTGATAGCATTCACCCAAATTTCTAATCTGATCCTCGCAACATAAGACATGGGCTAGCATCTGATGGTTTCAATCCTTTTGGAGTAATAAATGTTTCTTACAGTACATGGCCTATGTTTCTAATCCCTTATAATCTGCCACCTTTGTTGTGTATGAAGCAGCCTTATTGGTTGATCTCAATGATAATTCTCGGGCCAAAGTCACCTGGAAACAACATTGATGTGTATCTGTAGTCTTTGATTGATGAGCTACTGAAATTATAGTCTAATGGCGTAGAAACATACGACAGTTCAAAGAAAGAGACATTTCTTATGCGAGCTTCTATATTATGGACAATAAATGATTTTCCAGCATATGCAATTCTATGTGGATGGAGCACAAAAGGTAGGCTAGCATGTCCATACTGCCATGTAAACACTTACGCCTTGTGGTTGAAACATGGACGAAAGTATTACTACATGGGTCATCGTTGTTTCCTACCTCAGGATCACCGGTGGCGTTGGGACAAAGCTTCTTTCAACAACAAGATAGAGAATAGAGAGGCTCCAACATCACTTTGTGGTCACGAAGTACTCCAACAATACGAGAATTTTCATCAAGTGAGTTTTGGACAGACTAATAACAAGAGAAAGCGCACTCAGGAAGATAGGTGGTATAGTTGGAAGAAGAAATGTATATTTTTCAGCTCCAGTATTGGGAGACATTGCTAATAAGGCATAACTTTGATGTCATGCACATTGAGAAAAATATTTGTGATAGCATATTGGGGACATTGCTTAATATGGATGGTAAAACAAAAGATAGTTTACAAGCTCGTCTCGATATGCAGGAAATGGGTATACGGCCAAAGCAACATCTGGTGGGTATGAAAGGGATGTATGATTGTCCATCAGCATCATATACTTTGCAAGAAGATCATAAGAACACCTTGTGCAAGTTTTTGGCAGATGTGAAGATGCCCGATTGTTATGCCTTTAATTGAGTTTAGCAGATTCTTTCCTGGAATTTGTTCTAATGAATTGGTGGAACCAGATTTGGATAAGATGATTGAACAATTTCCTGAAATAATTTGTAAGCTTGAGATGTTGCTTCCTCCCACTTTCTTTGATATCATGGTACATCTTCCAATCCATCTTGCCGAAGAAGCTCGCTTGGGTGGACCTGTTTCGTACAGATGGATGTATCCAATTAAGAGGTACCTTGGTACATTGAAGAGGTGTGTACGTAACAGAGCTCACCCGGAGGGTTCTATAGTTGAGGGATATATTATGGAAGGGTGTATGACTTTTTGTAGTCAGTTTTTGGATAACATCAACATCAAGCTTAAAAGGACAGAACGTCATGAAGCTACAGCTAGGAATGAACCTTCTCTCGAGTCTAAAATATTTACAAAAGTTGATAATTCTAAAAATGGGTTTAAATAGGGCCAACTTACTATGCTGGAACTACATAACATCAGGTATTATATTATTTCTAATGTTGAAGAGGCCACTCCATGGATCAAGTATGTATAACTCAGATGTTCTATACTATATTGGATCATGCTTATTGTAGATGGCTAATTTAATTTTGTACCCTTTTCAATGAGCATTTTGAAGAGCTGAAAAAGATTCATTCTCGTGATGTTGAAAACGCCATAGAGATGAGTTTGTTTATTGGTTTCAGAAATGAGTAAGTACATGAAAGTTTTTACTTTGATGAAATATTGAACAAATATGTGTTCTGAAGTTGGTTTATCGATGATCCCTTTTATACTAATTAATGTTTACATATTACAACATTATACAAAGAAGGCAAAGTAACCGATTATTTGTATGCATTATCTAGAGGACCTGATCGTCGGGCACGTTTTTTTAGTCGGTCATTCATAAATGGCTTCTTCTTTCGAACAGCAGAGGTGGAAAAAAGATTTACGGACGCAAAACAGTGGTGTTGTTGTTCAGGATGGTGATCATGGGTGGTATGTAGTAATCAAGAAAATGATTTCTGTTAATTTTGAAAAAAGAAAAATCATGAGGTTCTGTTATTTGAATGTGATAGGTTTGATCGGCCTCGTTCCGGTTAGAGCCAAAGCAGAGGCTACAAAATGGATTGATACAGAATGATAGATGTTGACACTACTCTTTCTCAATTTAAGTATGAGCCTTACATTCTAGCCACCCAAGCAGAACAAGCTTTTTACGTTCGAAGTGTGAATCAACCTAAATGGGCTACAGTTGTTAAAATGAAGCCACGAAAACTTTTTGTCATGCCCCCAGGAGACAGTGAAAATAATGTCACTGAGACGATGGAGGCTGAGACATTTGACGATCGACGACTTACTGATATAAATGAGGATAGGACCACATGGGATAGGAATGACAATATTGAGGGAGCAACCAGTGATGCTTCCGTTCTTTCAAATGAAGATGTTGACGACTACGACGACGATGGTGATACATATATCAATGATGGTATTGTACCTCCAATATTGGGGGAGGACTGCGAAGATGATGATTTTTTATATAAGTACTGTGTGAGCTAGCTGTACGTGAACTATTTGATTTTTATTGAAAAGATAGAAGCCACTATTCTATTTAGAAGCAAGCTTAGAAGCAAGCCAATATTGAATCGTGGTGAGTCATGGCAAAAGTTCGTAATCCAACGATTGTGCTCTGTGACGATAGATCCTAACGCCACAAACTGGTGAATCATGGCAAAAGTTCCTAATACAACGATTGTGTTCCGTGGCGATAGACCCTAACGCCACAAACTGGTAAATCGTGGCAAAAGTTCCTAATGCAACGATTGTGTTTCGTGACGTTAGATCCTATCGCCACGAACTGGTGAATCGTGGCAAAAGTTCTGAATGCAACGATTGTGTTTTCGTGGCGATAGATCCTAACGCCACGAACTGGTGAATCATGGCAACAGATCCTAATGCAATGATTCTATTATGTGGCGATAGATCCTAATGTCATGAACTGGTGAAGCGTGGCAAAATTTCCTAATGCAACGATCATGTTTCGTGGCGAAAGATCCTAACGCCACGAATTGGGGAATCGTGGCAAAAGTTCCTAATGCAACGATTCTGTTCCGTGGCGATAGATCATAATGCCACGAATCGGTAATTCATGGCAACAGATCATAATACAATGATAGTGTTTGGTGGGATCCTATCGCCACGAACCGGTGAATCGTGGCAAAAGTTCCTAATGCAACGTTTGTGTTTCGTGGCGATAGATCGTAACGCCATGAACTGGTTAATCGTGGCAAAAGTTCCTAATGCAATGTTTGTGTTTCGTGGCGATAGATCCTAACGCCACGAAGTGGTGAATCGTGGCAAAAGTTCTCAATGCAACAATTCTATTCCATGGCGATAGATCCTAACGTCACGAACCGGTATTTCGTGGCAACAGATCTTAATGCGACGATTGTGTTTCGTGGTGATAGATCCTATCGCTACGAACTGGTGAAGCGTGGCAAAAGTTCCTAATGCAACGATTGTGTTCCATGGTGATAGATGCTAACGCCACGAACTAGTGAATCATGGCAACAGATCCTAATGCAACGACTATGTCCCTTGGCGATAGATGCTAACGCCACGAACTAGTGAATCATGGCAACAGATCCTAATGTAACGATCGTGTTCCGTGGCGATAGATGATAATGCCATGAACTAGTGAATCATGGCAATAGATTCGTGGTGATAGATCCTAATGCCACGAACTATTTAATCATAGCAACAGATCCTAATGCAACGATCGTGTTCTGTCGCGATAGATGCTAATGCCACGAACTAGTGAATCGTGGCAACAGATTCGTGGCGATAGATCCTAATGCCATGAACTAGTGAATCGTGACAACAGATCCTAATGCAACGATCGTGTTTTGTGGCGATAGATGCTAATGCCACGAACTAGTGAATCGTGGCAAAAGACCAAGCTTATTGCAATGATTTAGGTATTCGTTGCGACAGGGCGGAATCCTTGTGTGAGGAAGAGATACTTGGGGGTACTGCAGCTGGAGATTATGCAATATAGAATGTCACTCGTTATGAACACGGGCACCAAAATCATTAGAATAAATTTGTTACTAAAATTTAGAGTGTGAGTCAGTTTTAGGTCAGAATCGGATTCTAAGTAGTTTCATAGTCGATTTTTGGTTCAAGTTGAGTAGGAGTCAGTAATTTCCATAAGTATTAGTCTCGGTATTATATAAAGAACCAATTGAGTCAATAAAGGATAGAATGTTTGTTGATCTTATCTCCAAGCCTTTTCTGTCGATGCAACTTCACATCATGGTGCCAACAGCTAAGCGTTTGGTTCGGCGCTTGCGAGCCTGTCTTCCAACCTTCCATCCGTACAACCTGCGATCGTGTTCCAGAACAAGAATTAGTCATGACAACTTAGTATCAGATTCCATCAACTATCACATGGGCGACAACAAATCTCCTATCAACATCCTAAGCGATCAACTCAACAATCTTTCCGCAGCTATTACAGAGATCAATGGCCAACGAAAGCTTCAATCTTCTCAACTAGTGGTTGTTCCTTCGATCTATGCTGACTTACAAGATGTCAAAACGGCAGCTGGCTGCACATGATATCATCACCACGAAACCGGAACATACCAGCAATCCTAAATCTTAAAGTGATGATGATGGTCAGAACATCGAAGACACCATTGAAACTGAATTGATCCAAAATCCAAGGAATCAATGAAGAAAATAGGCAGGAAAAGGAGGGATACTCTGAGCATATAAGCAACTCGCGGCGTGGTGACAGTTCGGTAGGGAGGATGACCGGGAACACAACAATGATGACAACCATCAGAGTCATCACTTTCCTCCACAACACCGAATACGCTTTCCAGTATATGATGGGTCTGTTGATCACTTACCATGGCATAACAAGTTCCAACAATTATTTCGAGGACACGAAATTCCAGAAGATGATAAAGTTTGGTATAATACACTTCACCTAGAAGGAGCTGCAGATTTGTCGTACTACCGTTTGGCTTGTGTGATCATGATGAACCAACATGGACATAATTCATTTCACATGTGAATCAACGCTTCAGCCCTCCTCTAAGATAAAATTTTGTGGGTGAACAGTGATGGACCCAGACGAAAAATTGTAGGGGGGGCTGGACTGTCTGGCGGCCATCGCTCAGCACCCCCACACTGTCTGGTGCATGCCGCCTCACGGCCGTCTGGACCGTAAGCTCGGACAGTGAGGTAATCGTACAGCGATGTCCGTGGTAAGAACGTGCCCACCGATAGCCATATTAACATGAGCATGAGGACCACAATATGATCCCACATTGAATATTGCAAATTTACAAAATCACAAAGAATTAATTAATTGAAAAACGTGATTCACATTCTATTATTTAAAGAATATAGGCATTTAGTTGATTAACATTATGATTAACTAATTGAAATAATCATTACGCTCTCAGACTCCCGTCCGCCACCGCCCACAGGATGACATGAACAAGTGGCACCACGCCAGTGGCAGCACGTTAGCGGCTCGGTACAGTAATTGGCCATTTTTTTCATCCATAGTCGCAGAAGCCAACGGACAACGCGAAGTAGAAGCTGCAAAACACGCGGCAGCCATGTGGCCCGCCTCCTAACAAAAATATTCGCCGCGCCCCCGCTGTTCCAAACCACACCGTCCTCCCTCAGTGTGACGGCCCAGTGTCCATTCCCGGCCCGCGGCATGTTTGTGCGAACCAGCCAAAAGTTGAAGCTCATCACGAATGCGGATCATCTTCAACCTCCAGACTATCTGATCTCTGTTCTCCACCTCCAAAATTTAGAGGGGGGGGGGGGGGCTCGAGCCCAGCCCCTGAACCCCCGCTGGATCCGCCCCTGCGGGTGAACCACCAAACATAGCCAGAAAGGTTCAGTTGCAGATTATCCAGACCAATTCTTGCTATTATTATGTCATTGTGACTCAATGACCTATGCTTATGCTATGAATATCTTCACGGCAGGATTACATCACTTCTTAGGACAGACGTTGAACTCCATCAAAAAATCCTGGAAGAAGCTATGAGTTTGGCTCGCACATATAAATGTAGGAGTTCTCCAATCTATGAAACCAAACCCTGTCAATTTCGCCAAATATTAGCATCTAAGGGATCAACCAGTTTTGGAGCAACAACATCAGGAACATCTCCTTGTGCAGTTAAACTATTAAACCGTGAAGACTAAGCTAATCACAGAGCTAAGGGACTTTTGTTATAATTGGGATGAAGAATTCTCTATAGAATACCAAAAGGAATGTCCTCGACTGTTCCAGCTGGCATTCAATGATGATAGTGATGATATTATATATGAAGTAACTAATGGAGAAGAATTATTAAGGATATCTTTTTATGCTATTGCAGGAATAAAGTTTCATATTCGATGAGAATACCTGTGATCATTGAGGGGAACGTTTCACTGCACTTATTGACTTAGACTCAATACACAACTTCATATCAGAAGATGCTGCTCGATTGGCGGGCCATGCACCTATTCTCCATAATGGCCTAAAAGTCACAGTTGCTAACGAAGACAAAGTGGACAGTTCAGGTGTGTGCCGTCAAGTCATGCTAACAAACAATGACACCGTGTTCTTGATAGACCTGTTTACCATCCTTTTGAGTGACCACAACATCATTGTTGGGGTCCATTGGTTTAGAACTTTAGGGCCTATTTTATGGGACTTTGATGCCATGAAGATGCCCTTTTGGCATTTGGAAGTACTAAGAGATAATGGAACCATGGCCAATCCTTAAATGTTTGCTCATCTCAGAATCTAATGGACGCCTTATTGGAAGTGTTCAGTGACCTATTCTCAACACCACAAGGACTCCCTCCAACACATAATTTCGATCACCATATTCATCTTAAACCCCGGCAAGGCACAGTAGTGGTCCAATATTACCGCTACTCCACAACACAAAAAAATGAATTTGATCATCAATGTGTTGAGTTACTATCACTACTACAAAAAGCATTTTTACAGGCGCCTCAATTTTTCAAACACGGGCGGTCCTTAAAAATATGCGACTGTGATGACGAATGATATAATAACCGCCTGTGATGAAAGAACAACACAGGTGGATTTCAAAGAACAACCGTCTGGGTCAATACATGATCTTCATAATCAGTTCTTAATTAAGAACCGCCTGTAATGCAGTGAACTTCACAGACAGATTTTAAGAAACAACCGTCTGGGTAAATACATGATCTTCATTGATGGTTCTTAATTAATAACCGCCTGTAATGTAAAGAACTTTACAGACGGTTCTTAATTAACAACGGCCTGAGAAGACCATGTATTTTCAGTGGCGGTCATTGTTTAAGAACCGTATGTAGTTGTTCAATTATCACAAGCGGTTTTCATTGAAATTACAGGGATGTAGTCGTTGCAATTATCACAACCGTATGGTATCAGGAAAAAAACACAGATGAGCGGATACTAGTACAGTAATACATTATAGGAAATGCTCGATCACCAGTGAGGCTGGCTTAATTGTGATAATACACCATTAGAGGCTTTACAATTGTTCAAAGATAATTTCTTTACACGCTGAGAACAAAAATCATGCTACATTCATTGTAGATCGACGATGAAGCTCCCATCGATCAATCTAAATTGTACTGTCCTGCTTGCTCCAGAACACGTCTCTTATATTCCGCTAGATCCTAAAAATATTGACATTATTTAAATTAACAAATGTCAAAGGAGGAATGAATAACCTACATTGGTCACTAAGTCAAAGTGTCATCTAACCTTGATAAGTAGATTATAGCAATCATTTTCAACATCAGGCACATTTGGCTGATGCAGCAAACGCTGAACTTCAAGGGGTATAGTTTTGATCGTAAAAGCACTGCACCATCCCCACAAAATATAATTTAAGCAATATAAGAAACCAGTTCAAATAAGTTCGACAACAATTATAAGTAATAATTACATGAACAAAATAGGTCTATCTTACAGTCTCTTGATCAAGAATCCCGATGCAAAGTGCTCCCGAACGATGGACATTTGGGTGGAAGAACCTGTCGGTACCCTGGGAACCGTATACCCCTTGAGATTGCAAAGATCTCAAGGGAATGTCATCTACTTGATTTGAAGATCTTCGAAGGCCCACATGTCAGACATAACCAGACCCGCTTCTCCAACATGGTTAGTCCAAGGGTTGCCATGTGTACTATCAAACCGGAGCTACTGCCCACAAGGAGGAAGCTCCGGGCTATGTACCGAAATGGCACCCCCCGACCTAACCCCGGACCGAGGGAAGCTCCAGAACTGACATGTGTCAGGTGGCATCGGACCTATCTGTTCCCCACGGTGTGCTCTGGCGCTGCCACGTGTCCAACCATCGGATCTTCAGCCTCTAACCTCCGGAAGACTCCACAAAGGCTCCGGATCTTCAAAGGGGAATCAAGGACTTCAAGACCTGATTAAGTGTCATTAATACTATATTAATGACACACGATCGGACGACCTTAATTACCAGTAACGATGCTGTCAAAGCCCATAACTCGGTCATTAAGGGCAATTAAACGTGTTGAATGTGTATCAATATCAGTAACTGCCAGGGCCACATGTCGGGCCAGGCTAACTTGTAACGGCCTGCCCTTGTACTATAAAAGGACAGGCCAACGATACATAGAGGGGACTCGAACTAGACGCGCTCACTCTACACTCTCAACTTACGTTGAGCTCATACATCCAATACACCAACACACCCCGTGGAGTAGGGTATTACGCTCAGGCGGCCCGAACCACGTAAATCTTCGTGTCTCCTGTGCCACTTAACACTTCACCTTCTTGAATCTCCGTGCGCCCACACCGAACCTCAAATTCCTTTAACACTTTAGTAGTGTCGGGAGATCTGCCGGATCAAAACCACCGACAGTTGGCGCGCCAGGAAGGGGCGCCTGAGATTTCAAGAATGGTGAACTCAGCCGCTGGATCATCAAATGGTCATCCCCCTGTTCAAGCTGTTGGGGGAAATCCCTCCAATATGCAGCCACCAGCAGGAACCACGATTCCAGCAGGAGTCACGCTTCCACCACCGCCGCCTCCACCAACATATCAAGCTAGTCAGCGCGATGGTGCACTGGCTTCAATCACTGCGTCGGCGAATCTTGACAACCCGGAACACGCGCTTCATGCAGCACGTGCTCTCTTCAACGCCCACCACCTCCGGATGCATTCCGGGATGCCATGGAGCAGTGGAGGGCCGATGTGGAACATTTGGTTGCAGCAACAGTCGACCACATCAGCAACCAGGGTCCTCCTCCTTTAGGACGGGCCCCGTCGCAGCGACGGACCTTGTCTGGCAGACTTGGTCCGCATGTTTCCAACAACAGGAGACGTACTGCGTCACAGCAGGTGACGTTGTTGCCCTCTGGGGCACGACGCACTCACACGGTATCAAGGCTTTCAACTCATGACCTTCGGGCGGAGCTTGATCGCCGATACCGTCAACAAGACGGCCGAGTCCATATCGAGCGTGCTCGTGAAAGACGAGAAGCTCAAGACATTCCTGCTCCTAAAGGAGTAGGAGGAGGCTGTTCAGCCCTGGCCATGCATCTGCGAATGGTCAGGTGGCCACAGAAGTTCCGGCCTCACCTACCGGAAAAGTTTGATGGGACTGTTAATCCCGTCGAATTTCTTCAGATTTACTCCACTGCTATCCTGGCAGCTGGAGGAAATGAGGCCGTAATGGCCAATTATTTCCCAGTCGCTTTAACTGGGACCGCCCGGTCCTGGTTTATGAGCCTTCCACCCAACTCTATCAACAGTTGGGAGGAGTTATGCTGGCAGTTCACTGCCAACTTCGGGAGTTCATACACCCGACCAGGCACTGAACTGGACCTTTTTGCAGTTGTGCAAAAAGGAGGAGAATCCCTGCGATCATTCATCCAGAGATTCTCTCAGGTACGAAACATTATCCCTTCTATCTCTAGCGCCTCTGTCATTGTGGCATTTAGACAGGGAGTGCGAGATAAGAAGATGCTGGAGAAACTGGCGATCAAGGAGATCACCAGTGTCACGGAACTCTTCAGCCTGGCTGACAAATGTGCCAGAGCTGCGGAGGGCCGTGAAATGCACTCCAAACCACCCCCGGAGGATCACAAGAAATCCTCCAAAGGAGAAGCCGCTACCTCCGGGAGTGGCAAGAAGAAGAAAAAGACCAACGGCAAGAAGAAGTCGTCGGCCGGTGCATCCAATGCTGCAGCTGCTGCAGCTCCGAATGGCCGGGGGCCACGCCCCGAGAAGCGACCTCGACCATCTTCTAAAGACGGTGGCAAACCCAAGGTGTGGTGTCCAATTCACAAAACGGACAGCCACAGTTTGGAAGACTCCCGGGAGGTCCAAAACCTTGCCGAGCGCTACAACAAGCGCCGGGAAGAAGCTCCATTCCGACAGAGGGAAGGAAAACAAAAAGTTGACGAAGCTCCGGCTGAAGAGGAGTTAGGTTTTTAGGATCCTAAAAAGGTCCTGAATGCCGTCTACACCTCCGTCGATGACGATTTTGACGTCTCTGACAACGAGCGTCGGAAGACCATGAACACCATTTTTGGTGGATCATGGGACATCACCTCCCGCCGCGTCATCAAGACTATGCGTCGGGATATGGCTGCTGTAGCTCCTACAGCCAGGGCAGAGCCTCATCGAAAGTGGATGGACACAGCCATCACTTTTGATGCTTCGGACTGCCCTCGAAACATGGTTGGAGCAGGTCAGTTACCTTTGATGGTATCTCCTACCATCAATAACATCCAGCTCCACCATGTCATGGTAGATGGAGGTTCGGGGCTAAACCTCATAAGCTTCGAAGCTTTTACCAAGCTTCTGCTCCGACCTTCGGATCTTCACCCCTCCCGACCTTTCTCCGGAGTAGGTCCGGGAGCCACAACCCCACTCGGTGCTATTACCCTCCCCGTTACCTTCAGGACCCGGGAGAAGTATCGCACCGAGAAGTTGGTCTTTGACGTTGCTCAGATCAACTTACCCTTCAATGCCATCTTGGGTAGACCTGCCTTGTACAAATTCATGGCAGCTGCTCATTATGGTTACCTGGTGTTAAAGATGCCAACACCAGTAGGCGTTCTCCGGATCCGCGAAGATCGCACTGTCGGAGTAATTGCTCTGGAAGAACTTCATGCGCTTACTATGGCGCAAGAGGAGGACTCCAGACAGGAACAAGCCCCAAAACCCCCAAGCATTCGTCAGCGAGGCTCGACTTCTGCACCTCGTGCAGCTAAGCGGCGACACTGACATTCCCATCAAAGTCGTCCAAATTGGTTCCGATGCCGCTCAGACCACCCGTATATCGGGAGGGCTGAATGACAAATAGGAACTCGCGCTCATCGCTTTCCTCCAGGCTAATGTCGACATGTTTTCCTAGCAACCGTCACAAATGCCTGGGATCCCTAGGGAAGTGATTGAGCACAATCTGAAGATCTATCCTGATGCACGGCCCGTGCATCAGAAGCCTCGGAAGCAATCAGTGGAGTGACATAACTTCATTCGACAAGAAGTGAAGAAGTTGCTCGAAGCTGGATTCATTTGAGAAGTCTTCCATCCAAAATGGCTGGCAAACCCAGTCGTTGTGCCCAAGGCCGATGGGAAGCTTTGGATGTATATCGACTACACAACACTAAATAAGGCATGTCCAAAAGATCCATTCCCACTACCTAGAATGGATCAAATAGTGGATTCCACCTCCGGGTGTGAATTACTGTGTTTCCTAGACGCATATTCTGGGTATCATCAAATCAGAATGTCTAGGGAAGATGAAGAGCATACCTCTTTCATCACAGTAGATGGATTGTAATGTTATACAGCCATGCCATCTGGTCTCAAGAATGCAGCTTCAACCTTTGTACGAGCTATGTACAAAACTTTTGAAGAACTCATTAGAGACATAGTGGAAGTGTACGTCGATGACATCATGGTCAAGGTCAAGAATAAGGAGTCACTCCTTGACACCTTACAGGCTGTCTTTGACAAGTTGCGGGTCACACGCACAAAGCTAAACCCAGACAAGTGTGTCTTCGGGGTTAGCTCCGGAAAACTTCTTGGTTTCCTGGTAAGTCACCGGGGCATAGAAGCTAATTCAGCGAAGATCAAAGCCATTGAAGACATGCGGCCACCAGCCCGCATCAAGGATGTTCAAAAGCTGACTGGATGTCTAGCAGCCCTTAGCCGGTTCATTTCAAGACTGGCGGAACGGGCACTTCCCTTCTTCAAGTTATTGAGGAAGTCCGGACCATTCCAATGGTCTGAAGAATTAGAAAAGGCATTCCAGGAGCTAAAATAGTTCCTCACCACCCTACCAACCCTGGTAGCTCCAAACCCTGGTGAGCCTTTGCTGCTTTACATTTCAGCAACTGACGAAGTCGTCAGTATGGTCCTGGTTGCGGAGAGACCAGAACTATCCCATGCTCAGGAATCCAGACCCCTCCGGGAGGGTCCGGAGGTTCCCGAAAGAGAGTCTGGGTCCCAGCTCCCTGACTTGAGTTCACAAAAAGTTACTTTAGAAGACTCAGACCCCTCCAGGAGGGTCCAGGTCGCTTCTGAAGAAGCTTCGGGTCCCTCCAGCCAGGACCCGGAGGTCCCCGAAGAAGGTCTGGATCCCTCAGGGAGGATCCGGGTCAGTGAAGAGGAAGCTCCGGACCCCTCCGGGAGGGTCCGGACCATCCAGCACCCAGTGTACTTCATCAGTGAAGTACTTTATGACACCAAGACTCGATACCTAGAGGTGCATAAGCTGCTCTATGCAGTTCTCATTGCCTCTAGGAAGCTTCGCCATTAATTCCAAGCTCACAAGATTTCAGTGGTGACCTCTTACCCACTTCGAGCAATCTCGTATAATCCCAATTCAACTGGGAATATTGCAAAGTGGGTAGTGGAATTGGCTGAATTCGATCTCGAATTCATTTCAAGGCAAGCAATCAAGAGTCAAGCATTGGCGGATTTCGTGGCGGAATGGACTCCCTCTCCATAAAATCCTGGGGGCCCCAGTGAGTAGAAGCCGGAACACAAGGCTCCGGTCTTCACCGAGCCTCACTGGACCCTCTACTTCGACGGCTCCATGCGAAAGTAGGGGGCCAGAGCTGGAATCCTTCTCCTCACACCAACCGGGGAGAAGGTAAAACACATGGTACGCCTTGACTTCAAGGCGACCAACAACATGGCAGAGTACGAAGCACTCATCTACAGACTAAAGGTGGCACTATCATATAGTGTTAAGCAGCTGCTGGTTAAGGGAGATTCACAGCTCATCATTAAGCAGGTGAAGGGTGAATGCTCCTGCAACAACATCCAGCTAGCTTCTTACCTCCTTGAAGTCCTGAGGCTTCAGAAGGACTTCAAAGTCCTGGACCTCCACCATGTCCAGCGTGCCCACAACGCTGAAGCTGACGAACTCTCGACAAAAACGTCAACCGGAGCTCCGGCTCCTGACAGACTTTTGTCCGGAGGTTGTCAAAACCCACAGCTCAGCCTGCCGAACTGAGCGAAAGGGGCAAGATCAGCATCTCGAAGCTGACGGTCCCAATGGCCCTGTTACCATGGCAGCCATCAAGGGTCATAGGTGCTGCCGGAAGCTCCGAGCAACCCAGCATGCAAGACTCAAATGCTCAAGTTAGCTCCGATGCATGGATCTCGGAGATCCAGAGCTACTTGAAAGACAACATCCTTCCTGACGATGATGTACCCGCTGAGCGGATAGTCAGATTGGCTAAAAGATACACATTAGTAGAAGGGGATCTCTACCGGTGCGGTGCCAACGGCATCCTAATGCGGTGCATCAAAAGGGAAGAAGGCTGCGAGCTCCTCGCAGAGATCCATGGAGGCAAGTGTGGGAAACATGCGTCTTCCCGCACGCTGGTCGGTAAATCCTTTCGGCATTGCTTCTACTGGCCTACAACACTCCAGGATGCAACTGAGCTGGTGAACAAATGCGAAGCATGCCAATTTCATGCAAAGAAAATTCATACACCGGCTCAGCCTCTACAAATGATACCTCCTACATGGCCCTTCACTGTGTGGGGGATGGATATCTTGGGACCTTTCCCAAGAGCCGTCGGAGGTTACAAGTTCCTGTACGTCGCCATTGACAAGTTCACTAAGTGGTCGGAAGCAACTTCAGTTGTGACAATCAACAAGCAGTCTGCTATCAATTTCTTGCAGTCCATTGTATGCAGATTTGGAGTCCCAAACAAAATCATCACTGATAATGGGACCCAATTCACAAGCTCTGCATTTCAAGGATATTGCGAAGACCTCGGAATTCAGGTTTGCTACGCCTCCGTAGCTCACCCGGCAAGCAATGGCCAAGCCGAGAGAGCAAATGCTGAAATCCTTAAAGGACTCAAAACGCGCACCTATGAGCGCTTGAAAAAACATGGAGCCAACTGGATTGAAGAGCTTCTGCCCATTTTATGGGCCAACAAGACAACTCCAAACCGGTCAACTGGAGAGACACCCTTCTTCCTGGTGTACGGAGCTGAAGCAATCCTTCCTCCAGAAATCACCTTGGGGTCACTCCGGGTCCGGACCTTCGACGAAGCCACGCAGGACCAGCTCCGGCGTGAAGACCTAGACCTCCTTGAGGAGGGAAGGTGCCAAGCAGCTGTTCCGAATGCCCGATACCGCCAAGCCCTTTGGCGCTATCATTAGCGGCATGTACACAACCGACAGCTCAAGGAAGGCGATCTGGTGCTACGAAGAATACAATCCAGAGAAGGGTTAAACAAACTCTCCCCCAGCTGGGAGGGACCCTTCCGAGTGATTAAAGTATCCTGTCCCAGAAGCGTTCGCTTGCCTACCGAGGATGGGACACCTCTCCCAAATCCTTGGAATATCGAGCACCTCCGTAAGATCTACACTTAATATCACGAAGGTGAGTCTGTAGTAATTTGAGGTGTATGTTATAGAGTCATTGTACAGAGTCAGGTAGTTCCTCCGGGAGAACAGCCGGACCTTTCCCGGAAGGTCCGCAAAGTTCATGCAACACTTGTCACAGTCTCAGGACTAAAAGTGTAGCTAGCTACCCTGGGTCAAACGAGAAATAAAACACGCTTAGCCTGGTTCCGTACCCTAAGAGTGTACTTGTTTCCCCTGTACCCCGAACCTATAATGAAAGACATCTTCATGTGAAACAGACTCCACGTGCATTTATTTTGTACAGGCTCAATATTTTTTATTTTTCTCTTTCTTGTCTATAACAAAGTTGTGCAATTCTTAAGAAATTTTAGTCTGACCAGTTCATGTACAATTCGAGTTGTATTGTCAATTCTTTTGGATTCAAATATTGTTCATGGCTCACTCGCCTGAATGCCACCAAGACAATCTAGGGCCGGAGTGTGCTATCGACTTAGCCTGGTCAAGCACCCTAAGTACGCCACTCTACCTACACCCCGGCAGGCCGAAGTAAGGTAGTTCCAAGTACAATTGGATCTAGAAGAAAAGACAACGCATTCAGTTGTATTCAGAATCACGTTTGACCTAAAACTTCATTGAGAATCGTAAGCCACGATGAACTTATAGGCAAGGAACGAATTTTACTCTTTTTCTTGGATTCAGTGTGCAGGAAAAATAAAAAATACACGTTGATGGAGAAAAGCTGGAGCTAACAAAGCTCCGACTCCCCTAGGTGGCTTGTAATCGATGTTAAGCATTGAAAACGAGCATCACCAGAGCAACCAAGCTCCGATAAAGCTAGGGGGGCCAGCTGTCGACGCAAAGTAAAAGATGGTGAGAAGACCCCACAAGCGGAGTCTGCTACCGACAAACTACACGTTGGTAAAGGTCACTACCGGAGCTACTAAGCTGACACCCCGGAGAGCTAACTATCGATGCTCTACGCGTTGATAGGGACTATTGCCGGAGCTACTAAGCTTCAACGATAGCCAATGCTGGAGCTTCTAAGCTCCGACAACCTCGGGGGGCCTTCACTATCGAAGACTTCGGACCTACACTCTACAAGTTCGAAGCAAATGAACTTCAACAAAACACAATATCCTCTTGGTACATGTTCACAATCAAATTGTGTATATCTACCAGGGGGCCAAGTGAAGACAAAAGTGTTGAAGACAAAAAATGAAATTCACAAAAATTTGGGGATTTCATTCATCTGGAGACAAGGGATTACAAAATTTGGGAAGAAAAAGATAGAATACAAGTGGGAGCTACAGAGATGGTCCTAGACCCTATGGAAGAACTGGGCGACCTTCTGACCAACCTCCGACACGTTGGCTCGGGCGGCTTCACCTTCTCCTTCGACGGGACCTTCAAGCACCGGGTACAGAAGGAATTGGGGATCCCGACTGGTGTAGCATGTCAGCACATATTCTGCGACGTTCTTCGCCAGGGATTGCCCCTCAACCTCCAATTGGTCCGCGATGACATCGCCCACCTTGGAGAGTTTGCTACCCGCCGAGCTCAACGCTTGCAATGCCAGGTCCGACTCTGGATCCGGATCATCCGGACGCACGGGACTGAAGTCCATCAGTGTTGGCGCGTCGTTGGCCTTGCCCAGGAACTCCCAAACCTGTAGGGAGTCCGCGGCCCTCAAGCCCTTCAGTTCTTCCAAGGATCTTTTGGCCGCCGCCAGTTTAGAATTCTCGCGAGCGAGGCGCTCAACTTCTTTGGCATTTTGCTGAATCTTTTCAGCAACCCGCTTCTCGAGTTTTCCGAGCTCCTCCTCCCGGAGGTAGATCTTGTTTCGGCGGTCAACCAGGTCCTTCTCCCTGCCCCTTACTTTCTTCTCCCTGGCAGTGATGGCACACTCTTGCTCGTAGAGTTCCTGCCCTCGCACCCAGGCCTTCTCCTCCTCCTCAGCGCAACGCTCTTCCAATTTCTTGGCACGTTCCTCGAGGACCTTGTCAGCCAGAGCCACCTTTTCGGTGAGCTCATCCTCCCTCTTCAGAACGTCATCCCGCAGCTCTAGGAGTTTTTGCTCTTCATCTTTGAGCCTCTTCTCCCTCTCCTCAAGTGCCTCCCGGCGTTTGATGAGAGTAGTGTTAATGGCTTCTAGCCTTTCTTGGCGTTCATCAGCCGCACTATTAGCTGCCTTGGTCTGCTCATAAATGGCCCGGTATTGAGCATCGAGGGCGCGAGTCAAGCTCTCCATGTCATCCAATAATTTGCCCAAGTACTCCAGGCGGACCTTCTCCTGCTTGATCCATTCCTTGTCATCAGCCAGCCTCGACTGCGCCAGCTTGGTCTCGAAGTAGAGCCGGTTACGCCACCGCCTAAGGGTTTGGCGCTCCTCTTCAAGAGCCTTGCTGTCGTGGTAGAATGCCAGCTGAACTTGACGCAGGCTAGAGCAAGCGTTGTCAATTGACAATGACAGGGGAATGGGTTCCGGACCTGCTGGGGTCTCCTGCGCTGGTTCCAGCGAGTTCTCGCTTACAAAAATTTGGTCCCACTCCACAAGAGTGGTCCCCTAAGCCTCCACGGCACTAGGGTCGTCCTCCGGGATAGCCCCAATCGCCGCCGAGGAGGGTCCCGCAGAAGAAGTTCCGACCTCCGGAAGTGGTTCCGAAGGCCCTGCCGCCAGATCCTCATTTGCCCCCTCAGGCAGGGGGCCAGCGACTTCATCTGGGCACCTTGGCCCAGCAGCAGGCACTTCCGCCATCATCCCTTCCGGAGCAGGGGCAACTTCAGGCTCCGGCCTGGACTCCTCCTCCGCTGATGGCTCGGCTGTTGGCATCTCGACCACCACAGGTTCGAGTGCTGATGCCTCCGCAATAATCGGCCATGGGGCTGGAGCTTCAACGGCAACCGGCTCGGGAGCCGGAAGGTCTTCAACATCAACCGGCCCTGTGGCCGGAGCTCCAGCAACGACCGGCTCTGCGGCTGGTGCTTCAGAGGTAGCCGGCCCAACCACTGGGACTTCCTCAACATCCGGCGCGCACGCCGGTACTTCAATTACCTCTGGCTCAACCGCCGGGGCTTCGACAATTTCCGGCTCTGGGGCCGGAATTACTGCTTCCTCCGGCTCAACGGCCGGAGCTTCCGTCATCTCAGCATCAAGACCCGGAGCTTCAACCTCCAGGGTAGGTGCTGCTGGCGCATCTTCTCTCCCGCGGTCCGGCGCTACCACGGGAGTCTCGGGGGATGAGTCGAGGTCCATGACCACGACAGCTGGCGCCGGAGCTGTCGCAGCTTTTGCCACCACTTGGGGTGGTGCCGGGACAGGAGCAGAAGCTTTCGCCCTCACAGCTTCAGCTGCTGTGGCTGAGGGTGGAGCTTCACTCCTCTTCTTGGGAACGCTGCAGATGATGGATGAAGAAACATAAAAAACAATTACAACAACAAAATAACTGTTTGAGGTAAAGATTAAAAATTACCTCGGGAGTCTTCCGCACCAGCTTGCGGAACCTCTTGCCCGGGCGTTCTGGGCTGACCATAGCCGACGCCGGCGTGGAAGCTCCGGAAGGCCCCCCGGAACTCGTTGCGGCCACGGGCATTTCCTTATTCGAGGCCCTCCTCGACCGGGAAGGACCTCCGGACCTAAGGGCCTCAACTGGCCTTGGTGATGGAGTCGCATGCCCGGAGCTAGCACCCCGGGAAGACGCTACTGCGGGTACAGTCGCCGCAGTTGAAGAAGACCTCCCCCTCCGGGGAGATGGAGCTGATGTAGAGGTTGCAGGCCTGACGGACCTTCCGTCGGCATGCTGCAGCTTCCTCTTCCGGCTCAAGGGTTCGTCCACTGGCTCCTTGCCCTTGCCGACGACTTCGACCCTTAGCTTCAGGGGCAGGGTCAGAGCCACCTTCGGAAGCCCCAGGGATCAACACCCTGGTGGTCGATCTTCTCTCGACGACACCAAGGTCGTCAAGCACCGGCATCGTCCGCTGAGCTCCCTGCTGAACTCTACTTCCACGTTCAGAGGGAGAAAAGCTGGTGGCGGGGTCAAGTCATCACCCGCGATGTCGATGCCATGCTGGAACTTCTTGATATGAAACTCCAAGGTTGTCTCCGCCATGTTGGACTTCAGCTCGGTCTCGACCCGGTCGTCGGCCATCACACTGTTGAGGGCCCAAGCGAGTTTTTCTCTACTCTTCAGCGGTGCCCACCTGTTGACCAGAAAGTTGCAAAATACCGCCTGAGGAGTTAATCCTCCCTCCATGCACTGGCGGATCCTGGTCAGAGCAGGGTTGAAGGCATCCGACAGCACCGGAGTATCACTCCAGACTGCAGTGTCGATGTTGGGGAGGCCTTCGGGCAGCTCCAGCTTCTCGTGCTCCTCCACCCGGATGACTATCCAGTCCTTCTTCCAATCATCCCACTTTCCAGAGGGAAACGACCGGAGGTACTTGAATGGGCACTTCTTGCGCTTCATGAAGTAGTAGAAGCCAAGGTACTCATTACTCCTACCGGTGGTATGGGCGTTGAAGAAGGTCCAGAAGAGTTCAATGCAGGGGGGATGCCCACCCACATTTCACAGAAGTGGACCAAGACAGACACAAGAAGAATGGAGTGGGGGCCAAGGTGGTACAGCTGCAGACCATAGAAGTCTAGCAGTATCAAGAAAAAGGAGGAAAAAAAGGTGGGATCAACCCCACCATGGCGTAAAAAGAGAAGTACACCATCTCGCCGGTGTGCTCCTTTTCGAACGGGAGCTCTCCTCCGGCGCAGAGACCCATGAGGGCCCGGACCTTCTTCAGGTCACCTTTGGTCTTCAAATGGCTCTTGCGGAGACCCAACTCCATCGCGGAACAGCAAGTCAAGAGAGAAAAAGCAAGCACAAGTTGGGAGTTTGAGCACAAGATCAGATGAGAGGTGTAAAGAACCCCAGACGGTGCGCGCTTTCCTTCTTAAGTAAGCCCTCGCAACGCTTGGATGGAAAATACAAGGAAGTCGAAGATACTACTCGAAAATCCTACCTTGCCGATGACAAGAGGGCCCGGGACCACCCTGACGATCAAGTCGAGGTTCTTACCCAGGCGAACGATTGTCATCATGTGGCAGGAAGCCCGAAGGCGGCGACCTGACAAGGCGCGCGAAACCGATACGATTTTCGTATCGGGATCCGGCGACCTTCAATTGTGTGAGATCCGCACGCCAAAGATCTCATTTGCCGCACACGGGATATGCCACGTGGTGAGGATTTAACTCCAAACTATCGCCAACGGCACATCCGAAGACCTTTGAAGACTCAGTTCAAAAGTCGAAGGATGGACCCACCTCCGGAGGAATGACTTCACCCAAGGGGTCTTCCCCAGAGGTGGGCCCAGGGGGCCACTGTCAGTACCCTGGGAACCGTATACCCCTTTAGATTGCAAAGATCTCAAGGGAATGTCATCTACTTGATTTGAAGATCTTTGGAGGCCCACATGTCAGACATAACCGGACCCGCTTCTCCAACATGGTTAGTCCCAGGGTCGCCATGTGTACTATCAAACCGGAGCTACCGCCCACAAGGGGGAAGCTCCGGGCTATGTACCGAAATGGCACCCCGGACCTAACCCCAGACCGAGGGAAGCTCCAGAACTGACACGTGTTAGGTGGCATCGGACCTATCTATTCCCCACAGTGTGCTCCGGTGCTGCAACGTGTCCAACCTTCGGATCTTCAGCCTCTAACCTCCGAAAGACTCCAAAAAGGCTCCGGATCTTCAAAGGGGAATCAAGGACTTCAAGACCCGATTAAGTGTCATTAATACTATATTAATGACACACGATCGGACAACCTTAATTACCAGTAACAGTGCTGTCAAAGCCCATAACTCGGTCATTAAGGGCAATTAAACGTGTTGAATGTGTATCAATATCAGTAACCACCAGGGCCACATGTCGGGCCAGACTAACTTGTAATGGCCTGCCCTTGTACTATAAAAGGACAAGCCGATGATACATAGAGGGGACTCGGATGAGATGCGCTCACTCTACACTCTCAACTTACGTTGAGCTCATACATCGAATACACCAACACACCCCATGGAGTAGGGTATTACACTCAGGCGGCCCGAACCACGTAAATCTTCGTGTCTCCTGTGCCACTTAACACTTCACCTTCTTGAATCTCCGCGCGCCCACACCGAACCTCAAACTCCTTTAACACTTTAGTAGTGTAGGGAGATCTGCCAGATCAAAACCACCGACAGAACCCAATTGGAAAGGCGCATCTTGGAGGCACCAAGGGATAATCCTCAAAGAAGGAGATTGTCAGGGGGTAGTAACCATCTTCCCATTCAGCCTGCAAAAGAAATTTATTAATAGGAGGACGATGGTTAAACTCATATTGTGCTTGTTCTTCATGACTTACCCCTTCTTTACCGGGGACGATGCACTACCACTTCAATAAATCTCCCGATTCAGGCTTCACAGAGAAACCCTACGCGGAGAAATTGAAAATACCAAAAACAAACAAGATGGAAAAACAAACTACAGTTAAGTTCATCAGTACATTACAGATATATATGTATATACAACCATGTGACCGGTGTGCCATATGTACATACATGGAGATGGTTCTTGCGCCACGCAAAGCGCTCCTCCTTCAATCGGCTACACGCCCGAGACATCATTATCTAAAAGACCAAACTTCCAAACTTCCAAATTATTGAGTCCAAACGCATATGTACACAAATGCAAAAGGACACAATCCATATACCAACATTGTTCTAAGTTGATTTCAGAAGATACAAATATATACAATATATATCATCTCGCATTGCTATATACATTTTTTCCAGCATTGACATCTTCTCGCATATAGGGTTTCAAATTCTTTTTAATGCTTCTCTCTACGCGCTTGATGTTTTCTGGTTCGGTGAAAAGGTACATCTCTTCATACTGATTATATTCCTCTTCATTATCTCCCACATTCTCAACCCCAACAATATTTTGCTTTCCAAAAACAACTACGTGCAACTTCTCAGTTTCTGGATCTTGAACATAAAAAACTTGTGCAACATTATCGGCGAGAACCCACAGGTCATCTTTGTAACCCACTTTATTCAAGTCTACCAGTGTCAGCCCGTAATTGTCCACTTTCAAACCATCAGGATGTTTGACCCATTGGAACTTAACTACGGGCATTACCATTCTTTCGCCATAATCGAGTTCCCATATTTCCTCTATGAACCCGAAGTATGTGGTCTTCTGCCCTTGTGAATCATAAGCCTCAATATGAACACCACTATTTTGTGCAACACTCTTACCGTATTTTTCTTTAATATCAGAGAAACTACAATCGGACCATCTGTGCGTAGCTTTCAACTTTAGTAGTTCTAAGACTGCACACAATGTAGTAAACTCTTTATCACAACCGTTTGATTCATTATATAAAAGCTCTGTCGCCGCATTTTGCAATGTCTCCACTTTACTTATACCTTTGCTTGCTCCCATAGAAGTCAGTACATATGGTTCAATGTGACGCAACATCTCCTCACAATCGAACTCATCATCATCATCACCAGCTTGATTGTCACTACCATCATCGATATGAACATTATCATCATCTGAGCCTCTCTCATCATCATTATCCACATCATGTGTATCTAACTCACCATGCTCTGTCCATATTGTGTAGTTATTTTTGAAACCTCTTTTCACCAGATGAGATTGGATTACTATAGTATCCGTCCAAGCAATCTTATTTTCGCAGTCAATACATGGACATAAGATGTCATCTATCTTTTGCAACTTCGCATGTCTCTTGGATGCTTCAATAAAATTTGCAACATTATGAATGTACATAGGATCGGGTCTTGGCATGTTATACATCCACGCTCGACGGTCCATGCTTCAATAATAGAATTTTTGTCAGATTTACAAAATTTGGCCACATATATTCTCTAAAGGTCTTCTATAAAATGAATTTACAGAGACATAACAAATATGATTAGGGCGACTAATGTAGGTGACGGGCGGCGTCTTGAGGCAGACGTTGTCAAAGGGGGAAACAGGCCCAGTAGCATGGGCTAGGTCTGGGTGGCATCTTATATATATACAATAGCATCTGTTAATTAAACATCATATTCATGTCACATAATAGGTACAAAAAGGAAACAATCCATATAGCCCATACATCAATATACCAGAACATAATCCATACGGTGCTTACACATGCAAAAGGACAGAATCCATATACCAGAACACACAAAACTAACAGCTTATCAGCTAATGAAAATATACAAAGAAAAAGTAAGGAAACTACATTTACCTTGCAGACGCGTCAGCACGGTGGGGAGGCGTCAGCACGGTGGGCCGGCTGGGTGGAGAAGTGGCGGTGCGGGGATGAGCGGCGGCGCGGCAGTATGGGCTGGGCGGCGGAGCGGGGGCGCGGCTCAGGGGAAATTCAACAGCCTTGCGGCGTCGATATAAATTCTCCAGGGTTGCGTTTTGACTGCGGTGAGGGGTCCTTATATAGACGTCGGTTTTTCACGGGTGGTTTTTAACTTTATCTCAGGCGGGTTTTACTTACCAACCGCCTGAAAAGATATTTAATCAAGAATATTAATTAAGAAGTAAATATCTTCACAGGCTGTTGGTACATAATAACCGCCTGAGAAGATGTTTATCTCAGGCGGGTATTACTTACCAACCGCCTGAGATAATGCCAACTGAACAAAATATTTTTAAAACTTGTATAGCTGACATTGTAATGTTTTGGTAAATATCAAATTAATTTCTACTCACATATTATTCACATTTGTGTATCTCATAAAAAAAGTTCCTTCACTCAAAATTGTTGGTATGAACATATTTGTATAATATATACATGTATGAATTTTTTTTAATTTTTTTAAAAGCATTCCAACATGTCAAACTTCAAATTATCCACCATTCTAACTAAATGCTCATATACATATGAGCATTTAGAGCACATTCACTTGATTGAAATCAAGAATTCTAACACACCAGTATTCATTGACACGAATGAACACATATATATTACAAAACACAAGAAATATGTACAAGAACAGAATTGAAGCTAAACATGTACAAGAACTCCTAAAACTACACTACGGCCCCGCCTCCTCCGCCCTCTCCGCCAACTTCTCAAACCACGCCAAGCGGTCCTCCTCCGACTCGACGTCGTCGTCGTCGTCGTCACCATGGTGGTGGTCGCCGTCGTCGTCGCCGTCGTCATCATCGTCATCGTCATCATCATCATCGTCGTCGTCCTCCTCCTCCTCCTCCTCCTCCTCCACCTCCTCCTCCGACGACGAAGACGATGCAGCAGGAGAGTGGGTCGGCTGCTCCGGCTGTACCGGTGGCTCCGGCTGCACCAGCGGTGGAATGTGCTGGTCGTCATTCACCCTCTCGAGGGAGCTACAGCGTATCCGCTTGCAGGGTGGCTGCCTCGGCGGGCTAGGAGGCGGAAGGTTGGCCATGGCTGTGGTGGTTCGTCGGCACCGGGCTAGGAGGTGGAACGATGGAAGAAGAAGAAAGGATTGCAAAAGTTTTGTGCTTGTACATAACCGACGACGCGCCTTATATATGGTATGTGCGGAGTAGATGAGGGAGTGGTTTGTTTCCCGCGCATTGAACTCTTTGCAGACCTCGTGCGGCGCACAATTAAACCACTGTATAAGAAGATCTTCAGAGATTCTTCCGTCTCTCTGGGATCCTTGTGGAACGTCGCGCACGCGTCCCTGCACCACGGCTTCTTAACTTCTCCGCAGACCTCGTGCGGTGCGTTAGTTAATTAACATCTTCTCATGACGTTAATTAACTTCTTCTAGTTTCAAAAATGTTTATCTCAGGCATGTATTACTTACCAACCGTCTGAGATAATGCCCGATACTGTTCTTCAGTTTCCTTATCCCTTGCTTCTTTTTTATTTAGATTCCAATATAAATACTCAAACATGTTTAGATTTTGCAAATTGTGTCCAAATTCGATGATTCTTTCTTCTACATTTGTATAAAATTAACATCTACCACCCGAACAAAATATTTTTAAAACTTGTATAGCTGACATTGTAAAGTTTTGGTAAATATCAAATTAATTTCTACTCACATATTATTCACATTTGTGTATCTCATAAAAAAAGTTCCTTCAATCAAAATTGTTGGTATGGACATATATGTATAATTTATACATGTATGATTTTTTTTAAAAGCGTTCCAACATGTCAAACTTCAAATTATCCACCATTCTAACTAAATGCTCATATACATATGAGGCATTCATCAAATTATGAACACACATTGATTCAAAAAAATTTAAAAAGGTCTGAAAAAATTCATAGAGGTTGGTATGATGATTAAAAATGTCCAGTGAAAAAATAAATGAAAAAAGCATTATATTCATCAAGATAGAAAAATGAAAAATATCATTTGTTGTATGTTTTTTATGTTCTGACCAATTTCAAAGCATTTATGAAGTGAAATTTAATGGTAACCTTTACTTATCAATAATATTACAAGAAAGTGGATTTTTGCCTTTTTAAAGGACCACATTTAATCAAGAATATTAATTCAGAAGAAGTAAATATCTTCACAGACGGTTGGTACTTACCAACCGTCTGAGAAGATGTTTATCTCAGGCGGGTATTACTTACCAACCGTCTGAGATAATTCCCGATACTGTTCTTCAATTTCCTTATTACTTGCTTCTTTTTTATTTAGATTCCAATATAAATACTCAAACATGTTTAGATTCTACAAATTGTGTCCAAATTTGATGATTCTTTCTTCTACATTTGTATAAAATTAACATCTACCACCTGAACAAAATATTTTTAAAACTTGTATAGCTGACATTGTAATGTTTTGGTAAATATCAAATTAATTTCTACTCACATATTATTCACATTTGTGTATCTCATAAAAAAAAGTTCCTTCAATCAAAATTGTTGGTATGGACATATATGTATAATTTATACATGTATGAATTTTTTAAATTTTTTTAAAAGCATTCCAACATGTCAAACTTCAAACTATCCACCATTCTAACTAAATGCTCATATACATATGAGGCATTCATCAAATTATGAACACACATTGATTCAAAAAAATTTTAAAAAAATCTGAAAAATTCATAGAGGTTGGTATGATGATTAAAAATGTCCATTTAAAAAATAAATGAAAAAAGCATTATATTCATCAAGATAGAAAAATGAAAAATAGCATTTGTTGTATGTTTTTTATGTTCTGACAAATTTCAAAGGATTTATGAAGTGAAATTTAATGGTAACCTTTACTTATCAATAATATTAGAAGAAAGTGGATTTTTTCCTTTTTAAAGGACCACATTTAATCAAGAATATTAATTAAGAAGAAGTAAATATCTTCACAAGCGGTTGGTACTTACCAACCATCTAAGAAGATGTTTATTTCAGGCGGGTATTACTTACCAACCGTCTGAGATAATTCCCGATACTGTTCTTCAGTTTCCTTATCCCTTGCTTCTTTTTTATTTAGAGTTCGGTTTGAATTCGAAAAACTGTCAAGTTCGATGGCATCTTTGGTTAGGGTTCGGTGGGTAGGCATCCTTGGGTTGTCGGTGTACTTCCATCAATTCTACGCAGCAGCAGTTCCAGCAACACGTACAATAAACATATATGTATCTTATCCTTTGGAGAATGATATATTACTATGTTGAATAATTCTTGCTGATAGTGTAGCTGTTATATGACTATGAGTTTGTTTATTGAATAGCTTATTCAATCATGATGATGTGAAGAATTATAGAAGGATTGCATGCATTAAACCAATTATGTATCCCATTATTGAACTCAGCTTAATATTAAGGCATTTCACAGGAAAAAAGTTTATGTACCCATTTATGATTTGTTAGCACCATTTGTATCAAACTAGATATATTGGGACTTCATTTTTGTTGGATGATCTGGGTATCTGGTGCACCCAGTAGAGGAGTCAAACTTGGACTTTGGACAAAGTTGCGGAAACACCAGTCTAGGGGTATATGATTGTTCTAGATAAAGCAGATTTCGTCCTTAACGATATTAGTAGAGTCCTACTCTGAATAGAGTTAGGAGTCAGATTCAGTTTAGGAACCAGTCCTAGTCCTAGTACGAATTGAGTTACAATCCATATAGGATTTGGAGTCACATGAAGGGGGATTTCAAAAACAAGCCCCCAACCCATCGACCTGGTTAATCCCATCCTATCAGAAATATTCCACCAAAGGTTTCATATGCCCAGACTTGATCAAGTCACCTAAACCTTGTGAACCTCTAGAACTCACCAAGTTTATCACTATAGGAGGCACCGACTTCCCTGTCCTGTTTTCTAAACAGCCAGGACAATTGACCATCCCAGAAATCCTTGGTGCCATCATATGTGGGGTACGTAATGCCTTTCATGATGGATGAACCTGCTGCCATGATGAGCCCATTTGGTGCGGCCGGGCACACCGGGATTAGATTTTAGCGAATGTTTCCAGATTCCTGATTCGTTTGAGAATGTGGGTCTTTTATCTTTTTTACCGTGCAAATCCCACGGTTGTAGAGATGATCGCTGAAAAAGAGTGTCTTTTCTCGCCCGCAGCTACTCTGAACGAAGCTAGCCTATTTAGAATAAAAAGATAAAATTGCCATTACTGGTGATCAACTTTAACATGCTTATCACCCTCTCAATGTATAGGAACCTTTTGGTCAGTCGCCTTAAACCCTAGAATTCCTTATCAAATCCTAGAATGCTTCCATCTTTTTCTTCATGCAACACTTCATGCAGAGTTAATATGCCATTTATTAGATTTTTTGTCTTATTAGATCTAGCATGGAATGCCCTAAGAAGACTGGTCCTGGTAGTAACAACAAAGAAGATAATATGGAGTTTACTGACTCCAGCAGTTCAGGCTCCTATCACAGTCCATCGGATCCTTTTCCGACTATAAAAATTAAAAAGACTTTAGTGGATCTAGACTCGGAATATGATCCTGCCAACGAGGTATGGATCACGAATCTTAACTTTAGCAGTTCAAGTTAATGTTGGTTGTCAAGTATACAAAGTCTTATAATTTTTTTCTACCTAGATTAATCGCGAAGACAATGAGCTGACATCGCTCCTAAAACCGCAGAAGGTTCTCCAATGGATGAATCCTCAGCTTCACTCAAGCGGAAAAGAGGGCAACGAGGTCCCAATAAGGGTCCATTGGACCGCATCATGTACATAACAAGGGTCGATCCAGGTGGGCTTCCCCAAGAACCACTAGATTCAGTTACCAAGTACCATAATGCATGTAGTTTTCTTGTTAGGGAGGTTGTGCCGATCACAACCGAGAATTGGAGGAAATTACCCGAGCAGTCCAAGAATGAGTTGTGGGAAAAGATAAAGAAACAATTCAAGTTCCCAAAAGGCACAGAAGAAGTTGTAAAGAAAGAAACATTGGTCTCTGCGGCAAGAAGTTTCGATGCTGGAAGAGTGAAATGAATGCTTATGTTAAGGTTGATAAGGTCCCTAGCCCGAGGAAGATGGGAAAAATCACACAAGCTCAGTGGCAAGAGTTTGTTCGTCAAAAGAGCACACCTGATGCTAAAGCTCTAAGTGCAACTAGGTCAGAGCTTGCGAAAAAGAACAAATACCATCATCGCTTGGGGTCTGCCGGATATGCCCCCAAAGTCCAGAAATGGAATAAGATATTAGACGAAATTACCAGTAATGGCAATCCTCACCCATTAGAAGGGTGCGATGAGCGAACCTAACGCTAGGTCTTTGCTCGGTCAAGTTTGACCAGCGAGGGCAAACTTGAAAAGCCCGACTCTCTGAATGAAGTAGAGGATAAAATGAAAGAAGTAATTGAAAAGCAATAGAAGGGTCTCTTCAAGCCGAAGAGGGAGAATGACCAACTTACCGCTATCTTAGGAAACCCCGAACACAGCGGACGGATTCGAGTGGTCTCTTCTCAAATGTCTTGGCTAGATGGTTTCCCTAAAGATAAAGACACATATAGAAGACGTGAGAAGTTTAAGAAAACACATGATGAAATGATTGCTCAAAAGGTCAAAGAAAATATGCAAGAAATAATGGAACAACTTAGACAATTAGGACAATTACTGGCACCGAGTACAGTGATGGTTCCAGTGCAAAAGGAGCAATTAGTATCTCCAACTGCCTACCCTAGCAGCGTTGGTTCCGTGCCAGGCTCAGGGTCAACCCATAAGTTCCCTCTCGATGATATTGCTAACGAAAAATCTTGTCATCTTCTTGTCCCGATAGGCAGAGCAGGGAACAAAACCAAACAGGTTGCCACCGCTATGGCAAAGCCTGATCGTGACTTCGACGGGAATCCACTTTCGTTGTATTATGCTGTGGTGCAAGTTCTTCATATCATTGATAATGATTATGAAGATTATGAAATAGACCACGTCACACCTGAGGGGATCGCGACTCTGGGGCAGGCTATCAACCAATTAACCCTTTGGCACCGACGCGATATCGTGTTGGACGATGAGCCAATTTCTAGCTCCGTCGCATCTCCAAATACTGCAACCCCATCTTCTAAGGCGAAAGTGCATGAAGAAGATCCACTCCCAGTCCGGGAAGATCCACTCCCCCTATGTCTGAGCAAGGATGATATCCAAGAGCAACAAGTTGGACAACAGCTTCAAGCAGTACCAGAGCAAGCTGTTGCTAGTAAAGAGCAACCAGTTGAGCAACAGCTTGAAGTAGTACTAGAGTCAACTGCTGGGAGTAAAGAGCAATCAGTTGAACAACAGGTTCAACAACAAGCAAGTGTCCAACTTCCGACGACTACTCCTCGATCATCAGTGCCTATCAAAGTTAGATCATACGAAATTAATAAACCTTCATCAGAAGTGTCAAAGTATTTGGAAGCTATGAAGGAAAATGTTAGAAAATCGAGTGCATCTCGTTCTTCTCATGAGCCATCATTAGGAGATATTGAGGAGTGGGAAGAAGACGGTGTCATGTATAATCCGCGGACGGCTTTAGTTAAACCAGGAGTTCCAATATACAAGCTTGAGGATGTTCCTCCTGAATTTAAGAATGGGAAGCCGTTCATGACATCCGTACAACTTAGCAAACAACCCGTCCAGCTCAGAAGAATGCATGAGTGGTACATCACTGCCAGCACAAAATATGGTCTTAATTGTGTCACATTTTGTATTCCAAAAGAAGCATTCTGGAGCACTGGAGTAGATAGACGAGTCATTTTATTTGACGAGTTGCATGCCCTTTTCCATCGGGGCATGCTCAAAATCAACCTGCTGCTCGTTTGGTGCTTGTAAGTGCTCTAATATTTTGTATTTGCTTTTCTTACTACATGCATACGCATTTCATGAGATTATAACAATTCTGGACTTCTTCAATAGGATGCAATACATGGATAATGAAAAGTTGGAGCACAAGACAGGTATCCTTGACCCTACTAGGATTGCAAAGTCGCTATTCGACGTCCAGGCGAATCGAGACTCAGGACAGTACAAACACATGAACAAAATAGATTTTGAAAAAGCAATTGCAAAACTTAAGAAGGATAGAAAGATAGAAGTTGCAGCTTACATAGGACATGCAATGTTTAACTTTGTCAGAGACGGCAAGGACTTCGTAAAGGCTCTGTACCACTTCGAGTAAGTTCAACACATGACATTGAAATAGCAATTATTGGTAATTGTTAACACGTGTGTTTGTATGTTTGCAGTAATCACTACATAATGATCTTCATCAAGCCAACGCAGGGAATGGCAACAGTCTTGGACTCGATCGATTTCTCACCAGATCGTTACAAAGATTTCCTTTCCATTTTGAAACTGTACGTTTATTCAATAATTTTAATTTACGCACATTGAGAATGTGTTGACAAGTTTTATATGACATTTCTTGTGTTACAGTGCTTGGCGGTTTTATGCGGAATAGCTTGGCGGTCAGAGACCTCCTAATACGAATGCATTGAACATTAAAACGTAGTATGCTTGTCCGAAGCAGCCTGTTGGGAGTGTCTTATGCGGGTATTATGTATGCGAGCATCTTCAGACCGCCGGCATATATAGAGTGAATCGTGAGGATGTAAGTTATCCTTAATGTCGATACCTTATTTTCTTACTTTTGTGTTTCATTTTCATTGTAACTAGCATAGTTTAATGCTTATATTCTCTGCTGTTCAATATTACCAGAAACATTATTTTCATATTTTGATTCCAACTTCAAAACAATTGCTCATAGAACAACTGCTCCAAAAATACCAAATAAATTCATGTATACTCTCACTTTGATCTATACTTTGAGATTGTTCGAACCAACACATTCTAAACCTTGTTATGTGTTACATTGCAGCACACGAAGAATCTGAACAAAGAATGGCCGGTTTGTAGAAGTATTCCTGATGGAGGAGCCGATAGGATTTCTTCTGAACTCTGTCAGTTCATTCATCGTGAAATTTTGCACGAAATAGGGAGGTTCTTTGATAAGAATGGTGCAACAGCTGATGTGCCAGAACTTTGCGACTATGCCAATAGAAACAGTTTTTAGTGAAAACTTGTAAACTTGAGATGAATTATATCTGTAACTTGTACATATGTATATTATTTTAGTGAAATTGACTTCTGTGATGATAATATTGTTGACTTTTTTTCTATGATGATATTGTTGTTTTTTGTTCTGTGATTATATTGAATTGACCTGGAAATTAGAAATAACAGCAGTAGTACTGCATAGGTTATACCTTATCACGGGCGGTTATTAACCAACGGCTAGGCATGACTGTGAAAAACAATTATCACAGGCGGCTAGATACAAGTAAAAAAAAATCTATGATAACCTAATTTCACAGACGATGACTGTTATGGTAGAAACCGGCTGCGTTAAAGGGTCTTCACAGACGGCTGATATAGGTAAACGTCCGTCTATGATAACACTATTATCATAGACGGTTAGTTAAGCTTCAATACCCGTCTGTGAAGACAAATTATCATAGGCGGTTAGTTATACTTCAATACCCGTCTATGAAGACACATTATCATAGGCAGTTAGTTATGCTTCAATACCCGTCTGTGATAAGACATTTATCACAGGCGGTTATATATGTTGCACGACCCGCCTATGATAAAGTATCTTCACAGGCAGCTAGCCTAAGTAAAGAACCATCTATGATAATATGTCTTCACAAGCGGCTAGCCTAAGTAAAGAACCGCCTATGATAATGTGTCTTCACAGGCGGTATCACTTCTCCGCCTGTGAAATTGCGGATTATCACACACTCTTCGTTTCAGGCGGTTTTAAAAGCCGTTTGTGATAATAGGTTTGGAGCCGCCTGTGATTAGGCTTATTGTAGCAGTGTATCAAAAGGGCTCATGCGCCTCAGGTTATCAGCTTATTCATCTCTAGTTTTACTTGTTAAAAAGCAGGTTGCATATGGTGTGTTTGTTGTATCGACTACTGAGTACTCAATGATAAGACAATCAAAGATAAATTTACAATACCAGTCATGAATTTGGACTTAAGTTGGACATAGTTATACTTCTTGAGAAACTTAAAGGAAGTTGTTTCATCACTAAGTTGGACTTAACTTCGGAATATTATCGGGTATGAATGTTCGAATGTAATACTGAAAAGGCGGCATTTCATACGCATGAATGCATTTTTTATTTTTGGTTATGACAATTGGACTCACAAACGCGCCAGCAACATTTTAAGCTTTAATGAACTCTGTTCTTCGCCCCTATCTACGTCGATTGCTCTTGTGTTTTTTTATAATATTTTGATTTATAGCAAGACTTGGGTTGATCATCTTCGTCGTGTTCATATGGTATTTGCTCTCCTTAAGCGACATCAACTTTTTCTCGAAAGAATCACTGCTACAATAAGCCTCATCTCAGGTGGCTCCAAACGTATTATCACACGTGGTTTCTAAAACCGCCTGAAACGAAGAGCCTGTGATAATCTGCAATATCACAAGTGAAAAGTGAAACCGCATATGATAATGGTGTTGTCACAAATGGTTCTTTACTTACGACTAGCCGCCTGTAAAGAAACATTATCACAAGCGGGTCGTACAGTATATGTAACCGCCTATAATAATGGTTTTATCACATGCGGATCTTTACCTAGGACAAGCCTCCCGTGGAGACAATTTATTGTAGCCAGTTTGTACCGTAAAAGTAACCGCCTGTGATAATGGGGTTATTAAGGTTGTTCTTTACCTATGTCTAGCCGCCTGTGATAATATAATTTCACAGGAAGGTATAGCCGTAGGTAAAGAATAGCATGAGATAAAGTATACCCTATGCAGTACTACCTACTATTTTTTCTAATTTCTAGGTCAATTAAATGTAATCACAAAAGTCAACAATATAATCACAAAAGTCATTTCACATAAGTCAATTTCACTAAAACAATATACATATGTACAAATTACACATACAAGTCATCTCATAGTTTACAAGTTTCACTAAAAGCTGTTTCTATTGTCATAGTCGCAAAGTCCTGGCACATCAACTATTACACCATCCTCATCAAAGAGCACCCCTCTTTTGTGCAAAATTTAGCGACTGAATTGACACAGTTCACCGGCAATCTTGTCGGCTCCTCCAACAGGCATACTTCTAGAAACCGGCCATTCTTGGTACACATTCTTTGTGTGTTGCAATGAAACACATAACAAGGTTTATAATGTGTTGGTTTGAACAATCTCAAAGTATAGATCAGAGTGAGTATACAGAAATTTATTTGGTATTTTTGGAGCAGTTGTACTATGAGCAATTGAATTTTAAAGTTGGAATCAAAATCTAAAAATAATGTTTCTGGTAATATTGAACAGCAGATAATATAAGTATTAAAATACGCTAGTTACAATGAAAATGAAACTCAAAAGTAAGAAAATAAGATATCGACATTAAGGATTACTTACATCCTCACGATTCACTCTATATTCGCTGGTGGTCCAAAGATGCTCGCATACATAATACCCGCATAAGACGCTCCCAACAGGCTCCTTCGGACAAGGATAACATGTTTTAATGTCCAATGCATCTGTATTAGGAGGTCTCTGACCGCCAAGCTGTTCTACGTAAAACCGCCAAGCGTTGTAATACGAGAAATGTCATATAAAACTTGTCAACACATTCTAAATGTGTATAAATTAAAAGTATCGAATAAACGTACAGTTTCAAAATGCAAAGGAAATCTTTGTAACGATATGGTGAGTAATCGGCTTAGTCCAAGACTGTTGCCAAACCATGCATTGGCTTGATGAAGATCATTATGTAGTATTTATTGCACACGTACAAACAAAAGTGTTAAGTTAACAATTAGGAATAATTGTTATTTCAATGTCATGTGTCGAACTTACTCGAAGTGGCACGGAGCCTTTACAAGGTCATTGCCATTTCTAACAAAGTTAAACATGGCATGTCCTATGTAAGCTACAACCTCTATACTTGTATACTTCTTTTGTTTTGTGGTTGATTTATCAAACTCTTTTTTTTCATGTGCTTGTACTGTTCTGAGTCTCGATCCATCTTAACGCCGAATAGTGTATTTGCAATCCGTGTAGGGTCAATGATACCTGTCTTGCGTTTCATCTTTTTATTACCCATGTATTGCATCCTATTGAAGAAGTCCAGAATTGTTATAATCTCATAAAATGTGTATGCGTGTAGTAAGAAAAGCAAATAAAAAATGTTAGAGACACTTACAAGCACCAGATGAGTAGCAGATTGATTTCGAGCATGCCTCGATAGAAAAGGGTATTTAGATCTTAAAAGAAAAGGGCTCGTTTATCTGCTCTAGTGCTCCAGAATGCTTCTTTTGGCACACGAAATGTGGCGTAAGAAAGTTCTTTTATGCTGGCAGTGATGTACCACTTGTGCATTCTTTTGAGTGAAACAGGTTGCAGTAGTGAATGCACATTTGGAGAGGAGTCGGTATCCTATCTTGGTCATGTGATTTCATTACAAGGGGTTTCCATGGATCAAACAAAGGTGCAATCAGTATTGGGTTGGCCACAACCAAAAACAAGACATGCATTAAGAGAATTTCCAGGCCTTGCAGGCTATTATAGAAAATTCATTAGAAATTTTGGAACCATTCAAACTCATCTGAACAAGTTGCTTTCAAAAGAAGGATTTAGCTAGAACTCGGAAGCTTATAAAGCATTTGATACCCTTAAAACCACACTTAAGTCAGCACCATTGTTACAATTGCTAGATTTTTTCTATTCAGTTTATTGTTGAATGTGA